>CM066984.1:25565000-26765000 GCA_033977485.1 Hydrangea macrophylla | reverse complement strand
AGATGGAAATCATAAATGGAAAATCATTTCCTTTTTCAAAAATATTTTTCTTAAAATCAAAAGAAATCTTTTCAAGCTTTCAAAATTCTGAGGAAAACAAATCTTTTCTTTTGAAAGTATATTAGAGGCGTCGCACTCGTGAGTCGTATATGCAATGCTCGTGTAGTGCATGCAATGCAGATGAAATGCAATCTAATCTAAATGCAATGCACCTTAATCTAGCTTAGACCTAGCATATCAACACATAAGCACATAGGATTCCTTGAGTATGCTAATCACCCTACTAATCCAATCATTATCCAAGGATTTTGAGTTTTGAAATTCTTGATGGTTCATGTTTTCAAAATTGAAATTTTTCATGAAAATCTTTGAAAGAGATGGGGAGATTTGTAATTTTCAAAAGAATTTTTGAACCATCTATGCTTGTGGTGAGAAATCATGATTCTTAAAAATTGAGGTGGGAATTTTGAAATTCTAAGATCTGAGAGGAAGATTTTGAAATTGAATCATCATGATTTCTTGAAGACCAAAGTAAAATTTTTTTTTTTTTTTTTTGAAATTCTCTAAAATCTAGGAGAATTTGAAATTGAATCATCAAAGTGTGATCATGATTTCTGGAAATAGGAATTTTGAAATTCTCTAAAATCTAAGGAGAATTTTGGAAAGATTTTGTGAAAGTGAATCTCAAAGCAAATTTTCAAAAGGGATATTCTTGGAATTTTCGAAAGACTTGGGGTTTTTCAAAGAAGTGCTTATAATTTCAAAAATTTTCAAAATTGTCCTCAAATAGTGATTGGATGTTCGGATAAAGACCATACTACCCTAGAGGAATCCACCATACAAGGTTTGATGATGCCTTCGCATACACGTCCTCATCATCCACATAATCCCTTACGGGCAAGCGCAAATAATTCATCACATTGTCCTAATCAAAGATGATAATCAAGATCCTAATTGAAGGGTTCTATAGAAACTATATGCAAAGGCCGGGTTTTAGTCTCATAAAGGGTCCATTAGCAAGCTCAACGGTGTGGTTGACCGCCTCCCCGAGGGCGTGCCGTTCACACATGAGCTCTATATACCGCACGCGGTACAAGGCTAACGGTGACTACATGCTACCAAAACTCTTGACAAATAGAGGAAAGAGGGCCCTCTATCTTCAAGGCAATGATTTCAAGCAGTCGCGGTGAAAGAACAATGCAAGTGCAAATGCAGGCAGAAACAACATGATTATTGAATTAATAACAAGGATATTCTTTGGCTCAAGTCAAACCCTCGAAGAACAAGAAACCATCGGTTTCATGTTCAAATCCCCAGCAGAGTCGCCAGATTGTGGACCGTCGCGAATGGAGGAGGAGGTCCTGGCGCTCTCCCTCGATAGTGTCCCGGGACGGATCCCAAGGAGCACACTTCAGGAAAAACTAGGACTTCCTCACGCGATCCTAGAGACAAAGAGTCGCCACCTAATTTTTATCGGGAATTAGGAAACCCAAGTTTGACTCGCCCAAAATTGAATAAGGTTACTCGCCCTTCATTACCAGAAACAAGGTTCGGGGGTCTTGGTACGAGAGGGGAAGGAGCCCAAGCAGGACTAAAGCACCCCCTCCTCGCCCTACCGAATGGTAGGCCTTGATTCAAATATCCTTGTTATTAATTCATAATAGATGTTGTTTCCTCAAACATACTAGATAGATATATACATGGCAAAAAGAAACATCTAATGAAAATCATTTCAAGAGACTAAATCAAGTAGAAAGCGGATGCTCATGCAATACAAGGGAGAAGTATACTCACAGTGGCTAGTCCCGCCCGGGACCGATGCAAATAAAGTAAACATGTCATGATATGCAAAGGGAACGAGAAGACTTACATTGGTTGACTCAAGCGGAGTCGCGAAAGCAAAAAGAATGTAAACGTGCAATGCAATCATGCAACAATCCTAGATAAGATGTCTCTAACAAATAATCATATAAACGGAGACTTATCCTAAAGGAAATGTGTCGTTGAAATCAAAGTTGTAAACCTAGAAAAATTCTAAGAGAAAGGATAGAGATAGTACATGATACATGGGCACTAAGCCACATGTAGACGAGGCAAACCACAAATCGAAGTCCGGGTCCGAGGCACTTAATTCTCTGCACTAATACACCAAAGAATACCCAAGCATTGCAAAAATACAAGCAAACAAATGATATGCATGATAAACAAAGAAAACATGTCATCAATCAAATTTCCAGATTCAGCAACCTCTAATGAATCCTATCAAAAGTGGTCTTAAACATGAGCTGGATAAAAACCCTTTTACAGAAAGTTAGATACATGTCTTAGGGAACTTCTCCAAAAAGTGGGACCTCAATATCAATTTTATTGTTTGAGAAATAAATGTTTTGGGAACAGTGGATCAGGACTGTCCACTGTTCTTGTAAAAATCATAATTAAATCTACAAAAATCATATGAAGCTCTATTTGGTGTCAAAAGAAAGCTATTTCATTGTAGTATATGATAAAAATAAACCCATGGACATTCTGTAATCACAAGGTTTCTGAAAAAGTGTTTTAAACAGACTCTGTTATTCTGGAAATTTGGTATCATTTGACAAATGAATGCAAAACATAATAGAAGTATAATAGAAGTTCATGAATCATGTTAACCAAGTTGATTTAAGCTTTTGATCTCTCATCCATTTATCCTAGGTGATTTCTAAACCAAGTTTTATTCATCAATTGTTGTTGAGTGATCAAGGTGTGACCATTTTGTATACATAATCATATTTGTAATTAAACTTAGAAAATTCCAGAATAGTTGTATCAACTTTAAACGCTTAGAAAACGATCCTAACTCGATCGTATGCTCACGATTTTACATCGGCATATAGATATATGAGTTAGGAATCATCCCCAAAAAGCGGAACGTCGATAACTATTATAGATTTTCTGAAATTCAAGCACAAAGAGACGATGTTCAAATCTGTCAACCGATTTCTCAACAATTTCTAAAAATAGTATATGAATCCTAAAAGCTCTCAAAACGGACCGGATGAAAGCTAATTCATCAAAGTTTACCCAGAAAATTTGAAATCCATCAAACTATGGGTTTTGATGGACCAAATCTAATGGACAAAACCAATCTGCTTTGCTGAATTTTTATCTAGTTCATTTTAAAGTGTGAGGAAAACATTTTAGTGATAGTTGAAGCTTATTAGAGAGATCAAACTCATAGATCAACTTAATTATCATGATTCCCAATCAATTTAGCCCTCAAGTTCTATGAAGAACTTTTAGATCAAGGATCAAAGGGACTTATAAATATCATGTTGGAGATGAAATTCAATAGGAATTCTAGGTAATAGGAATAATCAAGAGATAGGTATGAACATAGAAATCATCCTTCTCATAGATCATATTTCCAAACCATCATGGAATTCAAAATAGATATATGTATATATATATAATCATGTATGCATGAATCTAAACTAAAATTGAAGAATGAAACCAAAATTGAAAATCAAAGTGAAAAACAATCTCTAATTGTAAATTATCAATAAAAATCAAAGAGATTTGGATCTAACTATGTGAGTGTGTGAAGAACATGAGAGGAAGAAGATGAGTGTTCTAATAAGTAGAAATAGAACTAAGTTAGATCCAAATCTTATAGATCTATATATACAAAGTAGGAATTAGAGATGAACTATAGTGTTTACCTCTTGGAGGATTCTCAATTACAAGACCAAAATTGATTTGAAGATCTTCTTCTTCAAGTGTTATTCAAGTGTTCTTCAAGCACTCATCCATGGAAGTTGAGGGAGGCAATTGTTGTTCAAATTGTGGTCTAATTAGCCTAAGTTAATCTAAATTCAATTCATAATTTTCTCTCTCTAGAATTCACCTAAATTGAAAGTATATTCAAAGTATACTTATCTCTCTTGTATGTGCTTCTATGTGTGTTTGTATCTCCAAGTATATTCAAGTGTATCTCTTCCAAGTGTCTAGTGTGTTAAGATGTGATCTCATATGAGATGTATGAGATCTTATATAGAGTTTTGAAGACTTAGCTCTTAAGTTTCAGGGTTAAAACAGGATTTTTAGAGCTTAAAAGAGGGTTAAAATGGCCATTTCGGAGCCTAAACGCAATTTCCAGGCAATTTCCTCGCAGTGGGAAGCTTCTAGAAGGGTCTGGAACTCAAAAAGCTCCGTGGAGGACACAAATGGAAGTGGCGGTTATGGTGGGACCCGCCACCCCCATACCCAAAACCGCCATTTACTATTTGGGTCCCTCTGGTCACCCACAAGCTCTGTTTCAAATTTCATGCGCACTGCTTTTCCAGATTTTTGTAAAAATGCTTTTTGGTGTCCGAAATCGTCCGTTTACGTACCGTTGGAAAGCTGTCAGGTTGAATTTCAGTATAAAAATATTTCCAGAGGTTTTATAATGAGAATTGAAGTCCAATTGAAGTCCGGAAGTCCTCCGGAACTTTCGTCGTCTTTTTGAAATCAAATGACGTCTTTTCCAAAATTGCTTTCAAATGTGCGTCGATTTCGAACTTTTCTTTAAAATTGAATCTCTGGATACCTAGAATACTGCGTTTAGAACACTTAATGTTCATATAACCCTGAGAGAATATGAATTCTGAGAGATGATTTTGACAAAACCGGGATTTATCCATGGAAAAGGGCTTTTCTGAGCTTGAAGTCACTTTCCGAAGTCCGATCTTCTGATTGTGTGGAATCCAGTACCTTCCACGGGGTACTTTTCATCATCGAATCCTCCAAGACGTTGTCCACCCTAAATCCTATCAGTGTGGTCAAAATTGGGTGTCTACAGTTTGCCCCTCTTTGGCAGAACTTGTTGTGAACAACGTGAACTGCAAGTGAGTGCCAAAGCCTTGAAGGCACCCAAATAACCATACTGAGAGGTTTTAGGAAAAACAAAAATCCGCAAAATCAAGAAATTCAAAATCTGAAAAAAAATCAAGAAATTACAAATGCAAGAATGCAATGCAATGCTGGGTAGAGGCGGCTAAGTTGAAGCTGATGCTGGTCGTGCTCCGCTGGAGCTGCCTACGTATCCTTTCCAGGAATCAGACCAGGGCGTAGTTCAAGCGCGCGGGAAAACGGAAAACAAACAACAACAATGCGGATGAAATGCTCCTATCCTAGGATGCTGGTGCAATATGAAAACATGAAATGTGAAAGTGCTGGAGGAATCATCCTCAAGGGTTCCCTAGATGCAAAATCTAATGCAAAGGATGCAACGACTCTCTCTCACAGTCGAATATGCTAAAGGTATCTTGGATGATTCTCGAGGTTTTTGTCAAAGTTATTCTTCTGATCTTAAGGCTCGTAGGCGTCATCTGTATCCTGGACGACTCTTGAAATAGCGAAGTATCTTGGATGAATTCTGAGTCATGTCAAACAACTGGACGATTGCTGGTGTAGAGTCCTTCTGCTGGGGACGATTACTGATGTAGAGTCCTTCTGCTGGGGACGATTGTTGATGTAGAGTCCTTCTGCTGGGGACGATTGCTGAAATAGGTCCTTCTTCTGTGGACGATTGCTGATGTAGAGTCCTTCTGCTGGGGACGATTGCTGATGTAGAGTCCTTTTGCTGGGGACGATTGCTGGTGTAGAGTCCTTCTGCTGGGGACGATTGCTGATGTAGAGTCCTTCTGCTGGGGACGATTGCTGAAACAGGTCCTTCTTCTGTGGACGATTGCTGATGTAGAGTCCTTTTGATGGGGACGATTGCTGATGTAGAGTCCTTCTGCTGGGGACGATTGCTGATGTAGAGTCCTTTTGCTGGGGACGATTGCTGATGTAGAGTCCTTTTGCTGGGGACAAATCTTCTGAAACAGGTCTCTCTGCCGGAGACAAATCTTCTGCTCTTCTGAAACAGGTCTTTCTTCTAGAAAAATCTTCTGTAACAGGTCTGGAAACAAGTCTTCTGAAACAGGTCTCTCTGCCGGAGACAAATCTTCTGTTCTTCTGAAACAGGCCCTTTTTCCGAGGACAAATCTTCTGTGGCAGGTCTAGAAACAAATCTTCTGAAACAGGTCTCTCTGCCGGAGACAAATCCTCTGTTCTTCTGAAACAGGCCCTTCTTCTGAGGACAAATCTTCTGTTCTGATGCACGGATTCTGAGAGATACACAAATTCTGAGAGATGACCCTTCTTCTGAGAGCAACCCACGGATACACGATTCTGATTTTGAGAGAAACCCTACATTCTGGAGGCAACCCTGATATGCGATGCTGAGAAATACATGATTCTGAGAGAAACCCTACATTCTGGAGGCAACCCTGGATACACGATTCTGATTCTGAGAGAAACCCTACATTCTGGAGGCAACCCACGATTCTGAGAGAAACCCCACATTCTGAGAGCAACCCACGGATACACGATTCTTGGCATAAAACTTGTATTCTGGAGGCGACCCACGATTCTGATTCTGAGAGAAACCCTATATTCTGGAGGCAACCCACGATTCTGAGAGAAACCCTACATTCTGGAGGCAACCCTGGATACATGATGCTTGGCATAAACCTTGTATTCTGGAGGCGATTTTGATGCTCAAATTCTGAGAGATACCCTTTATCTGGAGGCAACCCGTGGATACATGATGCTTGCGAGAAACTTAATTCTGAAAGTTCTCTACTGGGGAGATCCTATGATTCTGAGAGATGCACGAATTCTGTTATACCTTGACAATATCTGGAAATTCTCTGCTTGAGGAGATATCTGAGGTTTCTGGGACGCGAGCACATATTCTGGAGGCCCTGCTGATTCTTTCTGAGACTCATATTGGTGCTTCGACCAACGCAATCATTCTTGCAACACGTCAGGCTTACTCTAACCCTTTCTGAACATCTCGCATTCTGACCCATCTTCTGAAAGTCCTTTCTGGATGTAATTCTCAAGCGACAGTAGACTCAAATGTCCATTTTCTAAGACAACTCATAATCAATCCCAAAACGACGGGAGTTTGCCGTTTCTCGGCCACTTTCAGGCTGCGGTGCCTTTGATTCTTCTCATCTGGGGGACTTTTTTTCAATTCTTGAATGGATTTTTACCAAGATTCAAATCTCCAGAGGTCCTCTAGACCAATTCCAACAAGTTTTAAGCACTCTCAAGGCTTATATATCAAAAATGGACCAATCCGGGATCAAATCAAGAGTTCCGGGGGTCAAAACGCGAATATAGAGCAAAATGGGGAAATGGCAGGAAGTGAATAGTAAATGGCGGTTCCCCACACCCCCTTGGGAACCGCCAGCCACAACTTTGGGGTTTTAAACCCATTTTCTTCTTTGTTCTTCATTCATTTCTTCTTCAATGCATCACCTCTTCCTTCTAAGGTGCTCAAATCTTGCAATTTCTTGATGTTTTGAGTGATTTCTTGCATTAAAACCTCCAAAAACTTTGTTGATTTCATCAACTCCTCCCTATTCTAGGGGATTCAAGTACCAAGGTTTTTACTATTCATCATCTTCAACCTCTTATCTTCAAGCTTCAAGCATCAACAACCATGAGTTCCCATGGACAAGGTGAAAGTTCTAGAACACGTAGAAGCCAATTTCAAGCTAGTGGAGCTTCATCAACTCAAACCATGGAGTATGCAACCATGAAAAATCCACTAAATCATATCTCTAGGAGGGCCTTTCGTCAAGAGGTAACCCATTCTTTAATTACTCCTTTGTTTCACATCTTCATACGTGTCTCTTTATTCTTGCGATTCCTTAGAAATCATCCTTTTTCTTTTTAGAATGTGGTTGGTCATCTTAGAGGTCATGGTAGCCATGGAAAATGCCTTGAATGGTTTAATGAATTGTCGGAGTCGCGTCCCCAAGTAGTAGCCAATATCAAGCAAGCGGGCTTTGGGTCGTTTGTAACCTTATTGGAGAGATCGACTAATGATTTGGCCATGATTCAAGCTCTTGCTGAAAGGTGGTGGGATTCCACAAATACTTTTCACATGCCTTTTGGGGAGATAACCATGACCCCTCTTGATTTTGCAATGATAACCGGCATCTCATTTGGCGGGCATCGTCTTGCCTTTGCAAAGAACATCCATAGACATCCTACTATCATTGAGCGTCTCCTAGGCATCATCCCATCCCAGAGAGATCTTCACGGATCGAGCGTAGGCATCACATGGTTCATCAACAACTTCAGGCCTTCTGAAAGAGCGGCTCAATTTACCGATATGCAGCTTACCCGTGCTTTCATCTTGTATTTGCTTGGTTGCTCTCTTCTTTCTACTCGAGCTGAGCGGATTACATTGAATATGCTTGATAGTCTTCGAAATCTTGAGGAGATTGCAGATTTTGATTGGGGCTCTGCTGGTTTAGCCATTCTGTATAGTCATATGGGGGAGCATTCTCGAGGCAAATCCCCTGGATTCGACGGATTCTGGAGAGCTTGGGAGGTACTGAAAATATTTTCATTTCCAGTTTTTATTATTTGATGTTCTGCTGTTTTGACCACTGCTTTATTTTCTCTTGTAGGTGTGGGCCTTTGAGTATTTCTCCATGACGGCTCCATCATTCCGGGAGGAAGAGATTCATATTTTTCCACGGGCTCTGAAGTGGCGTCGCCAAGCCGTAGGTACCAAGAATGATGCTCATAATGTTATTTCTTGCCGGGATTTTCTTACCCGTCTCAGATTCACCCAAGTTAACTGGCATCCTTGGGTGACAAATGGAGATGTGACTGAGATTGGCTTAGCTAGACAGATGACTGGAGAGAGGATTCTTCTTGAGGGTCCCTCTGTTCTTGAGTGGTATCTTGGAGAGAGAGTAGCTCCTCAGACTGATTTGGAGGATCGTCTCTTAGTGCCACAGGATCCGCCTTCTTGTATGAGGTCGGCGCAGAATTTGGAAGATGAAGATCTTATTAATGCTTTGAACGGAATTCCTTCAGCCTCTTTTACTCTGTTTGAGGAGAACTATGACGTCTTCAGGGTTACTCATCTGATGCCTAATTTCCCGCTCTCGGATGACCCGCAGGTATTTCACGACTTCTTCATTTCTGATCGAATGCTTGCTTTATCTTATTTCTCATCATCATTTGCAGGGGAGTTCTTTTGTGGATGGCCCTGGTCGACCTCTACCTCTCATTCCTCCTTGTGATTGGCGAGCCTCGACCATGCTGCGCGGAGTTATATCTTCTGTAGAGATCCCCCGTGATCTTGTAGAGCCTCAGCTAGTTTCAGAACAACATGAGTCCGTTCCCCGAGCCGTTTTCAATGAAGAGCGAGCTTATGCACAGAATCTGAGGGCTTGGAGCCTTGCTCGTGAGGGACATGTAAGTAATTTCTGAACTCATTACCTCTGATTCTTCTGATCTTTCTGACCATATCTTCCTTCTCTTTGCAGTGGGATGGCATGTGCCAGACTTACATAGACCGTGATGCGGCCCTGGTAAATTTCTTGACCTTTTCTTCTTATCTCATTGCTTTTTCAAACCCCTATACTGATTCTTTTCTTCCACAGGTGGCTCAAGTTAGGCAGCTTCAATCACAGTTGGAGCGGATGAATGCAGGCCCTTCTGGTGGGGCTGGTGGGTCTAGGCGAAGGCGCCAAATTGAAGATGATGATAGCTCTACGGCCTCAGATATGCCTGCTCGGTACCCACGGGCTACTCGTCGTCGCTGATGATGATCATATGCACCCATGACTATCTTTCTGTTTTTCTTGCTTTCTGTGCTGAGACTGATGTTGATGTATTCTGTCTTGATGGGCTTGTACTCTTGACTTTGCTTGATGCTGCTTTATGCTATCCTTCTGTTTCGCTTTGCATCCCTTATCACGAGACTGATTTGATTGACACTTTGCACACTGACACACAGGACTCGATTTTACAGGGAAAGGAAATTTCTGACGATTCCTCTTTCTCGACAATGTCTTTTGACTTGGATATTTGAATTTTCTAAGGATTTGCATGTTTTGAAAATGAGATTTTATCTTGTAGCAGGATATTGTGTTGGCTTTGCATGTAATCTTGAAGCTTTTGAAAATTTTCCACATAATGTTTCAGTCTTGACATTAGATTCACATCTTTAGATTGCTAAAAAACTTTTCAACTTAATATCAAGAATTACCAGATTTTTCACTTAGGTGCTTTAATTCTGATAGCCAAGTGATCCAGAGAGGACAGGTAGCGAGGTATGGGCAAATGACAGTTTGCCCCTAGTTGATAGAGATAAATGGAAGTTTGGGCAAACGCAGTTTGCCCCTAGTGTGGCAGTGAAATCTTGAGGCTTTGGGCAAACTTGAAAGTTTGCCCCTAGTTTGCAAGGTTCAGGGATCGAGAGCCAGGAAAGCTCGCCTACTTATCCCCAAGTGGGAATCAGATCCAAAGTAGTTCGGCCAGGTCTTGAAAGAAAGTATGGTTGAGGGTTTCAGGAGCAGTGACCGAACCGAGCAGGTTGCCTACATATCCCCAAGTGGGAATCAGGTCAAGTGTAGTTCCTCGAATGCTGGAGGTTTTGAAAGAACAGGTTTTGAAAGAAAAGGCTTTTAAGCATAGTATCTCTTGAGACGGTCAATGTTGATTGGCTGATTGAACTCAACTCCATCTAGATCCATCAGGTATGCCGCTCCTCCAGAGAGAAGCTTCTTGATGACGTATGGGCCAACCCAATTTGGCTTGAATTTCCCTCTAGGATCGAAAACGGGTGCTTTTAAGGCTTTAAGCACAAGGTCGCCTTCCTCAAGTTTTCTTGGACGGACCTTCTTGTTGAATGCTCGAGCTATTCTTCTCTGATACACATGCACATGATCAATTGCGGCCAACCTTTTCTCATCAAGTAACATTAGCTCCTCATATCTATCTCTTAGCCAATCAAATTCTGGAATCTCGGATTCTGCCACAACTCTCAAAGATGGTAGTTCTATTTCAACTGGGAGTACTGCTTCCATTCCGTAAGCCAATGAATAAGGAGTGGCTCCTGTAGATGTTCGGATAGATGTTCTGTATCCCCACAGTGCATACGGTAACTTCTCATGCCAATCTCGGTATGTATCAGTCATCTTTCTTAGGATCGTCTTCAAATTCTTATTAGCTGCTTCAACTGCCCCATTTGTTTGTGGCCTATACGGCGCTGACATGTGGTGCATGATCTTGTATTCTTCTAGTAGATCCAAAACCTCTTTCTGGAAGTGACTGCCATGATCGGATATCAACTCATGAGGGACCCCGTATCGGCAGATTATATTTCTTCTGATAAATCTGGCCACATCTTTAGCCTTCAATGTCGCATAAGACTCTGCTTCCACCCATTTTGTGGAATAATCAATTGCTACCAGGATGTATTGATGCCCATTAGACGCCTTCGGGGTTACTTCTCCAATAACATCTATTCCCCAAACTGAGAATGGCCAAGGGGTAGTCATGTTGTATAGCAGTGACGGCGGCACATGCTTCATATTGGCATGGATCTGACATTTGTGACATTTTCTGACATATTCATAGCAGTCCTTGTCCATAGTAGTCCAATAATATCCTTGTCGGATGATCTTCTTAGCTAACATGTGTCCACTCATATGAGGACCACACACCCCTTCGTGAATTTGCTCCATCATCTTTCTCGCACTGTTTCCATATAGACATGTCAAGTTGAATCCATTGTAAGATCTCTTCAATAGACTTCCACCACAAATCATGAACTGAGCCGAGAATCTTCTTATGGCTCTCTTGTCTTTCTCGGAGGCGCTTTCCGGATATTCCCCATTTTCAATGAAGTTCCACACGTCGGTGTACCACGGAAGTTCTTCTGCTTCTTCTATTTCCCCAATCATCTCATAAGACGGCTTTTCCCTTTGTTCAATCATCAAAGGAGTTAGCTTTATCCCCACAGGAATCTCAATCATTGACGCTAAAGTAGCCAAAGAGTCTGCTAGCTGATTTTCTTCTCGAGGCAGGTAGAAGAACGTGATATGCAAGAAACGAGTTCGTAAAGAATCAAGATACTCATGATAGGGTTTTAACTTCTCTTCCTTGACTTTCCAATCTCCTTGAACTTGGGATATGATCAAATTGGAATCCCCGAATACATCAAGTTTCCTTACCTCCAAAGTCAATGCGGCTTCTAGCCCCAAGATACAAGCTTCATACTCAGCAGTGTTGTTGGTGGAAGTGTACTTCAGCTTAATAGAGAACGGGGTATGTGCTCCTTCAGGGGATACAAGGATGATCCCCACTCCATATCCTTTCTGGTTTGCAGCTCCATCAAAATACATTTTCCACACATCTTCTTTTAATTCCATCAATCCTTCGTCAGGGAACATGAACTCTCCTTCGTTTTCCAGATTTATCGGATGTTCTGCTAAATGTTCTGCGACAGCCCTTCCTTTAACAGATTTACTCGTAGCATGTATCAAGTCAAACTCAGATAGCATCAATGTCCATCGGGAGATTCTTCCGGTCAATGCTGGTTTTTCAAATAGGTACTTCAAAGGATCCATTCGGGAGATTAAAACAACAGGGAAGGCCAACATATAATGCCTCAGACGACGAGTGGCCCAAACCAAAGCCCAACATGTCTTTTCTAACGGAGAATACTTCAATTCGTATCCAGTCATCCTTTTACTTAAGTAGTAAATGGCTTTCTCTGTACGCCCTTCATCTCCTTCTTGGGCTAACATGCATCCCATAGCATTCTCTGACACGGATAAGTACAACAGCAAAGGCTTCCCTGATTTCGGGGGTGAAAGAACCGGTGGGTTTGATAAATAAGCCTTGATCTTGTCAAAAGCTTCTTGACATTGATTGTCCCATTCGAATTTCTTCCCTTTTCTCAACAAGCTGAAAAGCGGATCGCAAGTAGCAGTGAGCTTAGATATGAAGCGGCTGATGAATTGGATTCTTCCCAGAAATCCTCTTACTTCCTTTTCATTTGTCGGAGGCGGCATATCCATAATAGCCTTGATCTTTGTGGGGTCAACCTCAATTCCTCTCTGTGTGATGAGAAATCCCAGCAGCTTTCCGGTGGTAACTCCAAAAGTACACTTCTGTGGATTCAATCTCATTCTGTATTTCCTTAATCTTTCAAAGAACTTGGCGAGTGCTGTTAAATGCCCACTTCTCTCTTTGGACTTAACAATCATATCATCCACATAAACTTCTACCTCTTTATGGATCATGTCATGTAACAAAGTAGTAGCAGCTCTCTGATAGGTCGCTCCGGCATTCTTTAACCCAAATGGCATTACTCGGTAGCAATACGTCCCCCAGTGAGTTGTGAATGTAGTCTTTTCTCTGTCTTCGGGTGCCATTAAAATCTGATTGTACCCTGAGAAACCATCCATGAATGATAACAACTCATGCCCCGCGGTGCTATCTACCAGAACATCTATGTGTGGAAGCGGAAAATCATCCTTAGGACTAGCCTTGTTTAGATCTCTGAAGTCAACACATACACGGATCCTTCCATCCTTCTTTGGCACAGGAACTATATTGGCTATCCATTCCGGATATTGGGTTACCATCAGGAATCCAGCTTTCAATTGTTTCTCAACTTCTTCTTTGATCTTCAAAGTCCATTCGGGTCTCATGCGTCTCAACTTTTGCTTAACAGGTTTTGAATTTGGAAATAGAGGGATGTGGTGTTGGACAATCTCTGGATCGATGCCTGGCATATCTTGGTAGGACCAAGCGAAAACATCTTTAAATTCTTTTAATAAGTTGATTAGTTCATTGCTTTCTTGTGAAGTGAGCGTGGTGCCAATATGAACATTTTGTGGATTATCTTCATTATCCAAGTTTATTAGCAAAGTTTCTTCAATAATCTTGCATGCAGATTCATTTTCATTTTCAATTAATCTTTGCAAATCCTCAGAAATTTTAAAATCAAGATCATCAGACACAGAAGAGTAAGCAAAATCCTCGTTCATTTCATTAACATTTTTGGGTACATCAAAAGCAAAAGCAGACTCAACATCATGGCTCATATTGGCCTTTACAGACTTCCGGGGAAATGGGGGAGGGGATTTGTTGACTTCCGATTCTATCACCCAATTGTTCAGAGCTCCCTCTATTGGCTTGATTTCTTTCACATTTCCCAGTGCTTCTTCGGCATCCATCAGCATGTTCAGCTCTTCATCCATTAGCATGTTCAAATCATCACTTGTCATCAGCTCAGCCCAGTCCTTCCTTTCTTTCTTGATAGGCGGAGTATACAAGAACGGATCCTCATAGTCGGAGAACTCATGTTTGAAGAAAATCTCAAATCCAGGCTTAATGTTCTTGGTAGCCGGATCATACCATGGTTCAGGGAACCCACAGAAGGGAAAGTCATCGCCTTCTTTCACGAAGTATCCATTCAGGATTCTTGGCCCAGAAACAACCATCGGCCCTTTTCCTTTTGTCATCTTCTTCTTATCTTCTTCAGTCAATTGATACCCAAGCCCAGATTTATCTTTCTGTTCGTGGAAGTTTGGTGGTTCAGTTATTCCTTGTTGACGACGACCTAGTCCCATTCCAGGAAAATAGTTCATCTTCCGCACCATATGAGCCACTTTAGGATTGGCATACTGGTCAAAGTACAATGGCATGACTTCAGGGATCCAATTCTGTCCCACTTCTTCTTGTAGATCTTTGGCAACCGGGTTTCCCTTCTCGAACATCTTTCTATATTCGCGTCCGGTGATGAACGGCTTCTTTTTCTTGATCGGAGTGATTTCTTCGCCCCAGACAGATGCATCAGGAAGTTTCTTCTCATAGCTGAGTCGATCCCAAACGGATTTCTTTTTCTTAGCTCCTTCATTTATCATTCCCACAAAGTTGAATCCTCCTAATTCATTTTCTTCTTCCGGTGTTTGGACTTCTAGCACAGGACCATGGCTTGTCCCTTCTTCTTTGATCCAGCTATCCCCAAAGATTGTTACCACATCCTCTTTCCAGATGAACTTGATTTTCTGGTGGAGAGTGGAGGCGACTGCATCATTCACATGTAACCACGGACGTCCCAATAGCAGATTAAAGCTAGCCGGAATATCAATCACTTGGAAATCAGCTTCTTTGTTTAATGGCCCGACTTCAATTTTCAACTTAATCATTCCCACAATGGCCCTTTTGGTGTTATCATAGGCCCTCACAGTTTGTGTTGATGGCAAGAGTTCTGAAATAGACAACCCCATTCTGAGAGCTGTTTGGAGAGGACATACATTCAAGGCTGACCCATTATCTACCAAGCAGACCGGTACTCTATTCCCCAGGCAATGTACAGTGATGTAGAGAGCTCTGTTGTGGTGTGCCCCTTCCGGCGGTAAATCTTCATCTGTGAATGTGATTACAGGCTTACAAGGCTTTGAAGAGATCATGTTTACTAGATCTTCGGGAGTAGTATTGACAGAAACATCCAAACGATTGAGAGTATCGAGCATGGCCTGCCTGTGTTTGTGAGAGGTCATAAGTAATCCCCATACTGAGATCCAAGCTTGTGTTTTCTTCAATTGCTTTAGGATTTCATCTTCTTCTTCGCTCACGGCTCCTTTACCAGCCTCTTTTGCTTTGACGACTTCTTTCTCATTCCATGTTTCTTTTCCACGATTTTCTAACTCATGAGGCTTGAAATGATGTCCGGAACGGGTCAAGTGGTTTGCTTCATTGGTGATCCAGATAGACTCAAGTTCTTTGGCTAACTTTTCGGTGCCAACAGTGATTTTCCAAACAGAATCATCGGGGATTATGGTATTATTAACGGAATCATCCTCATCATCATACCACCAATCTTCTTCTTCTTCCATCATTGCAATAAGATCGTCATCTTTGATTTCAAGGTTCTCGACAGGCTTTAGCAATTCTTCTATCGGCTCAGTGCTTTGTTTCTCGGTGACTGCTTCTATGGGCTTTTCTTCCTCATACCAGATCGAGTCGTCGGTGATGGCATTGGGATCCCACCATTCAATTGTAAGATTTCCGTTGGCTATTTCTTCTTCAAAAGCCAGTGCTTCTTCGACCCATTCTTCCTCTTCCATATTCCTCAAGATGCAAATTGCAGCGTCTTCCGGAAGTTGAACATCCATAGCTGGTTGATTCGAGGATGTGATGTAGATCTTTGGGTTATAAATCTGAGATCCTTCTTCTACAAAGTTAACATTTGGCATGTTCCCCTTATGATTAGGGAGAGGATTCTTCTGAACATTTGGCTGAGAGGGAGGAGGGGAGATGACCCCTTTTTCAATCAAGTCTTCAATTTCATGGCGAAGTCTCCAGCATCTATCTGTGCTATGTCCACGGCCTTGATGAAAGTCACAAAAGAACTCTGTTTTGAAACCCGGTGGAAGTGGATTTGGCTCTGGTTTAGGTTCCAATTTCTGCAAGTACCCTTTTTCTATCATTCTTTCAAGTGCGGTGCTTAGTGGCATCCCCAAGTCGGAAAATTCTCTTTTCTCTCTCGACTGTTTCTGATTTTGACTTCCTCTTGCATTAGCCATACTTCGACGCTCTTTCTGAAAAGGCTGAGGAGATAGTGTGTTGACGTCAGCAGACTGATGATAGACTGGCCTTTCTGTCTTTCTGTATCGATTGCTCGTGCTTTCTTTCTTGATCTTTCCATCTCTAATGGCATCTTCTATCAAAGTTCCCACATCAAACAGCTGTTCGAAACTCACAATGGACTGAAATTCTAGCCTTTCCAAGTATTCGGGCTGTAGATTCTTGATGATCATTCGGACCTGATCTTTTTCCGCTGGCCTGCTAGTCATTTGAGCAGCTTTAGCTCTCCAACGAGTAAGGAAACCTGCGAAGGATTCCCTATACTCTTGTCGGGTGGTTTCTAGATCTCTTGCAGTTACATCAAACAACTGGTTATATGAATATTGAGCCACGAAAGCTTTGGCCAATGCCTCCCAATCTCTGGTTATGGCTGGTTCCAACGTCAAGTACCATGAAAGTGCTGCTCCACTCAAAACTCTTGGAAACAATAGAGCGAAGAGGTCAGATTCAATGCCCATAGGCTGCAAAGTTCCTACATAAAGCCTCAGATAGCTCTTCGGATTTCCAGTTCCATTGAAAAATTCAATATGCGGCATCTTAAACTTCTCTGGGAGTTTGGTTTTTGGAGCGTCACACAACCCTTCAACATCGAACAAATACTCATCCACCCCTTTGCTCTTTCTGATCACACTCTCTAGTTTGTCGATCTTGGCCAACTTGTCCTGAATTTCCTGATCTAGCTGAACCTTTGGTTGAACTGTCTCCCCAAAATCTTCTTCTTCATGATGCTCTGGAGGTGGTGGTGGTGGATTAGTTAGCTGCTCAATCATTCTCATCATAGTGGCAAGTTGTTCTCGATTCTGCTCCCTGCTCTGATCCAAGGCAGCTTGCATTGCGGCCAATCTGGCTTCCATATCCGCTTCGTATGTCATATCTTCAACCTTAGTCGACTCGGCTGTTCCTTCTTCTAACCCTGATCTGATCAAACGGCTGTTCGGAGCTCTGACCCAGAAAGGAGTACAACTTTTCGGTCCTATCTTTTCTTATCTGGTTTATTTAGGGATTTTCAAATAATCAGGTATCTTTATTGCAAAAGAATTTTTCAAAGAATGATATAAGAAGGTGGATTTACAAAGATGGAAATCATAAATGGAAAATCATTTCCTTTTTCAAAAATATTTTTCTTAAAATCAAAAGAAATCTTTTCAAGCTTTCAAAATTCTGAGGAAAACAAATCTTTTCTTTTGAAAGTATATTAGAGGCGTCGCACTCGTGAGTCGTATATGCAATGCTCGTGTAGTGCATGCAATGCAGATGAAATGCAATCTAATCTAAATGCAATGCACCTTAATCTAGCTTAGACCTAGCATATCAACACATAAGCACATAGGATTCCTTGAGTATGCTAATCACCCTACTAATCCAATCATTATCCAAGGATTTTGAGTTTTGAAATTCTTGATGGTTCATGTTTTCAAAATTGAAATTTTTCATGAAAATCTTTGAAAGAGATGGGGAGATTTGTAATTTTCAAAAGAATTTTTGAACCATCTATGCTTGTGGTGAGAAATCATGATTCTTAAAAATTGAGGTGGGAATTTTGAAATTCTAAGATCTGAGAGGAAGATTTTGAAATTGAATCATCATGATTTCTTGAAGACCAAAGTAAAATTTTTTTTTTTTTTTTTTGAAATTCTCTAAAATCTAGGAGAATTTGAAATTGAATCATCAAAGTGTGATCATGATTTCTGGAAATAGGAATTTTGAAATTCTCTAAAATCTAAGGAGAATTTTGGAAAGATTTTGTGAAAGTGAATCTCAAAGCAAATTTTCAAAAGGGATATTCTTGGAATTTTCGAAAGACTTGGGGTTTTTCAAAGAAGTGCTTATAATTTCAAAAATTTTCAAAATTGTCCTCAAATAGTGATTGGATGTTCGGATAAAGACCATACTACCCTAGAGGAATCCACCATACAAGGTTTGATGATGCCTTCGCATACACGTCCTCATCATCCACATAATCCCTTACGGGCAAGCGCAAATAATTCATCACATTGTCCTAATCAAAGATGATAATCAAGATCCTAATTGAAGGGTTCTATAGAAACTATATGCAAAGGCCGGGTTTTAGTCTCATAAAGGGTCCATTAGCAAGCTCAACGGTGTGGTTGACCGCCTCCCCGAGGGCGTGCCGTTCACACATGAGCTCTATATACCGCACGCGGTACAAGGCTAACGGTGACTACATGCTACCAAAACTCTTGACAAATAGAGGAAAGAGGGCCCTCTATCTTCAAGGCAATGATTTCAAGCAGTCGCGGTGAAAGAACAATGCAAGTGCAAATGCAGGCAGAAACAACATGATTATTGAATTAATAACAAGGATATTCTTTGGCTCAAGTCAAACCCTCGAAGAACAAGAAACCATCGGTTTCATGTTCAAATCCCCAGCAGAGTCGCCAGATTGTGGACCGTCGCGAATGGAGGAGGAGGTCCTGGCGCTCTCCCTCGATAGTGTCCCGGGACGGATCCCAAGGAGCACACTTCAGGAAAAACTAGGACTTCCTCACGCGATCCTAGAGACAAAGAGTCGCCACCTAATTTTTATCGGGAATTAGGAAACCCAAGTTTGACTCGCCCAAAATTGAATAAGGTTACTCGCCCTTCATTACCAGAAACAAGGTTCGGGGGTCTTGGTACGAGAGGGGAAGGAGCCCAAGCAGGACTAAAGCACCCCCTCCTCGCCCTACCGAATGGTAGGCCTTGATTCAAATATCCTTGTTATTAATTCATAATAGATGTTGTTTCCTCAAACATACTAGATAGATATATACATGGCAAAAAGAAACATCTAATGAAAATCATTTCAAGAGACTAAATCAAGTAGAAAGCGGATGCTCATGCAATACAAGGGAGAAGTATACTCACAGTGGCTAGTCCCGCCCGGGACCGATGCAAATAAAGTAAACATGTCATGATATGCAAAGGGAACGAGAAGACTTACATTGGTTGACTCAAGCGGAGTCGCGAAAGCAAAAAGAATGTAAACGTGCAATGCAATCATGCAACAATCCTAGATAAGATGTCTCTAACAAATAATCATATAAACGGAGACTTATCCTAAAGGAAATGTGTCGTTGAAATCAAAGTTGTAAACCTAGAAAAATTCTAAGAGAAAGGATAGAGATAGTACATGATACATGGGCACTAAGCCACATGTAGACGAGGCAAACCACAAATCGAAGTCCGGGTCCGAGGCACTTAATTCTCTGCACTAATACACCAAAGAATACCCAAGCATTGCAAAAATACAAGCAAACAAATGATATGCATGATAAACAAAGAAAACATGTCATCAATCAAATTTCCAGATTCAGCAACCTCTAATGAATCCTATCAAAAGTGGTCTTAAACATGAGCTGGATAAAAACCCTTTTACAGAAAGTTAGATACATGTCTTAGGGAACTTCTCCAAAAAGTGGGACCTCAATATCAATTTTATTGTTTGAGAAATAAATGTTTTGGGAACAGTGGATCAGGACTGTCCACTGTTCTTGTAAAAATCATAATTAAATCTACAAAAATCATATGAAGCTCTATTTGGTGTCAAAAGAAAGCTATTTCATTGTAGTATATGATAAAAATAAACCCATGGACATTCTGTAATCACAAGGTTTCTGAAAAAGTGTTTTAAACAGACTCTGTTATTCTGGAAATTTGGTATCATTTGACAAATGAATGCAAAACATAATAGAAGTATAATAGAAGTTCATGAATCATGTTAACCAAGTTGATTTAAGCTTTTGATCTCTCATCCATTTATCCTAGGTGATTTCTAAACCAAGTTTTATTCATCAATTGTTGTTGAGTGATCAAGGTGTGACCATTTTGTATACATAATCATATTTGTAATTAAACTTAGAAAATTCCAGAATAGTTGTATCAACTTTAAACGCTTAGAAAACGATCCTAACTCGATCGTATGCTCACGATTTTACATCGGCATATAGATATATGAGTTAGGAATCATCCCCAAAAAGCGGAACGTCGATAACTATTATAGATTTTCTGAAATTCAAGCACAAAGAGACGATGTTCAAATCTGTCAACCGATTTCTCAACAATTTCTAAAAATAGTATATGAATCCTAAAAGCTCTCAAAACGGACCGGATGAAAGCTAATTCATCAAAGTTTACCCAGAAAATTTGAAATCCATCAAACTATGGGTTTTGATGGACCAAATCTAATGGACAAAACCAATCTGCTTTGCTGAATTTTTATCTAGTTCATTTTAAAGTGTGAGGAAAACATTTTAGTGATAGTTGAAGCTTATTAGAGAGATCAAACTCATAGATCAACTTAATTATCATGATTCCCAATCAATTTAGCCCTCAAGTTCTATGAAGAACTTTTAGATCAAGGATCAAAGGGACTTATAAATATCATGTTGGAGATGAAATTCAATAGGAATTCTAGGTAATAGGAATAATCAAGAGATAGGTATGAACATAGAAATCATCCTTCTCATAGATCATATTTCCAAACCATCATGGAATTCAAAATAGATATATGTATATATATATAATCATGTATGCATGAATCTAAACTAAAATTGAAGAATGAAACCAAAATTGAAAATCAAAGTGAAAAACAATCTCTAATTGTAAATTATCAATAAAAATCAAAGAGATTTGGATCTAACTATGTGAGTGTGTGAAGAACATGAGAGGAAGAAGATGAGTGTTCTAATAAGTAGAAATAGAACTAAGTTAGATCCAAATCTTATAGATCTATATATACAAAGTAGGAATTAGAGATGAACTATAGTGTTTACCTCTTGGAGGATTCTCAATTACAAGACCAAAATTGATTTGAAGATCTTCTTCTTCAAGTGTTATTCAAGTGTTCTTCAAGCACTCATCCATGGAAGTTGAGGGAGGCAATTGTTGTTCAAATTGTGGTCTAATTAGCCTAAGTTAATCTAAATTCAATTCATAATTTTCTCTCTCTAGAATTCACCTAAATTGAAAGTATATTCAAAGTATACTTATCTCTCTTGTATGTGCTTCTATGTGTGTTTGTATCTCCAAGTATATTCAAGTGTATCTCTTCCAAGTGTCTAGTGTGTTAAGATGTGATCTCATATGAGATGTATGAGATCTTATATAGAGTTTTGAAGACTTAGCTCTTAAGTTTCAGGGTTAAAACAGGATTTTTAGAGCTTAAAAGAGGGTTAAAATGGCCATTTCGGAGCCTAAACGCAATTTCCAGGCAATTTCCTCGCAGTGGGAAGCTTCTAGAAGGGTCTGGAACTCAAAAAGCTCCGTGGAGGACACAAATGGAAGTGGCGGTTATGGTGGGACCCGCCACCCCCATACCCAAAACCGCCATTTACTATTTGGGTCCCTCTGGTCACCCACAAGCTCTGTTTCAAATTTCATGCGCACTGCTTTTCCAGATTTTTGTAAAAATGCTTTTTGGTGTCCGAAATCGTCCGTTTACGTACCGTTGGAAAGCTGTCAGGTTGAATTTCAGTATAAAAATATTTCCAGAGGTTTTATAATGAGAATTGAAGTCCAATTGAAGTCCGGAAGTCCTCCGGAACTTTCGTCGTCTTTTTGAAATCAAATGACGTCTTTTCCAAAATTGCTTTCAAATGTGCGTCGATTTCGAACTTTTCTTTAAAATTGAATCTCTGGATACCTAGAATACTGCGTTTAGAACACTTAATGTTCATATAACCCTGAGAGAATATGAATTCTGAGAGATGATTTTG
Source organism: Hydrangea macrophylla (assembly GCA_033977485.1). Lineage (NCBI taxonomy): Eukaryota > Viridiplantae > Streptophyta > Magnoliopsida > Cornales > Hydrangeaceae > Hydrangea > Hydrangea macrophylla. The sequence continues at coordinate 26,742,792 of CM066984.1, read as the reverse complement.
ACAAAACCGGGATTTATCCATGGAAAAGGGCTTTTCTGAGCTTGAAGTCACTTTCCGAAGTCCGATCTTCTGATTATGTGGAATCCAGTACCTTCCACGGGGTACTTTTCATCATCGAATCCTCCAAGACGTTGTCCACCCTAAATCCTATCAGTGTGGTCAAAATTGGGTGTCTACACATGTGCTCAAAGGAAAGATGAGCAAGTTGGATTCTAGATCGGAAGTATGTTACTTTGTAGGGTATCCAAAGGGTACTTATGGATGGTATTTTTATGATCCAAGAGAACAAAAAGTGTTTGTTAGTACAAATGCTGTTTTCTTGGAGGATGATTATATCATGAACCATAAACCTAAGGGAAGGATAGATCTTAGAGAGATAGAAGGAGAGCCCTCAGTCCAACCCGCAGTTGATAACGATGAAAATCAAGAAAATACCACTTCTTCACCCATTTCCGCACCGGTACCTCGTCGTAGTGGGAGGATTATCAGCCAGCCTGATAGATACATGTTCTTAGGAGAAGTTTTTGAAGCTGTCTCCATAGAATCTGAATCTGATCCTACCACTTACGAAGAGGCAATGGCTGATGTTGATTCAGCTCATTGGATTAAAGCTATGAAGGCTGAATTGGAATCTATGGATTCCAATCAGGTCTGGGATCTTGTAGAACTTCTAGCCAATATTAAACCCATTGGCTGCAAGTGGGTCTATAAGAGGAAAAGAGGATCTGATGGAAAGGTTGAGACCTTTAAGGCAAGGCTTGTGGCGATAGGCTATACTCAGAGGGAGGGCATTGACTATGAGGAAACCTTCTCGCCGGTAGCCATGCTCAAGTCCATCAGAATACTCTTATCCATTGCTGCATGCCTAGATTATGAAATCTGGCAGATGGACGTTAAGACTGCATTCTTGAATGGCAATCTTGAGGAGGACATCTATATGCAACAACCAGAAGGGTTCATAGCTGGTCGGAAAGGTAACTTGGTATGCAAGTTGCAAAAGTCCATTTATGGGCTTAAGCAGGCGTCCAGAAGTTGGAACATCCGATTTGACCAAGCGGTCAAGTCGTTTGGTTTCATACAGAATCTGGATGAGCCTTGTGTATACAAGAAATGTGAAGGGAAAGTAGTGGCTTTTCTTGTGCTTTACGTTGACGACATTCTACTCATTGGGAATGATGTAGCGGCGCTGTCAACGGTCAAGGTTTGGCTAGCTAGTACTTTCGATATGAAGGATCTAGGAGAGGCGAGCTATATTCTTGGGATAAAGCTCTTTCGGGATCGCAAGCGAAAGATAATGGGATTATCTCAAGCTTGTTATATCGAGAAAGTGCTAACTAGGTTTTCAATGGATAATTCGAAGAAAGGTTTGTTACCTTTCAGGCATGGTTTAGCGTTCTCCAAGGACCAGTGTCCAAAGACACAAGAGGAGAGGAATCGCATGGCAGGAATTCCCTATGCCTCGGCAGTGGAAAGTCTCATGTATGCGATGTTATGCACTAGACCAGATATCTGCTTTGCTGTTGGCATGGTTAGCAGGTATCAATCGAATCCTGGTCCAGAGCACTGGACAGCCGTTAAGCACATTCTTAAGTACTTGAGAAGAACTAAAGATTACATGCTTATGTACGGCGGTAGTGAGTTAATTCCAGTAGGATACACTGACTCGGACTTTATGTCAGATAAAGATTCGAGAAAGTTGACATCCGGACATCTCTTTACCTTGGGAGGTGGTGCTGTTAGTTGGAGGAGCATTAAGCAGAAATGCATTGCAGACTCAACTACAGAAGCTGAGTATGTGGCTGCTTGTGAAGCCGCAAAGGAAGCTGTTTGGCTCAAGAAGTTCCTTATGAAACTCGAGGTGGTACCAGCGTCGCTGTCACCTATTACGCTATACTGCGATAATAGTGGGGCAGTGGCTCAGTCCAAGGAGCCAAGGAACCACGGGAAGGGAAAGCACGTAGAGCGGAAATATCACCTAATCCGAGATATAGTTCAATGTGGAGATGTGACTGTCACCAAGATTGCCACCGCTGACAATCTTGCTGATCCGTTTACAAAGGCCTTACCATAGAAGGTCTTTGATCGTCATCTAGATAGTCTAGGTCTTAGATGTAGTTCTGAATGGTTGTGAGTGCAAGTAGGAGTTTGTTGGGTTTGTGCCCTCAAACCATTACTTTATGTATGAGACATTAGCATTATAATATATTGATATCAGCTTTACATTTCATTGTGTATGTTTCTTTCATGAGATGATTGTTTTATCCTTATGTATCATAGTAAGCAATTCGTGTGTGTATGAGATACACACAAGTGAGATACGAATTACTATTCTTTGATACTTAGAATATGTCACAGTGGATGATGAGACTGGATACCTCATCAGGTCTACACTGTAGCATAATTAACTACCATTGGATGGAGTGATTAATCTCAATCACTAGAGTGTAGCTCTTAGTTGATATGCTAGTGCTTATAGTGCATTGACGGACCTGATCTTTCCTATTGACGCTTAAGGCTGTCAACAGTCAATAGGAACTCATAACTTGTATAAGGTACGTGTTCTCAATCTTGAGATGATTATGAACACAGACTATGGATATGGCTGCTTTGACTTACCAATCAGTGAGGTCTATAGAAGATCAACACCTGGGTATCTTGGGTATGTCATGTCCATAGGGTTGTGAACATATATTGTCAAGATAGAATCTACCCTCTGATTCAGAGTAAGCATTCCCTTGAGAATGTCACCAAGTTGATTACTGAGTACTGCAGTCTTGTTGATAAGAGTTATCAACATGTTTGGTAATCATGAGTAGTGAATGAGACTCAAGGAATACAAGAAGTAATCATGATTCAGGTTGACAGTAACAGTTATCCGACTACCTGAATATGATTACGAATGCTGACGGTAGAGGGACATTAGTACACCATACAAGTCTAGTTATCGCTTCGGATATGTTCTTTTGCGTTGGAGTTCAGTTATCGTTTTATAGTGGAATAAACGTTAACTGACCAGTTAGTTAGTTTGCTGATCAAAGAGTTTGGTCATGGTAATTAACAAACTGGTCTGAGCCAACAATAAAGAGCCTAGGAGGTCCCACTCTTAGCTCCGCTAGGATGCTTGGAAAGACACTTGAGGAAGCTGTTAAGACAAGTTCGATCGATTGAAGTATGTTCGATCGATTGAAGTCAGCAGGTTCGATCGATCGAGAATGGTTCGATCGATCGAAGGTTCGATCGATCGAAGTCACTTCGATCGATCGAAGTCTAGGTCGGTTCTGGAAATCTATAAATAGGGCAGCTGCGTTCTGGAAGTAAGTGATCGTCGTTTTTATACGCAGAAGCTACAGAAACTATCATAGTCTTCCCAAAACCTTCCTATCCTCTCTATTAGGGTTCCCACGAACCCTAGTCTTTCCGGCAGGCATCCGCAGGAGTCATAAGGGTGAAGATCATCTAGTGGAGGCTGCCGGAAGTTAAAGTTTCAGAATTGGGTTCAAGACACTAAGGTATAATTCTTGCACCCCCTTGTACGCATCTATGGAATTGACGAGTAGTAGATCCTGGAATACCAAAAGTTTTATAACTTAACCTATTTCCGCTGCGCGTTTAAACTCTAACTTTAAACCACTTTTTCTTTCATATGTAAGGAGGGATGTTTTAATTGAGGAATGCCAGGGCACACTGCAAGGAACTGCACCACTCCCAAAGCTAATCGCAGGCCGAATATCGTTTGCCAAAATTGTAACAAGTCGGACCATCTAACCAAGGATTGCCGCGCACCTCATAGAGAATACTGTAGAGCACCTGTTAAGGGAATACAAGGACGCACAGATCAGACGTGAATGAATGCCATCATGCCTACAGAAGTAGGCTTTAATGCTAATAAATAGCAACATCTGGAATCTATGCTTATACTCTTTCATAGTCAAGTTAAAGCATCATTCGATACTAGTGCTGCATGTTCATTTATTTCTGTTAAGATTGTGCATCAGTTGTAGTTTAGAACCCCAAGCACTTAAGCTATAGCATTTTAAGTTGGTTAAAGTGCGTAAAGATTATCCATTAACCCAAGAAGATCAAAACCTTTCAGTAGACTTGGTGGTTCTGTCAATGTCAGAATTTGACACTCTCCTAGGGATGGATTGGCTTACCAAGTATGGTGCCAACTTAGACTGCCCTACTACGACGATTGTATTTCCAACATCGGGGTGACCGACGATTAGATTTTAGTGTCAACCGACGAGCGACATGTTTCTCACAAGTTGTTTGGGTATGTGATCGGGAGAGAACAAATCCTCATTATACGCTTTAACGTGCATTTGTTAGTACCTTTTTATCCTGTTTTTGTATATTTTTACTCTGTTTTCTAGTTTCTGACAGGTTTTGGAAGAAATCAACTAAACCAGGTTAAACAGGGTGAAAAAGTATCAAGAAAGAAGCTGAAAAACCAAAGTCGCGCGCGCGACCCGCGGGCGCGAGAATCCAGAAGTCGCGCGCGCGATCCGCTCGCGTGAGACCCCCAATAATTCGCTCGCGCGATCCGCGCGCGCGAAGATCCACAAGTCGCGCTCGCGCGACCCGCTCGCGCGATATGCCCAAAAACCAATGTTGCGTATTTCAGTGTACTGAAGACTCCTGTGCAAACGAGACTGCTAAACGACGTCCAGACTGTAAATTACATCAGTTTCAGTCCGTTTCGAGTTGAAAAGGCTTCCAAAACATGTTGTAAATCTATATAAACTCTATTTTACTTCAAATATAGGGTTGGCAACCATTATACACATTCATATACAGCCATATACACACATTTTCAGCCATTGAAGGGAGAAAAGCAAGGAGAAGAAGAAGAAGACCAAGGATTCCCATGGCCTCCTCCATCAACCTCTTGATATTCATCAATTCTATGGCCAACTAAACTCAAGATCTAGGGTTTCAATGAAACCCTAGCCAAGTAATAGGGTTTATTTATGTATTTCTTTTAGTTTTATTATGTATGGATGACAGTCACATGTTTAGAGGATTTTTATAAATAAATCGTGCTTCTATTGATTAAATCATTGCTTTCAAAGTTTATTCTTGTCTTAGATCTATTTTGACTGTGATGTGCTCAACGATCTATTCTTGCTGTGCTTGTTTAGATTGTTTACATGTGATGGTGCTTTATTGATTCGTGCTATCAAGTATCCGAATAGTCCATGCCTAGGTTAGACGGATTAGATCACAACCCTAGTTTAGTGTGAGATAATTCGTGCTATCCGCAGATGGATTATGTTGGTGCTTGAACCATGATTATCTTCTTGTCGGAGGAATTGGGCTTGTAGCTACAATTCCCCATATTCATCCAACGTAATAAGCTAAAGTAATTCATAAATATTCCTATTATGAATCTAGTGGTGGATTTGTAATCCTAGGTTCCCTTAAACATTCATTAAAAACACTTTTAATTGCTTTCATAAGTTAGATTTACTTTTATTGTTATTAGTTCAATTAAATTCAAAATCAAATCCGTTTTCCATAATTAATTAGACTTAGGTTTTAAAATTAAAAGCTGTAGTAATCAATCTCTGTGGGTTCGACCTTTACTTCCACACTGCAAATCCTTTGAAAAGTAAAGAATACTTTTATATCTTGATTCTACAAGATCAATTTTTGGCGCCGTTGCCGGGGATTGTATTACTACTCTTAGTTTTATAATCTTAGTTTAGTTAATTCGTAAATATTAGATTAGTTTTTTATTTTTCTTATTTTCTGTTTTTGTTTTTAGTTACTAACTTTTTCTTTTATTTTGTAGTCAACGTTTCCGAGTGGAGCAGCTAATTACATCAAAGGAGCTTACGCAAATAATAATATAAATAAAATAAAATAAATTGCTTCTTGTGGAATTCGCTTTAAACCGCTGTAAGTCAGGGCGCTGTGACGCACTATTTGCATTAGTTTAGGGTTAATTGCACTGCATTAGCTAGGAAACCCGGGGCGCTGGGCTTGACGCGGTCATTGCATTACAGGATAATTTGCATGCATCATAGTAGTTGAGTGCTTGTTATCTTATTTACGTGATTGTATTTGTTTATTTTGTTTAGTTAGTCTTTGTTTTTAGTTTCGTTTCTTTTGTTTTAGTTTATGTTGGGTACACGTTCAAACAAACCGGATTTAAAATCTTTCGATCTTGAACTTGAACGTACCTTAAGAACTAGTAAGTCCACAACCCAAGCTTCTAGAGCTAGGTTGCAAGACGACGAATCAATTCCGATTCCGTCGTCGTTGTTTGAGGCCAAAATTCAGAGTACCCGTGAACGGATAAGGAAAACTCGAACTTTTCAAATTGAACCGATTAAAATGGCTGACGGTGGAAATAACAATAACAATCAGAATGATGGTGCTAATATGAATAATCTTAATATACCGCCACCTCCTCCACTTATAAATTATTTTATTCCCACTACTTACACGCCACAAGCCGGTATCGAATTACCGGAGGCCACGGCATCTCACTTTGAGATAAAGTCGTCTACGATCTCGCTACTACCTTCCTTCCATGGCCGTCTAAATGAAGACCCTTACCAACACTTAGGGGATTTTCAGGGTATATGCTCTACTTTGAAAATACAGAACCTAAATAATGATGAATTAAAATTGCGGCTCTTTCCATTTTCTTTAAGAGACAAAGCTAAGTTTTGGCTCCAATCACTTGAGCCAAACACAATCAAAACATGGGAAGCCTTACACACCGCCTTTTTACAAAAGTTTTTCCCTATTATGCGTACAAATAAGATAAGGAAAGATATAACCAATTTTGTAATGCAAGATGGGGAATCACTTTACGACACGTGGGAGAAATTTAAAGAATTATTACGTTCGTGTCCACATCATCAGGTTCCCAAGTGGCAATTGGTTCAAGTCTTCTACGAGGGGCTTATCCCCTCTGTTAGGAATACCGTCGATGCCGTTTGTGCGGGAACTTTCCTACACAAAAGCGCCGACGAGGCTTGGAAAATATTTGAAACGTTAAGCAAAAATTCGATGCATCAGGCTGTGTCGGTACGTTCTGAGGGATATATTCAACCTAAGCGAGAGGTGACAGTTGAGTCAAGTCAATCAATTCAAATACAAGAATTAAATAGAAAACTTGACCGACTTATGCAAATGAACAAACCGTCTAATCCATCCTCTTTAGAAGTATGTGCATTATGTTCTGAACCGTCCCATAATATCTTTGCATGTCCTTCTGCATCTCAATATCCGGAATTTGTTGAACAACACGTTAATTCTATGCAACAATTCCCACAAAATAATTACAATCCTAGGTCGACTAATTTTCCAAATACGTACCGACCCCAATACCAACAAGGTCAATACCAATCACCTCCTCCACCTCCACGCAATAATGCATTTGAGGAAAAGGTGTTGGCCTCACTTGAAAACTTTGGTTCGGTGGTTCAGTTAGTACACTCTCACACACAATCCATCGCAAAACTGGAGTCCCAAGTAGGGCAAATTGTTAATACGCTAAACCGCTTAACTGAGAGTAAGTTGCCAAGTCAACCTACTCAACAACCTAAGGGGCAATATGCAGTGGGTAGTACGAGTGAGAGCGTGAACGCTGTTTCGACTAGGACGACTACTCGAGATGAGGAAGTTGTTGTAATTCCAGATGGGGGTGAGAAAGATAAAAACTTAAATTTGAATAAGGAGGGTGAGGGAACGAGTAGAATTCAAAAAGATAAAGGACCGGCCCCAACAAACTATATTCCAAGAATGCCATATCCACCAAACGTTGAGGGACCGTCACATTCGCCTAAGAAAGGGTCTAAGGTTGAGGATATACTCGAGGTGTTCAAACAAGTTAAAATAAATATTCCTTTCCTCGATGCTATAAAACAAATTCCCGCTTATGCCAAATGCTTAAAAGACCTTTGTACTCAAAAGCGCAAAATACGGAGTCATACTCCTAAAAAGGTCTTCCTTACGGAAAAAGTAAGCTCTATATTCCAACACGCTCCTCCAAAATATAAAGATCCAGGTACGCCTACGATTTCATGTGTCATAGGTGACACTATTATTCATAGGGCTCTCCTTGACTTAGGAGCTAGTGTTAATCTTATACCTTATCACGTCTACAGACAACTAGGACTAGGTGAACTGAAACCTACGGCCGCTACAATACAATTAGCGGATCGTTCTATTAAAGTACCTAGAGGAATCGTCGAGGATGTCCTAGTAAAGGTTGATAAATGCTATTATCCTGTCGACTTCATGGTCCTTGACACTGAACCAGTGCTAGATGTTAGGAAACACACTCCTGTCATTCTAGGCCGTGCATTCTTAGCCACGGCCAACGCACGTGTCAATTGTAGAACAGGGGTAATGAAAGTGTCATTTGGGAACATGAACTTAAAATTAAACGTTTTTAATGCTATGGATCAACCTCCTAAAGACGACGATTACCTATGTGAGGCAGAAGGTGAGGTAAGACGGAATATTGAGCCTAACAAAGTAATACATGTGAGTAACGACAAAGATATAGCGGATGATGAGTGGATGAACCCTAATACCTCGGACCCTAATGCTGAATCTACTCGGAAGGTAAGAAATCGATTTGAACATACTGACAAATCGTCAATCGAATTAATTCAAAGCGACGTGATTTCTGCTTACCACCGAGTTCTACCTGATATTCTTAGGGGTACAAAGTCTGATTTTCAGCCTCCTTGAATTTTGAGCTAGAACGGTCTAGCTAAAGACGTAAAAGTTAGCGCTTCTTGGGAGGCAACCCAAGCTTTATTTCATTCGTATTTCTTATTTTTGGACGTCTTTGGGTCTGTTTATGTCTGTTTTAGACATTCTGGATAGGTTTGGGGGTTGGAATTAATTTATTTTAATAATATATACATAATTTTAGTCAAAAAGTGAATAATACCAAACTCGCGCGCGCGGCCCGCTCGCGCGAGACGTCGCTCGCGCGGCCCGCTGGCGCGAGATGGCCCTTAGTGGTTTTTCCTTGTTTTCTTTATTATGAGCCCTCAGCAGTTACTCGCGCCTGATCTCGCGGGCGCGAGGTACCTCGCTGGCGCGAAAAAAAAAAAAAAAAATAAAAAAAAAAAATAATAAAAAATTTGGAATTCGCGCGCGCGACGGCCGCTCGCGCGGACCGCGCGCGCGATTCCCCCATTTCTGCATATTTTCTTTTGTTTTCTTGTATCCTTCCCCCACACTGGTTCTAATAGTTTTTACGTTTCTGTTTTTGTTTATTTGGTTCAGTTTAGTTCAAGTTAGTCGTTGTTTTCCTTATTATATTTATACTTTTTCGTTTTATTTCTTTTCCTTTTGCTAATGTAGTTTAGTTTAACTTAGTTTTTAAATTTATATTTTCTATTTTGGTTTCATGTCCTTTTAATATTCTTTTGTTAGTTTGTTTTCTTTTATTAAGACGTAACAGGTAACATTGAACTTTATAGCCATATTCCTTTGTGTTCATCTGTTCTGTGTTTGCTGAGATCGAGGTATTATCGTTCCTTTCTTACGTACTTCCCTTTCTTTCATTTTATTGTTTCATTGGGGACAATGAAAGGTTTAGGTTTGGGGGTATGCACACACATGCACATTAGTTTATGCTAAATTTTAAAATTTTTCAATAAGTGTGTTTAAATAAACGATAGTACTAACGTTTTTGCAATTTTAATCCGATACTTCTTAGTATGTAATGTGATTTGTTATAGAATGATAAACAAGGAAATATGTGATTAAACATTTGCTGAAGTTATGATGTAATGTTTTAAGTTATGTATTGTTTGAATCGTAGTTTTATATCATAGATTTGCACATAAACTTATGCACTGCACGTAGTCGCTTGAATACATGTTGGTTGTGAACTATAATATGATTCGGATTTCTAGATAACACATGGTGGAGACTAGACCCTGTGAGCTTTTGAGCCTATCTTTTCTATTTAGAGGGTTATAAATACATCTTGTGTTTGTCGAATTTCATTGAAATAGCGCATTAACTTGTTGTTTAGTCTCATTATTCTTGTTTTGGTTAATAGTCAAGTTAAAATAGTTGTTACCATGCTAAATAATCTTCCGTCGTAAACGTTGAAGAACCGTATTACTCTAGGAAATGATTGTGGGCCCTCTTTGTTTACTACCGACCGATAAAAGATAAAATTTCCTTAGTTCCCCCTTTTGAGCCATTAAAATGCCATTTCTTTCTTAAATTACCATTATCCTTGTTTTTGCTCCAATTTGGCCAACTTGGAGTTCACTTCTGAAAGATTGATCACCTTTTAGTGGTGTTCAGGCGATGTGTGATTGAGAAGAAAAAGAAAATAAGATGATGTTTGGGATCGTTGCCTTGTCATTTATTGAATATTCGTTTCAAAAGCAACGAGGAGGAAAAGAATAAAGAAAAAAAAATAGAGAAGATGAAGGTTGAAAAAAAATATTGAAAGAAAAGAAGAAAAATGAATGAGAAAAAGAAAGAAAAGATGAAGTTGGTAGAAGAGATGAATGAAAGAAAATCGAACATGCTTTACAATGCCATTCTGAAACTACCTGATATATCTGTCCTATACTTTTTCATTACCTGAGCCACATTACAACCTTTGAAAAGTCCTATTTGATCCTAGGAAACATGGTTCGGATATGAAAATGATGGGAGGGGATTAAAACATGGTAATGATTAATTTCTTTTGATTGTTGGCATCCTATCCATGAGACTATAGTTCTTTTGTGTCATGCGTCTTTTTCGAGTCATATGTGAGCATTTCTCGTTTTGAAAATATATTTCCTTTGCTCCCATATATTAGAAAAAATTACACCTGTTTCTGAGTGTTTTTATTTTAGAGTGTAATTCATTGTGAGATTCGTAGTCAAGGCATAGTTAGATGGTCATCCGAGTTATATTCCAAGTTTATGACATGCGCGTGTTCATCTGACTACCATATCACACACGTGCGATTTTATGAGAAACTCTATTGATTTATACGATGCATGTGCTTGAGATTGTTTTTCATGATGTATGTAGACGTTTGATTCTATTCCTTTATGTTCGTTATCCTATTTCGAAGCTTTGTTGTATAATAAGGAGTATTGAAAATTATGTTCTTTGTTTTTAATAAAAGTTTTTTAATTTTAAGTTAATAAAGATGGTTGTGGGTAACTTGTTGACGAGAACCCTCACGAGACTTCACTCGTCCGACTAGGGACACATAGGGGTTTAAAAGGCTTGTTGCATATGCTAAATGCAATCGTGATCCATACGAAAATGGAATAGATTTTTATTAGTAGTTTTTATTTTAGTTTTGCTCGAGGACTAGCAAAATGTAGGTTTGGGGGTGTGATCGGGAGAGAACTAATCCTCATTATACGCTTTAACGTGCATTTGTTAGTACCTTTTTATCCTGTTTTTGTATATTTTTACTCTGTTTTCTAGTTTCTGACAGGTTTTGGAAGAAATCAACTAAACCAGGTTAAACAGGGTGAAAAAGTATCAAGAAAGAAGCTGAAAAACCAAAGTCGCGCGCGCGACCCGCGGGCGCGAGAATCCAGAAGTCGCGCGCGCGATCCGCTCGCGCGAGACCCCCAATAATTCGCTCGCGCGAAGATCCAAAAGTCGCGCTCGCGCGACCCGCTCGCGCGATATGCCCAAAAACCAATGTTGCGTATTTCAGTGTACTGAAGACTCCTGTGCAAACGAGACTGCTAAACGACGTCCAGACTGTAAATTACATCAGTTTCAGTCCGTTTCGAGTTGAAAAGGCTTCCAAAACATGTTGTAAATCTATATAAACTCTATTTTACTTCAAATATAGGGTTGGCAACCATTATACACATTCATATACAGCCATATACACACATTTTCAGCCATTGAAGGGAGAAAAGCAAGGAGAAGAAGAAGAAGACCAAGGATTCCCATGGCCTCCTCCATCAACCTCTTGATATTCATCAATTCTATGGCCAACTAAACTCAAGATCTAGGGTTTCAATGAAACCCTAGCCAAGTAATAGGGTTTATTTATGTATTTCTTTTAGTTTTATTATGTATGGATGACAGTCACATGTTTAGAGGATTTTTATAAATAAATCGTGCTTCTATTGATTAAATCATTGCTTTCAAAGTTTATTCTTGTCTTAGATCTATTTTGACTGTGATGTGCTCAACGATCTATTCTTGCTGTGCTTGTTTAGATTGTTTACATGTGATGGTGCTTTATTGATTCGTGCTATCAAGTATCCGAATAGTCCATGCCTAGGTTAGACGGATTAGATCACAACCCTAGTTTAGTGTGAGATAATTCGTGCTATCCGCAGATGGATTATGTTGGTGCTTGAACCATGATTATCTTCTTGTCGGAGGAATTGGGCTTGTAGCTACAATTCCCCATATTCATCCAACGTAATAAGCTAAAGTAATTCATAAATATTCCTATTATGAATCTAGTGGTGGATTTGTAATCCTAGGTTCCCTTAAACATTCATTAAAAACACTTTTAATTGCTTTCATAAGTTAGATTTACTTTTATTGTTATTAGTTCAATTAAATTCAAAATCAAATCCGTTTTCCATAATTAATTAGACTTAGGTTTTAAAATTAAAAGCTGTAGTAATCAATCTCTGTGGGTTCGACCTTTACTTCCACACTGCAAATCCTTTGAAAAGTAAAGAATACTTTTATATCTTGATTCTGACAAGATCAGTATGATCGGGAGTACGAGTATGGAACCCATAATGGATAAGATTCCTATCGTACAAGATTTTGTGGATGTACTCTAGAATATTAAAGGACTTCCACTGAAGAAAGAAATAATTTTTTTGCGTCTGGTACCAGGAACGTTACCGATATCTAAGACTCTATATCGAATGGTGCCAATTGAGATATTGGAGTTGAAGAAGCATGTATAGGAACTTGAAGATTTGGGATTTGTTTGCCCAAGTATGTCATCCTGGGGAACACCAGTTCTATTTATGAAGAAGAAGGACAAAAGACTTAGGCTGTGTATAGACTATAGAGAGTTGAACAAGGTTACAATCAAGAATAGATATCAACTGCCTCAGATAGACGACAGATTTAATCAGCTACAATGATCAAGAATCTTTTCAAAGATTGATTTACGTTTTAAACATCACCAGTTGTTAGTTCAACCAGATGATGTGTCAAAGACATCATTCAGAATAAGATACGGGCATTACAAGTTTTTTGTTATACCTTTCAAATTGAATAATGCCCAAATAGTATTCATGGACTTAATGAATAGAGCATTTAGACGTTATTTGGATCAATTCATTATAGTGTTGATTAAAGACATCTTGATCTACTCAAAGACAGAGGAGGATCACAAAGAACACTTACAGCTTGCCATACAGACACTTCGAGATAGTAAGTCGTATGCAAAGTTCAGCAAGTTTGAATTCTGGCTACAAGAGGTTAAATTTCTTGGTCACGTTATATATCAAGATAGTATCTTTGTGGACTCATCTAAGATTGATAGTCTTAAGCTGGAACAGACCGACTAGCGCAACAAAAGTCAGAAGTTTTTTTGGTCTAGTAGGATATTATCGAAGATTTATAGAGGGATTTTCTAAGATAGCAGGACCATTAACGAATCTGAAGAAGAAGGATGCAAAGTATGAATGAACGGATAAACATGAGGATGCCTTCAACGAGTTAAAGGAAAGATTGACTTCTGCACCGGTACTTATGATACCTAACAGTGGAGAAAGGTATGTGATCTACAGTGATGCATCACACCAAGGACTTGGTCGTGTGCTTATTTAGGACAAAAATGTCATTGCATATGGATCAAGACAATTTAAGGCACATGAGAAGAACTATTCTACGCATGATCTGGAACTAGTAGCAATAGTGTTTGCATTGAAGATATGTAGACACTATCTCTATGGAGAGAAGTTTGATCTTTTTTTTTTCAATCATAAGAGCTTGAGGTATTTGTTCTCTCAAAGGGAGTTGAACATGCAACAGCAAAGGTGGATAGAGTTACTTAAGGATTATGATTTCTCTTTATAATACCATCCAGGTAAAGAAAATGTTATAGCAGATGATTTAAGTTGCCAACCTCAGCTAGTGATTGTTGTATTACTGATTCGAGAATGGCAAGCATTGGAAGTTTTAGCTAAATTTGCTCTTCATCTAGTGGAATCAACAGAAGGATAATATCTCAAATGTCTTATGATACAATCGACTCTGATTAACCATATTATAGAGGCTCAACAATTAACTGAGAATTTGATGTCATGGTTCATGAAGATGTCAGCAAAGGAACCAAAAGTATGGAATATCCATATAGACAGCCTAGGATGTAAGAGTAGACTATGTGTACCTGATATTGATAATCTCAAGAAAGAAATATTAGATTAAGCACACAAGTCACATAAGACTGTGCACCCTAGACGTACGAAGATGTACAAGGATTTAAAGAGGAATTTCTATTAGAAGGGAATGAAGAGAGAAATAGCTGAGTATGTATCTTATTGTCTTACTTGTAAGCAAGTAAAGATGGAACATCAGAAACTATCAGGACTTCTACAGCTATTACCAATTCCCCAATGGAAGTGAGAACATATAACCATGGAATTCGTGGTAGGTTTACCGAGGCCTTAGTAGAACAACGACACTATGTGGGTGATCGTGGATCGACTTACAAAGACTACACAATTTATCCCCTACAGCATGATGTATCTAGTCGAACGATTGAATAGGATGTATCTATAGCAAGTTGTACGGTTACACAGAGTACCTATTTCTATTGTGTCAGATTGAGATTCGTGCTTTACTATAGAATTTTAGAAGAGTCTTCAAATAGCAATGAGAATAATACTTAACTTGAGTTTATCCTTTCATGTACAGACCGACGAGCAGTTTAAACGAGCCAATTAAGTGATGGAAGACATGTTACTAGCTTGTGTCATCAATTTTGAGAGTTCATAGGAGACGTACCTACCATTGATTGAGTTTGTCTACAATAATAGTTATCATACGAGCATAGGGATAAAACTATTTGAAGCGTTATATAGAAGACATTGTTAATCGTCACTATATTGGGGTAAAGTCAGAGATACTCAACTTATTGGGCTAGAAATGGCATGGAAAACAAGCAAAAAGATCCAGATTATATGTGAGAAGATAACGACAACTCAGACCTAACACAAGAGCTATGTCGACAAGTGACACAAAGACTTAGAATTTGCCATTGGAGATCACATGATGCTTAAGGTTTCACCGATTTGAGGGATTCTCAGATTTGATCAGAAGAGAGGCAATCTATTGCTGCGATTCATTGAACCATTCGAGATTTTGGAATGTGTTATAAAAGTTTCTTATCGACTTTCGTTGCCGCTGAAGATGTCTGGAGTGCACAACATTTTCCATATCAGCACGTTGAGGAAATGTGCTCATAACCCAGTGCACAAGATCAACTTTGAAAACATTAAGGTCAATGATAAAATCTCATTCAACAAAGGACCAGCTCAGATTCTAGATTGAGGGATCAAGAAGCTCAGGAACAAGGAGATTTCACTAGTGAAGATCCAGTAAAAGCATCACGATGAAGGATAAGCTTTGTAAGAAGTCTCTTGAAATGATTTTCAATTAGATGCTCTTTTGCCATATATATGATCTAGTATGTTTGAGGAAATAACACCAATTATGAATTAAAAACAAGGATATTTGAATCAAGGCCTACCATTTGGTTGAGTGAGGAGGGCATGCTTTAGTCCTATTTGGGCTCCTTCCCCTCTTTTACCAGGACCCCCAAACCTTGTTTCTAGTGATGAAGAGCGAGTAACCTTATTTATTTGCGCTAGTCAACGTTTGGTTTCCTAATTTTTGATAAAAATTAGATGATGACTCTCTTGTCTTTGGGATCGTCATAAGTTCTAGATCTTAAAGTGAGCCTTGGATCCATCCTGGAACAATGTCAAGTTCAACAGAACTCATCATCGATCCTCTTGCATTGTAAAAGGTGGACCAACCCTCCGAGGTCATAGTCCCATAGTCTGGTGACTCTGCTGGGGATTAGAACATGAAACATTCGGTTTCTTGTTTTCGAGGGTTTGACTTGAGCCATTTAATATCCTTGTTATTAATTCAATAATAGTGTTGTTTCTGCCTACACTTGCACTTGCATGGTTCTTTCACCTTGACTGCTTGACAACATTGCCTTGTGGGTAGAGGGCCCCTTTTTCTCCATTTGTCAAGAAACTTTGGTAGTATGTAGTCACTGTCAGCCTTGAATCGTAAGTGGTATGTAGAGCCCTTAGCCTTGCTAATGGACCCTTTTTGAGACTAAAACCTAGCCTTTGCATATAGTTTCCATAGAACCTTTTCAATTAGGATCTTGATTATTATCTTTGATTAGGACTATGTGATGAATTATTTGTGATTGCCCGTAAGGGATTATGTGAATGATGAGGACGTGCATGCGAATGCATCATCAAACCTTGTATGGTAGAATCCTCTAGGGTAGTATGGTCTTTATCCTAACATTCAATCATTATTCGAGGACAATTTTTGAAAATTTAAAAAAAAAAAGAGCATTTCTTTCAAAAACCCAAGTCTTTTGAAAATTCAGGGATTATCCCTTTTTGAAAATGCACATTGAAATTCACTTTGATAAAATCTTTTCAAAATTTTCCCCTCAGATTTTAGAAATCTCCAAAACTCGTACCTTAGTTTTCAAAATTTGTGATTTCATACCTCAAGCATTGATGGTTTAAAATTGTTTTTATACAAATTATCCCGCTCTTTTTCCGAAATGTTTTTGAAAAAAATTCAATTTTTGTAAACCTAAGCCATCAAGAATTTCAAAAAATCCATGGACAGTGATTGAATTAGCAAGGTAATTAGAATACTCAAGGGTTCTTATATGCTTATGTGCTGATATGCTGGGTCTAAGCTAGATTGAGGTGCATTCCATTTAGATTAGATTGCATTTCATTTGCATTGCAAGCACTACACGAGTATTGCATATATGACTCACGAGCGTGACGCATCTAATATACTTTTAAGAAGAAAACAATTGTTTTTCCCCAAATTTTAAAATTTAAAATGACCTTTTAGAATGATTTCTTTGATTTTAGAATATGTTTTAAAAATGAAAGGAAATGATACTCCATCTTTGTAAATCCACCTTTGTAAATATCATTCTTTGAAAAATTCTTTATAAGACACCTACTTATTTAAACTTTCCTAATGAATCAGAATAGAAGATAGGAGCAAAGGGTTTTACTCCTTCTTGGGTCAGAGCTCGAAATAGTAGACTGGTTAGATCAAAATCCGTGTCAGTACTAGTTAAATCAGTCAGAATGGCACATAGTGATGATATGGAAGCAAGGTTAACCACAATGCAAGCATCGTTGGATCAGACTAGGGAATAGTTTGCCACTATAATGGGTATGATAGAAAAGATGAACACCGCAGGGTCTAAGAATGATGAAGGTCAGCATAAGGATCAAAACAACAATAGGGTTTATGGTATTGATCAGGAAACAAGGAATAATGTTAAGAAATAGGAGAATGTGATCGGAATGAGCCATGGGGGTGATGAATATATGCTAGATCTTGAAGGGTTGTTCGATTAACCAATGCTCAAGCTACTAGTAAAATTTAAAATGCATGATATCGATTAGATTCGATGGAACTAGAAACCCGAAGAGCTATCATAGAATATGCATTAGAGCCCTAAAGTCGATGGGAATTGTGCTTGATGTGATGCCTCAGGCATTTCAGTGAACTCTGACAGGTGCTACACTATCCTGGTACCTCACCCTTAAGACTGCAATGGTTAAAGATTGGGAGTTGCTTGCCAAAGCCTTCATGACACAATGCTCATATAATCAGAACTTTAACATAACCACCAATGATTTGGAGACTACCCATCAGGAGTCAAGGGAGTCTTTTGTTGAGTTCCTTATTCATTAGAGGGAAAAAGTAGCTAGGATGATAAATAGGCCAAATAAGAATGAGCAAGTCCATATAATTTTGAGAAGTCTGCAACCTGAATACCTAGAAAGGTTAGAGTTTATGCCTATTGGAACATTTAAACATCTATTCGATGTGGAAGCTGTTAGAGTTTGATGGGGTGTGCCCTCAAACAATTTAGCTTTGAACTATTATAGCCATCAGTTTTAGTATATGTTTATGGATATCATTGCTTTCATTTCATTATGAATGTCTTTCATGAGATGAATGGTGATTTGGCATCCTTGAACTTCATTGTATGTGATCATTTGTGCGAAAGAGTTTTACACATGGGAGATATGAATTATATGATCCTTGAGAGTTCTAAACAGTCATAGTGGATGATAAGACTAGATATCTTATCAGGTCTACACTGTAGCAAGATTAGCTTCTATTTGATAGAGTGATGAATCTCATTCACAAGAGTGTACAACTCTAAAGTTAATATGGTAGTGTATATGACACATTAACAGACCTTGAGTTTAATCCATTGATAGAAACTGTCATCAGCCAATGGAGACTTAAACATTTATGAGACATTTGTCCTTAATCCTGAGATAATAATGAACACAAGCTTTAGGCATGACTGTCTTGACTTACCAATCAGTGAGGTCTTAGAGATTAATACTTGGGTCTGTTGGATGATCATGTCTAGAGTATTGGGAACATATATTATTAAGATGGAATCTACCCACTATTGCAGAGTAAGAATTCTCTTGAGAATGTCACCGTGTTAGTCACTGAGAATTGCAATCTTGTAGTACGTATTTTGCTACATGTTTGGTGTACTATGAGAAGTGAATGGCGACTTAAGGATATAAGCTATAATTCTCAACTGGGAGACAGTGCTGCTTAGTCTTAGTGATAATAATGAATACAAAATGAAGAGGGACATTAACGTCATTTCATATAGATCTAGGTATTGCTCTGTGATTTGTCTCTTCTGATTTGGTGTGCAGTTAATGTCATGTGGAGAAATTGATATTAACTAGTCAATTTAGACTGTTTGGATAATGATATTAACCGGGTATAATTTAAATTTATTCAAGCTAATTAGGATGAGCCTAGAGGTCCCACGTGTATCTTTTATGAAGTCCTGATCCAACTAGGTTTAGTAGAGATGGATGTGAGAGTGTATAAATATATATGTAGAGAGAGTTTTTGTGTTAGCTCTAATAACCCTGTCCTAACCTCTCTTTCCCTCTCTTATATATATTTTTCTCTATTCCTCTAACCCTGTAGATCACCACCAAGGTCTAAGGATCCGAAAGCTTCAAGAGTATACGGGAAAATATTTATTGATTGCAAAGGAGAATGAGCATCTGGATACTACCTGAGTTCTCGTAAGGATCCAACTAATCATTAAAAGGTAATGAATCTGTTCTTATCAATTATACACATCTAGGTTTGAACTTGATCTATTTCTAAAAAGAATTTTCAAAGATGAATCGCTTTTGCAAACCCTAAAATTTTAAAACGGGACGAACAGTAACCTGCATAGAAGATGCCATCATAGAGGAAAAGATCAAGAGGGAAAGCCAGAATAGCCGATATAGAAAGACAAAATGACCAATTTTTCACTCTGCATACGTCAATACATTGACTTCCTCAGCCTTTTAAAAAAGAACATCAGAATATCACTATTGCTAGAAGAAATCAGAGCCAGGGGTAGTCGAGAGAAAATGGAGTTTTTTTGAACTTGAAATGTCTTTGAGCATATCACTTGAGAGGATGCTGGAGAAATGGTATTTAAAGAAACTAGAACCCAAGCTAGAGTGTGATCCCTTACCACCTAGCTTCAAGGCTGAATTCTGTTATTATTTTTGTTAGAGCCTTGGGAATACCACAGATAGATGATGGAAACTCCACCATGTGATTAAAGATTTAACTGAAAAAGGGGTCATCTCCCCTCCTCAGGCATGGCTGAATGTTTAGAAGAATCCCCTCCTGAATCATAAGGGAATTCTACAAAAAGTCAACTTCATAGAAGAACAGTCTGAGATATATAATCTGATGGTCTACACACCTTTAGATCAGCTAGCCATGGATGTTCAGCTCCCAGAAAGTGCGACAATTTATTTTGACTATGGAAGAAGAAGATGTTGGGAATATGCCCTCAAACCAGTTAGTTGGACAATGGAATATCATAATGCATTTATGCATGTTAGTTCATGAGATGAATATTAGACTGGAATCCTTAAACAACATTGTATGTGGTTCATTTGTGTATGTGATTACACATGTGAGATATGAACCACAAATCCTTGTTGTTTCAAGTAAGTCACAGTGGATGATAAGTCTGGATAACTTATCAGGTATACACTGTAGCATGATTAACGTCTACGGGGTAGAATGATGAATCTCATTCATAAGAGTCTTGACTCTTGGTTAATATGCTAGTGCACTCGGTGCATTGACGGACCTGAGTTAAACCTATTGACACCTAAACGCTGTCACCGTCAATAGGAACTCAAAACTTGTATAGGGATACATGTCCTTAATCCTGAGACAGTTATGGACGCAAGTTGTATGCTTGGTTGCTTTGACTTACCAATCAGTGAGGTCTTGCAAGATCAACACCTGGGTATCTTGGGTAAATCAAGTATACAACGTTGGGAACATATATTGTCAAGATGGAATTCTACCCTCTTCAATAAAACGAAGAGTAAGTATTCCCTCGAGAATGTCACTAGGAGTGATTACTGAGAGCTGGCCAGCCTTGTCAACAAAGTGTTATTGTTGACATGTTTAGTAATCCAAGCGTAGTGAATGATACTCGAGGAATATAAGATGTACTATCTATTGGGTCGACAGTATCTTAAAACGTACATCCCAATGATAGATACGAATACTGCTTGGTAGAGGGACATCCGTATCATATTATACAAGTCTAGCAATCACTTATGTATGTGTGATTATGTTCTTATGCACTGGAGTGCAATTATCATTTTATAGTGGCATTAATGATAATTGATCAATTATTGATTCCTCAGTTAAGAGTATTGACTAGATGGAATAATAATTGATCGAAGCCAGTAATTAAGAACCTAGGAGGTCGAAGCCAGTAATTAAGAACCTAGGAGGTCCCACTCTTAGCTCCGCCAGAATGCTTGGAAGGGCAAATGAGGATGCTGTCAAGACTGGTTCGATCGATCGAAGTTGTTTTGATCGATTGAAGTCAAGGCAGGTTCGATCGATCGTGTTTTGTTCGATCGATCGAATGTTCGATCGATCGAACTCACTTCGATCGATTGAAAGTAAGGTCGGTTCTAAGAATCTATAAATAGGGCAGCTGCGTCCAGGGAAAAGAGTTCGTCGTTTTTAACGTCCCTAAGCTGCTGAAACTGTTTTAGGGTTCCCAAACTTTCTTCATCCTCTCCATTAGAGATCCCACCATCTCTAGCCTCTCCGGGAAGCGTTCGAGGGGACATAAGAGTGAAGATCACCTAGAGGTTGCTGTTGGATATTGCTAAAGGAAGCCATATTCAGAATTGGGTTCAAGACCGTTTGGTATCGCATTCTCTCCCTCTTATTCTACGCATCTATAGAATTAACAAGTAGTAGATCCGGGCTACCAATGAAATATTTTGTAACTCGATTATTCCGCTGTGCGTTTAAAACAATTTTAAACCTATTTTTCCTACAATTGGTATCAGAGCCTCGCTTGTTTGGATCTATAGATGCGTTTTGGAACACTAGTTTTGATTTGCATGTTGAATTTAGGACTGTTTTGAAAACTGCATCATCACAGATCCGTTTCTGCTGTGTTTATGCAGCAGAATACAAATCTGTGATTGCATTGGATGCAAGGTGGTTTCGATCGATCAAAGTAGTCTCGATCGATCGAACATCATCTGTTCTCAAGCGATCGAACTCGTTTCGATCGATCGAACTTTGGTTCTGTTCGATCGATCAAATGTTGGTCGATCGATCGAGACAGCTCTTTTGTCCAGGTGTTCAGTTTACAGATTTAAAGGTTTTAAAACATTTACTTTAAATTTTTATTTATTCTGTAAGTTTTTCAAAACATTCTGTGAAATTGAAAGTTCAATCGATCGAACCTTTTCGATCGATCGAAGTGTGACAGAGAATTGTGATGCTGTTTTAAGTTCTAAATCAGTATGTAAAGAGTTTATATACTATGTGAATCAATTAGGGGTTCCAATGATACATTTATTTGTTATATATGCGTGGGTGTGCATGCGACTAACCCTTTTGCAGCAAGTTTAGTCCGCTATTTCCCATGGCACCAAGACTTTTAAATTTTGTATTTAATTGTTTGAGATTTGTGAATGATGAATGTATTATTTTGGTTTGGTTTTAAAGGCATGTGTAAAGGGCGCTGCGACTTCAATCCTACGAAAATGAAAGTCACACCGGTTTCCCTAGCCTTTTATTCTGATATTGCTATTTTGATTCTAGATAAATTGTAAGCTTCGAAAGAAGCATAGGACCAATGTAATAGATTTAGAAATTCCATGAAGATGGAGGAGCAAGCCATTGTCCATGAAGATGGAGTCGGAGGCAATCAAACCAAGAAGAAGGTTCTATGGAAATAGAGCCATGGGAGATAGAGGCATTGTTGAATGCTTTTATTTCATTTTAGTATTTTGTTTTATTTGCTTAGTTGTGATTGGCATTTTATATATTGTTACTACTTGCATGCACGTAAAACAAGTTTTCTAAAATTAAATTCAAAACCTTTTTCCAACACATTAGTAAACACTTGATGTTTATGGGCAACGTGAAGAAACATTTTTTTTTCAAATTGAAAAATTCCTATTAGTTCATTGTAAGTATGGGAAATACTCTGTGTCACTCATTTATGAGTGATCATTCCATACGAAGGGTATTTCTTATTAATTACTAGATATGAACTTCTTATAAAAATCTAGTGGGAGAGGGACTTATTTTATAACTCCCACGGTCTTCCATAAACGGTTCATTGTAAGGTGGGTAGTATATTCTGTGTTACCCAGCTATGGGTGATCATTCCATACGGAGGATAGACAATTCATTGGTTACTAGATATGAACTTCCTTTGGATAGAATCAATGAGACGCGTTAGAGGGTGACCACTACACTGAGGCACTACTTGAGGCGGTTGTCATTGGATTCTAGTTAATGGTAAACACTAGCTAAGCTATGGGTAAGGGATTCCACACGGAGCATTATCCAAAAACTTAGAGACCAAAAGTTCAGGAGTCATGAATTGTTTTGTAAGAGTTGCATAACATTCGTGATGGGTTTCCCAGTCAGGCTATGAGGTTATGATCGCCACACGGAGACTTAACTTTATAGGCTTGACATCCTGAAGATAATTAATGAGTTGGTTAAGGGAATTCCAATGTATCATATAAATTGTCATATTTATGATTTCCATATTGTAATTCTGTTACATTATTTGTATTTCAGATTCATTATGTCTAGCCCACTTGCTATAACCATGATCCAGAATAAGCTAATTGGAAACAACTACGTTGAATGGAAACTGGAACTGGATGAATTGTTAACTGCTAATGGATGTAAATACGTTCTTGCCATTCCCTGTCCACCTATTCCATGCCATGACACCCAACTGATCTTGCGGATCAATATTGGCAGTGGATAAGATTTGATGGTATAGCTCGCTCTAGCATCTTAGACTCTTTGTCTGATGTGTTGAAGCAGCAACATTAACCTTTGAACACTGCCCGTGCTATAATATTGAACCTCGAGGAGATGTTTGGGGAGCTAAGTCGAACTGCAAGGCTTAGAGCCTTGGAGTTAGTCATGGACACCAGAATGTTGGAAGGAACTTCAATAAGAGAGCATGTTTTTAAAATGATTACTTATTTTAAAGTACTGGAAGTTCTGGGTTCCGACATTGATGGTGAGACTCAAGTTGACATAATCTTGCATTCGTTGCCTTCATCATTCACTCAATTTAAAAAGGTTTTTAAAATGAGTAAAACTGTTTTTTCAACAAGTGAATTGATGAGCTCTCTTGAGGCAACGATGGATATAGTCAAAGAGGAGTCAAATGTTCAAAACATTGGAATGGCTTCATCTTCGGGAACTAAGCCTAAGAGCATAAGTTCAGAGAAGGAGAAGCAAGACTCAAGGATAGATGAGCCTAAGCCAACTGTTGGGAAGAAGGCAAGACTTGGAAAGGGAAAGGCTGGTGCCGTGCCAAAAGGAAAGTGTTTCCATTGTTGCATGAGAGGGCATTGGAAAAGGAACTGTGTGGAATACTTGACTGCCAAAAGGCAAGGTACGATCCTTTCACTAGTGTTTGAAGTAAGTTGAAAAACTGATACTTCAACTACTATGAGCACTAATTCTATATTTTCTAAATTATATCTGTAATTGTTGCAGGGAATTGGAAAATAAGAGTGTGCAGTGATTAGAAGATCTTGATTGCCTTTTGGGATATGATGCAAGAGTTGCTATTAGAATAATAGTTTTATCTTGTAATAAAACTTTGGAGTTATTAGATGGATTTCAGTTTTGAATTAATGAATAATATTTATTCTTTTGATTTTGGTACTGAAATTCTTGATTAAAAGAAAGCGTTCTTTTATGTGATCTAAATAACTTGTCAAGCAAGTATCTCACCAATTTACTCTTGTTTATCATATATTATCTAATGTAGTATTTAAATGACTCATGGGTATTTTACCATCTAAAAGAATATCACCCTCAACTAATTCTATAACTTTTTGATTTTGAGGTTAGATCATATTTAATCTAATTAGGATAAATGGGGAGTAAAGGATTGGATCCTAAACTCTTTTGGTTGCTAAGACCATTGCCTATTTGTCAATCCTATTTAGAGAGTAAATGTGATCAGATCATATTAATCTAAATTAGGATAAATGGGGAGTAAAGGATTGGATCCTAAAACTCTTCTGGTTGTTGAGACCACTACCTGTTTGTTAATCCTATTTAGAGGCTAATATGATCAGGTGACTTTTCTTTTGAAAATCACACGACCAAGGACTTATTAGAATTAGGACATACTCACGTGTGTAGGCCAATAAACATTAGAGTTGAAAAGTAGTTTTGGCTACTTTGGATACTGATATACATTTACTTATTGCATCTTCATCCTCAATTTTGAAGAAATTCAAAAGTTTTGGAATGAAGAGTAATTGGTAAAAGATTATCATTGCCTTTTGATTTGATCAAAATGGTGAGTATCTGTCTAATGTATTTATTGTCCAAAGGAGATAAGAATGAGATTCTTTCTCGACAGTCTACACCTAGTGCGCCTTCACGGGTTGGTGTAGCAGGTAGAAGGAACTATCTTCTTTTAGATATGATTGGGTCATGGGATGAGTTATTTAGAGTTACTACTATTCCTTGAACTACAATGTATATACTGGATCTTATTTAAAAACAAATCTTTTCGATAGACATCCCCAAAGTTGTGAAAAGAATGCGACTTCTTTCTCATGGTAACTTTGGATAAGGATGTCTAGCACTTTGGTGTAAAGAAATGATGAGCCTTTTGAATCTAGATTAGAAGTATAATACTTTTGTAGTGTTTCCAGAGAAAACAAAAATTGGCCAGAGACCAAATTTTGCAAAGGAAAGATAATATAAAAGAGTAAAGTAATTTATATCTTAAAGCAATCTATAAATCATCTAGAACTAAAATCTACTACCTCTTCATCCGTTCCTACATCGGTACTTCATTCTAGTGGGAGAATTCTTAGCGTTGCTAAAATCTCCTTGTGCATTGAAGTTTTGTGATAAGGAAGCTCTAGTATGCGATTTGCATAGGTCTACGGACTAAAAGCAATCACTCAGAGATAGGGACATCTGTTTTGACATGCTTGGTCAAAATGCTTTAGATTTATCTAAAGTATGGATGTAGCTTAAGTGGATGAAAGGATCCTTGTGCAAAGGAAGTGTGGTGGTGATTATGGTTCTATATATTGATGACATCTTTATCATTACGAGATGTTAAAGTAGTGTTATCAATGTTTGAGGTTAAGTTTCTACGGTATACTTGATATTTATGATCTCGGTGAGGCGAGCTATAATCTTTAGATTTTTGCTCATTCAAGATCGGAAAGTTAAGATAATGAGATTATCTCAAACTTCTATATCAGAAAGTTGCTAGCTAGATTCAACTTAGAACACTTCGATAAAGGTTTTTCACCTTTGAACATAACCTATTGCTCTTTCAAG
This sequence comes from Hydrangea macrophylla, assembly GCA_033977485.1. Taxonomy (NCBI): domain Eukaryota; kingdom Viridiplantae; phylum Streptophyta; class Magnoliopsida; order Cornales; family Hydrangeaceae; genus Hydrangea; species Hydrangea macrophylla. The sequence continues at coordinate 26,716,638 of CM066984.1, read as the reverse complement.
ACTTGTATCTTGGGATACAAGATGAAAGAGGTCGCATGAAAGGTGTATCATAAGCCTTCGCCATTGATAAACCTTGTATGTGATGTTAGGTATGGATATCTATTATACCGTAGAGGTTGTTCACAGATATCAGTCCAAATGAAAATTTAGTTTTATGAACTATCATAAGGTATATATTCTCTAGGACTTGAGAAAGAACTAGAAGATATATGCTAGGTGATGGTGTTTTGGACAATGTTCAAATTAGCTTTACTGGATACATGTCTGGTGACGTCTTTTGTCTAGGGATATAGTATAACATGAAGATGTTCTACTATGGATTGTTTCAGTCGATGATCATCAGTCCCTTTACAAAACCTTACGAGTTAAGGATTTTGACAAGTCACGTAGATAATGCTATTGTTGTTTTAACACTATATGGTTATGAGTGCAAGTGGGAGTTTGTTGGGAATATGCCCTCAAACCAGTTAGTTGGACAATGGAATATCATAATGCATTTATGCATGTTAGTTCATGAGATGAATATTAGACTGGAATCCTTAAACAACATTGTATGTGGTTCATTTGTGTATGTGATTACACATGTGAGATATGAACCACAAATCCTTGTTGTTTCAAGTAAGTCACAGTGGATGATAAGTCTGGATAACTTATCAGGTATACACTGTAGCATGATTAACGTCTACGGGGTAGAATGACGAATCTCATTCATAAGAGTCTTGACTCTTGGTTAATATGCTAGTGCACTCAGTGCATTGACGGACCTGAGTTAAACCTATTGACACCTAAACGCTGTCACCGTCAATAGGAACTCAAAACTTGTATAGGGATACATGTCCTTAATCCTGAGACAGTTATGGACGCAAGTTGTATGCTTGGTTGCTTTGACTTACCAATCAGTGAGGTCTTGCAAGATCAACACCTGGGTATCTTGGGTAAATCAAGTATACAACGTTGGGAACATATATTGTCAAGATGGAATTCTACCCTCTTCAATAAAACGAAGAGTAAGTATTCCCTCGACAATGTCACTAGGAGTGATTACTGAGAGCTGGCCAGCCTTGTCAACAAAGTGTTATTGTTGACATGTTCAGTAATCCAAGCGTAGTGAATGATACTCGAGGAATATAAGATGTACTATCTATTGGGTCGACAGTATCTTAAAACATACATCCCAATGATAGATACGAATACTGCTTGGTAGAGGGACATCCGTATCATATTATACAAGTCTAGCAATCACTTATGTATGTGTGATTATGTTCTTATGCACTGGAGTGCAATTATCATTTTATAGTGGCATTAATGATAATTGATCAATTATTGATTCCTTAGTTAAGAGTATTGACTAGATGGAATAATAATTGATCGAAGCCAGTAATTAAGAACCTAGAATGCTTGGAAGGGCAAATGAGGATACTGTCAAGACTGGTTCGATCGATCGAAGTTGTTTCGATCGATTGAAGTCAAGGCAGGTTCGATCGATCGAGTTTTGTTCGATCAATCGAATGTTCGATCGATCGAACTCACTTCTATCGATTGAAAGTAAGGTCAGTTCTGAGAATCTATAAATAGGGCAGCTGCGTCCAGGGAAAAGAGTTCGTCGTTTTTAACGTCCCTAAGCTGCTGAAACTGTTTTAGGGTTCCCAAACCTTCTTCATCCTCTCCATTAGAGATCCCACCATCTCTATCCTCTCCGGGAAGCGTTCGAGGAGACATAAGAGTGAAGATCACCTAGAGGTTGCTGTTGGATATTGCTAAAGGAAGCCATATTCAGAATTGGGTTCAAGACCGTTTGGTATCGCATTCTCTCCCTCTTATTCTACGCATCTATAGAATTAACAAGTAGTAGATCCGGGCTACCAATAAAATATTTTGTAACTCGATTATTCCGCTGCGCGTTTAAAACAATTTTAAACCTATTTTTCCTACAGAAGAATGGGTCAACGATGGAGAAGAAGAAACGGCATTTGAAGAAGTGATAGCCAATGGGAATCTCACCATCAAGTGGTGGGATCCTAATATCCTCGCTGATGACTTAATCTAGTACAAAGAAGAGAAGCTTATAGAAGTAGTTGCCAAGAAAGATATCACTGAGCCAGTAGAAGAATTGGTGGAATCCGTCAAGAACCTTGAATTCAAAGATGATACACTTATTGCAATGATAGAAGAAGAAGATTGGTGGTATGATGAAGAGGTTGATTCTATCAGTAATACCATAATCCCTTATTACTCTATTTGGAAAGTTACTACTAGAACCGAAGAATTGGCCAAAGAAATTTAGTCAATCTGGATAACCAATGAAGCCAACCACTTGACTTGCTCAAGGTGTCATATCAAACCCCACGAGTTGGAGAATCGTAGAAAAGAAGTGTAGAATGAAAAAGAAGTCAACAAAGCAAAAGAAGTTGATAAGAGAAAAGTGAAGGAAGAAGAAGATGAAATCTTAAAGTAGTTGAAGAAAACACAGTCTTGGATCTCAGAATGGGGGTTACTCGTGTCCTCATGAAGACACAGTCAAACTATGCTGGACACGCTCAATCAATTGGATGTGTCCATCGACAATTCTCCTAAAGATATAGTGAACATGATCTCTTCAAAATCTCCCAAGCCAATAATCACATTCATAAATGAAGATTTACTGCCAGAAGGGGCACACCACAACAGGGCTCTGTGCATCACCATACACTATCTGGGGAATGGAGTACCAATTTGCTTGGTGGATAATGGGTCAGCTTTGAAAGTAAGTCCTCTCCAAATAGCTCTTAGAATGGGACTATCCATTTTAGAATTCTTGCCACCAAGACAAGCTATGAGGGCATATGACAATACTAGAAGGGCTATTGTAGGAATGATCTAGCTAAAAATCAAAGTTGAACTGCTGAACAAGCAGACTGATCTGTGTAATTGATATTCCAGCTAGCTTTAATTTAGTCTTGGGATGCCCGTGGTTACATGTGAACGATGCAGTCACCTCCACTCTCCACTAGAATGTCAAGTTCATTTGGGATGAGGATGTTGTGACAATCTTTGAAGACAGGTGGATCAAAGATGAAGGGACATGCCATAGCCCTATGCTAGAAGTTCAAACACCCGAGGAAGATAGTGGGTTGGGAGGATTCAACTTTATGGCGATGCTAGATAAAGGAAGGAGCTGTACAAAAAGAGCTTGGGATAGAGTTCGCTAAAAGAATTTCTTATGGGATTGGCTCACCAATGATAAAGTAAAAGAACTTCCTGATACATCCATCTGGGTTGAAGAAATCACATCATTCAAGAAGAAGAAGTCGTTCATTACTGGGCACGTGTACAGAAAGATGTATGTGAAAAAAAAACCCAATTGAGGGGCAGAATTGGATCCTCGATGTCATGCCGTTGTACTTTGGCCAATATGCAAATCCTAAGGTAGCCCACTTGATATGAAAGATAAATTATTTCCATGGAGTGGGACTGGGTGGCCGTCAACAAGGGATAACTAAACTGCCCAACTTCTATTAGCAGAAAGATAAAATTGGACTTGGGTATCGACTGACAAATGAAGACAAGAACAAGATGAAAAAAGCGAAAGGGCAGATGGTTATTTCTAGGCCAAGAATCCTAAACGGAAGGTGATAACTTCCCCTTTTGTGGATTTCCTAAGCCATGGTATGACCAGGCTACAAAGACCATCAAGCCTGGGTTTAAGATTTTCTTTGGGCACAAATTTTTTTACTAGGAAGATCCATTCTTGACTGCTCTACCTGTCAAGAAAGAGGAGTAAGATTGGGCTGATCTGATGGTAAATAAAGGTTTGAACATGCTGATCAATGAAGAATTGAACATGATGATTAATGCCGAAAAAACACCAGGTTATGGGAGTTAATGAAATGAACGAAGATTTGGCTTACTTTTCTGTGCCTGATGATAATTTTTGAGGATTTGCAAAAATTAATTGAGAATGAAAATGAATCTGCATGCAAAATATTGAAGACACTTTGCTAATAAACTTGGGTAATGAAGATAATCCACAAAATGTTCACATTGGTACCACACTCACTTCACAAGAAAGCAATGACCTAATCAATTAATTAAAAGAATTTAAAGATGTTTTCTCTTGGTCATACAATGATAAGTTAGGCATTGATCCAAAAGTTATCAAACACCATATCCATCTCTTTCCAAATTCAAAACCTATTAAGAAAAATTTGAGACACATGATGCCTAAATGGACTTTTAAGATTAAGGAAGAAGTAGAAAAACAGTTGAACGTTGGATTCCTAATGGTAACCCAATATTCGAAATGGCTAGCAAATATAGTTCATGTGCCAAAGAGGGATGGCAGGATTCGAGTATGTGTTGACTTTAGAGATTTGAATAAAGCCAATCCCAAGGACAAGAGAAGGTAGAGAGAAGACCACATTTACAACTAATTGGGGGATATACTTTTACCGAGTAATGCCATTTGGATTAAAGAATGCTGGAGCAACCTACCAAAGAGCTACTACTACCTTGTTACACAGCGTGATTCATAAAGAAGTAGAAGTCTACATAGATGACATGATTATCAAGTCCAGAGAAAGGAGTAGACATTCAACAACCCTCATCAAATTCTTTAAAGATTGAAAAAATACAGGATGAGATTAAATCCCCAAAAGTGTACTTTTGGATTCACCACTACGAAGTTTCTAGGCTTTCTCATAATACAAAGGGGAATCGAGGTTGACCCCACCATGATCAAAGGCTATTATGGATATCCCACCCCCAAAGAATGAGGAGGAAGTGAGAGGATTTTTTGGATGAATCCAATTCATCAGTTGTTTCATATCTAAACTTACTACAACTTCTGATCTACTTTTTAACTTGTTTGTGGAAAGGAAAGAAGTTCAAATGGGGTAGTTAGTGCCAGGAGGCTTTTGACAAAATCAAGATGTATCTGCTAAACTCGCCTGTTCTTTTACCACTGAAATCAAGAAAACTTTGTTATTGTACTTATCAGTATTAGAGAATGCTATGTGATGCTTATTAGCCTAAGAAGGAGAAGTAGGGTATAAAAAGAAAGCCATTTACTACTTGAAGAAAATGATGACTGAGTACGAGTTGAAGTATTCTTCGCTAGAAAAGATATGTTGGGCTTTGGTTTGGAGCACTTATCGTATAAGGTATTATATGTTGGCCTTCCCTATTGTTTCATTCTCCCTAATGGATCCTTTGAAGTATCTCTTTGTAAAAATGACATTAACCAGCAAGATTTCCCGATGGACCTTGGCGCTGTCTGAGTTTGACTTGACATATGGTACAACTAAATCTATTAAAGGAAGGGCTATCACAAAGCATTTAACAGAACATCCCATAATTCTGAAAGATGAAGGAGAATTTATGTTACCTGACGAAGGACTGATGGAGTTAAGGGAGGATGTGTAGAAGATATATTTTGATGGAGCTGTAAATTAGAAATGATATGGAGTAGGGTTCATCCTTGCATCCCCTGAAGGAGCACATACCCCATTTGCTATTAAGGTGAAGTACACCTCCACCAATAACACTGTTTAGTATAAAGTATGCATCTTGATGTGTTTAGAGATTCCAATTTGATCATATCACAAGTTCGAGGAGAACAGAAAGTCAAAGAAGAAAAGTTGAAGCCTTATTATGAATATCTTTGATTCTCTACGAACTTGATTCTTGTATGTCTAATTCCTTTACCTACCTCGAGAAGAAAATTATCTAGAAGACTCCTTCATTACCTTACCCTTGATGATTTAGATCCCTATGGGGTTTAAGTTAACTACGTTAATGATTGAACAAAGAGAAAATCCGTCTTACAAGATGGTCAAGGAAATAGAAGAAGTAGAAGAGCTTTTGTGGTACTTTGACGTATGGAACGACATTAAAAAGGGAGAACATCTAAAAGGTGCATTCGAGAAAGACAAGAGAGACACAAGAAGGTTCTCGGCTCAATTCATGATTTACAGCAGAAGTCTGCTAAAGAAATCTTACAATGGGTTCAATTTGATATGTTTACACAGGAGCAGTGCAATAAAAATGATGGAGCAAAAATTCATGGAGGGGTGTGTGGTCCCCACATGAGTGGACACATGTTCGCTTAGAGAACATTCAAAAAGGGTATTATTGAACTACTATGGATATGGACTGCTACGAGTACGTCTGAGAATGCCATAAATGTCATATTTATGCCAATATAAAGCATGCACTGTCATCACTGCTGTATAATATACTATTCCTCGGCCATTCTCAGTTTGGGGTATAGATGTTATTGGAGAAGTAACCCCGAAGGCATCGAATGGGCATCAATACATTCTGGTAGCTATTGATTATTTCACAAAATAGATAGAAGTAGAATCCTATGTAACATTGAGGGCTAAGGATGTGGCTAGATTTATCAGAAGGAACATAATCTGTTGATATAGAGTCCCTCACGAGTTGATATCTGATAATGGCATTCATTTCTAGAAAGAGGTTTTGGATGTACTAGAAGAATACATGTTCACACATCATATATTAGCAACGTACAGGCCGTAAACAAATGGGGCAATTGAAGCAAGCTAATAAAAATTCGAAGACAATTTTAAGAAAGATGACTGAAACTTACTAAGATTGGCACGATAAGTTACCATATGCTCTATGGGGATACAGAACATCTATCAAAACCTCTACAGGAGCAACTTTTTATTCCTTGGCTTATGGAATAGAAGTAGTAATCCCAGTTGAAGTATAACAACTATCACTAAGAATTGTGGCAGAATTTGAGATACCATAATTTGACAAGTTAAGAAACAGATATGAAGAGCTAATGCTACTTGATGAGAAGAGGTTAGCTGTAATCGATCATGTGCATGTTTATCAAAGAAGAATAGCTCAGGCATTTAACAAGAAGGTTCGTCAAAGAAAACTTGAGGAGGGCAACCTTGTGCTTAGTGAATTTAAAGCACATTTTTATGATCTTACAGGAAAATTCAAACCGAATTAGGTTTTTCGGACATCATCACGGAACTTCTCTCTAGAAGAGCAGCATACCTGATGGATTTGGATGAGGCTGAGTTCAGTCTACCCATCAATGTCCAGGATAGTTTTTCTCATGTACTTTCAATTGTTTGAATCTATACACAATCACATTGCCATCTTGCATAAGCACACAACCAAGTCCTGGGTGCAATGTATCACTGTATATTACGTGCCTTTCTCCACTCCCAGGTATCGCAAATATCGGTACAGAAGTTAGTCTTTCTTTTAACTCGTGGAATGCATTTTCATACTTATCCATCCATTCATACTTCATTTCCTTCCTTGTTAGATTTGTCAAGGGTCCCACTATCTTGGAGAATCCTTATACGAATCTTCAATAATATCCTGCTAGACCAAGAAAACTCTTAACTTCTGTTGCGTTGGTCATTCTATTCTAACTTAAGACTGCATCAATCTTAGGTGAGTCCACAGAGATATCATCCTGGCATATCACATATCCCAGAAATTTGACTACCTATAGCCTAAATTCAAATTCTAAACTTAGCATACAACTTACTATCTTGAAGTGTTTGTAAAGTAATCTGTAAGTGTTCCTTCTGATCCTCTTCTATCTTAGAGTGGATCAAAATGTTGTCAATGAAAACTATAATGAATTGATCCATATATGGTCTGAATACTCTAATCATCAAGTCCATGAATACTGCTGGTGCATTAGTCAATCCGAAAGGCATAACAAGAAACTCATAAATGCCCTTATCTCATCTTGAATGCAGTCTTTGATACATCCTCTAGTCAAAATAACAACTGGTGATATACAGAACGCAAGTCAATCTTCGAAAAGGTCCTAGATCCTTGCAACTGGTCGAATAGGTCATTTATCTGAGGAAGTGGATAATGTATTATTGATCGTGACCTTGTTCAACTCTCTATAGTCAATACAGAGTTGAAGTGTCCCATCTTTCTTCTTCACGAATAGAACGGGTGGTCCCCAATGTGGCGTAATTGGGGTGAACAAATCCCAAATCTGCAAGTTCCTGAACTTGCTTCTTTAGTTCCAGCATCTCAGTTGGTACCATCTAATTTGGAGTCTTAGATATTGGTAATGTTTTAGGTACTAATTCCACACAAAAGTCTATCACCCTCTTTGGTGGAAGTCCTTTCATATCCAGGAATATACCTTCAAAATCTTGTACGGTAGGAATCTGATCCATCAGTGGTTCCGTACTCATACTATCGATCGTAGTCACCTAACTCATCATAAACATGTCGCTTATCCGCTGTACTGAAATCTAATCATCAATTGTCCAAGTATCAAAAATATAATCGTCCTAGTAGGACATTCCATGTTGGCATCGTATTTGGTATGCCAATTTATGCCTAGGATAAGGTCAAATTCTGATATTAACACTACCACTAGGTTTACCAGAAGGTTCTGATCTTCTAGAGTCAATGGATAATCTTTACATACCTTACCTAACTTAATAGTCACTTCCAATAGTGACAAAACATTAAGTGCTTGTTCAAGTGTCTGGGGTTCTAAACCCAACTGACATACAAACTTAATAGCAATAAACGAACGTGTAGGACCAGTATCGAATAATGCTTTAACTTGACTGTGAAAGAGTACAAGCGTACTTTCTAGATGTTGCTTCTCATTAGCATTAAAGCCTGCTTCTATAAGAATGATGCCAATCATCCGTGTCTGATCTAGGACTCCTTGTATTCCCTGAACTATTGCCACATAATACCCTTCGAGTGGTACATGGCAATCCTTACTCAAGTGTCCTAGCTTGTTGTAATTTTGGCAGATTGCATCCGTCCGGTGGTTAATCCTAGAGGCTGTGTAGACCTCGGTAATTTGCCTTGGCTTCCCATAATTAAAATATCCTCTGTCGCCCAGTGGCAGGGCAGTAAGCAGTACCTAAGGTTGCGGCACTTATTGTCAATATTGTTGGGGTTGAGAATAATTCTGCTGAGACTTCCTGGCTCTATCCTAGGTGCGCTTGTTCCCTTAAAAACTACCCTGAGGTCTCCATGCTTGGGTAATCCTCGAGGGCGGGTTCTAGAAATTCTCCTATTGGTAGCTCTTTGACAGTTGTCGGTTCATCTGTTGTCACTGGACTGGATAGACATCCTTCTCCAGGCTCACAGCAAGTCTCATTCATCCCTCGAAGCTCTGGTTGAGATGACCAATCATCATGTGGCAAAGATGAGGGTTCAGTCCTTGGTGAAACCTTTTTACCTTTTTCTGTGGAATGTCAATCATGTGTTGAGGGAATCTAGAAAATCGCTCAAACTGCGTAGTATATTCCTTTACAATCCAACTTCCTTGGACCAGGCTAAGAAAATTATTCTCCTCTTGATCCTTCTCATCTTCCGGAAACTATTTTTCCAAAATCTCTGTTTAAACATCCACCAAGGCATCCCCCTCATAGCTTCAACTCATATGGTGGCTCGTTTAGTTTTTTACTAATCCGCAGCAGCATAAGTAAGATAAAATGTAGCAAGATGGCACATATCCTGCTCATTACACTCCAAAGCTTCAAATATCAACTCCATCTCCCTTATCCACTACTTAGCTTTCCATGGCTCAGTTAACCCATCGAACTTCTCCTGGTGCAAGTTATTGAAACACTCAAATAGTTTATCTCAAGTTTATTTCAGCAAAAATGGTACAATAGGGGGTTAGACCGGTCGTTGATTAGTAGCATAGTTGTATGTGTCACCTACGTGCTTCATCCTCTGCATAAATGCCGCAAAGACACCCATTGGGTCCATACCCTTGGGAATAGGTGCTCGTAGTCATGGTGAATTCCTTCTGGGTCTAACCATAGTGCTCTAGTGATGTACCTACAAAAGACCTATTGATTAGCTAAAAGTCTTCTCTGAGAAACGAAGTCAAGATAGAGCGATACATAGCAAGAAAAAATAATTCTACTAAATTAGCACATATCAATTGAATCACACCACTGATATATCAAAAGGATTTACTGCATAGCACATAATAGTCAAACTTTGTACCATATGGGACATAGGCTAATACAGTACTAAGGTCAGCTATTTACAATGTTACTACTATAGATAAACATCAATACAAAGATATGGTCAAATAGCTTTTTCTCAAGCTCCCAAAAATCATATGGACGACATGTCCTGATAAAACAAAAAAATATCTAAACCCTACAGATCATGGCACAAAAAACATCAGTATCTAATCCTACTAGTGGTGCCTCATCCTCGGATCCAATGTCCATCTCTACAAGTTGATCATCCTCTGCTAAAGTAGTGAGAACTCCAACGACCACTCCAATATCCCAATCCTCCACCATCATATCATAAACATTCATATTCTCAATACTGACTACTGGCTTAGTGATATCACTGACTATCTCAGCAAATCCTCTAACTATGGCCATATCCTCTACTAGCTCGACATTTCCTATAATGAATCCATCTGGTTATGCAACCATCTGTGTTACCCAATCTGCTGGCATACAAGTAATGACTGCCATATATACCATGGGTCCTACTAGTAGTATAAGTACCACGAGCATCTTTGGTGCAATGATCTCCTCGTTAGGAATATCCCCCTTGACTACCTCAACCACCTCATTATCCTCTATCACTATATCATCCTCTAGAACTAGTACATCCTCCTCAGCTATGTCATCCATATTGACTGGCTGTGGATCCTCCGGATCATCCTCTAGGTCATCTGCTAGTGCATATTCTAGCTCCTCAGGATCATCCTCCGGGTCCTCATCATCACCTACATGATCCTCCTCACCATCCCCATCTATATCCTCATCAAGATGTTTATCATATGGCTCGTCGTCATTTGGAATAAATGCTGACTTTGGATCATCTATCCAGTGGCTCTGGAGTGGGTACATCGGATACAAGTATAAGCAATACAGCTTGTGCTTATGCAGTTGCGGGCTCTGGTGGAATGGCTCTTGCTAAAATAGATCACAACTTGATTGCATCCATCGCCAGCTTTCTTTGGATTAGTCGAGACATCTCCTGGTAAATAACTACTTAGGCCATTGCATAGTGATATACGTTAATGCGTATCTCTATCGAGTATGTTATGCCCTCAATATACAGAGAAATCACATCATTTCCTCTACATAATGACTAGCCTTCTGGTGAATGCGGCTAAGATATATCTCTATTATAGCATCTTTGAGAGTCACGTGTCGTCCAAATGGATCGTCTACAAATGTATGGAAGTCTAGATCCATGATAACCCACAAAGAAAACTATCTATCATCAGAAGGACAAACTTATCGTAAACTCATATCACATCTCAGGGATCTTAAATGCTAGGACCAGATGGTGTGGAATAAACAGTGAGTGAAAGTATCAAACCTAAGGCTCAGATACCAAAAATTCTATCACACTCCGGAATAGAAAAAATAAAGAAAAAAAAATCCTTTTTGGGTCCATAGGGAATGACACTTGAATGTCACTAAATTGTCCACACCACACAACACTAGCCTGACAAAACAACTAGCCCAATAATATACAAAAATTGAATATGTTACAACTATTGTAATTATCACAAAATCATCAAAGCTGTCCCTAGGATTATGAAAAGGTCTTGAAGCAACATATGCCCAAGTACTAATCCTCCATAAGTTTAATAGAAATAAAATCTAGTAACTATCTAATTTTCAGCTAGCATAAATGTAGTCGTCAGCGTGATATTCTTGTCTTTCCTCACCTCCTTATCCCGGCATGTCCTCAGCATAGCCTTCCTCATATAGTAACCCTCCTAGTAGTGATCGTCACCTGTAAGGTTAGGAATAGGGTAGTGTAGACACCCAATTTTGACCACACTGATAAGATTTAGGGTGTATAACATCTTGGAGGATTCAATGATGAAAAGTATCTCGTGGAAGGTACTGGATTCCACACAATTGAAAGATCAAACTTTGGAAAGTGACTTCAAGCTTATAAAAGCCCTTTTCCATGCACAAATCCCAATTTTGTCAAAACCGTCTCGCAGAACTCATATTCACTCAGGGTAATATGAACATTAATTTTTCTAAACACATTATTCTAGGTATCCAGAGATTCAATTTTAAAGAAAAGTTTGAAATCAATGGACATTTGAGAGCAATTTTGAAAAAGACGTCGTTTGATTTAAAAAAGACGACCAAAGTTCCGGAGCACTTCCGGGCTTCAATTGGACTTCAATTCTCATTTTAAAACCACCTGGAATATTTTTATACTAAAATTCAACCCGACAGCTTTCCAACGATGCATAAAAAGACGATGTCAAACACCAAAAAGTATTTTTATAAAAATCTGGAAAAGCAGTGCACGTAATTATTGAAACAGGGCTTATAGGCAACCAGGGGAGCCTAAAATGCAGGTGGCGGGTCCCAAAAGTGGGGTAGTAGTTCCCTCCTTAACCATCACCTATAGGGAGTGTTCTCCATTCGGTTTTTCTAGTTCCAGACCCTTCTAAAAGGCTCCCACTGCGAGGAAATTTTAACCCTTTTCTACTCTCTGAAAATCCTATTTTAACCCTGTAACTTAAGAGCTAAGTCTTCAAAACACTATATATAGATCCATGTGAGATCATCTTTAACACACGAGAGATAGATAAGAGAGTATACACAAGTACATACAAGAGAATATACAAGAAATAGATGAATATACTTAGAATTCAAGAGAGATTTCAAGATAGTAGAAGTGAATTATGAATTACAATTTCCTAAACTAATCTCAAGATAATGGAATTAGATAATTTTAACACCAATTGCCTCCCTCAACTTCCATGGATGAGTGCTTGAAGAACACTTGAAGAACACTTGAAGAAGAAGATCTTCAATTCAACTTTGGTTATATAATTGAGAATCCTCCAAGAGGTAAACACTATAATTCATCTCTAATTCCTATTTTGCATATAGATCTATAAGATTTCGATCTAGCTTGGTTTTATTTTATTTGTAGAACACTCATCTTCTTCATCTCTTGTGATTTTCATTGATAATTCATAGTTAGAGATTGTCGTAGACACCCCAATTTTGACCATACGTCGAATTAAGGGGAGTACAACCTCTAAGATCCAATGATGACAAGTGTCCGACTAATTTAGGACTTCCAAAGATGACTTAAACTCTTCTGAAAGCTCTTTCAATTTAAAAATAAAAGAAAAAGGAGAGAAATTCAGCATGAACCCCGAAAAACAAAGTCAACAGTTGACCCAGTTAAAAGTCAACGGGTCAAAAGGAAGTCAATCATAAAATTTTCGAATTTCAAGATGAAAAGTCCCGGTAATTGTTCATTGGGTCTCCCTTATGCTAGAAATGATTTTTAAGAATTTTTAAATGAAAGGAATCATGGTGAAATCAAAAGGCTTTTAAAGATAATTGTGCAGAAAATCGATATTTTGCCTTCGGAGGGAGAGTTGACTTTTTTTTCCTTAAGGATTTTTTATTTTTTAGATATTTTTATTGAATCCAAATGGGGGGTATTTCCTTAATTTCATTTAATGTCTTAAGTAAATACATAAATTAAACGACATTTACTTAAATGACATGAAATGAATTTAAGGTGCTGAATAGTGCTGAATTGCAGTGCAGCGGCAGTCAGGGTGCACGAACGGCAATCAGTGAATGCCGCTGCGGCACTCAGCAAGTGCCGCTCCGGCATCCAGCGAGTGCCGCAACGGCTCTCAGTGAGTGCCGCTACGTTTCTCCGAGTGCCGCGTTTTTGTGACAGTTTTCCAAAAGTAGGTCGGTTTATACCTTCAAAGTGGCGGCAGAAATTAGGGTTTTGGCTGCGAATTTTCCAAAATGCCCCCCTAAAGATTGCCTATAAATAGAGGGTGTATATCCCTTTGTTTGGGAGAGAAAAAAAAGGGTAGAACATTAGAATGTTGGGATTCCTATATTGATTCTCACCCAAAATCAAGAGAGTATTAGAGAGGTTTGTTGGAGGAAAGAGCAAAGGAGGAGCTTAATCACCATTTGGAAGGCCTTAAAGCAACCAAGAAGTTGAGGATCATTAGAGGTAAAACTCTAAACTAATTAGTGTATTTAGTAGCTCAATCACAATATATAGATACTTAGGATCTTTTACACATTTTCAAAACCTCTCTTCTCACCTCATTTCATCACACACCACATATATTGTGATTGAGCTTTTATGTCATTAGTTTGGATCAAAATAGTTCAATGGTTAAAGCTTAATAAAATTTTGAAGAAAAGCCTTGGTCATTTTCTTTTGATTATGTTTATCTCCTTGGATTTATAAGACTTTCAATGTCTTACTTAAATCCATGTGTTTAAAGTCCTTCAATGTCCTTATAAACTCATGATTCATGAGGGGGTTGAGGTTTATTTCTAGTATATTGAGTTAATGAGTCCAAACTTCATCCATAGTTTGAGATCATTACATTGAGGTTTTATGAAGTCCTTCATACTTCATTGAAACCCATGAGTTCAAGTGTTATTAGTCTCCAAGGACCATCAAATGGTAGGAGAAGTAGCCTAGTTTAAGTCCATCTCCATGGCTTAAGCTAATCTTTTTCTTAGGTTTGAGGAGTTCTTCATACTTCATTTAAAATCTACTTGTGTGTATCATTAGTCTCCAATGACCATCAAATGGTAGGAGAACTATTTTAGTTTAAGCCCATCTCTATGGCTTAGGCTAATCCTTTCCTTAGGATTTGAGAAGTTCCTCATACTTCATCTAAAACCTACATGTAAGTGTGTCTCAAGCCTCCAATGACCATCAAATGGTAGGAGTATAGTTGAATTCAAGCTTTGGTCTATAAAGTTTGAGTTCATTGTTTGGAATTTTGAGAAGTTCATTTCATACTTCATCAAAATCCATAAGTATAAAGTGTTTTTAGTCTTCAAGGACCATCAAATGGTAGAAGAAGTAGTTTGGTTTAGTCCCAACTTCACGTTTTAATAGTTGAGGTTACCCAACAAAGTTGGACTAGCAAAATGAAAACAGTGAGTTCACAAACTGTTTTTGATCAAGGATTTTTAATTTGAAATCAGACCGTTGGAATTGAATGAAACCAACGGGAAAGTGTTCATAACACAAAGATCCACCACTGTGATTTTTGTTTTTAGAAGATTTCATGTTTTGAGTGGTTTGATCATGAGTTTTGTGAGACAACCACAATCTGTCCAGAATTTCAGAATAGTTTCAGAACAGCAACATGTTTTTGAAATTAGTAAATCAGAACCCTAATAAAGTATTTGTGACCCAAAATATTTTTTTCTATGAACTTTAATGTGTTAGGAAGATCCGCTAAAAAGACCAAAGCATTTCTGATTTGTTTACTATTTTTAAAAAATCAAACAAAATCTCTGGACAGAGAGTTATAAGTCTCTGAGTGATGTCTAGTATTTGTCTAATCCCCGGAGATCTAACCGTTCAAATATGAATTTTATTTTTGGGTTAGAAACTCGACTCACAGAGGCATCTTGAGTCTAAAAATCATCAAGATCAAACAACGGGAACCATGCCTTTTATTTATTTGAAGTTCGGGTCTGCTCTCTGGAATTTTAAAAATCTTGTTATAATTTTTTTACCTACTTTACAAACAAAGGTCCAAATGACCTTTTCTTGATCTAGGGTTCACATCATGCTTCAATAAAGATTAGTTAAGCTTAAAATCAGAGACTAAATAATCCAAATCAATGAATAGTTCATAGTTCTATTTCATTCATACTCATGTGTTCATGTGCATTCATCCATTGACATTTGTAAATAGAACTTATCTTATGATAGGATTTGTTACATAGGATTTAGTGATATGATTTGCTTAAAGTATGTGGACTAACTCTTTGTTTTGTAGCGCTCTTGAGGTACAATTTCTCAACCCTCCTCTAGTTTATTCTATTCTTATGATTTTTATTGATTTTTCAACTTAATGCGCGACACCTTAGAATTAGGTTTTGCTTTACTTGTATATATGGGTTAGAGACTCTTTTTCTAGGTTTTATCTATTTGCATGCATTTGCACGTTTAAATATTCGCGGCCGGATCCCGGGTAAGTTCTCTAGTTCCCTATTTTGCATATCATATTGCTTGCTACTTGAATTATATGGTTTTTGAACGATATTTTGTAAATTGGCAATTTTACACCATTTCGACATGCTTGTGTAATGTATACTTTATATCTATGTATTAAGTTGAGGGCATACTTAGATTAATAATTGGATTAAAGGGATGTTAAGTAGAGGCCTATCGCGAGATAGGATGAAAAGGGTTGTTTTAGTCCATTGGGCTCCTTCCCTTTTCATTCCATAATCCCCGGACCTAGTCAAATCTTTGGTTTCGCAAAAGATCAGTCTCCTTTTGAAATGGTTTCTTAATTTTCCTTTTAAAAATTAAGTGGCGACTCATTTGTTTTGAATTTGAAGTTGGAAAAAGATTTTAAATAAGAAAAGCTGTGGATAATAAGAAAAACTGCGGTATCCACAATCTGGGGACCCTGCTGGGGATCGAGCCCAGAATCTCTAGTTTCGCAGACCAGAATTTTGATTTTGGGTTCACTCGAGGATTAGACTTGAAAACATCCTTTTAATCAAATTAATCAATCTTTGTGTGCCCGTTGCATTTCACGTGCATGTCTCGCCAGTCGATTGCACGGAACTATGACCTTGGAGGCTCGGGGCAACCCGGTCGGTCAAGTTATCATGGAACTGTGTGATCACCCTTGATCTCGTACCATGTGTTGGTATATTAAGCATCCTATCGGGTGTGTGTCAAGTGGGTCCCTTATTTGACCAAAACCCAACCTTTGCATAATAGCTTCCGTAGAACCTTTCAAAGTTAGGAAATCAATTCTTGATTAGGGTTATATGTTAGGGAGTTTGAATGCCCTAACGGGATTATTTGAGATGATGACGATGCTTGCTTGATGAAGGATGTGTAATCTCTTAATCACTTTCGAACAATTCCTCTTTATGTCCCATGACATTTGGGAATATGTTAGATTTTTTATTATGAGATTACATCTCTTATATCATGTTTAGCTAAGCATCATTGACCTTGTATGTATCCGAATTCATAGAGAGTACGGTGATGATCCGATCATGTGATCCTTCTACCCAAAGAATTTTAAATCCATATTTGATGTTTTCAAACCACCCTTTCAAAAGATCTTTGAAGATAGCCCGTGTTGAGGTGTATTTTTCACAGGAAGAACCCAAAACTGTTTCACCAACTAAGGAAATATTTTTCAAATGAATTTCAAAGTAAAACTCAATCATCTTTTTTTTCGGAGAAATGATTTTACTTTCAAAGATCCCACCATGCTTTTCAAAGATAAATCCGACCTTTGAGGGGGTAGTGAAGATCATAATGAAAGGAGAAGTTAAGCATACTTAATGTGGATAAGGATTTTATGTGTTTATGTGTTAGAATTAAGATTTTCCGTTTCTTTGGCATATAGAATAGGCACACACACACACACACACATGCATCGCATCCGTGTGACATATGGACCATTCATTCCCAAAACTTTCAAATAATGGTAATAAGCAAATTTTTCTAAAAAAAAAAAAAAAAAAGGGGGAAGAGAACCAACAAAACCCTTTTTTAAAATTTTTACAGGGGGCAAAAATAGCACTTAATACAGGCACTGTTTGGTCTAGAGGGCCCACAGCAAGGTTAGTAAGAATAAGAGAAGACTTCGAGATGGCAGAGGAAAGAGATACTGGGGATGTGGCAGAACTAAGAACACTGGTAGAGCAACAAGCTGAACAGATGAGGAGGCAAGCCGAGAATATGAATCGTATGATGGTTATGATAGAAGCAATAGCACATCCACCACCTGTTGTAGATCTACCAGTCGTAGACCCACGGAACCCGGATCCGCCCATCAGAGAAGAAGTTTGGTTTGATGATCTAGAGATGCCGAGAACCGAAGCACTCAGGGTGGAAAGAGAGAAGAAAGAAAGGGAAAACACTGAGAAGGAGAGGCTTATGGCAGAGAAAGTCGAGAAGCTTGAAAGGGTCGTACGAAAAGCTCAAGGGGTCGACACTTATTTTCTAGAGCTAGAGGGTTTGTACGAAGGGGTTTGTGAGTTTTTGTGAGGTACTGCCCGCCGGTTTCAAAATGCCCGTCTTCGATAAATTTGATGGCATAGGCAACCCCCGTAGTCATGTCCGAATGTGCATAGGAGCTTTTCAGCCTAGTGGACTGAGCACTACCATGATGGCTGTCCTATTTCAGCAAACCTTAACAGGAGCTGCTCTATTGTGGTACCTTACACTTGAGCCAAGCAAAACCAGAGTTTGGGAAGAAGTGGTAAAATCATTTGTGGCCCACTACGAGTACAATCAAGACCTGGACGTCACTGTCCGAGATTTAGAAACAACCAGGCAAGGAAATAAAGAATCATTTGCTGAGTATCTGAGTCGATGGAGAGGGAAAGCCGCGAAGATGGTGCAGAGGCCATCAGAAAAAGACCAAATCCGAATGTTGATGAAAAACCTGCAGCCAGTTTATCAAGAGAAGATGAGGTTTCAGTCAATCAACACTTTTGCTGAGGTATTCGATGCGGGGACAAGGATCGAAGATGCGATTCAAGAAGGAATAATCAAAAAGGAAGAACCACCAATCCGATATCAGAGGCCCAATTATAGATCAAACGGGGGGCATTCGGGGGGTCACTCTGGCCCCACCGATGTCAATGCACTTAGCGAGCCGGAGAGAAAATTCGATATCGCCAGAAACCATCCAAGAGGAGGGGGGGATAAGCCACTGAGGAAGTTTTCAGATTTGGGAGTATCGTTATCAACCGCCCTCGACAGGCTGTTAGCAAAAGGGCATCTCCGTCAGTTAGAACCTCGACCCCCGCCGAGTCCACTTCCGCCGCATTTTAAAGGAGATCTCTACTACAAATATCATCAACAAAAGGGCCACTCGATGGATCGGTGCATGAGGTTAAGGCATGAAATCCAAGACCTCATTGACAACAAAGTGATATCCGAACCGCCTGTCAAAACCCCCAATGTCACCAAGAATCCTCTGCCAAACCATCGTGCCATGCCACCGCCGCAGGGTCTTTATTTCTTAGGGGTAGAAGGAATGACGTTTGATCCATCAAAGCTAATCACAAAATTCGGGGAACCAAGGAAGTTTTATCAGTTACCAGAAAATCTGGAGATCTATATGCTTGGAAGCCAGCCAGGGATATGGGAAAATGAAGTGACGGGGCAGTCAGACTGGTGGATTCAAGAAGGCAATGATCAGAACATAGACCAGGTAGGGGATGATGATCTGTGGTATCAAAGCGCCGAAAGCTCGGAGGCCGTTTCAGAAACTGACAACATTTGGGCAAGAGAGGAGATCAATCACCTGACTCGGTCTGGTAGACACTTCAAACCGCATGAACTAGAGGAAGATCACCCGGGGAGGGAGCTGGAGAAAGGGAAAGGGAAAATGAACGAAGAAGAAGAAGAAGAGGATAGGGTCTTAAAGCAGATGAGGAAAACACAAGCTAATATCACTATCTGGGGATTGCTAATCGCCTCCAAAAAGCACAGACAGGCAGTCTTGGATGCTTTGAACCAATCTGATGTTTCTATCAATACAACACCAAAAGACCTCGTGGGGATGATCAGTAGGATCCCAGCTCTAGCTATTTCCTTCTCGTCCGATGATCTACCTCCCGGAGGACCCGTTCATAACAAACCCTAGTATGTCACCATTGAATGCTTAGGAAACACTGTACCTGTCTGTCTGGTGGATAATGGATCAGCCTTAAATGTGTGCCCGTTCCGAACAGCCAAGCGCATGGGTTTGGACGAATCAACATTCATACCATCTGAGCAAAGGGTGAGAGCATACGACAACACTTAGAGAACTGTCATGGGTATAATTCTCCTTCACCTCGCTGTCGGTCCACTTGAGAAGGAAGCCGAATTTCAGGTCATCGACATTCCTGCTTCTTTCAACCTGCTGCTTGGGAGGCCATGGTTAGACAGTTTGGGCGCCATACCGTCGATGATCCATCAAAAGGTCAAATGTATCTGGGAGAGCAGAGTCTGCGACATCCTTGGGGACAGTTGGGTTCGTCCGTCTAAAGCTTCATCAAGCGCGCCGGTCTTGGAGGTGTTGGGTTTGTGCCCTCAAACCATTACTTTATGAATGAGACATTAGCATTATAATATATGGATATCAGCTTTACATTTCATTGTGTAAGTTTCTTTCATGAGATGATTGTTTTGTCCTTAAGTATCATAGTAAGCAATTCGTGTGTGTATGAGATACACACAAATGAGATACGAATTACTATTCTTTGATACTTAGAATATGTCACAGTGGATGATGAGACTGGATACCTCATCAGGTCTACACTGTAGCATAATTAACTACCATTGGATGGAGTGATTAATCTCAATCACTAGAGTGTAGCTCTTAGTTGATATGCTAGTGCTTATAGTGCATTGACGGACCTGAGCTTTCCTATTGACGCTTAAGGCTGTCAACAGTCAATAGGAACTCATAACTTGTATAAGGTACGTGTTCTCAATCTTGAGATGATTATGAACACAGACTATGGATATGGCTACTTTAACTTACCAATCAGTGAGGTCTATAGAAGATCAACACCTGGGTATCTTGGGTATGTCATGTCCATAGGGTTGTGAACATATATTGTCAAGATAGAATCTACCCTCTGATTCAGAGTAAGCATTCCCTTGAGAATGTCACCAAGTTGATTACTGAGTACTGCAGTCTTGTTGATAAGAGTTATCAACATGTTTGGTAATCATGAGTAGTGAATGGGACTCAAGGAATACAAGAAGTAATCATGATTCAGGTTGACAGTAACAGTTATCCGACTACCAGAATATGATTACGAATGCTGACGGTAGAGGGACATTAGTACACCATACAAGTCTAGTTATCGCTTCGGATATGTTCTTTTGCGTTGGAGTTCAGTTATCGTTTTATAGTGGAATAAACGTTAACTGACCAGTTAGTTAGTTTGCTGATCAAAGAGTTTGGTCATGGTAATTAACAAACTGGTCTGAGCCAACAATAAAGAGCCTAGGAGGTCCCACTCTTAGCTCCGCTAGGATGCTTGGAAAGACACTTGAGGAAGCTGTTAAGACAAGTTCGATCGATTGAAGAATGTTCGATCGATTGAAGTCAGCAGGTTCGATCGATCGAGAATGGTTCGATCGATCGAGAATGGTTCGAACGATCGAAGGTTCGATCGATCGAAGTCACTTCGATCGATCGAAGTCTAGGTCGGTTCTGGAAATCTATAAATAGGGCAGCTACGTTCTAGAAGTAAGTGATCATCGTTTTTATACGCAGAAGCTGCAGAAACTATCATAGTCTTCCCAAAACATTCCTATCCTCTCTATTAGGGTTCCAACCAACCCTAGTCTTTCCGGCAGGCATCCACAGGAGTCATAAGGGTAAAGATCATCTAGTGGAGGCTGCTGGAAGTTAAAGTTTCAGAATTGGGTTCAAGAGACTAAGGTATAATTCTTGCACCCCCTTGTACGCATCTATGGAATTGACGAGTAGTAGATCCTGGAATACCAAAAGTTTTATAACTTAACCTATTTCCGCTGCGCGTTTAAACTCTAACTTTAAACCACTTTTTCCTTCAATTGGTATCAGAGCCAGGCTCGTTTGGATCTATAGATGCGTTTTTGGAACCCTAGTTTTGATTTGCATGTTGATTTTAGAACTGTTTTTGAAACTGCATCGTCACAGATCTGTTTCTGCAGTGTTATCGTAGCAGAATACAAAACTGTGATTGCATAGGATGCAAGGTGGGTTCGATCGATCGAACTTGTTTCGATCGATCGAACATTCTGTCCTCGATCGATCGAACTTGTTTCGATCGATCGAACATTCTGTCCTCAATCGATCGAACTAGTTTCGATCGATCGAAGCCTTCTGGTGTTCGATCGATCGGATAGTGTTAGATCGATCGAGACAGATTCTCTGTCCAGGTGTTCTGTTCACAGTTGTAAAGGTTTTTTAAAAATTATACTTTAATCTTAAATTATTTCTGTAAAATTTTAAATCATTCTGTGAAACAGAATGTTCAAGCGATTGAACAGTGTTCAATCGATCGAAGGTTCGAGCGATCGAACGGTCTTCGATCGATCGAACTGTGACAGAGAAGTAAGATGCTGTTTTAAGTTCTAATTCAGTATGTAAAGTGTTTATATACTGTGTGAATCAATTAAGTGTTCCAATAGTTACATATATTTGTTATGTATGTGTGGATGCGTGTACGACTAACCATTTTGCAGCAAAATTAGTCGCTATCTCCCATGGCACCAAGTCGTTTAAATATTTATATTTAAATTGTTTGAGATTGGTGCATGTTGTAATTTATTAATGGTTTGGTTTTAAGGCGTATGTAAAGGGCGCTGCGGCTTCAATCATACGAAAAGGAAAGTCGCACCGGTTTCCCTGGCCTTTTATTTCTTTTTTTGCTATTTCTTTTTTTCTAGATAAATTGTAAGCTTCAAAAGAAGCATAGGTCCAATGTAATAGAATTAGAAATTCCATGAAGATGAAGCAAGGAGCCGTTGTCCATAAAGATGGAGCCGGAGGCGACCAAACCAAGAAGGTGGATCTATGGAAATAGAGCCATGGGAGATAGAGGCATTGTTTGAATGCCTATATTTCATTTTAGTTTTTTGTTTTATGTGCTTGTTTTGTGATTGGCGTATAATACATTGTTGCATGCACTTAAAACAAGTTTTCTAAAATAAAATTCAAAAACCGTTTTCAACACATTAGTAAACATTGGATGTTTATGGGTAGTGTGTGGAAACATTTTTCAAAAGCAAAATCCTTAATTTACTAAATCTAGTGGGAGAGGGTCTTATCAAATAACACCCACGATCTTCCATTAACGGTTCATTGTACGATGAGTAGTGTATTCTGTGTCACCTCGCCAGGGGTGATCATTCCATACGGAGGGTACACTGCTCATTGGTTACTAGATGTGAACTTCCTATAGATAGGATCAATCAGACGTGTTAGAGGGTGACCACCACAAGGAGGCGCTACTTGAGACGGTTGTGATTGGATCCTAGTTAATGGTACACACTAGCTAAGCTATGGATAAGGGATCCCACACGGGGCATTATTCAGAAACTTAGAGATCAAATAGGTTCGGGAGTCATGGCTATTTTGCAAAAGTTGCGTAGCGGATAAGTCATGATAAATCGAAAGATCGAACATTGACCACCACACGGAGGCTTTATTCTTTCGTTTCGATATTCCGGCGACTTTGTTTTTAAATAAGAGTTTTAAGGATTCTTTTATTTCAAACTGTCAATTCGGATATCCATATTTATTTTGTTTGTTTGATTTTCAGTAATCATAATGTCTGGATCTGCATTTAGTCCACTTGCCACCATACTCACTCAAAACAAGTTAACTGGAAATAACTACACTGAATGGAAACGTAACCTTGACATCGTTTTAACTGCGGAGGATCACATATATGTCCTCACCACCCCAAGCCCTGAAGAACCCGCGGCAAATGCTTCGGCAGCTGCCAGACGCGAGTTCGACAAATGGAAGAAGTCGAATGGAATGGCCCGTTGTTACATTCTGGCCTCAATGGCTGGTGTGTTACAACACCAATTCTAATCGAACGATTCTGCCAGTGACATTATCACATCCCTGAAAAAGATGTTTGGGGAGCATTGCAGGCCTGCCAGACAGGTAGCCATGCAGAAGATAATGAGTGCAAAGATGTCGGAAGGTACTCCAGTCAAAGAACATGTTTTAAAAATGATTGGTTATTTAAACGAACTGGAGACCTTGGGAGCCAACATCGATGCACAGACCCAAGTTGATATGATCCTCAACTCGCTGTCGCCATCATTCGCTCAATTCAAACTTAACTATAATATGAATCAAATGGATTTTTCAATGAGCGAATTAATGAGTTCTTTACTGGCAGCAGAAGGGGTGATCAAACCTGGGGGCAGCGTTTTAAACGTTGAGAAAAGCGCTTCTTCTTCCCGATCTACACCGAAAGGTAAGAAAGGAAAGAAGAAGGCTGGCACTGGTTATTCAAGTGTTGGACCGGTCCCTAAGATTGCAAAATCTAAGGGAAAAGGTAAGGGCAAAGGAAAGGTGGGTGGCCAAGGCAAAGGAAAGTGTTTCCAATGCGGTGAGAAGGGCCACTGGAAGAGGAACTGTCCAGAATTCTTAGCTACAAGAGTTCAAGGTATGATTGAATCACATGTGATTGAAGTAAGTTTTATTACGGATACTTCAAACACTTGGTGCATTGATTCTGGTGCGACTAACCATATCTGTAATTCATTGCAGGGGTTCAGATCAACCAGGAAATGCAGTGATGGGGAGATCGTGCTTACTCTAGGTTCTAGCGCAACCGTATCTGCGGTTGCTATAGGAGTCGTAGTTTTAGAATTTTCAGACAATAAAGTTTTGATTTTATCAGATGTACTTTACGTCCTTTTAATGAGACGTAATTTAATTTCAGTTTCTAATTTAACGAATAATGGTTATTCCTTTCATTTTGGAACTGAAGTTGTCATTGAAAGAAACAGTTCTTTTATATGTTCTGGTGTTAAATCAAATGGTTTGTATGTGATTACTCCCAATATTTCAAAAGATTCTTGTTTGGAACTTAATAACTCAGTGGTAACTTTACCATCTAAAAGAAAGGAACCTTCCACTAATCCAACAAGGCTTTGGCATATGAGGCTTGGCCATATCAATCTGAATAGGATTGGTAGACTAGTCAAAGAAGGGGTCTTAGGCGATTTGGTTCTCGAACCAATGGAAGTCTGCGAGTCTTGTTTGGAGGGTAAGATGACCAAAAGGCCCTTTCCTGCAAAGGGCAATAGGACCAATGCATTGTTGGAATTAGTTCATACTGATGTGTGTGGACCAATAAATACTAGATCAAGGGGTGGTTATGAGTATTTCATAACATTTATCGATGACCACTCTAGGTATGGATATGTGTACCTAATGCAGCACAAGTCTGAAGCCTTTGAAAAGTTCAAAGAGTTTAGGGCTGAAGTGGAGAAGCAATCGGGCACACATATCAAGGCCATTCGATCTGATCGAGGTGGCGAGTACCTCTCTAATGAGTTTATTGATCACCTCGTACAGAATGGGATTCTGTCACAGTTGACTGCACCTGGTACGCCTCAGCAGAACGGTGTAGCGGAGAGAAGGAATCGGACTCTTTTAGACATGACTAGGTCGATGATGAGTTATTCAGAGTTGCCATTATTCCTTTGGGGTTATGCTTTGGAAACCGCTGCATACATACTAAATCTAGTACCAAGCAAATCTGTTCCCAGGACACCACGAGAGATGTGGATTGGGCGCAAGCCTTCTTTGCAACATCTCCGGATATGGGGGTGTCCGGCACATGTGCTCAAAGGAAAGATGAGCAAGTTGGATTCTAGATCGGAAGTATGTTACTTTGTAGGGTATCCAAAGGGTATTTATGGATGGTATTTTTATGATCCAAGAGAACAGAAAGTGTTTGTTAGTACAAATGCTGTTTTCTTGGAGGATGATTATATCATGAACCATAAACCTAAGGGAAGGATAGATCTTAGAGAGATAGAAGGAGAGCCCTCAGTCCAACCCGCAGTTGATAACGATGAAAATCAAGAAAATACCACTTCTTCACCGATTTCCGCACCGGTACCTCGTCGTAGTGGGAGGATTATCAGCCAGCCTGATAGATACATGTTCTTAGGAGAAGTTTTTGAAGCTGTCTCCATAGAATCTGAATCTGATCCTACCACTTACGAAGAGGCAATGGCTGATGTTGATTCAGCTCATTGGATTAAAGCTATGAAGGCTGAATTGGAATCTATGGATTCCAATCAGGTCTAGGATCTTGTAGAACTTCCAGCCAATATTAAACCCATTGGCTGCAAGTGGGTCTATAAGAGGAAAAGAGGATCTGATGGAAAGGTTGAGACCTTTAAGGCAAGGCTTGTGGCGAAAGGCTATACTCAGAGGGAGGGCATTGACTATGAGGAAACTTTCTCGCCGGTAGCCATGCTCAAGTCCATCAGAATACTCTTATCCATTGCTGCATGCCTAGATTATGAAATCTGGCAGATGGACGTCAAGACTGCATTCTTGAATGGCAATCTTGAGGAGGACATCTATATGCAACAACCAGAAGGGTTCATAGCTGGTCGGAAAGGTAACTTGATATGCAAGTTGCAAAAGTCCATTTATGGGCTTAAGCAGGCATCCAGAAGTTGGAACATCCGATTTGACCAAGCGGTCAAGTCGTTTGGTTTCATACAGAATCTGGATGAGCCTTGTGTATACAAGAAATGTGAAGGGAAAGTAGTGGCTTTTCTTGTGCTTTACGTTGACGACATTCTACTCATTGGGAATGATGTAGCGGCGCTGTCAACGGTCAAGGTTTGGCTAGCTAGTACTTTCGATATGAAGGATCTAGGAGAGGCGAGCTATATTCTTGGGATAAAGCTCTTTCGGGATCGCAAGCGAAAGATAATGGGATTATCTCAAGCTGGTTATATCGAGAAAGTGCTAACTAGGTTTTCAATGGATAATTCGAAGAAAGGTTTGTTACCTTTCAGGCATGGTTTAGCGTTCTCCAAGGACCAGTGTCCAAAGACACAAGAGGAGAGGAATCGCATGGCAGGAATTCCCTATGCCTCGGCAGTGGGAAGTCTCATGTATGCGATGTTATGCACTAGACCAGATATCTGCTTTGCCGTTGGCATGGTTAACAGGTATCAATCAAATCCTGGTCCAGAGCACTGGACAGCCGTTAAGCACATTCTTAAGTACTTGAGAAGAACTAAAGATTACATGCTTATGTACGGCGGTAGTGAGTTAATTCCAGTAGGATACACTGACTCGGACTTTATGTCAGATAAAGATTCGAGAAAGTCGACATCCGGACATCTCTTTACCTTGGGAGGTGGTGCTGTTAGTTGGAGGAGCATTAAGCAGAAATGCATTGCAGACTCAACTACAGAAGCTGAGTATGTGGCTGCTTGTGAAGCCGCAAAGGAAACTGTTTGGCTCAAGAAGTTCCTTATGGAACTCGAGGTGGTACCAGCGTCGCTGTCACCTATTACGCTATACTGCGATAATAGTGGGGCAGTGGCTCAGTCCAAGGAGCCAAGGAACCACGGGAAGGGAAAGCACGTAGAGCGGAAATATCACCTAATCCGAGATATAGTTCAACGTGGAGATGTGACTGTCACCAAGATTGCCACCGCTGACAATATTGCTGATCCTTTTACAAAGGCCTTACCACAGAAGGTCTTTGATCGTCATCTAGATAGTCTAGGTCTTAGATGTAGTTCTGAATGGTTGTGAGTGCAAGTGGGAGTTTGTTGGGTTTGTGCCCTCAAACCATTACTTTATGAATGAGACATTAGCATTATAATATATGGATATCAGCTTTACATTTCATTGTGTATGTTTCTTTTATGAGATGATTGTTTTGTCCTTAAGTATCATAGTAAGCAATTCGTTTGTGTATGAGATACACACAAATGAGATACGAATTACTATTCTTTGATACTTAGAATATGTCACAGTGGATGATGAGACTGGATACCTCATCAGGTCTACACTGTAGCATAATTAACTACCATTGGATGGAGTGATTAATCTCAATCACTAGAGTGTAGCTCTTAGTTGATATGCTAGTGCTTATAGTGCATTGACGGACCTGAGCTTTCCTATTGACGCTTAAGGCTGTCAACAGTCAATAGGAACTCATAACTTGTATAAGGTACGTGTTCTCAATCTTGAGATGATTATGAACACAGACTATGGATATGGCTGCTTTAACTTACCAATCAGTGAGGTCTATAGAAGATCAACACCTGGGTATCTTGGGTATGTCATGTCCATAGGGTTGTGAACATATATTGTCAAGATAGAATCTACCCTCTGATTCAGAGTAAGCATTCCCTTGAGAATGTCACCAAGTTGATTACTGAGTACTGCAGTCTTGTTGATAAGAGTTATCAACATGTTTGGTAATCATGAGTAGTGAATGGGACTCAAGGAATACAAGAAGTAATCATGATTCAGGTTGACAGTAACAGTTATCCGACTACCTGAATATGATTACGAATGCTGACGGTAGAGGGACATTAGTACACCATACAAGTCTAGTTATCGCTTCAGATATGTTCTTTTGCGTTGGAGTTCAGTTATCGTTTTATAGTGGAATAAACGTTAACTGACCAGTTAGTTAGTTTGCTGATCAAAGAGTTTGGTCATGGTAATTAACAAACTGGTCTGAGCCAACAATAAAGAGCCTAGGAGGTCCCACTCTTAGCTCCGCTAGGATGCTTGGAAAGACACTTGAGGAAGCTGTTAAGACAAGTTCGATCGATTGAAGTATGTTCGATCGATTGAAGTCAGCAGGTTTGATCGATCGAGAATGGTTCGATCGATCGAAGTCACTTCGATCGATCGAAGTCTAGGTCGGTTCTGGAAATCTATAAATAGGGCAGCTGCGTTCTGGAAGTAAGTGATCGTCGTTTTTATACGCAGAAGCTGCAGAAACTATCATAGTCTTCCCAAAACCTTCCTATCCTCTCTATTAGGGTTCCCACCAACCCTAGTCTTTTCGGCAGGCATCCACAAGAGTCATAAGGGTGAAGATCATCTAGTGGAGGCTGCTGGAAGTTAAAGTTTCAGAATTGGGTTCAAGAGACTAAGGTATAATTCTTGCACCCCCTTGTACGCATCTATGGAATTGACGAGTAGTAGATCCTGGAATACCAAAAGTTTTATAACTTAACCTATTTCCGCTGCGCGTTTAAACTCTAACTTTAAACCACTTTTTCCTTCAGGAGGTACATCTGCAGGAAGAGGAGACAGGTTTGGGGGGATTTGAGTTGATTAGCATGATAGAAGAAGAGAGGCCGAGAGAGTATATACCGCTTTACTTTGATCAGTATGCCAGTCTGTTGGTCGCAGGAATCATAAAAAAGATGGGTTTCTTCCCGGGCATGGGACTGGGTAAGAATCACCAAGGCCTGCCTGAATTCCCGCACATGCCAACCCAGACTCACACTCGTGGTTTGGGTTACCAACCGATGGGGAAAGAGTTGAGAGCAAAGAAGAAGGCGGCTGACGCACCTATAAACTCGTATCGAAAAACACTCAATGGTTACTTTGTGAAGGAGGGAGAGGATTTTCCTTTTTGTGGTTTCCCAGAGCCATGGGTAGATCAGAAGGACAAGTGCTTGAAGCCAGGGTTTGAGATCATTTTTTCCCACAAGTTCTCCAAACATGAGGATCCGTATTTACAAACGCTTGAGAAACCTGCGATTGTCAACGATTGGGTTGGTGCGCTAGATGGACCGGTCATGAGGAACCTATTGCACGAAGAAGATACAAGAGCCGAGGTTGAAGAAGGGCATGTCGAGGATGTATTGGAAGAAGAACCAGAGGAAGAATCTGTGGAAGAGCCAACAAGGGAAGAAATGGAAGAGATTACCACAATAGAGGACCTGGAAGAATGCTTCATCACCGACAAGGGAGGGGAAAGCAAGAAAGAGTGGGTGTTTGAGTCTAGTGATAGGTATCCCCCGCACCCAGAGTCTGTAATGGCCCAAATGAGGTGTCTTTCAATTTCCATGTCTGTTGTAATTGCTCCAAAGAAAATCAATGAAAGTATGACTAATTCTGCCTACTCGAATGTGCTTAATAAATTCGATGAATGTGATGATCATGAAATACCGTTTGAATTGAAAAAATTAATTGAAAAAGAAAATGAATCTGCATGCAAAATCATAGAAGACACTCTAACAATTAATCTGGGTAACGAAGAAAAACCCCAAAATGTTTTCATTGGCTCTACACTTAACGATGAGGAAAGTAAAGAATTAGTCAAACTGTTAAATGAATTCAAAGATGTTTTTGCATGGTCTTATAATGATATGCCAGGAATCGATCCAGAGATAGTCCAACACCATATCCCTTTATTCCCAAACTCTAAACCAATAAAACAAAAATTGAGGCGAATGAGGCCTGAATGGGCACTTAAGGTGAAAGAGGAAGTTGAAAAGCAATTAGGGGCCGGATTCTTAATGGTCACCGAGTATCCAGAATGGTCGTGTTAGGGTATGCGTGGATTTTCGAGATTTGAATAAAGCAAGCCGTAAGGACGATTTCCCGTTACCTCACATCGATGTTCTGGTCGATAATACCACGGGACACGAGCTCCTATCTTTTATGGATGGTTTCTCAGGTTATAACCAAATCCTCATGGCACCCGAAGACAGGGAGAAAACCACTTTCATCACGCCCTGGGGAACCTATTGTTATAGAGTGATGTCGTTCGGTCTTAAGAATGCGGGAGCGACCTATCAGAGGGTTGCCACCACGTTACTACACGACATGATCCACAAAGAGGTGGAAGTGTATGTAGATGACATGATTGTGAAATACAAGGAGAGAGGAGGGCACCTAGAGGCTTTGAGAAAGTTCTTTGGGAGATTGAAGGAATTCAAAATGAGGCTAAACCCGCAGAAATGCACCTTCGGGGTCACCACCGGAAAGTTGTTGGGATTTCTCATTACTCAAAGAGGAATAGAGGTGGACCCCACCAAAATAAAAGCCATAACTGAAATGAACCCACCGAAAAATGAAAAAGAACTAAGAGGATTCTTGGGGAGGATACAGTTCATCAGCCGCTTCATTTACAAACTTACCTTAACCTGCGACCCACTGTTCAAACTACTCAGGAAAGGAGAGAGATTTGAATGGGACGCCCCTTACCAACAAGCCTTCGACAAAATCAAAACCTACCTCCAAAACCCACCTGTCCTGTCACCACCTTCACCCGGGAGACCCCTGTTACTTTATCTCTCTGTGTCCGAAGGTTCGATGGGATATATGTTGGCCCAAGAAGGAGAAGAGGGGCACGTGGAGAAGGCCATTTACTACTTGAGAAAAAGAATGGTCAGATATGAGTTAAAGTATTCATCCTTGGAGAAGGCCTGTTGGGCCTTGGTTTGGTGTACCCGTCGCCTTCGCCACTACATGCTAGCCTTCCCTGTAATCCTGATATCCCGAATGGACCCATTAAAATACCTATTCGAGAAACCCGTCTTAACCAGTAGGATTTCCCGGTGGACCATGATGCTAGCCGAGTTTGATATTAGGTACATCACTGCCAAATCCATGAAGGGGAGGGCCGTCGCTGAATTTTTGGCCGATCTCGCCATAGAATCCGAGGATAAGGGAGAATTTAAGTTTCCTGATGAAGAGGTAATGGAGGTAAAAGAGGACTTGTGGAAGATGTACTTTGACGGAGCAGCTAACCAAGTGGGTTACGGGGTTGGAATCATCCTCATAGCACCCGATGGGACCCCTACCCCATTAGCCATCAAGCTCAGATATGACTCGACCAATAATACTGCAGAGTACGAGGCATGTATAATCGGGATGGAAGCTGCGCTAGCCCTGAAAGTTGAAAGAATCGACGTCTTCGGAGATTCCAATTTGATCATATCCCAAGTACGAGGTGATTGGAGGGTGAAGCATGAGAAATTGAGACCTTACCATGACTATCTAGAAAGCCTGATACTGCAATTCAAAAGGATTTCCTTCTATTACCTTCCCTGAGAAGAAAACCAACTAGTTGATTCCCTAGCAACCCTAGCCTCAATGATCCAAATCCCTTTCAAAACTACCATGATCCTGCTATCCATAGAAGTGAGAAATCAACCGTCGTTCGAAATAGTCGCGACCATAGAAGAAGAGGGTGAGGTGCCTTGGTATGAGGATGTCTGGAATTTCATTAGAAAAAGAGAGTACCCCAAAGGAGCCTCGAAAAAGGACAAGAAAGCAGTTCGGCGATTCTCCGCTCAGTTTGTGATCTACGCATATAAACTATGGAAGAAGTCCTACACCGGGTATAATCTAGACTGCCTATACGGGAAAGAAGCTAAGAGAATGATGGAGGAGATACACGAAGGAGTGTGTGGGCCCCACATGAATGGGCACATGTTAGAAAGAAAAGATCATCCGACAGGGGTATTATTGGACAACCTTGGACAAGGATTGTTGCGAATATGTCAGAAGGTGTCATAAATGTCAAATCCATACGAATCTGATGCACACCCCGCCATCACAACTCTATAGCATGACCACCCCTTGGCCATTTTCTGTGTGGGGAATCGATATCATTGGTGAGATAGTTCTGAAAGCCTCCAACGGACATCGGTACATAATCGTGGCCATCGATTATTTTATGAAGTGGGTAGAGGCAGCCTCGTATGCAACTTTGAAAGCCAAGGTTGTGGTAAGCTTCATCGAGAAGAACATAACCTGCAGGTATGGGGTCCCGAATGAGTTCATTTCTGATCATAGTAGTCATTTCCAAGGAGAAGTCATCCCGCTGCTGGAAAAATATAACATCACCCGTCATCAATCATCTCCGTATAGGCCTCAGACGAACGGAGCAGTAGAAGCAGCTAATAAAAATGTCAAGGAGATCTTGAGAAAAACGACTGACACATACAAGGATTGGAATGAAAAGCTACCGTTTGCTTTGTGGGGATACAGGACCTCTAGAAGAAGTAGTTTGGTTTAGTCCTAACTTCATGTTTTAATAGTTGAGGTTAACCAACAAAGTTGGACTAGCAAAATGAAAACAGTGAGTTCACAAACTGTTTTTGATCAAGGATTTTTAATTTGAAATCAGACCGTTGGAATTGAATAAAACCAACGGGAAAGTGTTCATAACACAAAGATCCACCACTGTGATTTTTGTTTTAAGAAGATTTCATGTTTTGAGTGGTTTGATCATGAGTTTTGTGAGACAACCACAATCTGTCCAGAATTTCAGAATAGTTTCAGAACAGCAACATGTTTTTGAAATTAGTAAATCAGAACCCTAATAACGTATTTGTGACCCAAATAATTTTTTTCTATGAACTTTAATGTGTTAGGAAGATCCCCTAAAAAGACCAAAACATTTTTGATTTGTTTACTAGTTTTAAAAAATCAAACAAAATCTCTGGACAGAGAGTTATAAGTCTCTGAGTGATGTCTAGTATTTGTCTAATCCCCGGAGATCTAACCGTTCAAATATGGATTTTCTTTTTGGGTTAGAAACTAGACTCACAGAGGCATCTTGAGTCCAAAAATCATCAAGATCAAACCAAGGGAACCATGACTTTTATTTATTTGAAGTTCGGGTCTGCTCTCTGGAATTTTAAAAATTATCTTTTTATAATATTTTTTACCTACTTTACAAACAAAGGTCCAAATGACCTTTTCTTGATCTAGGGTTCACATCATGCTTCAATAAAGATTAGTTAAGCTTAAAATCAGAGACTAAATAATCCAAATCAATGAATAGTTCATAGTTCTATTTCATTCATACTCATGTGTTCATGTGCATTCATCCATTGACATTTGTAAATAGAACTTATCTTATGATAGGATTTGTTACATAGGATTTAGTGATATGATTTGCTTAAAGTATGTGGACTAACTCTTTGTTTTGTAGCGCTATTGAGGTACAATTTCTCAACCCTCCTCTAGTTTATTCTATTCTTATGATTTTTATTGATTCTTCAACTTAATGCGCGACACCATAGAATCAGGTTTTTCTTTACTTGTATATATGGGTTAGAAACTCTTTTTCTAGGTTTTATCTATTTGCATGCATTTGCACGTTTAAATATTCGCGGCCGGATCCCAGGTAAGTTCTCTAGTTCCCTATTTTGCATATCATATTGCTTGCTACTTGAATTATATGGTTTTTGAACGATATTTTGTAAATTGGCAATTTTACACCGTTTCGACTTGCTTGTGTAATGTATACTTTATATCTATGTATTAAGTTGAGGGCATACTTAGATTAATAATTGGATTAAAGGGATGTTAAGTAGAGGCCTATCGCGAGATAGGATGAAAAGGGGTGTTTTAGTCCATTGGGCTCCTTCCCTTTTCATTCCATAATCCCCGGACCTAGTCAAATCTTTGGTTTCGCAAAAGATCAGTTTCCTTTTGAAATGGTTTCTTAATTTTCCTTTTAAAAATTAAGTGGCGACTCATTTGTTTTGAATTTGAAGTTGGAAAAAGATTTTAAATAAGAAAAGCTGTGGATAATAAGAAAAACTGCGGTATCCACAATTGTTTTTCACTTTGGTTTTCAACTTTGATTTCATTCTTCCATTTTAGTTTAGATTCATGCATACATGATTCTTTATATGTATCTATTTTTTAATGTTATGCTGGTTTGGAAGTATGATCTATGAGAAGGATGATTCCTTTATTCATACCTATCTCTTGATTATTTCCCTTACCTAGAATTCCTATTGAAATTCATCTCCAATAGGACATTGTAAGTCCCTTTGATCCATGATCTAATGTTCTTCATAGAACTCGAGGGCTAAATTGATTGGAAATCATGATCGTCAAGTAGATCTATGAATTTGATTTCTCTAATAAGCTTCAATCAACATCTAAGATGTTTTCCTCACACGTTAAAATGAACTAGATGAAAATTCAGCAAAACAGATTGGTTTTGTTCATGAGATTTGGTCCATCAAAACCCATAGTTTGATGGATTTCAATTTTTCTGGGTAAACTTTGATGAATTAGCTTTTATCCAATCCGCTTTGAGAACTTCTAGGATCCATATGATATTTTTAGAAATTGTTGAGAAATCGATTGACAGATTTGAACATAGTCTCATTGTGCTTGAATTTCAGAAAATGTATAATAGTTATCAATGTTCCGTTTTTTGGGATGATTCCTAACTCATATATCTATATGCTAATGTAAAATCATGAGCATACGATTGAGTTAAGATCGTTTTCTAAGCGTTTGAAGTTGATACAACTATTCTGGAATTTTCTAAGTTTAAATACAATTATGATTATGTATACAAAATGGTCATACCTTGATCACTCAACAAGAATTAATGAATAAAATTTGGTTTAGAAATCATCAAGGATTAGTGGATGAGAGATCAAAAGCTTAGAATAACTTGATTAACATGATTCATGAACTTCTACTGTGTTGTGCATTCATTTGTCAAATTATATCAAACTTCCTGAATAACAGAGTCTGTTTAAAACATTTTTTCAGAAACCTTAAGATCATGACAATCCATGGAATTATTTTTTCCATAAACTACAATGAAATAGATATCTTATGACACAAAATAGAGCTTTACATGATTTTTGTATAATTAATTATGATGTTTACAAAAACAGTGGACAATCTTGATCCACTGTTCCCAAAACTCTTATTTCTCTCACTTCAAAAATGGTAAAGATGTTCTACTTTTTGGAAAAGTTCCCTAAGACATGTATCTAACTTTCTATAAAAGGGTTTTAACCCACCTTATATTTAAGACCACTTTGGATAGGATTCATTAGAGGTTGCTGAATCTGGAAATTTGATTGATGACATTTTCTACCTGCTTTTCATGCATGTCATATGTTTGCTTGTGTTTTTGCAATGCTTGGGTATTCTTTGGTGCTTTAGTGTAGAGAATTAAATGCTGTGGATCCGAACTTTGATTCGTGATCTTGCCTCGTCTACATGTGGCTTAGTGCCCATGTATCGTGTACCTTCTCTATCATTTCTCTTAGAATTTTTCTAAATTTATAACTTTATTTCCAATGACACAATTCCTTTAGGATAGTCTCCGTTTATATGATTATTTGTTAGAGACATCTTATCTAGGATTGTTGCGTGATTGCATTACACGTTCACATTTCTTTTTGCTTTTGCGACTCCGCTTGAGTCAACCTAATGTAAGTTATCTTGTTCCCTTATGCATATCATGACCTGTTTCCTTTATTTTGCATCAGTACTGGGCCGGACTAGCCATTATAAGTATACCTCTCTCTTGTATTACATGTGCATCCGACTTCTACTTGATTTAATCTCTTGACATGATTTTCCTTTGATGTTCCCTTTTGACATGTATATATTATCTAGTATGTTTGAGGAAACAACATCAATTATGAATTAAGAACAAGGATGATTGAATCAAGGCCTACCATTCGGTAGGGCGAGGAGGGGGTGCTTTAGTCCTGCTTGGGCTCCTTCCCCTCTCGTACCAAGACCCCCAAACCTAGTTTCTGGTAATGAAGGGTGAGTAACCTTATTCAATTTTGGGCGAGTCAAACTTGGATTTCCTAATTCCTGATAAAAATTAGGTGGCGAGTCTTTGTCTCTAGGACCACGTGAGGAAGTTCTAGTTTTCCCTGAAGTGTGCTCTTTGGAACCGTCCAGGGACACTATCTAGAGAAAGCGTCAAGATGACTGAGCGGCGCGTGTCCATAATCTGGTGACTCTGCTGGGGACTTGAACATGAAACTGATAGTTTCTTGTTCTTCTAGGGTTTGACTTGAGGCAAAGAATATCCTTGTTATTAATTCGATAATCGTGTTGTTTCTGCCTGCATTTGCGCTTGCATTGTTCTTTCACCGCGACTGCTTGAGACCATTGCCTTGTGGGTGGAGGGCCCTCTCTTCCTTCATTTATCAATAGTTTTGGTAACATATGGTCACCGTTAGCCTTGTACCACTTGCGGTATATAGAGCCTTGGCTTGCTAATGGACCCTTTATGAGACTAAAACCCGGCCTTTGCATATAGTTTCTATAGAACCCTTCAATTAGGATCTTGATTTTCATCTTTGGTTAGGACAATGTGATGAATTATTTGTGCTTGCCCGTAAGGGATTATGTGGATGATGAGGACGTGTATGCGAAGGCATCATCAAACCTTGTATGATAGATTCCTCTAGAGTAGTATGGTCTTTATCCAAACATCCAATCATTATTCAAGGATAATTTTGAAAATTTTGCAAATACAAGCACTTCGTTGAAAAACCCAAGTCTTTGAAAAATTCCGAGAATATCCCTTATGAAAATTTGCTTTGAAATTCCTTTCACAAAATCCTTCCAAAAAAATTCTCCTAGATTTTAGAGAATCTCAAAATTTCTACTTTGATGATTCAATTTTAAAACCGCATCTCAGATTTTAGAGGATTTCAAATTTCGACTTTGGTTTTTCAAATTTCAAAAAGAAATCATGATTCCAACTTTGATGATTCAAATCCAGATTTTAGAATTTCTGAATTTCATACCTCAATTTTCAAGAATCATTGATTTCACACCACAAGCATTGATGGTTCAAAAGTATTTTTCAAATTTGAAAATCTCTCTCTTTCTTTCAAGATTTTCATGAAAAATTCAATTTTGTAAACCTGGACCATCAAGAATTTCAAAGCTAAAAATCCTTGGATAATGATTGGATCAGTAAGATGATTAGCATACTCAAGGAATCTTATGTGCCTATATGGTGATGTGCTAGGTCTAAGCTAGATTAAGGTGCAATGCATTTAGATTAGATTACATTTCACCTACATTGCATACACTACACGAGCATTGCATATACGACTCACGAGTGCGACACCTCTAATATACTTTTGAAAAGAAAAGATTTGTTTTCCTTAGAATTTTGGAACTTGATTTCTTCAATTTTGAAAATGTTTTTGAAAAAAAGAAATGATTTTCAATCCACTTTTGTAAAATACCATTGAAATAAAGATACCTGATTATTTGAAAATCTCTAATAAACCAGAGAAGAGAAAATAGGACCAAAGAGTTGTACTTCCTCCTAGGTCAGAGCTTCGAACAGTCATTTGATCAGATCAAAATTTGGGGTAAGATTAGCCAAATCAGTCAGGGTTGGAAAGATGACACATGAAGTTGATATGGATGCTAGGATGATGGCTATGGAATATACTGTCAACCAAATCAGTTATCTGCTTGTGAAAATGATTGGTGTGATAAAGCAATTGTCTTACACAACACCTCAGACTCCACCTCTTGCAACTTGTGATGATAATGAGCGGATGGAAAGATTGGCTAATCTAGGAATACAAACTCTGGATCAGGGAAATCCTAAACAAGCTCTCCAACAGAGGTATACTGGAGAATGTGACCCGCAAGAGCAGAAGAATTGATGACCACAAGCTTGATAAGGAGGGATTATTTGATATGCCCAATGCAAGGCCTTCGAAAAAGTTCAAAGGGCCGCTTCATTTAAACAAATATCCATTACCTGATATCGATGTGTTGGCACCATAATTGCCAAAGAGACCAATTCAACAACAATGGGGAAAGAATACTAGTGTTACAAGGGGAAACCGGAATCATGGGCAAAAGAAAGAGAAGAGAGAATTTTCTGATCTAGGAATGTCCCAGAGTAGCGCACTTGAAAAAATACTAGAGGGAGGGTACTTGAAGAAGTTGGAACCCAAGCTAGAACCTGATCCAATTCCATGAGGCTTCAAGACTGAGTACT
Source organism: Hydrangea macrophylla (assembly GCA_033977485.1). NCBI lineage: Eukaryota > Viridiplantae > Streptophyta > Magnoliopsida > Cornales > Hydrangeaceae > Hydrangea > Hydrangea macrophylla. The sequence continues at coordinate 26,678,332 of CM066984.1, read as the reverse complement.
ACTGCGATATCCATCAAAGCCGTGGCTATAGCACAGATAGATGATGAAGACTCAGGCATGATCGAAAATGGTATCATCATTCCTCCACCCCCAGAGGCCCGAGGAACTCAAGCCTTTGTTAAAGAATGAAGAATCTGGGAGAACCTAAGAGGGGCAATGTTGTGATGATCTTTGGAATAGCTGCTTGTTGAAACCGAACGGATGTTTAAGAGGAATAAACGAGTCATAGTGACGCTCCACTTGAGATCAGGTCGGGTCTAGTCGAGTCAGTTTTAAGTCTTGTTGTCAAGTCTGTCTATCATCAAGTTGTGTTTTGAGTCTGTGTCTAGTACTATAATCCTTCTAAGTAATGAAATAAAGTCTTCATTTTCTTGATCTATTGCGCCTTGTCATGAACGAATGAATCTCTAAGCTAAAAAAATCAATTCTCTGATTATTATGAAAAATACACTGTTGATAATTTTGTGCATTGAAAATAATCCTAAAAGGATCAAAGTTGATTTTTCGTAGGCGCCGATGAAAGCTAAGAATTGATTAGTTTTACTTTAAGAATCTTGAGATGCTTTTGCTTAAATCTTCAAAAGATATACTTGATAGTGACTCGGGACTAGCTTAAATCCCTGATCTTCCAATTCGAAATCTTTAGCCCAGAAAAATAAGCCATTCAAACCTGTCTAAACTGCAAGCCATGAACACTTTATCCTTGATGGTAGCCAAACATTTCAAATAACCTACTTCTCTCAAAAAAAAAAGAAAAAGAAGAAGCTCATTAGGATGAAAACCCGGAAGGGCGCCTAGGCAAAAGTTAGTGCACGAAAAGAAAAGAAAATTTTGCGTGTTTCTTTCAAGAGCTTGATCCTAACTAGTCAAAACTTTAGAGAGAAAAGAAAAGAAAGAAGAAAAAAAAGGGGAGGAAGAATGAAGAAGATCGAGAAATTGTGAACATGAATTATCCCAAAGCTTTGATTTGTAATTTCTTAAAGTAAGCCCAAAGATTTGAAGGGCTAATCTTGCTCCAAAAATATGTATGATGATGAGAAATGTAAAAATTGGCTAGCTAGTGAAAAAGTGAAAAGAATCAACCGTCAATGAGAAAAGAAAAGAAAAGAAAAAAAAAAGAAAAAGGAGAGGTAGTTTAGTTTCTTTCAACGCTACCACAAGTGACCTGCTTTAGAAATTTTTTTGGATGATATGGCTTAAAAGCCCCTCAATTCTTGAATCCTTGCTCTTTCAAAACCTCCAGCCTTTGAGGAACTATGCTTGACCTGATTCCCACTTGGGGATACGTAGGCAACCTACTCGGTTCGGTCACTGTTCCTGAAAAACTCAACCACACTTCAAATACCTTCCCTCAAACCTCGGACGAACTACTTAGGACCTGATTCCCACTTGGGGATAAGTAGGCGAGCTTTCCTGGCTCTCGGTCCCTGAACCGTGCAAACTAGGGGAAAACTTTTCTGTTTACCCAGAACCTCAAGATATCATTGCCATACTAGGGGCAAACTGCGTTTGCCCATGCTCTCATTTATCCTCGTCAACTAGGGGCAAACATCGTTTGCCTGTACTTCCTTCCACATCATAAGCTAATCCTAAGCCGTCAAGTATATCATTGAAAACATTTGAAATGATTGTCTCTTATTCTATAAGATAAGGCACTAATTCAAAGCACATTTAAGAAAAAGAAAAGGATTGAATGAGATCCATCCATACAGAGTATTTTTCAAGGCATTACTTTATCAATTGAGTATTATTACACTAAGATGAGAAGTGCACATGAAAAGCAAAGAGATACGTCAAACATGACAAATGCGTATTAAATCATGGAAAATTGAGTTGTCTCCTCCAAACTTCTATTTCAGTGTCAAGAGTGTTACCTTCTTGTGTCAGCGTCTGTCATGGTCAAGTTTGTCGCCGTCCAGTCTATCGTGATCTCAAGTGTGTGGGTCCAGAGTGATCTACAATAAATTTTCAAAAACATTAAGGGCATCGAAAGGTGGATACGAGCAGAAGTTCCAAATATTGTTATTATCCTAGTCAAGATGAAGCAAGTGGTTGATAGAAAAATGCCAATGAGAAGACCGGCCTTGGATTTTGAGTTGAGCCATTGTTGAAACATATCAGAATGCCTTGCATGAATATCTGCTAAAATTGGTTAAAGATTTATGAACCACGTCAAAGTCATTAGGTTTTTTGAGTACCTATCAAATATGGATTACAATTGTGATACCAAGAACTTTGTTTTTGACCCCGGATTGGTCCAATCTTGATGTATAAGCCTTAAAGAGTGCTTGAAACTTGTTGAAATTGGTCTATAGGACCCTTGGAGATAGGAATCTTGGTTGAAAACTGTTCAGAATTGAAGAATCTCCCCAGTAGAGAACTTTCAGATGACATCAGAATTACCTCCAAAGGAAGGGTATATCTCAAGAATCCATGAATCAGAATGGGTATCCGCTAATCAGTTGTTTTACCAGAAATTGGCACTTTTCAACCTTCAGAGATGGATCATAATCTGTGAACACTTTTGAATTAGCATCTGTTTTACCTTTATTTAGAAGGAATGTTGGATCGATTGAGCTAGCAGAAGCATCTACTGAAATGTCATCGTAAGGAGACGACCTTTACATCAAAAAGTAGACATAAGGAGACGCCCTCTATTTCATAACGTCATCGTAAGGAGATTCCTTCTATTTCACAAAGTCATTGTAAGGAGATGCCCTCTACTTCACAATTCATCGCATGGAGATGCCATTTACTTTAGAAACTCATCGTATGGAGATGCCCTTTACGTCAGAACATCATCGTATGGAGATGCCCTTTATTTCACAAAGTCATTGTAAGGAGATGCCCTCTACTTCAGAAAGTCATCGTATGGAGATGCCATTTACTTCTGAAAGTCATCGTATGGAGATGCCCTTTACATCAGAATGTCATCGTATGGAGATGCCCTCTATTTCACAAAGTCATTGTAAGGAAATGCCCTCTACTTCTGAAACTCATCGTATGGAGATGCCCTCTACATCAGAAAGGTATCGTAAGAAAACCCTAAACAAAGTCATCATAAGGAGATGCCCTCTACATCAGCAATTCATCCCCAGCAGAAGGACTCTACATCATCAATCGTGCAAGGGTTAGGACACTCTTTTTAGAAGTTGTTTGACATGATTCAGAATTCATCCAAGATACTCCGTTACTTCAGTAGTCGTCCGAGATATAGATGGCACCTATAAGCCTCAATTTCAGAAGGAAGAATCCAAAAGGACTCCGAGAATCATCTAAGATACATATATCATGCTTCTCTTTAGAAATATTTGACTGTGAGAGTGAGATGTTGCATCCCTTGCAGTAGATTTTGCATGTAGGGAACCCTTGAGGACGATTTCTCCAGTATTTGCACATTCACATTTTTGTACTGTATCAACATCCTAGGATAGGAGCATTTCATCCGTATTATTGTTCATATGTGTTCTTTGTCTCCTTGCGCGCTTGAATAATGCCCTGGTCTGATTCCTAGAAAGGATACGTTGGCAGCTCCAATGGAGCACGACCAGCAGCGGCTTAGATTTAGTAGCCTCTACCCAGCATTGCATTGCATTCTTGTATTCCGTACCTCCTTGATTTTCTTTAATTTTTGAATTTCTTGAGTTTTGTGGATTTTTTTTCCTAAAACCTCTCAGTATGGTTGTTGGGTGCCTTCAAAGCTTTAGCACTCACTTGTAGTTCACGTTGTTCACAACAAGTTCTGCCAAAGAGGGGCAAACTGTAGCCACCGAATTTTGACCACAATGATAGGATTTAGGGTGGACAACGTCCTGGAGGATTCGATGATGAAAATTACCCCGTGGAAGGTACTGGATTCTACACAATTGAAAGATCAAACTTTGGAAAGTGACTTCTAGCTAAGAAAAGCCCTTTTCCATGCACAAATCCCAATTTTGTCAAAATTGTCTCTCAGAATTCATATTCACTCAGGGTTATATAAACATTAAATGTTCTAAATGTAGTATTCTAGGTATCCTGAGATTCAATTTTAAAGAAAAGTTCAAAATCGATGCATATTTGAGAGCAATTTTGAAAGAGACGTCGTTTGATTTCAAAAAGACGATGAAAATTCCGGAGGACTTCCAGGCTTCAATTGGACTTCAATTCTCATTTCAAAACCTCCTAGAATATTTTTATACTGAAATTCAACTTGACAGCTTCCCAATGGTACATAAACGGATGATTTTGGACACCAAAAAATATTTTTACAAAAATCTGGAAAAGCAGTGCACGTAATTTTTTAAAAAGGGCTTGTGGGCAACCAGGGGAGCCCAAAATGCAGGTGGCGTGTCCCACAAGTGGGGTGGCAGTTTCCCCCTTAACCTACCTATAGGGAGTGTTTTCCATTAGGTTTTTTTGCTTCCAGACCCTTTTAAAAGGCTCCCATTGTGAGGAAATTGCCTGGAAATTGCATTTAGGCATCGAAATGTCCATTTTAACCCTTTTCTGCTCTTTGAAAATCCTATTTTAACCCTGGAACTTAAGAGCTAAGTCTTCAAAACTCTATATATAGATCCATATGAGATCATCTTTAACACACAAGAGATAGATAAGAGAGTATACACAAATACATACAAGAGAATATACAAGATATAGAGGAATATACTTAGAATTCAAGAGAGATTTCAAGATAGTAGAAGTGAATTATGAATTAGAATTTCCTAAACTAATCTCAAGTTAATAGGATTAGATGATTTTAACACCAATTGCCTCCCTCAACTTCCATGGATGAGTGCTTGAAGAACACTTGAAGAACTCTTGAAGAAGAAGATCTTCAATTCAACTTTGGTTCTATAATTGAGAATCCTCCAAGTGGTAAATACTATAATTCATCTCTAATTCCTATTTTGCATTTATAGATCTATAAGATTTGAATTTAGCTTAGTTTTATTTTATTTGTAGAACACTCATCTTATTCATCTCTTATTCTTCACACACTCACATAGCTAGATCCAAATCTCTTCTGATTTTCGTTGATAATTCATAATTAGAGATTATTTTTCACTTTGATTTTTAATTTTGATTTCATTCTTAAATTTTAGTTTAGATTCATGCATACATGATTATATATATGTATCTATTTTTTAATTCTATGATGGTTTGGAAGTTTGATCTATCAGATGGATGATTCCTATGTTCATACCTATCTCTTGATTATTTCCATCACCTAGAATTCCTATTGAAATTCATCTCCAATAGGACATTTGTAAGTCCCTTTGATCCATGATATAATGTTCTTCATAGAACTCGATGGCTAAATTGATTGGAAATCATGATAGTCAAGTAGATCTATGAATTTGATCTCTCTAATAAGCTTCATCAACATCTAAGATGTTTTCCTCACACGTTAAAATGAACTAGATGAAAATTAAGCAAAACAGATTGGTTTTGTCCATGAGATTTGGTCCATCAAAACCCATAGTTTGATAGATTTCAAATTTTCTGGGTAAACTTTGATGAATTAGCTGTCATCCGGTCCGTTTTGAGAATGTCTAGGATCCATATGCTATTTTTAGAAATTGTTGATAAATTGGTTGACAGATTTGAACATAGTCTCTTTTGCTTGAATTTCAGAAAATCTATAATAGTTATCAATGTTCCACTTTTTGGGATAATTCCTAACTCATATATCTATATGCCGATGTAAAATCGTGAGCATACGATCGAGTTAAGATCATTTTCAAAGCGTTTGAAGTTGATAGAACTATTCTGGAATTTTCTAAGTTTAAATACAATTATGATTATGTATTCAAAATGGTCATACCTTGATCACTCAACAAGAATTGATGAATAAAATTTGGTTTAGAAATCATCAAGGATAATTGTATAAAAGATCAAAAAGCTTAGAATGACTTGTTTAACATGATTTAGTAACTTCTATTGTGTTGTGCATTCAATTGTCAAATGATATCAAACTTCCAGAATAACAGAGTCGGATTAAAACACTTTTTCAGAAACCTTAAGATCATGACATGTCCATGGAATTATTTTTTCCATAAACTACAATGAAATAGATTTCTTTTGACACTAAATAGTGGTTCACATGATATTTGCATAATTAATTATGATTTTTACAAGAACAATGGACAGTCTTGATCCACAGTTCCCAAAACTCTTATTTATCTCACTTCAAAAATGGTAAAGAGTTTCTACTTTTTGGAGAAGTTCCCTAAGACATGTATCTAACTTTCTGTAAAATGGTTTTAACCCAGCTCATGTTTAACACCACTGTTGATAGGATTCATTAGAGGTTGCTGAATCTGAAAATTTGATTGATGACATTTTCTACTTACTTTTCATGCATGTCATATATTTGCTTATGTTTTTGCATTGCTTGGGTATTCTTTGGTGTTTTAGTGCAGAGAATTGAATGCTATGGATCCGGACTTCGATTTGTGATCTTGCCTCATCTACATGTGGCTTAGTGCCCATGTATCGTGTACCTTCTCCATCCTTTCTCTTCGAATTTTTCTAGGTATACAACTTTATTTCCAACGACACAATTCCTTTAGGATAGTCTCCGTTTATATGATTATTTGTTAGAGACATATTATCTAAGATTGTTGCATGATTGAATTACACGTTTCCATTTCTTTTTGCTTTTGCGACTCCGCTTGAGTCAACCCAATGTAAGTTCTCTTGTTCCCTTTTACATATCATGATATGTTTCCTTTATTTTGCATCGGTCCCAACCGGGAATAGCCACTGTAAGTATACATCTCTCTTGTATTACATGTGCATCCGACTTCTACTTGATTTAATCTCTTGACATGATGTTCCTTAGATGTTCTCTTATGACATGTATATATTATCTAGTATGTTTGAGGAAACAACAATAAATATGAATTAAGAACAAGGATATTTGAATCAAGCCCTACCATTCAGTAGGGCGAGGAGGGGGTGCTTTAGTCCTTCTTGGGCTCCTTCCCCTCTCATAGCAAGACCCCCGAACCTAGTTTCTGGTAATGAAGGGCGAGTAACCTTATTCAATTTTGGGCGAGTCAAACTTGGGTTTCCTAATTCCCGATAAAAATTATGTGGCGATTCTTTGTCTCTAGGACCACTTGAGGAAGTTCTAGTTTTCCCTGAAGTGTGCTCCTTGGGATCCATCCCGGGACACTATCTAGGGAAAGCGCCAGGACGACCAAGCGGCGCGTGTCCGCAGGTAGTCGAGATGGGGAATGTCCAAGCAATAACGGCCATCAGCTTAGTGAGAGCTGAGTGAGTATAAACTTATAGGGTACAAGTTATATAACGTAATAACAAGTTATGAGATGAATAAGATATAGTGTTACAATAGTATCTTCATCTTTATTCAAGATATCATAACCAACCTTTATCGTAGGATTATTCCAATACCGATAACCAACATACTCTTGATAAGAAGAACATATTCAATCTTTTAACTTATATAGACATACCATCATTCTATCCACCGCTCATTAAGGATATAAACCATCCACCACATGTCATAGACTCCACATCAGTCCATCCCCCACTGGTTAAGGACATCACCGTCCATCGCATATTGGGAATATAATGTTTCAAACAATAGCATATCAACTCTAGTGCCACAACTCATCGATGTCTACAAGTGACCCCCATCCACCACTTGCTAAAGGATATAACCCATCCACTACTCGTTAAGGATATACATGGATCATCTAGCTACCTTAGGACTCCTTGGTCCTGCCTACATACAATTCTCAGAGCTTATCAAATCTACTTCAGTTCTATACTAATATTGACACATGACAATTCCCATGTGGCTTGACCACTCTGATTAAAATGAAATGGATAATGAACTCATTTACATGAACAACATAGTAACAAACATTATAACATTAATCCATTATTCTTAGTCATGCTTATCTTTGGTATCACATTATCCCTGATTTTCCCAATAGTTGCATAATGAATGTCCTTATCAAGAATCAAACGATCAAACCCCTTATATAATAAACCACATAAACAATCCAAGTTCTAGAGCTGCTAATCAAATGGCACAAGGGTCCAATCGATTGGGATAAAAATTGAAATAATCAATTGAGGAAAATGGCAATCGATCTCAATCGATTGGATCCAAAACAATACTAATCGATTGGAAACTTTGGAAATCAATTGGGGTAAAAATAATGTCAAACAATTAGAAAACTATTCAATCAATTAGGTCCAGACTGATGGCAATCGATTGGGAAATGTCCAATCGATTCGGACTTCGTCTTCTCTAGCAAAAATATAAAACAGCATATATAAACGTCTTAGGGACGTGTTTGTTACGTCTAAACTTCTATAAAGCTCATAAACATTCATATAAAAGGACTCAAGTGAGCTAGAACTAATCTAGCTGATTGTGGGGTGTGTTTGGCTATGGAAACCTCAAGGTTTTTCTCTCCTCTTTCTCTTTCTCTTTCTCTTTATCTCCGTGTCTCCTCCTCATTTCCTTCGTATTTCTTCTTTTCTTTTCTATTCTTCTCTCTGTCTAGAGGGTGTGTTTATATGTTTGTATATATATATGTATATGTATGTGTGAGTATTATATATGTATAAAATCTCTTTCTCTAGGCAAATATAGCCCAAGCAGACCTAAGGCTTGAAATAACTCATACATAGGAAATGAGAGTAGCATATATCAATCCATGAAGCAAAGTTAAAAACCAATTAAGTGCAAAATTAAGCGCTTGAGTGAAGATAAAGGGCACTGTCATACCAAAATCTCAAGATATCACAATCATATTAGGGGCGACTGTCATACCATACTACGTGATCTCTCTAGATTACTTGGCTATCAAAATTAAGCGCTTGAGTAAAGATCTGGTAATTCATGATATTAAATTAAAAAGTTTAAGGCAATTTGTAAATATATAAGTTTAATGCTAAGACTTAAACATTACATAGAAAATTTTCAAAATTCGAGTTTACCTGCAAACCTAATACAATATCTTGCAACCAGATGAACTTTCATTTCAAACATGCAAATCTCTAGAAATTTAAACATCAAGGTCAAAAGACATTACAGAGAAAGAGAAATTGTTGAAAGTTTCCCCTTTGATATCCATGTAATTGAGTCTTGTGTGTCAGAGTGCAAAGTGTTAAGTAAATCAACATCATTATAAGAAATGCAAAGTGAAGACAAAGGATAACATAAAGCAGCATCGAGCAAAGTTAAGGGTATAGACCCATCAAGTCTTAAACAGAATACATCAACATCAGTCTCAATACCAAAAGCAAGACAAAAAGTCATGGGTACACATGAAAGAGAAAATCATCAGAATTAGCGGTGATGAGTAGCCCTTGGGTATTGTGCATGAATATCTAAGGCCGTAGCGCTATCATCATACTCAATTTAGTGCCTTCTCCTAGATACCCCAGCCCTACAAGAAGTATTTGTATCCATCTACAAACGTGCTATTTTGGTTCATCCGTTTGACAGAAGGGACCCTGCCTCAAGAACAACCCAATGACTGGAATCAGGAAATGTCGACTAAGAAGCAGAACTCTGTAAAGCACCATGGTCTCTTAGATATGTTAGAATTACCTCTAGGAATACTTAGGTATGTTAGAAATTCAATTTAGAAACAAAAACCCCAGTTAGGATAGCCTTTTCACATGAAATAACAACACAATCGTCTTTTACCGATCAAAGTCCAAACGTTTGTGTGGCATCCTGAGAACTCCCTTTACAAAATATTTCTAAAATAGCTTAAATTGATGCCCTAAGCCTTCAATTTGGCCAAAAAAACCGCTTAGGAGAATTTTTAGCCTTTTTAAACCTCACAAGTTTGCTCCTTTTGGGAGTTAGCCTCAACTTTTTTTTACCATAATTCAAAATCCACAAACTCCTTTTGAATGAGACCAAAATCTTTTTAAACTAGACTTTCATAACTTTCCAACGATATGTCACAAGTCTGAAATGGACAACCAAGGTGAGAGAACAAAGTCTGGAGAGATAGGAGAGAAAACATAACTTTTGGACTGACTACCATGGTGGCACTCATCAAATTGGTGCGCGACACTCTCAGAGTGCCGCCCTAGCTTTTTGAGTGCCACTATGGGTCTTAGATACCACAAATGCATTCTAGACCTTTGATTTGACCTCAATTCGAGTGAAAATGCCCAAAAACATAAAATTTATATTTTTTTTGTCCCACATCGCTTAGCTATGAACTTTTCAACCCAAAACTCAAACTAGAAAAGGGGGTCCGCTCAATCCTATCAATCACACCTAAAAATCCTAAGGACTAGACAGCCCACGGAGATTCCTCTAGAGGATTCTGAAGCACTTCTAGAAAGTCCTTTGGGTTTGCCCTAGGTGAGTTGCCCTAGGTGAACTGTACCCGGATGTTATGGTAGTCAGAGCCTGTGGGGGTTGGTATCCAACCATAGATATCCGATCCCCAGGGGTAATTAAACCTTAATTTGGATCTACGAGTCTAGGTTTATGGCATGCACACAGGAGTAATGTTATAATTAGATGGAATATCAAGTTATCCATGCCATCCACATTTATTTGCATTCTTGCATAGTAGTCTAATTCATGTTCTTATCCATGAATTAGTTAATTTATATACATTTTTATCCACGCAAATGCATAAACTTGCAAACTATCCTCACATAGAATAGTAGGTTATCCATAATAGGGATAACACTGAATTAGGCGTACACATGCACACTACTGCACATAGTAGTCATATTTGGATGCAGATATATGCTATTCATGCTTAGAATAGTAGGGCATTCACTTAGATTATCCCATATATTACATTATTGTTTTCCTAGCCATGTTTAATTAGGGTAATTGGGAATGCTATGATGTCCTGAGTAAGTTCCTATATTCCCTTTTGTTTACATCTTTCCTATGATCATATAGGAGCATGGTTAGGTGCACAAAACACTAATTTAAATTTCCTACATGATTAGTTGTGCATAGATATCATGTTTTTCTTGGACTTTGAGTGCAATTTTCATGTTTAATTTCCTTTTTATTTCTTTTCGAATGCATAAGGGAGCGTAGTAATGTGTATAGTCCTGTGGACAAGTGGCCTCATGGTCCACCCGTTTTGGGGCTTCAAAATTGATTTTCGTTTCAAATCATTGAAAAGTCTATGAAAACAGATACAGGGTCGCCACTTGGTCATTAGGGATCCAAGAAACCCAATTTTCATTCACCCAAGTGGATAAAGGGCACCAGCCCTTCGTAACCAAAGAAAATGGCTCAGGGTTTTGGTACGAGAGTGAAATGAGCCTTTATAACAACTAAAACACCCTTCACTCGCCCTGTCTCTCAACGAGCCTCAATTAGCATCCAAATAATCATCTCATACTATGTTTGGTTTGATAGTTAATATTATGATAAGTACATTACATCACACAAGAATCTTGAAATGGGAGATCAAAAGATAAGAGATCATTCATAAGATTTGAGCCAAGTATCACATATTGCAAAGGTGAGAGATCACACAAAACCAAAGCATTGGAAAAATCATCTCATCACATATCAAGTAATCAAGTTTTCCTAATCTAAGGGGACGTGAATTTTTCTTGAAACAAATAATCAAAGAAATCAAAGTATGCATAGCAAACTAAAATGTATGCATGTTGATTCTTGAGAAAAGAAGACCTCTCAATCTCTGGATGCATAAGAAAGAAATATGCAATCAAGGGGAAGCATGAACGTGTTATAAACTTGATTCCTTATAATCCTCTTAGATTAGGAGTCACAAAAATCCAAAATCTTGCATGGATGCAATGTATGATCCTAGAATGTGCAATGTTGTAGTGTGTTTGTGTTCATGGGTTTTCTAAAGTGATTTGAAACTATAGAATATACATGGATGAATGAAGAATGTTATTATAGGATATGTACAAATGTGGTGTGAACTACTTCCTATGATATGGGTTAATTTGGATTGCATGTGAACATCTAATCAAAGAATGAAAGTAAAACATGCTTGCTGTGAATAGTAGACAGAACAATGAGCTGATTTTATAAAAATAGAGAAGTGAGGTTAGGAATGTTTTTAATTAATGAAATTTTATATAGATCATCCCTATTGTGTCTAAAACATATAAAAGAAAAGCCAAATCAAGATTGAAGTTGTGAATAGAGAGAAGTCATATAAACGATAGAGGTTACTCAGAAATAGATTCGTATTGTCAATCGAAATGTAGAAAAATCTTTACAACACAAAAAAACATTTGGAGGCTCATATTGTACGAAAAATTCCCTAAGACACCTATGTTTAAGGAAAAAATGAGTTGGGACCACTACATTGTTTGGAAAACAACTTCAAAGTCAACTAAAGCTGTTTTGACAGAAAAACTTCATGTTTAGAAGAATGTTTGGGTCAAAATAGAACCCTTCCATGTGTTTTAAAATTCAATAAAAAATCACGGTCATTCCTTAATGAGATAGGACGACTTTCCAAGTGGTAGGATGATCATCCATTAAGTATTGAACTCAGAGTACTATGTTAAAAAAGAATACCTCACTATTTTGGAGATTTTGGAGAAAACAAACATTTATTTCTTAGAATCAAAATGTGGGGGTTTTAGAGGGGTTTTGGAAAGTTGATTTTGAGAGTATATTTCCAGCACTAAATGGAGATTATAACCATTTAAAATATTAACATCAAACTCACATCAAGAACTTCCAAGATTGTTTGGTAAAACATTATTTTCTTTAGAACATGACTTCAAGAATACATAGAAAGTATTGAAGTTGGAATCATCATCTATAAACATGTTTTTGAAGTCAAGAGCAACTATCCATAAGGATTCACTCCCTTCAAATAGCATGTCATCATTTGGATGATGATAAACAAGCAAGAAATCAAAGAAAAAAGATCAAAAATGAAATGAGCAAAGAGAGATGAACATTAAAGTAAACAAGCAATCAAATAGCAATCAATAGATGATTATCAATGAGATCTTGGACTTATAGCATGGTGTTTCACTCATATGTGGTGACACTTGGACAAGAAATATATTCTTTGCTCATAAATGCTCAAAAATGGTGGTTGGGTGTGATAATTATGAGGTAAAAAAGGAAGTAATCAAGAGAAACCAAACTTAAAGCTCACTCATATATAGAAAATCAGTGGGAACACTGACTTTCTCTCTATCTAACATTATCTCTATCTCTACAACTTTTCTAAGCTTTGCACTCGCCACCACCCAAATGAGAAGTCAAGGGGGGTTTATACAGTCCAATTTGGGAGAAGTTTGGGATTTAAAAAATGCTCCCATTGGTCCCAAACACCTGTGAACAAGCAGCTACGTCGTTTTGGCTTTCAATTATACAATTTAGACCCCCTAATAAAATTACAAAAATTAAATGTTCTAGGTGTGAGTGCCATAGTGGCATTACTCCTCAAACATCCAGATTATTACATTTAGCCTCCCAAAAATTTTGGTATTTACGAAAAGACCCTATTTTGTTAAAAATTCATAAAAAAAGCGTACGAACTCAGAATTGAGCTTGTGATATACCATTGGAAAGGTAATGGAGTCTACTTTACATAAAAAATAGTTTAGAGATAGGTTGCTTTGAAAATATTTGTAGTATTTGCGATAAAAGTCAATGTGATCACCTTTTCACATTCAAAAATTCATAATAAATCAGTTTTAAATCAAGAAATTATGTTTGATATTCCATTGGAAAGCTATTGACCTCTAGTATCCATGAAAAATGTTAAAAAAAGATACAATGCTCCGATCTCCAAGTTAGCTTTTAGGTCAAACTGGGGACCTCTAAGAAGTTCTGGGAACCTCTGGGAGCTCCTAAGAGCTGACATTTTCGTCTGGTTTTATTTTAAAAATCATTTTAGCACTTTTCACATGATTCAGGGTGATTTCAAAACTTTTGAGCAAATTTTGATGATTTTGGTCAAACTTTGGTCAAACTTGGTCAAACTGGACAATAGGAACTTTTCGGTAACTTTCGGTGCCTCTGGGAGCTGATGATTTCATCCGAGTTTTTCTTGAAAACTCATTTTATTATTTTTCTTTTGACGTAGTGTGTTGCCATAATTTTTGGTCCAAATCTAGGAGCGTTTGGTCTCTTATGGGTCTTTTGGTCATTTGTACCATTTTTTGAGTATTTCTAGAGATAGAACTAAATTCCAAGAGTCCTTTTCAAGTCTTTTTCAGTTATCGTGAACCACCAAGCTATGGGTCTCCTAAATCTGATAGTGAAAAAAATGGGGTGTCTACAGTTTGCCCCTCTTCGACATGAATTTACGAGGCAGCGCATATTGCAAGCCAGTGCCAAAGCTTTGAAGTGGTAGATCTATTTGGAGGCTATCGAATTAGGATAAAAGCATTGCAAAGATGCAAGGATGGAAAACATGATGCTGATACTGGAGCTTATTGTACTCTACGTCAGCTACCTACGTATCTCAGGGGAATTAGACCAAGACATATTTCGGGCAAACAAGTGATGAAACCACATATGAAAATGCACAACATGATAGGCAGATGCTATACTATAAGAATGATATGCAATGCATCGATGTGATATATATTCTATCTTGTCTAGTTCTATGGTCCTATCATGAACTAGTGCTATGGGTATGCTACTTCAAGCAGACTTGTGTTGCGCTAGTGCTTTGACTCCAGTACAGCAGTTGACTTAGACAAGGGTGCCAAGGTTCTAAAGACATTGGGTCTTAAGGAAAAATTCTTAAATTTTGGTAAGTGTGCTTCGTATGAGAATACAATTGAACATTGGGTCCTCGAGGATGACAGTTGGGGATGACGTATAGAAAGATGACCAATGGACACAGAAACCTCAAAAATTTGACGATGGGCACAAAAGCCATGAGATGTCAAGCTACGGACATGGATGTCCGAGATGATCGATGGATGCAAAAGTCCTAGGAATTAGAGAGTAGTCTGGTGGTGTTTCAATCGTTGGTCGATTCTTATGGTGATCACTCTGAAAAGCTGGCTCGTGCTTCTAGGAGCAAATCTTCTATGTTTTCTTCCACTAGGCATGGTAGGGGACTCTTTGAGAACCTTTATTTTACTGTTAAACTCTTGACAAGAACTTGGAATTACCTTCAAATCTCTCGCGGTTGATCAAATCTTGGGACGACCGGTTCGAAAAGCTAATTCGGGCCTCCGAGAGTCGATTTTATTCTGTGCTTTCTCATATGGGGTTAGTCCTAATCTTTTGGGAATCTTTCTTGACTATTTATCCTCTTTGTTAATCAAGAACCAGGATTCACTTTTGAACCTCTCACGGTTGATCAAATCTTATAATGATCGGTTGATCAAATCTTACAATGATCGGTCCGAAAAGCCAATTCGGACTTTTAGGAGCCAATTTGTTTATGTATTTTCCTACTAGGAATATTCTAATTGACTTTTAGACTACTGGGGATAAAACCTTGTCCATCTTGACTATAATGGGCTACTAAGGCTATTCAACTTGAAAATGGGTTAAAATGGGCCAAAACGTGCTGGAATGGAGCAAAGTGGGATGAAGTGGGGTCCATAGAGGGCAGTACCATAGTGGTAGCTGGCCAATGCCACGGTAGCACTAGGTGGTCGAACTCCATTGTTGTATGTTTGAAGTTTTTGAGCTCCAAATGCTAATTCTTGGCCATTTTGGGGGTGATTTTGGACTCAAAACTCATCAAAAATCAGTTTGTGCATGCCCAGGTGAGTAGACTTTTCCCAGGATTGGAATTTTTAATGGTGTTTTATTTTTCCTTAAATTTCATGTAGAACGTTTAGTGCCAACTTCAATTTCCTTTGCAAATCTATGGCTTCATACTCGAGGAGGCTCTCTAAGAAGGCTAAGGAGTGAGTAAGGGTCGAGAGCCAACCCCCAGCATTAACTTTTTGAGATCCTTAATGTCATCTTTCTGCCGTAGCCCTAGCAAATCAGGTATATGAAATGTTTTGCTATTTAGGACAACTTTTATGCATTGTGAAACTTTTATGAACTGTAGCGTGCACCTAGAAGTCGTTGGAAGTTAGTTTTGGGCTTATTTGTTGAATTTATGAAGTCGAACTTTGGGGATGTGAAAAGTGATTTTGTGCCTATTTTTGCTATTTTTTTATATGTGCAAGTATCAGATGTGATCTTGAAGGGCCAGGTAGTCTTGCTCATGCTTTTATGTGGTACACCCAATTGTCGCCCATCGTTCAATTGATGGTGGATAATACGAGCTGTAGCAGCTTCATTCGCTTAGTTTCAAAGAGCACTAATGATTTGGCACATTTTTATGCTTTTACTAAGAGGTGGTGGGACACCACCAATACATTCCATCTTCCATTTGGTGAAATGACAATGACACCTTTCGATTACAATGACACCTTTTGATTTTTCAATGATTACTAGCTCGAGGGTTGGTGGGAAGTGCTAATTTTTGGATTATTTGTACGAGACTGATCCTAAGGCCATTGAGAATTTGATTGGGGACATTCCTCCAAATCTATAAGGGCATTAATTCACTTATGGCTAGCTATATCGGGCCTATGGGAATGGGAGGCACAACCTGAATGACCAATACTTTTGCGGGACTTTCTTCTATAAGTCCTTGGCTGTTCGATCTTTGCGACGTAAAATGGCTGGGTTAGACTGAGGCTTCTTGCCTTCTTAGCAAACATTGATGAGATTCCTAGTTATGATTAGGGAGGTGCCGATTAGGCGAGCTTCAGAGGGTTTTGGCAAGGTTCGAAGGTTTACCCTACAACTTTCCTCCTTTAACTTTTGATTTCAATGTTTTCGCTTTCTTATTCCTATTTTTTTTTTGTGAAACACTGGAGATTTGAGTATTAAAAGAAGTTGGCTCCTTTTCCTGCTGACAAGTGTAGGCGAGGATGAGGATGGCATGGCTCTTGTGCCTTTGTTCCCCTGGGGTTTACAATGGTAAAGGGATGTTGTTGGGGTCAAGAGTAGGGCCCACTATATTATTCACCTGAGGAACTTCCTGTCTGAACTGACCATCGCTGGTGTTGAATGGACACCTTCGGAGGGTGTTTCCTATGCTGCTTCTGAGGAGATTCAGGTAGTATAACCCCTAGCTTCCCGTTGATTTCTGATAGAGGGTTCTGATGGAAGGCAATGGTACCTTGGTGAGCGAGTGTCTCGACAGGTTATTGGGGGTCCTAGGTACTATGTTCCTCATAATCCCCGCATGATGGATGCCGGTGATCTTTCTGGTGCTAGTTTGTAGACAGCTTTAACTGGCTCTAATGGTTGGGACCACTTTCGGTCTGAGACTGACTATGAGACCTATCGTAGTCACTTTCTGATGCCCAACCATCCTATCTTGGATGTGAGTTTTTGTTTTACGTTTAGGTCTCTATTTGTCACCTATGTTTTTGGCTCATTTTCCTAACTTGATTGTGCCTATAGATTTGCGGCCTATATAGGAGGCAAGCTACTCCATTCTCTGATCCTATCCCTCCTTGGGATTAGACCATTAATGTTTGGGTGTTGATGGCTCTCCCCAGGTCACGGAGGTGCCACGAGTCACGTGTGGATATCCAACCCAACCAACAAGTGTCCTCAACATCCCCTAGAGTTTTGCTGAGGAGGGTAATGCCCTAGCAGCTAGCCTGTGGTCATTGGTCCTCACGCAAGACCATAGAGTATGTCTATAATTTTATGCCTCTTAAGGTCATGAGATTCTAATCCTAGGCTTTACTTTTGACAGATGGATGGTATGCGATAGTCTGCCACCAATCAGATGGCGTCCTTGGTAAGTTTCTGGCTCAACTCCATTTTAGGCGTATGTTTGTTCTTGGCTAATTGTTTCTATTACCTGTGTTTGTGTAGTATCACAGGGGTAGTATTAGCTCATCGAGGTTCAGGCTGAGGTGCAGGGGTGGTAGAAGGCCGTCACCAATATATACTCTAGGTGGTCCTGTGGAGGATGAGGTGGAGGACTGAGGCCTCTAAGTGGGGACTTTTGTTTTGTCACCATTTTTAGTTTTTGATTTGGCTGCATCAACACATTTGTGAGATTTATGGTTGATGGATGATGTGTAGGATGGTTTGTTACCTTTGATAGGATATTGTGACGTTTTTTGTTAAGGTCAGATAGTTTCCGGTTTGAAGGCACAATTGTGTGCTTGTTTTAGTTGGTGATCGTGTGACGATATATATGTGCACTGTGATTTTGTATACTTGTGCATAGATTTAGGATGGTAAGAGTTACTTGCAACAACCGCAATGGAGTCAGACCATTCGAACCGGTACCTGATGGACTAGACCCTACAAGATTTTTTGAGAGATTCCTTCAAAGATTGGAGCACATTGGCGATCACAAAGTGCGCATCATTGTTCACTGCCACATCCACCGAGACCTACCAGAGACAACCTATTAGAGAGTGATGTTGTCAATATCAAGATATAAAAAGTATACTTTACTTTCTTTAGATTTGCAGTGTGGAAGTAAAGGTGGAACCCACAAAGTTTGAATTACTACAGTTTTTAATTTTAAAACCTAAATCTAATTAATTATGAAAACGGAAGTTGATTTTAATTTTAATTAAACTAATAAGACTAATGGAAAATAAATCTAAACTATGAAAGTGATTTAAAATTGTTTTTATAAATATGTTTAGGGAACCTAGGATTAGAAATCCACCACTAGCTTTATAATAAGTGTATTCATGCATTCAATTAGCTTATTAAGTTGGATGATAATGGAGAATTGTAGCTACAAGCCCAATTCCTCCGTCAAAAAAATAACCATGGTTCAAGCACCAACATAATCCATCTTCGATTAGCATGAATTATCCCACACTAAAATAGGGTTGTGACATAATCCATCTAATCTAGGCATGGACTATTCGGATACTTGATAGCACAATTCAATTAAGTACCATTACATGTAAATAATCTATACAAGCACTACAAATATAGACCATTGAGCACATCACAGTCAAAATAGATCTAAGACAAGAATAAACTTTGAAAGTAATGATTTAATCAATAGAAGCACAATTTTATTATTTAAATCCTCTAAACATGTAATCATCATCCATACATAATAAAACTAAAATAAAAACATAAATAACTCTCTATTACCTAGATAGGGTTTCATTTAAGCCCTAGATCTAGGTTTAGTTGGCCATGGAATTGATGAACGGCAAGATGTTGATGGAGGAGGCCATGGGAATCCTTGGTCTTCTTCTTCTTCTCCATGCTTTCCTCTCTTCAATGGCTATGTATATTGTTGTATATGGCTGTATGTTTATGTGTATAATATAGTCTAACCTAAAATTGAATAAAAACAAAGTATATATAGAGTTTGGAACAAGTTTTGGAAGCTTTCCTAACCCAAAACGCACTAAAACTGCTATATTTACAGTCTGGACGTAATTTGGCAGTTTCGTTTGCACAAGAGTCTTCAGTATAGTGAAATACGCAACTTTGATTTTTACACATGTCGCGCGACCAGGCCGCGCGAGCACGATGATGGGAAGTCGCGCGAGCGGGGTTCAGGTATTTCGCGCGAGCGGGCCGCGCGCGTCATAGGCCTTTTTTAGCTTCTTTTCTTCTGCTTTTTTACCCTATTTAGCCTGCAATACTTGTTTTCTTCCAAAACTTGTTTAAAAATAGAAAACAAAGTAAAAATACACAAAAATTGGATAAAGAGTATTAACAAATGCGCGTTAAGGCGTATAATTAGGATTTGTTCTCTCCCGATCAGAGAGCTTTAGAGCCTTACACCTAGAGAAGTTTGATGGCGTGTCAAGAGCATTGAAACCAGAGCAATGGCTTAGGGAGATGGAGACATGTTTCAATGCGTTGGTTTACACAGACACTGCTAAGAAGAGGGTTGCAGAATTTTAGCTTACATATTCCACCGTAGATTGGTGGGAAGCTGAGAGGACCACTTTGGGAGAAGATGTTATTAGACGTCTGAACTGGGAAGAATTCAAGGCCAAGTTTCTATGGAAGTAATTTCCTGCATCTGAGAGGCACAAGAAGGAAAGAGAATTTATGGATCTAGTCAAAGGAACGAAGACTGTTCAAGATTATACTGTCTCATTTGAAAGGTTGTCCCGCTTTGCTCCACACCCAGTGGATACTTTAGAGAAGAAGAACAAAAGATATCGACGTAGACTAGGGATAAGTATTCAAGGCCATGCCATAAGTTCTATGATGCAGCCATTTGAGATTTGGTGGAATTATCAGCCAATCTAGAAACTATGTATGGGAGCCAGTAGTCGAAAGAGTTTGCATTCAAGGCAGCCAGTTGTGCAACTCATGGCCACCCGAACTCGTACCATGGTTCTGGAGTAAAGAGACAACGGAACAATTTGGGAGGACAAGTTCCCAATCCTTTATCAGCACAAGCTCAATTGTCTGGCAGAGCACCTGTACCAGGAACGCCTTCACTAAAACTCAACCCTGTTGTATGTTTCATTTATGGGATACTGAGACATTTATCGAGGGATTGCACAACACCTATGTGTAACAAGCAACAAGACATTGTGTATTTCTTCTGTGGCAAGAAGGGCCATGTCAGTAGAGATTGCTATCTTTCCAAGCAAGCAAAGAATGGACCAGCATCTCCAACTAATCAAGCGCGTGTCAATGCCATTATTCTAGGAGGAGCGGGATTCGATGCAGCTAAATAGTAAAACCTCGTAGGTTCGCTTACCCTTTATAACAGCCGTGCATCAGTCTTATTTAATACTGGAGCCACGAATTAATTCATAGCATACAGGGTTATATGGGAACTAGGTTTCAAACCATAGGACCTAGACGTAGCTTTGAATGCAATTTTATCCTTGGGCATCACTGTAAAATTGGAGAAAGTTTGCAAAACTGATTTTAGATGATCGAGAGTTACCTATAGATTTGATTATTCTATCGATGAAAGAGTTCAATGTAATCTTAGGAATTGACTGGCTAACAAAGTTTAGTGCCAAAATGGACTGCGTTAGTAAGTCAGTTTGCTTTTTATTACCGAGAACACAATCGTTCACTTTCTAGTGTAATCCCTTGAGCAATGCTTCTCTCACTACCCATTTGGCCGTGATAGAAAGCACCAACACAGAGATTACTATGGCTCAGATTCCAGTGGTATAAGAGTTTGAGGATGTATTATGAGACATCTCCGATTTACCCTGCAGCGAGAGAATAACTTTGGCATTAAGTTAATTCTAGGGATAGCACCATTATTGAAAACCCTATACCGCATGGCACGAATAGAGATGGAAAAGCTGAATAAGTAGATTGAAGAGCTGGTGAGCCTTGGATTCATTTGACCTAGCACTTCACCGTGAGGAGCACTGGTGTTATTTGTTAAGAAGAAGGATGCATCAATGTGACTCTATATAGACTACGGGGAGTTAAACAAGGTTACGATCAGGAACAAGCACCCATTACTGTGGATAGATGATATATTTGATCAATTGTAAGGAGGTGCATTATTTTTAAAGATCGATATGCTATCAGGGTATCATCAATTACTTGTTTGAGAAGAGGAAGTGCCGAAGATAGCTTTTCGCTCAAGGTATGGGCATTATGAGTTCCTGGTTATGCCATTTGGTCTGACCAATGCCCCAGTGGTATTCATGGTTTTGATGAATCAGGTATTCAAACCCCTATCTAGATTAGCTTGTTATTGTCTTCATTGATGACATCTTGATTTACTCAAAGACCATGCAAGAACATGAGCACCATTCAAGGATTGCCTTACAAACCTTACAGACAACCAGTTTGTCGCCAAGTTCTGTAAGTGCGAGTTTTGGCTCAAGGAAATTAAGTTCTGGTGACATGGATTCCCCAAAGACTAATGCAATGTTGAATTAGAGCCAACCTAGAAATGCTTTAGAGATTAGAACTTTTCTTGGGTTAGCTTGTGTGGATCACTCGTGCGGCCAGAGCCGAGAGGAGTTCTGTCATTCCTGGGCACCTATTTTTTATCAGGAATTAGGAAACTAAGTTTTACTTGCCCAAAGTTTAATAAGGTTACTCGCTCTTCATCACTAGAAATAAGGTTCGGGGGCCTTGCAACGAGACGGGAGGGAGCTCGAGGAGGACTAAAGCACCCCTTTCTCACCCTACAAAATGGTAGGCCTTGATTTATATATCCTTGTTCTTAATTCGTAATAGGTGTTGTTTCATCAATCATACTAGATAATACATACATGGCGAAAGGAACATTCAATGAAAATCATTTCAAGAGATTAAATCAAGTAGCAATCGGATGCACATACAATACAAGAGAGAGGTATATATAGAGTGGCTAGTCCCACCCGGGACCAATGCACATAAGGGAAACGTGCCCTGATATGCAAAAGGGGACAAGAAGACTTACATTGGGTTGACTCAAGCGGAGTCGCAAAAAGAAAAATAATGGAAACGTGCAATGCAATCATACAACAATCCTAGATAAGATGTCTATAACATATAAACACATAAACGGAGACTATCCTAAAGGAATCTTGTCGTTGAAAGCAAAGTTTTAAACCTAGAAATATTCTAAGAGAAAAGCTAGAGATTGTACATGATACATGGGAACTAAGCCACATGTAGATGAGGTAAACCCACAAATCAAAGTCTGAATCCACGGTATTCAATTCTCAACACTAAGACACCAAGGAATACCCAAGCATTACAAAAATATGAGCAAACAAATGATATGCATGGTAAACAAGAAGAAGATGTCATCAATCAAATTTCCAGATTCAGTGACCTCTAATGAATCCTATCAAAAGTGATCATAGACATGAGCTGGGTAAAAATCATTTTACAGAAAGTTAGATATATGTATTAGGGTACTCTTTCAAAAAGTATGACCTCATTAGCATTTTTGATGTTCGAGAAATAAGAACTTTGGGAACACTAGATTAGGATTGTCCACTGTTTTTTGTAAAAATCATAGTTAATTCTATGAAATTCATATGAAGCTCTATTTGGTGTCAAAAGAAAGCTATTTCATTGTAGTTTATAAAAAAATGATACCATGAACATTTGGAACCTAAGGTCTCTGAAAAATTATTTTAACCACACTCTGTTATTCTTTGGTATCATTTGACAAACGAATGCAACACATAATAGAATTTCATAAATCATGTTAATCAAGTTGATCTAGGCTTTTAATCTCTCATCCATATATCCTAGATGATTTCTAAACCATGTTTTATTCATCAATTATTGTTGAGTGATCAAGGTATGACCATTTTGTATACATGATCATGATTGTAGTTAAACTTAGAAAATTCCAGAATAGTTGTGTGAACTTCAAACGCGTAGAAAACGATCATAACTTGATCATATGCTCACAATTTTACATCGACATATAGATACATGAGTCATGAATCATCCCCAAATAGCGAATCTAACTATTGTAGATTTTCTAAATTTCAAATAAAAAGAGACGATGTTCAAATCTGTCAACCGATTTCTCAAAAATTTCTAAAAATAGCATATGGATCCTAATGATTCTCAAAATAGATCGAATGAAAGCTAATTCATCAAAGTTTATCCAGAAAATTTAAAATCCATCAAACTATGGGTTTTGTTGGATCAAATCCTATAGAAAACATCTTAGGTGTTGTTTTAGGTTTATTAGAGAGATCAAACTCATAGATCAACTTGATTATCAGGATTCGCAGTCAATTTAGCCCTTAAGTTCTATGAAGAACTTTAGATAATGGATCAAAGGAACTTACAAATATCCTATTGGAGATGAAATTCAATAGAAATTCTAGGTAATAGAAGTAATCAAAAGGAAGGTATGAACATAGGAGTCATCCTTCTCATAGATTATATTAGTAAACCATCATAGAATTCAAAGTAGATACATAAATATATATATATAATCATGTATGCATGGATCTAAACTAAATAGAAGAATGAAATCAAAATTGAAAATCAAATTGAAAACCAATCTCTAGTTATGAATTATCAACAAATTAGGGAGAATTTGGTCCAGCTATGTGAGTGTGTGAAGAACGAGAGAAGAAGAAGATGAGTGTTCTAACAAACAAAATAAACTAAACTAGATCCAAACCTTATAGATCTATATATAAAAATAAGAAGTAGAGATAAATTGTGATTTGTACCTCTTAGAGGATTCTCAATTAAGTAATCAAAGTTGATTTGAATGATCTTCTTCTCCAAGTGTTCTTCAAGTTCTTCAACCATTCATCCATGGTGGATGTTAAGGGAGGCAATTAATGTCAAAACTCTCTTTAATTATCTTATCTAGTTATCTTAAGATTCGTTTTTAGAAGAAATCAATTCATGATTCACTATTCTCTCTCTAGAATTCTATCAAATTCCAAGTGTATTCTTATATATCTTGTAAGTATATTCACTTGTATTCTCCTTTATATCTTCTTGTATTTCAAAGATGATCTTATATGGATCTATATATAGAATTTGGAAAACTTAACTCTTAAGTTTCAGGGTTAAAAGAGAGATTTTAGAGATCACAAAGGGTTAACATGGCCATTTTAGTGCCTAAATGCAATTTCTGGGCAACTTCCTCGTAGTGGGAAGCCTCGGGGCAATTTCCTCGCAGCATGATGGAGAACACCATATATAGGTGGCGGTTAAGGGGGGAGTCGCTACCCCATAGATGGGACCTGCCACCTTGTTTCCCTCATCCCCTGGTTGCCTTCATGCCCTGTTTCAAAAATTACATGCACTGCTTTTCCTGATTTTTGCAAAAATGCTTTTTAGAATATGAAATCGTCCATTTACGTACCGTTGGAAAGTTGTCGAGTTGAATTTTAGCATAAAAATACTCCAGAAGGATTTGATATGAGAATTGAAGGTCAATTGAAGTCCAGAAGTCCTCCAAAACTTTTGTCGTCTTTTTGAAATTAAATGACTTCTTTTTTCAAAATTGCTTTTCAATTTATATCAATTTTGAGTTTTTTTAGTGAAATTGAATCTCTGGATACCTAGAATACTGCGTTTAGAACACTTGATGCTCATATAACCCTGAGTGAAAATGAATTATGAGAGACAATTTTGACAAAATCGGGAGGAAGTCACTTTCGAAGTTCGATCTTTCAATTGTGTGGAATCCAGTTGATGGAAAAACCGGTTTAAGTTAAAAGTTTAAACGCGCAGCGGAAAAGTCAAGTTATGAAAACTTAATGGTAGCCCAGGATCTACTACTCGTTAATTCCATCGATGCGCACAAGAGGGGACAAGAGTTATACCTTAGTGTCTTGAACCCAATTCTGGTTTTCTTCTTCTTCCTTGGTGATGCAGAAGCCTCCACTAGGTTGTCTTCACCCTTATGTCTCCTACGGATGCTTGCCGGAGAGACTAGAGATAGTGAGATCTCTATTAGAGAGGAAAAGAAGGTTTGAGGCTCTAAAAAAAGTTTCTGCAGCTTCTGACGTTCTAAAATGACGAACTCTTTTTCCAGAACGCAGCTGCCCTATTTATAGATTTCCATAACCGACCTAGACTTCAAGCAATCGAAGATGTTCGATCGATCGAACCTTCAATCGATCGAACCATTCTCGATCGATCGAGACTGCCAAGACTTCAATCGATCGAACATACTTCAATCGATCGAACTTGTCTTGACAACTTCCTCATGTGTCTTTCAAAGTATCCTGGCAGAGCTAAGAGTGGAACCTCCTAGGCTCTTTATTGTTGGCTCAGACCAGTTTGTTAATTACCGTGACCAAACTCTTTGATCAGCAAACTAACTAACTGGTCAGTTAACGTTAACTCCACTATAAAATGATAACTGAACTCCAACGCAAAAGAACATATCCGAAGCGATAACTAGACTTGTATGTTGTACTAATGTCCCTCTACCTTCAGCATTCGTAATCATAGTCAGGTAGTCGGATAACAGTTACTGCCAACCTGAATCATGATTATTTCTTGTATTCCTTGAGTCCCATTCACCTCTCATGATTACCAAACATGTTGATAACTCTTATCAACAAGACTGCAGTACTTAGTAATCGACTTGGTGACATTCTCAAGGGAATGCTTACTCTGAAACAGAGGGTAGATTCTGTCTTAACAATATATGTTCACAACCCTATGAATATGACATACCCAAGATACCCAGGTGTTGATCTTCTATAGACCTCACTGATTGGTAAGTCAAAGCAGCCATATCCACAGTCTGTGTTCATAATCGTCTCAAGATTAAGAACACGTACCTTATATAAGTTATGAGTTCCTATCGACTGATTGACAGTCTTGAGCATCAATAGGAAAGCTCAGGTCCGTCAATGCACTATAAGCACTAGCATGTTAACTAAGAGTTAAACACTAGTGATTGAGATTAATCACTCCATCCAATGGTAGTTAATCATGCTACAGTGTAAACATGATGAGATATTCAGTCTCATCATCCACTGTGACACATTCTAAGTAACAAAGAATAGTAATTCGTATCTCACTTGTATGTATCTCATACATACACGAATTACTTACTATGATACTTAAGGATAACAATCATCTTATGAAAGAAACATACATAACTAAATGTAAAGCTGATATCCGTATATTAAAATGTCAATGTCTCATATATAAAGTAATGGTTTGAGGGCACAAACCTAACAAACTCCCACTTGCACTCATAACCATTCAGAACTACATCTAAGACCTAGCACATAAAATAAAAAACTAAAATTGAAAATAAAGACATCCAAACAATGCCTCTATCTCCCATGGCTCTATCTCCATAGAACCTCTTTTTGGTTTGATCGCCTCCAGCTCCATCTTCATGGACAACGGCTCCTTGCTCCATCTTCATGGATTTTCTAATTCTATTACATTTGTCCTATGCTTCTTTTGAAGCTTACAATTTATCTAGAAATATAAATAGCAACAACAAAATACAATAAAAGGCTAGGAAAACCGGTGCGACTTTCCTTTTCGTAGGATTGAAGTCGCAGCGCCCTTTACATATGCCTTAAAACCAAACCAAATTACAACATGCACCATTCTCAAACAATTTAAATACAAAATATTCAAATGACTTGGTGCCATGGGAGATAGCGACTAATCTTGCTGAATATATATAACTATTGGAACACTTAATTGATTCATACAGTATATAAACTCTTTACATACTGAATTAGAACTTAAAACAGCATCTTACTTCTCTGTCATAGTTCGATCGATCGAAGACCGCTCGATCGCTCAAACCTTCGATCGCTTGAACACTGTTCAATCGCTTGAACAGTCTGTTTCACATAATGATTTGAAAATTTTACAGAATATTTAAAAATTAAAGTATTTAATTTCAAAAACACTTTAAAATGTGAAACAGAGAACCCGATAAAGAATCTGTCTTGATCGATCTAACTCTATTCGATCGATTGAACACTAGAAGGTTTTGATCGATCAAAACTTGTTCGATCGCTTGAGTACGGAGAATGTTCGATTGATCGAAACATGTTCGATCGATCGAACCCGCCTTGCATCCTATGCAATCATAGATTTGTACTCTGTTGCGATGATACTGCAGAAACAGATCTGTGATGATGCAGTTTCGAAAACAGTTCTAAAATCAACATGCCAAACAAAAAAGTGTTCCAAAAACACATCTATAGATCCAAACGAGCGTGGCTCGGATACCAATTGATGGAAAAACAGGTTTAAGTTAAAAGTTTAAACGCACAGCGGAAAAGTCAAGTTATGAAAACTTAATGATAACCCAGGATCTACTACTCGTTAATTCCATAGATGCGCACAAGAGGGGACTGTAGACACCCCATTTTGTCGGCTATCAGATTTAGGAGACCCATAGCTTGGTGGTTCACAATGATCGAAAAAAGACTTAAAAGGATTCCTGGAAGTTTGTTCCATCTCTCAGAATGCTCAGAATGACCAAAATGCCCCTGAAAGCCCAGAAGCTCCCAGATTTGGACCAAAAGTTCTGGAAACATGCTACGTCATAAGAAAAACAATAAAATGAGTTTTTTAAGTAAAATCGGATGAAATCGTCAGCTCCCGGAGACCCCCGGAAGTCCCGGAAGTTCCCGGAAAGTCCCCATTGACCAGTTTGACCAAGTTTGACCAGGTTTGACCAGAGTTTGACCATGTTTGACCGAAATTGTCCAAATTCATCGGAATCATTCTAAATCATGAGAAAAGTATTAAAACGAGGTTCAAAAGAAAATCGAGCGAAAACGTCAGCTCTTGGGAACTCCCGGAGATTTCCAAAACTTCCCGGGAATCCCAGGTTTGACCAGTTTGACCAAAATTTGACTTTGGAACCGAGGCACCGAAACAATTTTCAAAATACTCTTCACGGATACTAGAGGTCGATAGCTTTCCAACGGTATATCGCGCATAATTTCTGGATTTAAAATGAATTTATTATGAATTTCGAAAGGCGAAAAAAGCCGATCAAATCGGCTTTTATCGCTAATACCGCAAAACTTTTCAAAGTGACCTATCCCCGAACTATTTGTTATGTAAAGTAGACTCCATTACCTTTCCAACGGTATATTACAACCTCAGTTTGGAGTTCATACGCATTTTCTGTGAATTTCGGACAAAATAGGGCCTTTTCGCGAATACCGGAACCTCAGGGGGCCTAAACAGCATTATCTGGACGAAGGAGGAGCAGTGCCGCCGCGGCTCTCTCCCCCAGAGCAGTGTGTTTTTGTAATTTCTTTTGGGGGTCCATTTTGATTATTTTAAAACCAAAACGACGTAGTTTCATGATTTCAGATGTTTGGGACCAATGGGAATACTTCAAAAATCCCAAAACCACCCCCAAGTTGGCCTATATAAACCCCCCATTGCTCTTCATTTTGGGGAGGAGAAAAATGAAAGCTTAGAAAAAGTTTGGGAGAGAAAGTTGTAGAGATAAAATTAGAGTAGAGAGAAAAGAAGCTTTCTTCTTTGATTTTCAAGACAAAAGTGAGTTCTAAACTTTGTTTTTACCTCATTACTCCTATTTACTTCAACATTCAATACACCGAACCACCATTTTAGTGAGCATTTAAGAGAGTGGAAGCTTCTTCCATGTCCAATGTCATTACATATGAGTGAAACATCATGCTACAAGTTCTATACATCATGAATATCATCTATTGATTGCTATCTATTTGCTTGCTTGTTTATATAATGTTCATCTCTTCTCACCTCATTTCTTTTTGATTTTCTTTATTTACTTACTAGTTCATCATCATCTAAGTGATGACATGAAATTTGAGGCGAGTGAATCCTTTTGGATAGTAGCTCTTAACCTCAAAAACATGTTTGATAGATGATGATCATAACTTCAATACCTCCAAGGTATTCTTGAAGTTATGTTCAAAATGAAAATAAGTTTCTCCAACAATCTTGGAGGTTCTTGATGATGAGTTGAATGTTGGCATTTTAAGTGGTTATAATCTTTATTGAGTATTGAAAATACACTTTCAAAACCTCTATTTCAAAACCCCCCTCAATCCCTCTCATTTTGATTTCAAGAAAGAAAACCTTATTTTCCCCAAAATCTTCAAAACAGTGAGTCAAAATAGTGAGTGAGCTGAGTTCAAAAATTTCTCTAGAACTCAATACTCAACACATGGATACAAGGCCACTTGGAAAGTCTTCCTAACTCATTGGAGAACACCCATGATTTTTGGTTTGACTTGGAAGTACTTGAAAACCCAAACATTCCTTCCAAACATTCTGCCTCTGCGGTCACAGCAGCTTGACTAACTTCCAACTTCTTTTTCAGAATTATTTTACAAAAGGGGTGGTCCGAACTTTTTCTTCCCTTACAATTCAATGTATTAGGAAACGTTCTGTATACAATGAGCCCCTAGATCATCTGTTTGCATTTTCTAAGATATTTCAACATTTCAGTCGACAGTACGGACTTTTGTTCTGAGTGACCTTTATTGTTTATATGATTTCTCTCAATCTGTGATAGTTATTAAAGATTGGATTTTTGGGTAGTGTTCTAGACACAATAAAGAAGATCTCCATAAACAATCATGCATTGAAAACATTCCTAACCCCTCTTTTCCATTTTTACAAGATCATGTTACTGTTCTGTCTACTATTCACAGCAAGCACCTTTTAACTTTCATTCTTTGATTTGATGCCTACATGCACTCCAAATTAGTTCATATCTTAGGAAGTAGTTCATACTACATTTGTACATATCCCATATTGATTTCATTCATTCATTCATACACCTTTTAGACTTCTAAACCATTCTAGGATTCCATGCACACAAAGCACACTACAACCTTAGTACAATCTAGATACATACATTGCATCCATGCAAAGATTTGGAGCTTTTGTGACTCCTAATCTAAGAAGATTATAAGGAATGAACTTGATCACACGTTCATGTTTCCCTCGATCCAATCTTCCTTTCTCATCCGTCCCGGGGATTGAGAGGTCTTCTTTTCTCAAAGAATAACATGCATCATACTAGTTTGCTAAGCATATTTTGATTTATTTGATTTTTTTTCAAGAACAATTCATGTCCCCTTTAGATTAGGGAAACTTTACTATTTGATATGTGATTAGACGATTTTTCCTCGGTTTATTTATGTGATCTTTCACTTTGCAATGTGTGATACTTGGCTTAGATCTTATGAATGATATCTTATCTTTAGATCTTCCAATTTCAAGTTTTCTTATGTAATGTAATATACTATCATAGTATTAATTGCCGAACCATACATAGTATAAGACGATTATATGGATGCTAATTGAGGCCCGTCGAAAGACGGGGCGAGTTGAGGGTGTTTTTGTCGCGACAAAGGCTCCTTCCTCTCTCGTACCAAAACCCCGAGCCAAGTTCTTTGGTTATGAAGGACCGGTGCCCTTTATCCATTTGGGTGAGTCAAATTAGGTTTCTTGGTTCCTTAAAGACCAAGTGTCGACTCTGTATCTATTTTCAACAGACCTTTGCTCTTTCTTTGATTCAAATCAAACAGGTTTCAAAAGCAACCAAAGCGGTGGAATCCCGGTATCCACAATATGGCGACTCCACTGGGGATTTTTTTTATTTTAAAACAAAATAATACAGAGGTTTGACTCATAAGAAGCATCCTTAAAATCATCTTTTTACTGTGTTTGGTTCACCGCATTGCACTTCTGCATTTCCCCTCCGACTGTGTCTGAAACGCGGCGCTGACATTGTTCAGGTCTTGCTGTGCCAGGGCACAAGTCACCGTTGATACTATACCTTCCAAGGTATATCAAAAAGAGTCAAAACCTCCGTACTGTCTCTCTGATGGTATATTGAAACTCTCGTCAACGGACCCTCTTTGACTAACCCAGCCTTTGCATATAGATTCCTGTAGAACTTTTCATAGGACTGTTCATTTATCTTTCCAGATAGGACAATGTGGTATAACTGCTGTATGCCCTGATGGGATTACTTGCGCAGTGTAGACACTCATGTGGCATAGAACATAACCTCTTTCTTATGATCCCCAAGGCAATCACTCACATGTGATCACATTGAGTTGACCTGCCTAGGCACCATGACAAGGATGTCTGCTCCATGCTCACAAAGATATACACCCCAAACCTTGCTTATCGGTCCTAAGACATAGGAGTATGAAAACCTGCTAGACGGTATGATCACTATCACCATATTAATAGTTTCTCCCAGAAACTCTGTCCAGATACCCCAGATATAACCATATTAACCAGTTTCTCCCAGAAACGCTGTCCTAAGGGCCTACTCCTGCTGTAATTGATCATCTGACTAGGTCAGGCCGTCACTACCAGCCTCTGCAGCCTACTACTGAAGCCGTCTAGAAGGGTCCAGTTAAAGACAAGGGGAAGGGTAAGATGGATGAGATCATCGAAGAAGATAATGAATTGATAAAATAGCTGAAGAAAACCCAAGCACATCTCTCAATGTGGGACATCATGGTGACGTCCTACAAGCACAGGCAAGCTGTGTTGAACGCCCTGGCCGGAATAGAGGTCCCCATTGATGCCGCACCGGAGGACATGGTGGCTTTCTTGGGCGCACTTACCCCCGACCCAATCATTACATTTTCTGATGAGGACCTGCCACCGGAAGGATCCGCACATAACAAGGCATTGTATATCACCATTGGATGTAAGGGACAACAGGTGCCGTTTTGTCTAGTCGATACGGGCTCTGCCTTAAATGTTTGTGCCCTAAGGACTGCCACTGCCTTGGGGGTCAATGTCCTTGACATCACACCATCTGTGCAATCTGTGAGGGCCTATGATAACACCAGGAGAAATGTGATGGGAACCGTTTCTCTCCAAATCCGGGTAGGATCTTTGGTGAGCACCGAAGTCTTTCAGGTCATGGACATACCTGCCTCTTTTAACTTGTTGATCGGAATGCCCTGATTGTATGTCAACAAAGCCGTATCGTCCACTGTGCATCAAATGATCAAGTACATCCTTGAGAAGGAAGTGAAAATCATTCTCGATAATAGTTGGGGTAATGAAGCTTTCCCGAACTACGCACCCATCTTTGAAATCCAAATACATGAGCTAGAAGAAGGAGAAATTGGGGGATTCTTCATGGTAGAAGTCCACATGAACAATGATGAAGACAGGTTCCCCGAGATCCACTCTGCGGTTATCAACATCGTCCGCAAAATGAACTACTTCCCTGGAATGGGATTGGGCCGACGCCAGCAAGGGATTCGAGTTTGGAAAACTTAACTCTTAAGTTTCAGGGTTAAAAGATAGATTTTAGAGATCATAAAGGGTTAAAATGGCCATTTCAGTGCCTAAACGCAGTTTCTAGGCAATTTTCTTGCAGTTGGAAGCATTTGGAAAGGTCTGGAACTCAAAAAGCTCAATGGAGAATACCATATATAGGTGGTGGTTAAGGGGGGAGCCACCATCCCACATGTGGGACCCACTACCTACTTTTTCTGCATTCCTTGGTTGCCCTCATGCACTGTTTCAAAAATTACATGCACTGCATTTCTAGATTTTTGTAAAAATGCTTTTTAGTGTCCGTAATCGTCCATTTAGGTACCATTGGAAACCTGTTGAGATGTATTTTTGTATAAAAATATTCCACGAGGATTTGAGATAAGAATTGAAGGTCAATTGAAGTCCAGAAGTCGTCCTAAACTTTCATCGTCTTTTTGAAATTAAACTACTTCTTTTTTCAAAATTGCTTTTCAATGTGCATCAAATTTGAGTTTTTCTATGAAATTTAATCTCTGGATACATAGAATACTGCGTTTAGAACACTTCATGTTCATATAACCCTGAGTGAATATGAATTCTGAGAGACAAACCAGGATTTTATGCTTGAAAAGGGCTTTTCTAAACTTGAAGTCACTTTTTGAAGTTCGATCTTTCGATTGTGTAGAATCCACTAACTTCCACGGGGTACTTTTATCATTGAATCCTCCAAGACATTGTCCACCCTAAATCATATCAGTGTGGTCAAAATTGGGTGTCTACAGCTTGGTATTATCGTAACTTTGTAGATGGATTTTCCAAAATTGAAGCCCCATTGACTAGCCTGGTGAAGAAGGAGACGAAGTTCAAATGGTAAGATAAGCACGAATGTTCTATTTAGGAGTTGAAAGAGAAATTGACTTCTGCACTAGTGCCATCTATTCTGATAAGTGGAGAGAGATTTATTATTTACAGTGATGCTTCATATCAAGGTTTAGGGTATGTGTTCATGCAAGATGGGAGAGTTATTGCTTATAGGTCTAGGTAGCTGAAGCTGCATAAGAAGAACTACTGACACATGATTAGGAATTGGTAGCCATTGTGTTTGCACTCAAGATATGGATACACTATCTGCTTTGAGAGCAGTTCAATCTATTTTTCGATCATAAGTGCTTGAAAATGTTATTCTCGTAAAAGGAGCTTAACATGAGGCAGAGACAGTGGATGGAGTTGTTGTAAGATTATGACTTTAGTTTGCAATATCACCCCGGTAAAGCAAACATAATCGTAGACACTTTCAGCTAAAAACCTTATAGCATTGTTCTTCACTTATTATTCGAGAGTGACAAGCTCTTGAGACAATGGCAGAGTTTGGAGTTCAACTCGTTGAAGTAGAAGAAGGAAGAATATTGGGATGCTTGGTAGTTCAAGCTTCACTGGTTAATCAGATCATAGAGGCTCAACAGAAAGATGTGGAATTGCACTAGTGGTTTGACAGGTTGACAACCAAGGATCCAACCAATTTGAGTATTGAGAATGACGGAGGTTTCAGGTTCAAGAAAAGACTTATTGTGCCAGCTATGGATGATATCAGGAAGGATATTTTTGAAGAAGTGCACAGATCTAGACTAACTACACATCCTGGAGTGAAGAAGATGTACAAAGATCTGAAGAGGACTTTCTGGTGGGAAGGCATAAAGAAGAAAGTTGCCAAGTTTATGTTAGAGTTCTTAACTTGTCAGCAAGTTAAGGCAAAACACTGAAAGCCTATAGAACTTTTGCAGTTTTTACCGACTTTTTGGTAGGTTTGCCTCAATCATAGTAGAACAATGGTTCTACTTGGGTAATTGTTGATAGACTTGCTAAATCACTTCATTTCATCGCTTACAATATTTGCCTACTCAATGGAAAAATTGACCTGATTGTATCTACTACAAATTGTGCGAATGCATGGTGTGCCATTCACCATTATGTTAGATCGTGATTCTTGATTCACAGTAGAGTTTTGGGATAGTCTTCAGACAGCCATGGGGACTTTGCTGAAACTGAGTTCTGCTTATCATCCTTAGTCGATGGGCAAACAGAGAAAATGAACCAAATAACGAAAGATATGCTCTGAGCTTACGTACTAGACATTGAAAGCTCGTGGGAGACTCATTCGCTATTAATAGAGTTCTCCTACAACAATAGTTACCATTCAAGTATAGTAATGATGCCTTTTGAAGCATTGTATGGAAGACCTTGCAGATCACCGCTGTATTGGGAAGGAGTTGAAGATGGCGAGGTTCTAGGCCTAGATATGATTCGGGAAACCAGTGAGAAGATTGTTGTCACACCCCGGAACAACAAAAATAGAAAAAAATAAGATTTCCTTTTGGGTCTATAGAGAATGGCTGGTGAAGTCACTGAATTGTCCACACCATATAGTTCTAGTCAAAAGGCAATAAAGAGAGCTATAATATAACTAAACCGAGTATGACAAACATGTTAACCATCAGAGTTCAAAATAGAAATAAAAAACTCTTAGGCCAACATATGCCCAGTTACAAAAACATAATAGTAAAGTCTAGCAGAAACATAGAAACTAGTATCTATCTTTGTCTTCAACTGGCGTAGATGTAATCATCAGTGTAATAGTCTTTCCCAACATACTTGTCCTTTGTGGGGCCACCCTCAGTGTATTCACCGTCGGGGTAGTAGCTGTCATCATAAGCTCCATCACCTGCAGTGTTAGGAACAGGATAGTCTAGACGGGGAATGTCCAGGCAATAATGGCCGTCAACTTACTGAGAGCTAAATGAATAGGAAATAACAAGGTACCAGTTATATGAAGTAAAACAAGTTGTGGAATGATTAAGTAATAATTCTACAATAGTATCATCACTTATTAGAACCATTCATTACCCGACTCCACATCTTATTATACGAAGACATATCAATACTAACTCATGAGAAACAGACTTGATTGTAATACTCTTGGATAAACCCATGCTCTATCCACCATTTTTAAGAACATATTCATAGTCCACTAGATGTCATAGATACCACGTTAATCCATCCCCTGCTTTTAAGAAGATATGAACAGTCTATCGTATGTTAGGGATTTAATGTTTCGAGCAAAGACTCATCAGCACTATTGGTACAACTTAAAGATGTCTACCAGTAATCCTGGTCCATTACTTTTAAGGACATATGACCAGTCCACCACTTTTAAGCTATCTTAGAGCTAATTGGTCTTGTCCACCGTGTTTAAGGACATATGACATGTCCACCGCTTTTCAGGATAGATGATTCGCCAATGCTCATTCCCGTAAGATTCCCAGAACTTATCAAACCCACTTATAATTTGTACTACTAACGATACATGATAGTCCCTTGTGGCCTGACTACTTTGATTCAAATGAAAAGGATGGCAAACTCATTCATGATTGACATTTTATCTAATGCTGTGACGTTAATCCATTATTGCTAAGCATGCTATCCTTAGATGTCACATTATCTCCGTGTTATCGAATAATTGCATATCAGAAGCTTAAAACGATAACAAGACAATTGAAGCACACAAATAATAACTAATAGGAACTATCCACATTCTTAGCTCCCAATCAATTAGGAAAAAAAAATAACAATGGATTGGGTCCAGATGCCAATTGATTGGGAAAATTCAAATCGATTGGATCTCAAATAATATCAATCGATTACAAACTTTGGTAATCGATATGGAAAAACATCCAATCGATTGGGTCCAGATGCCAATTGATTGGGAAACATGGCAATAGATCTCTACCAGAATTTTAGTCCAGCAATATAAACATTGAGGGACACGTTTGGTACATCTTTCCGTCTTTAAAACCATGTAAAACTTCATATTAAAAGAGACCACTTGAGTTGGAAATCACCAAAAGTTTGTTTGTGTGTGTATGTGTGTCTGTGGCTATAGAGGCCAAGCTCTCTCTCTCTCTCTCTCTCTCTCTCTCTCTCTCTCTCTCTCTCTCTCTCTCTCCTTTTCTCTCCTCTCTTTCTCTGTGTCTATCTCTTTCTGGCTCTCCTTCTCTTCTCTCTTTCTCTGTGCCTATCTGTCTCTGACTCTCCTTCTCTTTCTCTTCTTCTTTCTTTCTGCTTCCTCTCTTATTTTTCTTCTCTTATTTAGTGAAAGTGTGTGTGTATGTTTGTATGTGGGTGTATATAAGTATATATGTATGTGAGTGTGTATATATGTATATATCACTCTCTCTCTCAAGAATTGTCCAAGCAAACCCCCACCACAAAATGAACTCGTATGTATATAGAGGGAGAAGATTTCCACACGTCAAAAGCTCATGAAAACTTGGAGACCAAGTTCTGCATTTGGCAATTAATTAGTGCTAGTAGCAATTGATTGGATACAGATATTTATAAGGGCGATCGTTAGATGAAGGGCAATAAATTGGGATGGATCCACGTCATGGATCCAGGTTGGCAGGATTTCAATCGATTGGGAAAGTTTCTAATCAATTGGTTTACAAAAGTTAGCAATTGATTGGGAGTCAAAAGTTGGTGCAATCGATTGTCGAAGCATGGCAATCGATTGGGACACAAATTTTACCAATAGAACGGTAAGGATCATATAAGCATATAGGGACAATATCAAGTCTTGTACATATTAAAAAATATAGAGTATTACATCATCCACCACTTATTAAAAGATTTTCTCTTCGAAATCTGAAGTAAGCAGGGTTAAACAAATATGGTAACTTCTCGCGCATCTCTAACTCTAGCTCCAATCAAGCTTCTCCTTCATCGTGATGCTTCCATTGTATTTTCACCAATCAAATTTCCTTGTTCATGAGCTTCTTGATTCCTCGATCTAAGATCTACACGCATCCTTTGTTGAATGTGACGTTGTCATTGATTTTTGTGAACTCGAAGTTGATCCCATGCACTGGTTGTGGGCACATTTCCTCAATATACTAATGGGAAAGATGTTGTACACTCCTAACATCATTGGTGGCAACGCGAGTAGATAGGCAACCTTTTCAACGTGCTCTAGAATTTCGAATGGTCTGATAAATCATAGCGATAGCTTGCCTCTCTTCTGACCGAATATAACGATGCCTCAAACTGGTGAAATCTTGAGTAGTATGTGATCTCCAACAGTGAACTCTAAATTGTTACGGCGTTTGTCAACATAATTCTTATATCGAGTCTGAGCTATCTTCATCTTTTCACGTACAACTTGAATCATCTGGCTAGTTTCCCGTACCATTTCTGGGCCTAAGAAGTTATGTATCTCCAACTTCAGCCTAGCATAGTAGTGATCAACAAGGTCTTGAATACAAAGCTTCAAACGGTGCCATTCCTATGCTCGTCTGATAGATGTTATTGTAAGCGAACTCGATTAATTGTAGATACATCTCTGAAGCACTCTTGAAATCGATAATGCAAGCATGTAGCATATCCTCCATCGTTTTGTTGACTCATTTATTCTGACCGTCAATTTACAAATGAAAGGTAGAACTCAAGTTTAGTGTAGTTCCCATTTCTATTTGGATACTTTTCCAAAACTCTACGATAAAGTGTGAAACTCAATCCAACACAATTGAGATGTATATGCTATGTAGTCGTATAACTTGTTGTAGATACATCTGGTTTAATCATTCTACTAGATACGTAATGTTGTAGGCGATGAAATGTGACTTTTTTATAAGCCAATCCATAATTACCAAAAGAGCATTGTGGTTCTGCTGAGACAGCAACAAACAGATCACAAAATCCATGGTTATGTGCTCCTATTTCCATTTTGGAATCGTAACGGCTGAAGTAGTTTGGGTGGTTCTGATGTTTTTCCTTTACTTGCTTACAAGTAAGACACTAAGATATATAATCAGCTACTTCTTTCTTCATTCCTTCTTACCAAAAATTTCTCTTTAAGTCCTTGTGCATCTTCGTACCTTTAGGGCATACAGTTATCTGTGACTTGTGTTCTTCATCCAAAACATCATTTTTGAGGTTATCTTAATCAGGCACATGTAGTCTACCTTTATAGCTTAAAGCTTCATCTGAACCAATACTCAATACTTCTGGTTCCTTTGCCGACATCTTAACAAACCATTACTTCAAATCTTCAGTTGTATGTTGAGCCTCTATGACAAGACATCGCAAATGTTGTCCTTCCATTGATTCAAATGGCTGAAGGTCAAACTCTACTAAAATCTCCAATGTTTGCCATTCTCGAATCAATAGGGCAGCGATTATTAGTCGAGGTCCACGACTCAACGTGTCAACCACAACATTTACCTTACTCGGATGGTATTGCAAAGAAAAATCATAATCCTTGAGTAATTCCATCAATCTCTGTTGTCACATGTTCAACTCCTTTTGAGAGAACAGATATCTTAAACTCTTATGATCTGAAAATAGATCGTACTTTTCTTCATAAAGATAGTGTCTCTAGATCTTCAATGCAAACATTAACGCTGTTAAATCCAAATCATGCGTAGGATAATTCTTCTCATATGGCTTCAGTTGTCTTAATACTTATGCAATCACTTTTTCGTCTTGCATAAGCATGCAACCAAATCCTTGGTGTGATCTATCACTATAGATTATATATCTCCCTACTCTTGGGTATTTCTAGTACCTGTGTAGAAGTTAATCTTTCTTCTAACTCTTGATGCACCTTCATGCTTGTTTGACCATTCACACTTTGTCTCTTTTCTTGTCAAATTCGTTAATGGTCCTGCAATCTTGGAGAATCTTTTCACAAATCTTTAGTAATATCTAGCTAAACAAAGAAGACATCTAACTTCTGTTGCATTGGTCGATTTGTTCCAACTTAAGACTGCATCGATCTTAGATGAGTCTACCGAGATACCGCCTGAGAAATTACATGCCCCAAGAATTTGACTTCCAATAGCCAAAATTCACATTTACTGAACTTTGCATACAAATGGCTATCTCGATTTGTCCGTAGAGCAATTGTACGGGTTCCTTATGTTTCTCTTCTGTCTTGGAGTAGATTAGGATGTGATCGACGAAAACTATTATAAACTGATCCTCATAAGGTCTAAATACTCAATTTATTAAGTCAATAAATACTGTTAGGGCATTAGTTAATCCAAAAGGCATAACTAGAAAGTCATAATGCCTGTATCTCGTCCCAAAAGCAGTTTTTGACATGTGCTCTAGTCGAACCAACAACTAGTGATATCCTAATCATAGATCAACGTTTGAAAAGATCCTTGATCTATTTAGTTGGTCGAACAGATCGTCTATATGAGGAATGATTATCTATTCTTGATCATAACCTTATTCAACTCTCTATAGTCGATATAGAGTCGAAGCGACTCATCTTTTTTCTTTACCAACACCACTAGTGCTCCCCAAGGTGATGTACTTGGATGAACAAATCCTAAATCCTCAAGCTCTAGAACTTGTTTTTTCAATTCAATTATCTCGATTGGTGTCATCCGGTATGGAGTCTTAGAAATTGACAGCATTCTGTGGAATATGCACATTGAGGGGGGTCCTAACGTTTCCCTCGATAGTGACCTGGGACGGATCCAAGGAGCACACTTCTGGGAAACTAGAACTTCCTTACACAGTCCTAGGGACAAAGAGTCGCCATCTAATTTTTATCTGGAATTAGGAAACCCAAGTTTGACTGGCCCAAAATTGAATAAGGTTACTCGCCCTTTATTACTAAAAACTAGGTTCGGGGGTCTTGGTACAAGAGAAGAAGGAGCCCAAGAACGACTAAAGCACCCCCTCCTCTCACTACCGAATGGTAGTCCTTGATTCAAATATCCTTGTTCTTCACTCATAATTGGTGTTGTTTCCTCAAACATACTAGGTAATATATATATATATATACATATCAACATCTAATGAAAATCATTTCAAGAAATTAAATCAAATAGCAATCAGATGCACATGCAATACAAGAGAGAGGTATACTCACAGTGGCTAGTCTCGCCCGGGACCGAAGCAAGTCAAAGAAACGTGTCATGATATGTAAGAGGGAACGAGAAGACTTACATTGGATTGACTCAAGCGGAGTTGCAAAAGAAAAATAAGGAAACATACAATGCAATCATGCATGAATCCTACATAAGATGTCTCTAACATTTAAACACATAAATGGGGACTATCCTAAAGGAATTGTGTCGTTGAAAAGAAAGTTGTAAATCTAGAAAAATTCTAAGAGAAAGGATAGATATAGTACACGATACATGGTCACTAAGCCACATGTTGTGGATACCGGGATTCCACCGCTTTGTTATATTTTCAAACTTGTTTGATTTTGATCAAAGAAAGAGAAAAGGGTCTGTTGAAAATAGATACAGAGTCGCCACTTGGTCTTTAGGGAACCAAGAAACCCAAATTTGACTCACCCAAACGGATAAAGGGCACCGACCCTTCATAACCAAAGAACTTGGCTCGGGGTTTTGGTACGAGAGAGGAAGGAGCCTTTGTCGCGACTAAAACACCCTCAACTCGCCCCGTCTTTCGACGGGCCTCAATTAGCATCCAAATAATCATCTTATACTATGTATGGTTCGACAATTAATACTATGATAGTATATTACATCACATAAGAAAACTTGAAATTGGAAGATCAAAAGATAAGATATCATTCATAAGATCTAAGTCAAATATCATGCAATGTAAAGTGAAAGATCACACAAATAAACCTAGGAAAAATCATCTAATCATATATCAATTAATCAAGTTTCCTAATCTAAAGGGGGCATGAATTGTTATTGAAACAAAATAATCAAAGAAATCAAAATATGTTTAGCAAGCTAGTATGATGCATGTTAATCTTTGAGGAAAAGAAGACCTCTCGATCCCCGGGACGGATGAGGAAGGAAGATTAGATCGAGGGGAAACACGAACATATGGTCAAGTTCATTCCTTATGATCTTCTTAGATTAGGAGCCATGAAAGCCCCAAATCTTGCATGGATGCAATGTATGATCTTAAAATGTGCAAAGATTGTAGTGTGTTTGTGTACATGAATCCCTAGAATGACTTTGAAATCTAGAATATGTATGAATGTATGAAGGAATCATCATGGGATATATACAAATGTAGTATGAACTACTTCCTAAGACATGAGCTAATTTGGAATGTATCTAAGCATCAAATCAAAGAATGAAAGTTAGAATGTGCTTGCTGTGAATAGTGGACAGAACAGTAACATGATCTTGTAAAAATGGAAAAGAGGGGTTAGGAATGCTTTCAATGCATGATGTTTTATGGAGATGTTTATTATTGTGTCTAGAACACTACCCAAAAAGCCAATCTTTAATAACTATCACAGAATGAGAGAAATCATATGAACAACAGAGGTCACTCAGAAACAGAGTCCGTACTGTCGATTGAAATGTTGAAAATTCTTAGAAAATGAAAACGAATGATCGAGAAGCCCATTTTATACAGAAAGTTCCCTAAGACATTGCCGTTTAAGGGAAAAATAAGTTAGGATCACCCCTTTTGGAAAAGTTGTCTGAAAAAGAAGTTAGAATTCAACCAAGCTGCTGTGACAACAGAGGCAGAATATCTGGAGAGAATGTTTGGGTCCAAATGGACCATTTTCAAGTATTTTCAAGTCAAACCAAAAATCATGGGTGTTCTCTAATGAGTTAGGAAGAATTTACAAGTGGCCTTGCATCCATACATTGAGTATTGAGTTCTAGAGAAATATTTGAACTCAGATCACTCACTGTTTTGACTCACTGTTTTGAAGATTTTTGGGGAAAACAAGGTTTTCTTTCTTGAGATCAAAATGAGAGGGATTGAATGGGGTTTT
This sequence comes from Hydrangea macrophylla, assembly GCA_033977485.1. Lineage (NCBI taxonomy): Eukaryota > Viridiplantae > Streptophyta > Magnoliopsida > Cornales > Hydrangeaceae > Hydrangea > Hydrangea macrophylla. The sequence goes on along the minus strand of CM066984.1, from coordinate 26,635,925 downwards.
GGAATAGAGGTTTTGAAAATGTATTTTCAATACTCAATAAAGATCATAGCCACTTAAAATGCCAACATCAAACTCATCATCAAGGACCTCCAAGATTGTTGGAGAGATTTATTTTTATTTGAACATAACTTCAATACACTTCAAGAATACTTTGGAGGTATTGGAGTTATGATCATAATCTATCAAACATATTTTTGAGGTCAAGAGCTACTATACATAAGGATTCACTCATCCCAAACTTCATGTCATCATTTAGACGATGAAGAACTAGTAAGTAAATAAAGAAAAATCAAAAGAAATGAGGTAAGAAGAGATGAACATAATATGAACAAGCAAGTAAATAACAATCAATGGATGATAATCAATGTGATTTTGGACTTGTAGCTTGGTGTTTCATTCATAGATTTTGACATTTAGAAATGGAAGTAGCTTCCTAACTCAAGAATGCTCAAGAATGGTGATTGGGGGTGTTTGGGATGTGAAGTATAAGAGAGGTAATGGAAGAACACAAGATTAGAACTCACTTTCTATAGCAAAATAGTAGGAGGAAGCTCCTTTTCTCTCTTCTAAACATATCTCTGTCTCTCTTCTTCTCTACAACTTTTCAAGCTTTTGCCTTTGGCCCCCCTCAAAATGAAGAGCAATGGGGGATTTATATAGGCCAATTTGGGGTGGTTTTGGGATTTTAGAAGTGTTCACATTGGTCCCAAACATCTGTGAACATAAAACTACGTCGTTTTGGTTTTCAATTAATCAAATTGGACCCCCAAAAAAATTACAAAAATGGACTCTGCGAGGGTTGAGTGCCGCGGCGGCACTGGACCTGTGCCGCGGCGGCACTGCTCCTCAGACGCCCAGAAATTTACGTTTAGGCCCCCAGAGGTTCCGGTATTCGCGAAAAGGCCTTATTTTGTCCGAAATTCACAGAAAATGCATACGAACTCCAAATTGAGGTTGTGATATACCGTTGGAAAGGTAATAGAGTCTACTTTACATAAAAAAAAATAACTCGGGAATAGGTCACTTTGAAAAGTTTTACGGTATTTGCGATAAAAGCCAATTTGACCGCCTTTTTCGCCTTCGAAAATTCATAATAAACTTGTTTTAAATCCGAAAATTATGTGTGATATACTGTTGGAAAGCTATTGACCTCTAGTATTTATGAAAAATATTTGAAAAATGTTTCGGTGCCCCGATTCCAAAGTTAAATCTTGGTCAAACTGGTCAAACCTAGGATTCCCGGGAAGTTCTGGGAACCTTCGGGAGCTCCCGGGAGCCGACGTTTTCGCTCGATTCTCTTTTAAAACTCATTTTAATACTTTTCTAATGATTCCGGTGAATTTGGACGATTTCGGTCAAACTTGGTCAAACTTGGTCAAACTCTGGTCAAACCTGGTCAAACCTTGGTCAAACCGGTCAACGGGGAATTTCCGGGACATCCGAGGGTCTCTGGGAGCTGACAATTTCATCTGATTTTAATTAAAAACTCATTTTATCATTTTTCTTACGACATAGCATGTTTTTCAGAACTTTGGGACCAAATCTGGGAGTCTTCGGGCTTTCAGGGATATTTTGGTCATTCTGAGCATTCTGAGAGATAGAGCTGACTTCCAAGAGTCTTTTTGAGTCTTTTACGATCATTGTGAACCACCAAGCTATGGGTCTCCTAAATCTGATAGCCGACAAAATGGGGTGTCTACACATGTAGATGCGACAAACCCACAAATCGAAGTCCGGATCGACGACATTCAATTCTCTGTACTAAGACATCAAGGAATACCCAAGCATTACAAAAATACAAGCAAACAAATGATATGCATGAAAACAAGGAAAATATGTCATAAATCAAATTTTCAGATTCAACATCCTCTAATAAATCCGATCAAAAGTGGCCTTAAACATGAGCTGGGTTAAAACCTTTTTACCAAAAGTTAGATACATGTCTTAGGGAACTTGTCCAAAAAGTATGACCTCATTACCATTTTTGAAGTTTTAGAAATAGGACTTTTGGGAATAGTCGAATAGGATTGTCCACTGTTCTTGTAAAAATCATAACTAGCTCTACAAAAAGGTAATTGTTATTTCCACTCCATTATTGAACCAATGCACTCCATGGTACCACTATCAGAGCATGTGGTACCATGTATGTAATGCATGACATGCATGTACCACATGCTTTAAAAATGGTACCATGGAGTGCCTTAGTTCAATGATGGAGTGGAAATAGCATCACCCTACAAAAATCATGTGAAGCTTTATTTGGTGTCCAAAGAAAGCTATTTCGTTTTAGTTTATGACAAAAATAATCCAATAGACATGTTATGAACTTAAGGTTTCTAAAAAGTTGTTTGAAATAGACTCTATTATTCTGGAAGTTTGGTATCATTTGACAAAGGAACTCAAAACATGATAAAAATTCATGAATCATGTTAATCAAGTTAATCTATGCTTTTGATCACTCATCCATTTATCCTAGATGATTTCTAAACCAAGTTTTATTCATCAACTGTTGTTGAGTGATCAAGGTATGACCGTTTTGTCTATATAATCATGATTGTAATTAAGCTTAGAAAAATCCAGAATAGTTGTATCAACTTCAAACGCTTGGAAAACGAACTTATCATATGCTCATGATTTTACATCAGCATATAGATACACGAGTTAGAATCATCCCCAAAAAGTGGAACATCAATCCCTATCATAGATTTTATGAAAATCAAGCACAAAGAGACTATGTTCAAATTTGTCAACCGATTTCTCAACAATTTCTAAAAATAGCTTATGAATACTAGTGACTCTCAAAACGGATCAAATGAAAGCTAATTCTTCAAAGTTTACCAAGAAAATTTTAAATCCATCAAACTATGGATTTCGATGGGCCAAATCTTATGGATAAAACCAATCTGTTTTAATGAGTTTTATCAAATTCATTTTAAAATGTTAGAAAAGCATCTTAGGTGGTGGTTGATGTTTATTAGAGACATCAAACTCATAGATCAACTTAATTATCATGATTCCCAATCAATTTAGCCCTCAAGTTCTATGAAGAACTTTATATCATGGATCAAAGGGACTTACAAATATCCTATTGGAGATGAATTTCAATATGAATTCTAGGAAATAGGAATAATCAATATATAGGTATGAACATAGGAATCATCCTTCTCGTAGATCATGCTTCCAAACCATCATAGAATTCAAAGTAGATACATATATATAATCATGTATGCATGGATCTAACTAAGATTGAAGAATGAAATCAAGATTAAAAATTAAGGTGAAAATCAATCTCTAATTAAGAATTATCAACAAAATCAAAAATGACTTGAATGTAGCTATGTGAGTGTGTGAAGAATAAGAGAGGAAGAAGATGAGTGTTCTAAAATATAAAACAAAACTAAATTAGATCCAAGTCTTACAAAAATGGACACTGCGAGGGTTGAGTGTCGCGGCGGCACTGGGCCTGTGCCGCGGCGGCAGTAGGCCAGTGCCGCGGCGGCACTGCTCCTCAGACGCCCAAAATTTACGTTTAGGCCCCCGGAGGTTCCGGTATTCGCGAAAAGGCCCTATTTTGTCCGAAATTCACAGAAAATGCATACGAACTCCAAATTGAGGTTGTGATATACCGTTGGAAAGGTAATGGAGTCTACTTTACATAACAAATAAGTCAGGAATAGGTCACTTTGAAAAGTTTTACGGTATTTGCGATAAAAGACGATTTGACCGCCTTTTTCGCCTTCGAAAATTCATAATAAACTTGTTTTAAATCCGAAAATTATGTGCGATATACCGTTGGAAAGCTATTGACCTCTAGTATTTATGAAAAAGATTTGAAAATTTTTTCGGTGCCCGGATTCCAAAGTCAAATCTTGGTCAAACTGGTCAAACCTAGGATTCCCGGGAAGTTCTGGGAACCTCCGGGAGTCGGAGCCGACGTTTTCGCTCGATTCTCTTTTAAAACTCATTTTAATACTTTTCTAATGATTCCGGTGAATTTGTACGATTTCGGTCAAACTTGGTCAAACTTGGTCAAACTCTGGTCAAACCTTGGTCAAACCGGTCAACGGGGACTTTCGGGGAATTTCCGGGACTTACGGGGGTCTCTGGGAGCTGACGATTTCATCCGGTTTTACTTAAAAACTCATTTTATCATTTTTCTTACGACATAGCATGTTTTCAGAACTTTGGGACCAAATCTGGGAGTCTTCGGGCTTTCAGGGGTATTTTGGTCATTCTGAGCATTCTGAGAGATAGAGCTGACTTCCAAGAGTCCTTTTAAGTCTTTTACGATCATTGTGAACCACCAAGCTATGGGTCTCCTAAATCTGATAGCCGACAAAATGGGGTGTCTACAGTTTGCCCCTCTTTGGCAGGAACTTGCGAGGCAACGCTTGTCGCAAGCGAGTGCTAAAGTTTTGAAGAGACAGGACTTTTTGGAGGCTATCGATTTAGGATAAAAAGCGTTGCAAAAGATGCAATGATGCTGAGGCTAGTGCTGGTCGCGCTTCGCGTGAGCTGCCTACGTATCCCAAGGGGAATCAGACCAGGACGTAGTTCAGGGCACAAAAGGCAAATCATGTATGTACAACGAGACAGGCGTATGCTATGTTATGAGGAGGATATGCGATGCATGGATGGATTGTGTCATGAGTCCTATTATGCCTTATTGTATTTATCCTAGCATGCGGTAGGGTGTGCCACTCCGAGTGGGCTGGTGTCGTGCTGGTGTTTCTGACTATGATGCAATTATTGACTCGAATAGGGATACCAAGTTTTTTAGAAGGCTTTGGGTCTAGGGGCAAACTTCTAAATTTTTGGGGAGTGTGCTTCGTAAGCGAACGTAATTGGGTGTGGGGTCTCAGAGGACTATAATTGAAGACATCTTTTGGAAAATAACCGACGGACACGGAAGCCCTGGAAATTAAGAGATGGACACAGAAGTCAAGGGATGATCATGAAATCCTGAGATGTCACGCGATGAACATGGAAACCCCATTGATAGAAGCCATGGCATATTTTGAATGAGAGCGATGATGATTAATGAACCGACGATGTTTGAATCGAGATGCTGAGTCGACAATGGACTACTGTGATTGAACTGATGGTGTACGAATCCGCTGAGGATTAATCTGAATCTACTGGGGATGAAGCGACTCTTTCTGGGATCTCAACCGCTTCTCTTGATCAAATCTTGCGAGCCGGTCGGGGCCTCCGGGAGCTGGTATCTTTCTGCTTCTGTCCTCGGGGGATGATGCAGGGTTCTCGGGGAATCTTTTTTCTTGATCGGGAACCAGGACCCAACTCTGAATCTCTCCCGATTGATCAAATCTTGCGGTGCTCAATCCAAGAGAGCGTGTCGGGGCCTCCGGGAGCTGGTATCTTTCCGCTTCTGTCCTCGGGGGATGATGCGGGGTTCTTGGGGAATCTATTTTATTGATCGGGAACCAGAACCCATCTCTGAATCTCCCACGGTTGATCAAATCTTGCGGTGCTCAATCCAAGAGGGCCGGTCGGGGCCTCCGAGAGCTGGTATCTTTCTGCTTCTGTCCTCGGGGGATGATGCAGGGTTCTCGGGGAATCTCTTTTCTTGATCGAGAACCAGGACCCATCTCTGAATCTCTCCCGGTTGATCAAATCCTGCGGTGCTCAATCCAAGAGGGCCGGTCGGGGCCTCCGGGAGCTGGTATCTTTCTGCTTTTGTCCTCGGGGGATGATGCGGGGTTCTCAGGGATGGTCTGTGGCAGTTAAGGTTTTGATATTGAAAGAGGAGGGTGATGGACTTATGTTGCTTTAGGATAAAAGATGGTCATCAACGGCCACTCATGGACTTATGTTGCATGATCGAAGAAAGATGGTCAACAGCCACTCATGGACTTATGTTGCTAGGACGAAGGAAGATCGTCAACAGCCACTTATGGACTTATGTTGCATGAAGAAAGATGAAAGATCAACAGCCACTCATGGACTTATGTTGCTAGGAGAAATAAAGATCATCAACAGTCACTCATGGACTTATGTTGCATGAAGAGAGATGAAAGATCAACAGCCACTCATGGACTTATGTTGCTAGGAGAAAGGAAGATCATCAACAGCCACTCATGGACTTATGTTGCATGAAGAAAGATGAAAGATCAACAGCCACTCATGGACTTATGTTGCATGAAGAAAGAAGACAGTCAACAGCCACTCATGCACTTATGTTGCATGAACAAAGGTGGTTAACTTTTGACGGTTTGGAAAGGGATGAAATTCTCCCCAAGTTTTGACGCTCCTCATGCTGACGCCTTGACTGGTGCAGTAATAGTGTTTGGTACTCCTGCTTGCATTGTCATGCTCTTTATAACTTGATTTGAAAAATTTTATTAGTCACTATTGACTTACACATTTGAGACTACAACAGACTCAAAAACTTGACAGACATTGACGCACAAGGACAACACACTTGACACCAAAATGAAACAAGCTCGTCTTGTCAAAACTTGATGTGCTTTTGTCATAAACAATGTACCATTTCTCTTTTGGTGTTCACCCCTCATCTTAACATGGTAGCACTTTGCTGATAAATCTGATTTTTGAAAATTCCTCCCTAGTGATCTAGTCAATTTTCTACTTCTCCCAAGAAGTGCTTTGAATTAGTGCCTTAGCTTTTAGAGTAAAAGATGCTCTATTTCAAAATTTTCAAAACAACTTGGTAACTTGAAAACTCGCCCTCGGTGTGAAGGGATTGTGTTAGGCAAACGGAGTTTGCCCCTAGTTTGAGGTGTACAAAGTGGGATTCATAAGCAAACGAGGTAGGTGACCGAAGTTTGCCCCTAGTTTGGATGATGGTTTATTGGAGGTTTTGGGAAAACGAGGTAGGTGACCGAAGTTTGTCCCTTGTATGAAGGGTAGATAGTAAAAGTCAGGCAAACGAGGCGGGTAGCCGAAGTTTGCCCCTAGTGTGGAAGGTGATTTCTGGCTTGAGGCAAGGACCGTGACTTTAATCTCTCAAATGCTCATAACTTTTGCCTAGGCACCAGTGAGGTGACCTAGCAAGCTCTTTTCTCTCTTTTGTTGTTGCTCACCTTGGATTTAGCTCTAATTTTTGCCTAGGCGTCCTTTTAGATTTTCGGCCTAGCGAGCTATCCTTCTTTTTCTTTTTTTGAAAGTCTGCCTACGTACCCCCAAGCGGGGATCAGGTCCAACGTAGTTCGAGCCATGGTCGGAAAGAAGCGGGTTGATTTTTAGGTAGGTGGGGTGACCAAACCGTTGTGGTTACCTACGTATCCCCGAGCGGGAATCAGGTCAAGCGTAGCTCAAGGCAAGGTCTTGAAGGAAATTGGATTGATCATGATGGTGTCGACCGAACCGATGTGGTTGCCTACGTATCCCCGAATGGGAATCAGGTCGAGCGTAGTTCAAGGCAAGGCTTGAAAGATATTGGGTATGAGGGTTTCTCAAACCAATCGTCAAATAAGTTCAAACTTGAGCCACTTATGTTAGCTTTGAATAAAAGGATTCAGTTTCAATCTCCCTTTCTTTTCTTTTTCTTTTTTTTTCTTTTTGTTTTGTTTGGAGGATTGATCCTTTTCACTTTCGCCTAGCCAGTCAATTTTACTTTTCATGTAGTTGATTCTTGTGAGATCTTTTGACTGCAATCTCAGAATTCCGGAATGTGCATGTCAGCTCTCGGAATTTATTTATGGTTGTTCCGAGCCTTTTGAAATATGATCTAGACACATTCTCATAATGTACCTTGAAGTTTACAATTCTCTGTATCACCAAAATCTTCTTTCTTTCATTTTCTCCATCATTTTAACTGGCTAAGTTCAGATCTTGGAAATCAATACCTTTTTGGCTCTAACTTTTGCCTAGGTGCCCTTTCGGGCTTTCAACCTAGCGAGCTTTTTCTTTTCTTTTCTTTTCTTTTCTTCTTTTTTTTTTTTTTTTTTTTTTGAAAGTGGAGATGAAACTTGCTAAAATGTTTGGCTACCATCAAGGACTAAGTCTGTATTGCTTTCAATCGGACAGATTGCATGGCTTCCAATTGGATTGGGCTTAAGGCTTTGAAATGGTGGAAAAAGGGTGTTGGGCAAGCCCCAAGTCAGTTTCAAGTATGTCTTTTCAAGATTGAGGTAAGAGCATCTTTAAATTCTTAAAGTAAGACTATTCAATTCTCAGCTCTTCATCAGTGTCAGCGTGAAATCGACTTTAACCTTTCAGGATTCTTTTTTGTTTTGTTGTAGAAGAATTATTAGCAGAGTAATATCCATGGTAATTTGAAAAGTGACACTTCAGTTTAGTGATTCATGCATTTATGACTAGGCACATCAGATTAAGCAAAATGAGATTTCATTCCATTAATAGAGAAGCTTTACAGACTTATTAACAACTCGATGACAGACAGACTTGATCGCAAGACTAGAATTGAAATGGATTTGGAACATAAAACAGACTCAACTTGACTTGACCTGGTCTCAAATGGAGTGTCTTTGCGACCCATTTATTAAATTTTTTAGCAGAAGTTCCAAACACCATCACTTTACTGCGTAGCTTCAACATTCATTAGCATCGACGGAAGGGATCATTCGATCGGTTGGTCCAAGCCAAGATAGTGGATTGGATTGGGGTACGGCGCATCATCTAAGAGATCCTGAATTGAGTGACGGAGCCTCTTACAGTTGTCGGTCTCATGGCCTTGGTCTTGGTGGTAATCACAATACTTGGATTCATTATACCCAGGAGGTGGGTGATTAGGAGGCTTACTGGGCTCCAAAGGTACAAGGTGGCCCTTTTGAACAAGGTGATTGAGAGTGGAGGATAAGCTCATGTCAAGTGGTATGAAGACTCTTTGGTTTCCTTTCTTGTGCCTCTTACTGCAGTCATTTTGGCTTGATGATGGGCTTATGGCATTGACATCTAGGCTCTCTTGATCTTCACCAAAGGTATGGGGTCTCTTCTCCTTTTTCAGTGACCCAGCTCCATTGATCTTGCCTTCACAGATAGCATCCTCGATTCTAGTCCCAACCTCAAACAACTCTTCAAATGTTGAGATGGACTGGTAGAATAATTTTTCATGGTATACTGGTTGCAGGTTCTTGACCAGCATACGTACTTGCTCCTTCTCAACAGGCCTGTGGATCATTTGGGCTACTTCATTCCTCCATCTGCTCAAGAATGCAGTGAAGGACTCATTAAAATTCTGCCTGGTAGTTTCCAGATCTCGGATGGTGACATCAAGCTCTTGGTTGTAGGAGTAGTGATCAATGAAAGTTCTAGCAATATCTTCCCAAACTCGGGTCTTGGAAGTTTCAAGGGTTAGGAACCAGGATAGTTCGGCTTTCTGGAGGGTTTGAGGGAACAACATAGCTATGTGCTCATGGGTGCAGCCCATTGACTAGAAAATGCTCATACAAAACTTCACGTGGCTCTTCGGATTTCCAGTTCTGTCAAAACAGTCAATTTCAGGCATCTTGAAGTTCTCGGGTAGCCTCACTTTGTTGGGCTCAAACAATCCTTCCAGATCTAACATATAATTGTCGACTCCCTTACTCTTCCTTAGTATGTTCTCAAGCTTGTCGCCCTTGTCCATTTTCTCTTGGAGATTTTTCTCATATATAGGCGGCGGGACTCCTTGAAACCATTCTTCTTCCCCATTGTTCTCGGGAGGCGGTCCAAATCCAGGCGGTGGTGGTGGCATGAACCCTTGTGGTGGTGGGAACCTAGGTGGGTACTGTGGTTGCTGTTGTCGGAACTCTTCCATAAATTTCAGAACTTGAGTCAGCCGATCTGACTGTTGATTGATTAATTCAGTGACCTTGGCTTCCAAAGTTTCATGATTCATGTTGAATTTTCTCGGTGGACTGATTCTAACCAAATGACTGTCCGAACTTCTGACCCAGGATGGGGATCTCAGTGGCTGATTTTGGGAATCTATAATGACCTATAGATTCGAGAGGAGTGTATCAGATTCTGATAGTGATGACTTTAGAGACAATGACAGTGATGTTAAGAAAGATGGACTGACTTATGTACAGACTGACTGAGATAGTGTGCGCAGACTGATGAGAATGGTGCATGCACATGAGACAAGCATGCGGATGTAAGCCCTAATCTATATGATGCCCCTACTTCTAACAGATAGCAGTTAAACAAATAAGGTCCTAGCCATACAGAGTGTGCTAACCTTACTTTCCAGTATGATCACCAAGGGATAACAGGGATTTTCGGGATACTTTGGGAATTTTGGATAGAGTTTCTGGGAGAAACATGGATTTGGAAGATTCGGAGAAATTTCTAGAAGTCATTTGAGTTTCTAGGAGAAATAATGATTTCTGGTTGATTTGGACTGAGCTTCTAGGAAAAACTGGTATTTTGGGCATTTATGAGAAATATGGATAGAGTTTCTAGGAGAAACAAGTATATCTGGGAAGATAGGACAGAGTTTCTGGGAGAAACTGGTATATTTGGGAAATCAGGGAGATTTAGACAGAGTTTCTGGGAAAAACGGGTTAGTACGGTTATATATGGGATATCTAGACAGAGTTTCTGGGAGAAACAGGTTAATATGTATCTGGGATGTCTGGACAGAGTTTCTGGGAGAAACAGGTTAATATACATCTGGGATGTCTGGACAGAGTTTTCGGGAGAAACAGGTTAATATATATCTGGAATGTCTGGACAGAGTTTCTGGGAGAAACAGGTTACGATGGTTATATCTGGGATATCTGGACAGAGTTTCTGGGAGAAATAGGTTATGATGGTGATCATACTGTCTAGCTAGTTTTCATACTCCTATGTCCTAGGACCAACAAACAAGGTTTGTGGTGTATATCTTTGTGAACATGGAGCAGACATCCTTGTCATGGTGCCTAGGCAGGTCAACTCAATGTGATCACATGTGAGTGATTGCCTTGGGGATCATAAGAAAGAAGTTCTGCCTCATACCACATAAGCGTCTACACCGCGCAGGTAATCCCGTCAGGGCATACAACAGTTATATCACATTGTCCTATCTGAAAAGATAAATGAACAGTCCTATGAAAGGTTCTACAGGAATCTATATGCAAAGGCTGGGTTTAGTCAAAGAGGGTCCGTTGACGAGAGTTCCAATATACCGTCAGAGAGACAGTACGGAAGTGTTTATTCTTTTTGATATACCTTGGAAGGTACAGTATCAACGGTGACTTGTGCCCTGGCACAACAAGACCTGGACAATGTCAGCGCCGCGTTTCAGACACAGTCGGAAGGGGGAAATGCAGAAGTGCAATGCGATGAACCAGACACAGTAAAAAGGTGATTTTAAGGATGCTTCTTATGAGTCAAACCTCTGTATTATTTTGTTTTAAAATAAAATCCCCAGCAGAGTCGCCAGATTGTGGATACCGGGATTCCACCGCTTTGTTATGTTTTGAAATTTGTTTGATTTTGATCAAAGAAAGAGAAAAGGGTCTGTTGAAAACAGATACAGAGTCGCCACTTGGTCTTTAGGGAACCAAGAAACCCAAATTTGACTCACCCAAACGGATAAAGGGCACCGGCCCTTCATAACCAAAGAACTTGGCTCGGGGTTTTGGTACAAGAGAGGAAGGAGCCTTTGTCGCGACTAAAACACCCTCAACTCGCCCCGTCTTTCGACGGGCCTCAATTAGCATCCAAATAATCATCTTTTACTATGTATGGTTCGACAATTAATACTATGATAGTATATTACATCACATAAGAAAACTTGAAATTGGAAGATCAAAAGATAAGATATCATTCATAAGATCTAAGTCAAATATCATGCAATGTAAAGTGAAAGATCACACAAATAAACCTAGGAAAAATCGTCTAATCATATATCAATTAATCAAGTTTCCTAATCTAAAGGGGGCATGAATTGTTATTGAAACAAAATAATCAAAGAAATCAAAATATGTTTAGCAAGCTAGTATGATGCATGTTAATCTTTGAGGAAAAGAAGACCTCTCGATCCCCGGGACGGATGAGGAAGGAAGATTAGATCGAGGGGAAACACGAACGTATGGTCAAGTTCATTCCTTATGATCTTCTTAGATTAGGAGCCATGAAAGCCCCAAATCTTGCATGGATGCAATGTATGATCTTAAAATGTGCAAAGGTTGTAGTGTGTTTGTGTACATGAATTCCTAGAATGACTTTGAAGTCTAGAATATGTATGAATGTATGAAGGAATCATCATGGGATATATACAAATGTAGTATGAACTACTTCCTAAGACATGAGCTAATTGGGAATGTATCTAAGCATCAAATCAAAGAATGAAAGTTAGAATGTGCTTGCTGTGAATAGTGGACAGGTGTGGATACCGGGCTTTGGACCGCTTCTCTCTTGTTTGAGATTGTTTTGAAATTGATTTGAATCAAAGAAAGAAAGGTCTGTTGAAAACAGATACAGAGTCGCCACTTGGTCTTTAAGGAACCAAGAAACCTAATTTTGACTCACCCAAGCGGATAAGGGCACCGGCCCTTCATAACCAAAGAACTTGGTTCGGGGTTTTGGTACAAGAGAGGAAGGAGCCTTTGTCGCGACTAAAACACCCTCAACTCGCCCCGTCTTTCGACGGGCCTCAATTAGCATCCAAATAATCATCTTATACTATGTATGGTTCGACAAATAATACTACGATAGTAGATTACATCACATAAGAAACTTGAAATGAAAGATCTAAAGATAAGATATCATTCATAAGATCTAAGCCAAATATCACACAATGCGAAGTGAAAGATCACACAAATAAACCTAGGAAAAATCGTCTAATCATATATCAATTAATCAAGTTTTCCTAATCTAAAGGGGACATGAATTGTTCTTGAAACAAATAAACAAAGAAATCAAAATATGCTTAACAAGCTAGTATGATGCATGTTATTCTTTGAGAAAAGAAGATCTCTCAATCCTCGGGACGGATGAGAAAGGATGATTAGATCAAAGGGGAAGCATGAACATATGATCGAGTTCATTCCTTATAATCTCCTTAGATTAAGAGTTACAAAAACCCCAAATCTTGCATGAATGCAATGTATGTATCTAAAATGTGCAAAGGTTGTAGTGTGTTTTGTGTACATGGATTTCTAGAATGACTTAGAAGTCTAAAATGTGTATGAATGAATGAATGAAATTAACAGGGGATGTGTACAAATGTAGTATGAACTACTTCCTAAGATATGAACTAATTTGGAATGCATATAAGCATCAAATCAAAGAATGCAAGTTAAAGTATGCTTGCTGTGAATAGTGGACAGAACAGTAGCATGATCTTTTGGAATTTGAAAAGAGGGGTTAGGAATGTTTTCAATGCATGATTTTTTATGGAGATGTTCCTTATTGTGTCTAGAACACAACCCAAAAGGCCAATCTTGAATAGCTATCACAGATTGAGAGAAATTATATAAACAATAGAGGTCACTCAGAAACAGAGTTCGTACTGTCGACGGAAATGTTAGAAAATCTTAGAAAATGAAAAAGAATGATCTAGAGGCCCATTTTATACAGAAAGTTTCCTAAGACATTGAATTTTAAGGGAAAAATAAGTTAGGACCACCCCTTTTGGAAAAGTTTTCTGGAAAAGAGGTCGTAAGTTGACCTAGCTGCTGTGACAGCAAAAAACAGAATGTTTGGAAGGAATGTTGGGACCCAAATGGACCATTTCCAAGTACTTCCAAGTCAAACCAAAAATCATGGGTGTTCTCCAATGAGTTAGGAAGACTTTCCAAGTGGCCTTGTATCCATATGTTGAGTATTGTGTTCTAGAAAAATCTTTGAACTCAACTCACTCACTGTTTTGACTCATTGTTTTGAAGATTTTGGAGAAAACAAAGTTTTGTTTCTTGAAACCAAATGAGAGGGATTGAGGGGGGTTTTGAAATAGATGTTTTGAAAACATGTTTTCAACATCCAATGAGGATCATAGCCACTTAGAATACCTACATCAAACTCATCATTTAAGAACCTCCAAGATTGTTGGAGAGATTTATTTTATTTTTGAACATAACTTCAATACATTCCAAGAATACCTTGGAAGTATTGAGGTTATGATCATCATCTATCAAACATGTTTTTGAGGTCAAGAGCTACTATCCATAAGGATTCACTCACCCCAAACTTCATGTCATCACTTAGATGATGATGAACTAGTAAGTAAATAAAGAAAAATAAAAAGAAATGAGGTTAGAAGAGATGAACATAATATAAACAAGCAAGCAAATAGCAATCAATAGATGATAATCAATGTGATTTTGGACTTGTAGCTTGGTGTTTCACTCATAGATTTTGACATTTGGACATGGAAGTAGCTTCCTAACTCAAGAATGCTCAAGAATGGTGATTGGGGGTGTTTGGGATGTGAAGTATATAGAAGGATAATGGAAGAAAACAAGAATAAAACTCACTTTCTTATGGAAAATCAATGGGAGAAGCTCCCTTTCTTTCTTCTAAACCTATCTCTATCTCTCTTCTTCTCTACAACTTTTCAAGCTTTGCACTTGGCCCCCCCAAAATGAAGAGCAATGGGGGGTTTATATAGGCCAATTTGGGGGTGGTTTTGGGGTTTTAGAAGTACTCCCATTGGTCCCAAACAACTGTGAACACAAAACTATGTCGTTTTGACTTTCAATTAATCAAATTGGACCCCCAAAAAAATTACAAAAATGGACTCTGCGAGGTTTGAGTGCCGCGGCGGCACTGGGCCAGTGCCGCGGCAGCACTGCTACTCAGACGCCCAGAAATTTACGTTTAGGCCCCCAGAGGTTCCGGTATTCGCGAAAAGGCCCTATTTCGTCCGAAATTCACAGAAAATGCATACGAACTCCAAATTGAGGTTGTGATATACCGTTGGAAAGGTAATGGAGTCTACTTTACATAAAAAATAGTTCGGGGATAGGTCACTTTGAAAAGTTTTGCGGTATTCGCGATAAATGCTGATTTGATCGCCTTTTTCGCCTTCGGAAATTCAAAATAAATTCGTTTTAAATCCAGGAATTATGTGCGATATACCGTTGGAAAGCTATTGACCTCTAGTATCCATGAAAAATATTTGAAAATTGTTTCGGTGCCCCGATTCCAAAGTCAAATCTTGGTCAAACTGGTCAAACCTGGGATTCCCGAGAAGTTCTGGGAACCTCCGGGAGTTCCCGGGAGCTGTGTTTTCGCTCGATTTTCTTTTGGAACTTGTTTTAATACTTTTCTCATGATTTAGAATGATTCTGGTGAATTCGGACGATTTCGGTCAAACTTGGTCAAACCTGGTCAAACCTTGGTCAAACCTTGGTCAAACCGGTCAACGGGGACTTTCCGGGATCTTTCGGGACTTCCGGGGGTCTCTGGGAGCTGACGATTTCACCCGATTTTCTCTTAAAAACTCATTTTATCGCTTTTCTTACAACGTAGCATGTTTCCAGAACTTTTGGTCCAAATCTGGGAGCTTTCGGGCTTTCAGGGGCATTTTGGTCAATCTGAGCATTCTGAGAGATAGAGCTGACTTCCAGGAGTCCTTTTGAGTCTTTTACGATCATTGTGAACCACCAAGCTATGGGTCTCCTAAATCTGATAGCCGACAAAATGGGGTGTCTACAGTTTGCCCCTCTTTGGCAGGAACTTGCGAGGCAACGCATGTCGCAAGCGAGTGCCAAAGTTTTGAAGAGACAGGACTTTTTGGAGGCTATAGATTTAGGATAAAAACGTTGCAAAAGATGCTGAGGTCAGTGCTGGTCGTGCTCTGCGTGAGCTGCCTACGTATCCCAAGGGGAATCAGACCAGGACGTAGTTCAGGGCACAAAAAAAACAAATCACATATGCACAACAAGACATGCGGATGCTATGCTATGAGGATGATATGCAATGCATGGATGTGATATGAATTATGTCATGAGTCCTATCATGCCTAGTGTTGTGACCCTAGTATGATCCGGTGTTGTGGGGCGTGTGCCACTCCAAGTGGACTTATGTTGTGTTGGTATTTCTAACTGTGATGCAGTTATTGACCCGAATAGGGACATCAAGGTTTGAATACTCTAAGTCTTGGAGCAAACTTCTGAATTTTGGGAAGTGTGCTTCACAAGCGAATGTAATTGGATGTGGGGTCCCGGAGGACTATATTCGGAGATGCCGTTTGATAGTTAACCGACGGACACGGAAGCCCTGGAAATTAAGAGACGAACACAGAAGTCAAGAGACGTCAAGTGATGGACATGAAATCCAGAGATGCCAAGCGATGAACATGGAAGCCCCATTAATGGACATAGAAGCCTAAGATTTTGAATGAGAATGATGAACACGACATATTTTGAATGAGAGTGATGATAAACCAATGATGATTAATGAACTGACGATGTACGAATTGAGCTGATGAGTCGATAATGAACTACTGTGACTATCATGGATTGGATCAACAGTTGGGCTAACCGTGACCGGAAGAAGTGACGATGCACGAATCGAGATGATGAGTCAATAGTGAACTATTGTGACTATCATTGATTGGATCAACAGTTGGACTAATCGTGACCAGAAGAAGTGACGATGCACGAATCGAGAGGATGAGTCAACAGTGAACTACTGTGACTATTATGGATTGGATCAACAGTTGTACTAACAGTGACTAGAAGAACTGACGATGTACGAATCGAGATGATGAGCCAACAGTGAACTACTGTGACTGTCATAGATTGAACTGACGATCGAACTAATCGAGAAGACGAGTCGACAGTGAACTAATGTGACTGTCGTGATTGACTTGACGATGTACGAATTGAGAAGACGAGTCGACAGTGAACTTACTGTGACTGTCGTGATTGACTTGACGATGTACGAATTGAGAAGACGAGTCGACAGTGAACTACTGTGACTGTCATGATTGAACTGATGATGTACGAATCAAGAAGACGAGTCGACAGTGAACTACTGTGACTGTCGTAGATTGAACTGACGATGTACGAATCGAGATGACGAGTCGATAGTGAACTTACTATGACTGAATATGTACGAATCGAGAAGACGAGTCGACAGTGAACTTACTGTGACTGTCATGATTGAACTGACGATGTACGAATCGAGAAGACGAGTCGACAGTGAACTTACTGTGACTGTCATGATTGAACTGACGATGTACGAATCGAGAAGACGAGTCGACAGTGAACTACTGTGACTGTCATGATTGAACTAACGATGTACGAATCGAGATGACGAGTCGATAGTGAACTTACTATGACTGTTATAGATTGAACTGATGATGTACGAATCAAGAAGACGAGTCGACAGTGAACTACTGTGACTGTCGTAGATTGAACTGACGATGTACGAATCGAGATGACGAGTCGATAGTGAACTTACTATGACTATTATAGATTGAACTGATGATGTACGAATCAAGAAGACGAGTCGACAGTGAACTACTGTGACTGTCGTAGATTGAACTGACGATGTACGAATCGAGAAGACGAGTCGACAGTGAACTTACTGTGACTGTCATGATTGAACTGACGATGTACGAATCGAGTCGACAGTGAACTACTGTGACTGTCATGATTGAACTAACGATGTACGAATCGAGAAGACGAGTCGACAGTGAACTACTGTGACTGTCATGATTGAACTAATGATGTACGAATCAAGAAGACGAGTCGACAGTGAACTACTGTGACTGTCGTAGATTGAACTGACGATGTACGAATCGATATGCCTGCTGGGGATTAAACTGAAACTGTTGGGGATGAAGCGACTCTTTCTGGGATCTCTCTTCAACTACTTCTCTTGACCGGGAACCAGGATTCAAATTCGAATCTCTCATAGTTGATCAAATCTTGCTGGCCTGGAACCGGGATCCATCAATAGCCACTCATGGACTTATGTTGCATGGACGAGGGAAGGTAATCAACAGCCACTCATGGACTTATATTGCAAGGAGATGATGGTCAACTTTCGATGGTTTGGAAAGGGATGAAATTCGCATTTGCCCTAAGTTTGGACGCTTCTCATGCTGACGCCTTAACCGGTGCAGTAATGGTGTTTGGTACTCCTGCTTGTATTGGCATGCTCTTTATAACTTGATTTGAAAATTTTATTAGTCGCTGTTGACTTACACATTTGAGACTACAACAGACTCAAAAACATGACAGACATTGACGCACGAGGATGACATATTTGACACAAGCTCGTCTTGTCAAAACTTGATGTGCTTTTGTCATAAATGATGTACCATTTCTCTTTTGGTGTTCACCCCTCATCTTAACATGGTAGCACTTTGCTGATAAATCTGATTTTTGAAAATTCCTCCCTAGTGATCTAGTCAATTTTCTGCTTCTTCCAGGAAGTGCTTTGAATTAGTGCCTTAGCTTTTAGAGTAAAAGGTGCTCTATTTCAAAATTTTCAAAACAACTTGGTAACTTGAAAACTCGCCCTTGGTGTGAAGGGATTGTGTTAGGCAAACGGAGTTTGCCCCTAGTTTGAGCTGTATAAAGTGGGATTCATAAGCAAACGAGGTGGGTGACCGAAGTTTGCCCCTAGTTTGGATGATGGTTTATTGGAGGTTTTGGGCAAACGAGGTAGGTGACCAAAGTTTGCCCCTTGTATGAAGGGTAGATAGTAAAAGTCAGGCAAACGAGGCGGGTAGCCGATGTTTGCCCCTAGTGTGGAAGGTGATTTTCTGGCTTGAGGCATGGACCGTGACTTTAATCTCTCAAATGCTCATAACTTTTGCCTAGGCACCAGTGAGGTGACCTAGCAAGCTCTTTTCTCTCTTTTGTTATTGCTCACCTTGGATTTAACTCTAATTTTTGCCTAGGCGTCCTTTCGGATTTTCGACCTAGCGAGCCATCCTTCTTTTTTCTTTTTTTTGAAAGTCTGCCTACGTACCGCCAAGTGGGGATCAGGTCCAACGTAGTTCGGGCATGGTTGGGAAGAAGCGGGTTGATTTTTGGGTAGGTGGGTTGACCGAACCGTTGTGGTTGCCTACGTATCCCCGAGCGGGAATCAGGTCGAGCGTAGTTCAAGGCAAGGCTTGAAGGAAATTGGTTTGATTATGATGGTGTTGACCGAACCGATGTGGTTGCCTACGTATCCCCGAGTGGGAATCAGGTCAAGCGTAGTTCAAGGCAAGGCTTGAAGGAAATTGGTTTGATTATGATGGTGTTGACCGAACCGATGTGGTTGCCTACGTATCCCCGAGTGGGAATCAGGTCAAGCGTAGTTCAAGGCAAGGCTGGAATTAAGGGGTTTGAGGTATGAGGGATTTTCAAACCAATCGTCAAAGAAGTTCAAACTTGAGCCACTTATGGTAGCTTTGAATAAAGGATTTAGTTTCAATCTCCCTTTCTTTTCTTTTTCTTTTTCTTTTTGTTTTGTTTTGAGGATTGATCCTTTTCACTTTCGCCTAGCCAGTCAATTTTGCTTTTTAATGTAGTCAATTCTTGTGAGATCTTTCAATTGCAATCTCAGAATTCCAGAATGTGCATGTCAGCTCTCGGAATTTATTTGTGGTCATTCCGTGCCTTTTGAAATGTGATCTTGGCACGTTCTTAAGATGTATCTTGAAGCGTATGATTCTCTCATTTATTTCATCAAAAATTTTCTCCAACATTTTGACTGGCTAGGGTCAGATTTTGGAAATCAACACCTTTTTCAGCTCTAACTTTTGCCTAGGTGCCCTTTCGGGTTTTCAACCTGGCGAGCTTTTTCTTTTCTTTTCCTTTTTTTTTTTTTTTTTTGAAAGTGGAGATGAAACTCACTGAAATGTTTGGCTACCATCAAGGGCTAAGTTCGCATTGCTTTCAATCGGACAGATTGCGTGGCTCCCAATTGGATCGGGCTTAAGGCTTCGAAATGGTGGAAAAAAAAGGTGTTGGGCAAGCCCCAAGTCAGTTTCAAGTATGTCTTTTCAAGATTGAGGCAAAAGCATCTTTAAATTCTTAAAGTAAGACTATTCAATTCCAGCTCTTCATCAGTGTCAGCGTGAAATCGACTTTAACCTTTCAGGATTCTTTTTTGTTTTGTCGTAGAAAAATTATTACCAGAGTAATATCCATGGTAATTCGAAAAGTGACACTTCAGTTTAGTGATTCATGCATTTATGACTGGGCACATTAGATTAAGCAAAATGAGATTTCATTCCATCAATAGAGAAGGTTTACAGACTTATTAACAACTCGATGACAGACAGACTTGATCACAAGACTAGAATTGAAATGGACTCGAAACATAGAACAGACTCAACTTGACTCGACCTGGTCTCAAATGGAGTGTCTTTGCGACCCATTTATTAAAAAAATTTTTAGCAGAAGTTCCAAACACCATCACTTTACTGCGTAGCTTCAACATTCATTAGCATCGACGGAAGGGATCATTCGATCGGTTGGTCCAAGCCAAGATAGAGGATTGGATTAGGATGGGATACATCCTCTATGAGGTTCTGAATGTCGTGGCGGAGGCGGATGCATTGATCGGTGGCATGGCCTAGATTTTGATGGTAAGCACATCGTAGGCTTATGTTGTAGTGGGAGGGTATGGGATCCGGTAGCGGTTTGTGAGGGAGGAGCTGTAGGTGGCCCTTTCTGAGTAAGTGGTCCAAGGCTGTGGAAAGAGGAACATCAAGTTTGGAGAATTTGCGAGGGCCTTTTGGGCGATTTGGCGGAATGGACTGGTATGGACGAAGGGCGCAGGCCATTGATTGGTTGCTAAGTGCATTGATATCCGGGGAGTCCAGGGAGTAGTTAGGTCTCTTGGACTGGTGTTGGGGTTCATCCTTTTTGAACTTTCCTTCTCTGATGGCATCCTCTATTCTGGTGCCTATTTCAAATAGCTCTTCGAATGTGGAGATGGATTGGTAGAATAGCTTGTCATGATATACTAGTTGCATGTTCTTGACCAGCATACGTACTTGCTCTTTCTCAACAGGTCTGTGGATCATTTGAGCCACTTTATTCCTCCATCTGCTCAAGAACACAGTGAAGGACTCATTAAAGTTCTGCCTAGTAGTCTCTAGATCCCGGATGGTGATATCGAGCTCTTGGTTGTAGGAGTAATGATCAACGAAGACCTGGACTATATCTTCCCAAGTCCGCGTCTTAGAAACCTCCAAGGTCAGAAACCAGGATAGAGCGGCCTTGGCGAGGGTTTGAGGGAACAACATTGCGATGTGCTCATGGCTGCAGCCCATTGATTGGAAAACACTCATGCAGAACTTTACATGGCTCTTCGGATTCCCAGTTCCATCAAAACGATCAATTTCAGGCATCTTGAAGTTTTCTGGCAGTTTCAGCTTAACAGGCTCAAAAAGGCCTTCCAGATCTAGCATGTAGTCGTCGATCCCTTTACTCTTCCTTAGTATGTTCTCGAGCTTGTCGACCTTATCCATTTTCTCTTGGAGTTTTTTCTCATATGCAGGCGGCGGGACCCCTTGAAACCATACTTCTTCTCCGTCGTTCTCATGTAGGGGTGGTTCAAACCCAGGTGGAGGCTGCGGCCGCTGCTGCTTCAATTCCTCCATGAAGGATAAAACTTGGGCCAACCGTTCAGATTGTTGGTTGATCATTTCTGTCATTCTTGCTTCCAAACCTTCTGGATCCATAAAGCTGACTTTCGGCTGAGTGATTCTGACAAGGTGACTCCCTAATCTTCTGACTCACAAATGCAGATCCTGGGTGCTCAAAACTTGTACTGACATATAGGTGTGAAAAGACTGTGTTAGACTTTTAACAGTGATGATTGAGATGACAACTATAGTGATGTTAACAGACGTGGACTGACTCGTGTACAGCCTGACTGAAACAGTGCGTGCAGACCGATAGGAATGGTGTATGCATATGGGACAAGCATGCGGATGCAAGCCCTAATCTATATGATGCCCCTACTTCTAACAGATAGCAGTCAAACAAATAAGGTCCTAGCCATACCGAGTGTGCTAACCTTACTTTCCAGTATGATCACCAAGGGATAACAGGGATTTCCGGGATACTTCGGGAGTTTTGGATAGAGTTTCTGGGAGAAACATGGATTTGGAAGATTCAGAGAAATTTCTAGAAGTCATTTGAGTTTCTAGGAGAAATAAGGATTTCTGGTTGATTTGGACTGAGCTTCTAGGAGAAACTGGTATTTTGGGCATTTATGAGAAATATGGATAGAGTTTCTAGGAGACACGAGTATATCCGGGCATTTCTAGGTGATTTGGGCAGAGCTGCTGGAATTTTTGGAGAATCTGGGAGGTTTGGGCAAAGCTCCTGAGAAAACAGGTACTTTGGGTATTTCTAGGAAATATGGATAGAGTTTCTGGGAGAAACTGGTATATCTGGGAAATCAGAGTTTCTGGGAAAAATGGGTATATCTGGGAAATCAGGGAGATTTAGACAAGGTTTCTTGGAAAAACGGGTTAGCATGGTTATATCTGGGATATCTGGACATAGTTTCTGGGGGAAATAGGTTATGATGATAATCATACTGTCTAGCTAGTTTTCATACTCCTATGTCCTAGGACCAACAAACAAGGTTTGCGGTGTATATCTTTGTGAACATGGAGCAGACATCCTTGTCATGGTGCCTAGGCAAGTCAACTCAATGTGATCACATGTGAGTGATTGCCTTGGGAATCATAAGAAAGAGGTTCTGTTCTATGCCACATAAGCGTCTACACCGCGCAGGTAATCCCGCTAGGGCATACAGCAGTTATATCACATTGTCCTATCTGAAAAGATAAATGAACAGTCCTATGAAAGGTGCTACAGGAATCTATATGCAAAGGCTGGGTTTAGTCAAAGAGGGTCCGTTGACGAGAGTTCCAATATACCGTCAGGGAGACAGTACGGAGGTTTTTACTCTTTTTGATATACCTTGGAAGGTACAGTATCAACGGTGACTTGTGCCCTGGCACAGCAAGACCTGAACAATGTCAGCGCCGCGTTTCAGACACAGTCGGAAGGGGGGAAATGCAAGAGTGCAATGCGGTGAACCAGACACAGTAAAAAGATGATTTTAAGGATGCTTCTTATGAGCCAAACCTCTGTATTATTTTGTTTTGAAAATAAAAATCCCCAGCAGAGTCGCCAGATTGTGGATACCGGGCTTTGGACCGCTTCTCTCTTGTTTGAGATTGTTTTGAAATTGATTTGAATCAAAGAAAGAAAGGTCTGTTGAAAACAGATACAGAGTCGCCACTTGGTCTTTAAGGAACCAAGAAACCTAATTTTGACTCACCCAAGCGGATAAGGGCACCGGCCCTTCATAACCAAAGAACTTGGTTCGGGGTTTTGGTACGAGAGAGGAAGGAGCCTTTGTCGTGACTAAAACACCCTCAACTCGCCCCGTCTTTCGACGGGCCTCAATTAGCATCCAAATAATCATCTTATACTATGTATGGTTCGACAAATAATACTACGATAGTAGATTACATCACATAAGAAACTTGAAATGAAAGATCTAAAGATAAGATATCATTCATAAGATCTAAGCCAAATATCACACAATGCGAAGTGAAAGATCACACAAATAAACCTAGGAAAAATCGTCTAATCATATATCAATTAATCAAGTTTTCCTAATCTAAAGGGGACATGAATTGTTCTTGAAACAAATAAACAAAGAAATCAAAATATGCTTAACAAGCTAGTATGATGCATGTTATTCTTTGAGAAAAGAAGATCTCTCAATCCTCGGGACGGATGAGAAAGGATGATTAGATCAAAGGGGAAGCATGAACGTATGATCGAGTTCATTCCTTATAATCTCCTTAGATTAAGAGTTACAAAAACCCCAAATCTTGCATGAATGCAATGTATGTATCTAAAATGTGCAAAGGTTGTAGTGTGTTTTGTGTACATGGATTTCTAGAATGACTTAGAAGTCTAAAATGTGTATGAATGAATGAATGAAATTAACAGGGGATGTGTACAAATGTAGTATGAACTACTTCCTAAGATATGAACTAATTTGGAATGCATATAAGCATCAAATCAAAGAATGCAAGTTAAAGTATGCTTGCTGTGAATAGTGGACAGAACAGTAGCATGATCTTTTGGAATTTGAAAAGAGGGGTTAGGAATGTTTTCAATGCATGATTTTTTATGGAGATGTTCCTTATTGTGTCTAGAACACAACCCAAAAGGCCAATCTTGAATAGCTATCACAGATTGAGAGAAATTATATAAACAATAGAGGTCACTCAGAAACAGAGTTCGTACTGTCGACTGAAATGTTAGAAAATCTTAGAAAATGAAAAAGAATGATCTAGAGGCCCATTTTATACAGAAAGTTTCCTAAGACATTTAATTTTAAGGGAAAAATAAGTTAGGACCACCCCTTTTGGAAAAGTTTTCTGGAAAAGAGGTCGTAAGTTGACCTAGCTGCTGTGACAGCAAAAAACAGAATGTTTGGAAGGAATGTTGGGACCCAAATGGACCATTTCCAAGTACTTCCAAGTCAAACCAAAAATCATGGGTGTTCTCCAATGAGTTAGGAAGACTTTCCAAGTGGCCTTGTATCCATATGTTGAGTATTGTGTTCTAGAAAAATCTTTGAACTCAACTCACTCACTGTTTTGACTCATTGTTTTGAAGATTTTGGAGAAAACAAAGTTTTGTTTCTTGAAACCAAATGAGAGGGATTGAGGGGGGTTTTGAAATAGATGTTTTGAAAACATGTTTTCAACATCCAATGAGGATCATAGCCACTTAGAATACCTACATCAAACTCATCATTTAAGAACCTCCAAGATTGTTGGAGAGATTTATTTTATTTTTGAACATAACTTCAATACATTCCAAGAATACCTTGGAAGTATTGAGGTTATGATCATCATCTATCAAACATGTTTTTGAGGTCAAGAGCTACTATCCATAAGGATTCACTCACCCCAAACTTCATGTCATCACTTAGATGATGATGAACTAGTAAGTAAATAAAGAAAAATAAAAAGAAATGAGGTTAGAAGAGATGAACATAATATAAACAAGCAAGCAAATAGCAATCAATAGATGATAATCAATGTGATTTTGGACTTGTAGCTTGGTGTTTCACTCATAGATTTTGACATTTGGACATGGAAGTAGCTTCCTAACTCAAGAATGCTCAAGAATGGTGATTGGGGGTGTTTGGGATGTGAAGTATATAGAAGGATAATGGAAGAAAACAAGAATAAAACTCACTTTCTTATGGAAAATCAATGGGAGAAGCTCCCTTTCTTTCTTCTAAACCTATCTCTATCTCTCTTCTTCTCTACAACTTTTCAAGCTTTGCACTTGGCCCCCCCAAAATGAAGAGCAATGGGGGGTTTATATAGGCCAATTTGGGGGTGGTTTTGGGGTTTTAGAAGTACTCCCATTGGTCCCAAACAACTGTGAACACAAAACTATGTCGTTTTGACTTTCAATTAATCAAATTGGACCCCCAAAAAAATTACAAAAATGGACTCTGCGAGGTTTGAGTGCCGCGGCGGCACTGGGCCAGTGCCGCGGCGGCAGTGGGCCAGTGCCGCGGCAGCACTGCTCCTTAGACGCCCAGAAATTTACGTTTAGGCCCCCAGAGGTTCCGGTATTCGCGAAAAGGCCCTATTTCGTCCGAAATTCACAGAAAATGCATACGAACTCCAAATTGAGGTTGTGATATACCGTTGGAAAGGTAATGGAGTCTAATTTACATAAAAAATAGTTCGGGGATAGGTCACTTTGAAAAGTTTTGCGGTATTCGCGATAAATGCTGATTTGATCGCCTTTTTCGCCTTCGGAAATTCAAAATAAATTCGTTTTAAATCCAGGAATTATGTGCGATATACCGTTGGAAAGCTATTGACCTCTAGTATCCATGAAAAATATTTGAAAATTGTTTCGGTGCCCCGATTCCAAAGTCAAATCTTGGTCAAACTGGTCAAACCTGGGATTCCCGAGAAGTTCTGGGAACCTCCGGGAGTTCCCGGGAGCTGTGTTTTCGCTCGATTTTCTTTTGGAACTTGTTTTAATACTTTTCTCATGATTTAGAATGATTCTGGTGAATTCGGACGATTTCGGTCAAACTTGGTCAAACCTGGTCAAACCTTGGTCAAACCTTGGTCAAACCGGTCAACGGGGACTTTCCGGGATCTTTCGGGACTTCCGGGGGTCTCTGGGAGCTGACGATTTCACCCGATTTTCTCTTAAAAACTCATTTTATCGCTTTTCTTACAACGTAGCATGTTTCCAGAACTTTTGGTCCAAATCTGGGAGCTTTCGGGCTTTCAGGGGCATTTTGGTCAATCTGAGCATTCTGAGAGATAGAGCTGACTTCCAGGAGTCCTTTTGAGTCTTTTACGATCATTGTGAACCACCAAGCTATGGGTCTCCTAAATCTGATAGCCGACAAAATGGGGTGTCTACAGTTTGCCCCTCTTTGGCAGGAACTTGCGAGGCAACGCATGTCGCAAGCGAGTGCCAAAGTTTTGAAGAGACAGGACTTTTTGGAGGCTATAGATTTAGGATAAAAACGTTGCAAAAGATGCTGAGGTCAGTGCTGGTCGTGCTCTGCGTGAGCTGCCTACGTATCCCAAGGGGAATCAGACCAGGACGTAGTTCAGGGCACAAAAAAAACAAATCACATATGCACAACAAGACATGCGGATGCTATGCTATGAGGATGATATGCAATGCATGGATGTGATATGAATTATGTCATGAGTCCTATCATGCCTAGTGTTGTGACCCTAGTATGATCCGGTGTTGTGGGGCGTGTGCCACTCCAAGTGGACTTATGTTGTGTTGGTATTTCTAACTGTGATGCAGTTATTGACCCGAATAGGGACATCAAGGTTTGAATACTCTAAGTCTTGGAGCAAACTTCTGAATTTTGGGAAGTGTGCTTCACAAGCGAATGTAATTGGATGTGGGGTCCCGGAGGACTATATTCGGAGATGCCGTTTGATAGTTAACCGACGGACACGGAAGCCCTGGAAATTAAGAGACGAACACAGAAGTCAAGAGACGTCAAGTGATGGACATGAAATCCAGAGATGCCAAGCGATGAACATGGAAGCCCCATTAATGGACATAGAAGCCTAAGATTTTGAATGAGAATGATGAACACGACATATTTTGAATGAGAGTGATGATAAACCAATGATGATTAATGAACTGACGATGTACGAATTGAGCTGATGAGTCGATAATGAACTACTGTGACTATCATGGATTGGATCAACAGTTGGGCTAACCGTGACCGGAAGAAGTGACGATGCACGAATCGAGATGATGAGTCAATAGTGAACTATTGTGACTATCATTGATTGGATCAACAGTTGGACTAATCGTGACCAGAAGAAGTGACGATGCACGAATCGAGAGGATGAGTCAACAGTGAACTACTGTGACTATTATGGATTGGATCAACAGTTGTACTAACAGTGACTAGAAGAACTGACGATGTACGAATCGAGATGATGAGCCAACAGTGAACTACTGTGACTGTCATAGATTGAACTGACGATCGAACTAATCGAGAAGACGAGTCGACAGTGAACTAATGTGACTGTCGTGATTGACTTGACGATGTACGAATTGAGAAGACGAGTCGACAGTGAACTTACTGTGACTGTCGTGATTGACTTGACGATGTACGAATTGAGAAGACGAGTCGACAGTGAACTACTGTGACTGTCATGATTGAACTGATGATGTACGAATCAAGAAGACGAGTCGACAGTGAACTACTGTGACTGTCGTAGATTGAACTGACGATGTACGAATCGAGATGACGAGTCGATAGTGAACTTACTATGACTGAATATGTACGAATCGAGAAGACGAGTCGACAGTGAACTTACTGTGACTGTCATGATTGAACTGACGATGTACGAATCGAGAAGACGAGTCGACAGTGAACTTACTGTGACTGTCATGATTGAACTGACGATGTACGAATCGAGAAGACGAGTTGACAGTGAACTACTGTGACTGTCATGATTGAACTAACGATGTACGAATCGAGATGACGAGTCGATAGTGAACTTACTATGACTGTTATAGATTGAACTGATGATGTACGAATCAAGAAGACGAGTCGACAGTGAACTACTGTGACTGTCGTAGATTGAACTGACGATGTACGAATCGAGATGACGAGTCGATAGTGAACTTACTATGACTATTATAGATTGAACTGATGATGTACGAATCAAGAAGACGAGTCGACAGTGAACTACTGTGACTGTCGTAGATTGAACTGACGATGTACGAATCGAGAAGACGAGTCGACAGTGAACTTACTGTGACTGTCATGATTGAACTGACGATGTACGAATCGAGTCGACAGTGAACTACTGTGACTGTCATGATTGAACTAACGATGTACGAATCGAGAAGACGAGTCGACAGTGAACTACTGTGACTGTCATGATTGAACTAATGATGTACGAATCAAGAAGACGAGTCGACAGTGAACTACTGTGACTGTCGTAGATTGAACTGACGATGTACGAATCGATATGCCTGCTGGGGATTAAACTGAAACTGTTGGGGATGAAGCGACTCTTTCTGGGATCTCTCTTCAACTACTTCTCTTGACCGGGAACCAGGATTCAAATTCGAATCTCTCATAGTTGATCAAATCTTGCTGGCCTGGAACCGGGATCCATCAATAGCCACTCATGGACTTATGTTGCATGGACGAGGGAAGGTAATCAACAGCCACTCATGGACTTATATTGCAAGGAGATGATGGTCAACTTTCGATGGTTTGGAAAGGGATGAAATTCGCATTTGCCCTAAGTTTGGACGCTTCTCATGCTGACGCCTTAACCGGTGCAGTAATGGTGTTTGGTACTCCTGCTTGTATTGGCATGCTCTTTATAACTTGATTTGAAAATTTTATTAGTCGCTGTTGACTTACACATTTGAGACTACAACAGACTCAAAAACATGACAGACATTGACGCACGAGGATGACATATTTGACACAAGCTCGTCTTGTCAAAACTTGATGTGCTTTTGTCATAAATGATGTACCATTTCTCTTTTGGTGTTCACCCCTCATCTTAACATGGTAGCACTTTGCTGATAAATCTGATTTTTGAAAATTCCTCCCTAGTGATCTAGTCAATTTTCTGCTTCTTCCAGGAAGTGCTTTGAATTAGTGCCTTAGCTTTTAGAGTAAAAGGTGCTCTATTTCAAAATTTTCAAAACAACTTGGTAACTTGAAAACTCGCCCTTGGTGTGAAGGGATTGTGTTAGGCAAACGGAGTTTGCCCCTAGTTTGAGCTGTATAAAGTGGGATTCATAAGCAAACGAGGTGGGTGACCGAAGTTTGCCCCTAGTTTGGATGATGGTTTATTGGAGGTTTTGGGCAAACGAGGTAGGTGACCAAAGTTTGCCCCTTGTATGAAGGGTAGATAGTAAAAGTCAGGCAAACGAGGCGGGTAGCCGATGTTTGCCCCTAGTGTGGAAGGTGATTTTCTGGCTTGAGGCATGGACCGTGACTTTAATCTCTCAAATGCTCATAACTTTTGCCTAGGCACCAGTGAGGTGACCTAGCAAGCTCTTTTCTCTCTTTTGTTATTGCTCACCTTGGATTTAACTCTAATTTTTGCCTAGGCGTCCTTTCGGATTTTCGACCTAGCGAGCCATCCTTCTTTTTTCTTTTTTTTGAAAGTCTGCCTACGTACCGCCAAGTGGGGATCAGGTCCAACGTAGTTCGGGCATGGTTGGGAAGAAGCGGGTTGATTTTTGGGTAGGTGGGTTGACCGAACCGTTGTGGTTGCCTACGTATCCCCGAGCGGGAATCAGGTCGAGCGTAGTTCAAGGCAAGGCTTGAAGGAAATTGGTTTGATTATGATGGTGTTGACCGAACCGATGTGGTTGCCTACGTATCCCCGAGTGGGAATCAGGTCAAGCGTAGTTCAAGGCAAGGCTTGAAGGAAATTGGTTTGATTATGATGGTGTTGACCGAACCGATGTGGTTGCCTACGTATCCCCGAGTGGGAATCAGGTCAAGCGTAGTTCAAGGCAAGGCTGGAATTAAGGGGTTTGAGGTATGAGGGATTTTCAAACCAATCGTCAAAGAAGTTCAAACTTGAGCCACTTATGGTAGCTTTGAATAAAGGATTTAGTTTCAATCTCCCTTTCTTTTCTTTTTCTTTTTCTTTTTGTTTTGTTTTGAGGATTGATCCTTTTCACTTTCGCCTAGCCAGTCAATTTTGCTTTTTAATGTAGTCAATTCTTGTGAGATCTTTCAATTGCAATCTCAGAATTCCAGAATGTGCATGTCAGCTCTCGGAATTTATTTGTGGTCATTCTGTGCCTTTTGAAATGTGATCTTGGCACGTTCTTAAGATGTATCTTGAAGCGTATGATTCTCTCATTTATTTCATCAAAAATTTTCTCCAACATTTTGACTGGCTAGGGTCAGATTTTGGAAATCAACACCTTTTTCAGCTCTAACTTTTGCCTAGGTGCCCTTTCGGGTTTTCAACCTGGCGAGCTTTTTCTTTTCTTTTCCTTTTTTTTTTTTTTTTTTGAAAGTGGAGATGAAACTCACTGAAATGTTTGGCTACCATCAAGGGCTAAGTTCGCATTGCTTTCAATCGGACAGATTGCGTGGCTCCCAATTGGATCGGGCTTAAGGCTTCGAAATGGTGGAAAAAAAGGTGTTGGGCAAGCCCCAAGTCAGTTTCAAGTATGTCTTTTCAAGATTGAGGCAAAAGCATCTTTAAATTCTTAAAGTAAGACTATTCAATTCCAGCTCTTCATCAGTGTCAGCGTGAAATCGACTTTAACCTTTCAGGATTCTTTTTTGTTTTGTCGTAGAAAAATTATTACCAGAGTAATATCCATGGTAATTCGAAAAGTGACACTTCAGTTTAGTGATTCATGCATTTATGACTGGGCACATTAGATTAAGCAAAATGAGATTTCATTCCATCAATAGAGAAGGTTTACAGACTTATTAACAACTCGATGACAGACAGACTTGATCACAAGACTAGAATTGAAATGGACTCGAAACATAGAACAGACTCAACTTGACTCGACCTGGTCTCAAATGGAGTGTCTTTGCGACCCATTTATTAAAAAAAATTTTAGCAGAAGTTCCAAACACCATCACTTTACTGCGTAGCTTCAACATTCATTAGCATCGACGGAAGGGATCATTCGATCGGTTGGTCCAAGCCAAGATAGAGGATTGGATTAGGATGGGATACATCCTCTATGAGGTTCTGAATGTCGTGGCGGAGGCGGATGCATTGATCGGTGGCATGGCCTAGATTTTGATGGTAAGCACATCGTAGGCTTATGTTGTAGTGGGAGGGTATGGGATCCGGTAGCGGTTTGTGAGGGAGGAGCTGTAGGTGGCCCTTTCTGAGTAAGTGGTCCAAGGCTGTGGAAAGAGGAACATCAAGTTTGGAGAATTTGCGAGGGCCTTTTGGGCGATTTGGCGGAATGGACTGGTATGGACGAAGGGCGCAGGCCATTGATTGGTTGCTAAGTGCATTGATATCCGGGGAGTCCAGGGAGTAGTTAGGTCTCTTGGACTGGTGTTGGGGTTCATCCTTTTTGAACTTTCCTTCTCTGATGGCATCCTCTATTCTGGTGCCTATTTCAAATAGCTCTTCGAATGTGGAGATGGATTGGTAGAATAGCTTGTCATGATATACTGGTTGCATGTTCTTGACCAGCATACGTACTTGCTCTTTCTCAACAGGTCTGTGGATCATTTGAGCCACTTTATTCCTCCATCTGCTCAAGAACACAGTGAAGGACTCATTAAAGTTCTGCCTAGTAGTCTCTAGATCCCGGATGGTGATATCGAGCTCTTGGTTGTAGGAGTAATGATCAACGAAGACCTGGACTATATCTTCCCAAGTCCGCGTCTTAGAAACCTCCAAGGTCAGAAACCAGGATAGAGCGGCCTTGGCGAGGGTTTGAGGGAACAACATTGCGATGTGCTCATGGCTGCAGCCCATTGATTGGAAAACACTCATGCAGAACTTTACATGGCTCTTCGGATTCCCAGTTCCATCAAAACGATCAATTTCAGGCATCTTGAAGTTTTCTGGCAGTTTCAGCTTAACAGGCTCAAAAAGGCCTTCCAGATCTAGCATGTAGTCGTCGATCCCTTTACTCTTCCTTAGTATGTTCTCGAGCTTGTCGACCTTATCCATTTTCTCTTGGAGTTTTTTCTCATATGCAGGCGGCGGGACCCCTTGAAACCATACTTCTTCTCCGTCGTTCTCATGTAGGGGTGGTTCAAACCCAGGTGGAGGCTGCGGCCGCTGCTGCTTCAATTCCTCCATGAAGGATAAAACTTGGGCCAACCGTTCAGATTGTTGGTTGATCATTTCTGTCATTCTTGCTTCCAAACCTTCTGGATCCATAAAGCTGACTTTCGGCTGAGTGATTCTGACAAGGTGACTCCCTAATCTTCTGACTCACAAATGCAGATCCTGGGTGCTCAAAACTTGTACTGACATATAGGTGTGAAAAGACTGTGTTAGACTTTTAACAGTGATGATTGAGATGACAACTATAGTGATGTTAACAGACGTGGACTGACTCGTGTACAGCCTGACTGAAACAGTGCGTGCAGACCGATAGGAATGGTGTATGCATATGGGACAAGCATGCGGATGCAAGCCCTAATCTATATGATGCCCCTACTTCTAACAGATAGCAGTCAAACAAATAAGGTCCTAGCCATACCGAGTGTGCTAACCTTACTTTCCAGTATGATCACCAAGGGATAACAGGGATTTCCGGGATACTTCGGGAGTTTTGGATAGAGTTTCTGGGAGAAACATGGATTTGGAAGATTCAGAGAAATTTCTAGAAGTCATTTGAGTTTCTAGGAGAAATAAGGATTTCTGGTTGATTTGGACTGAGCTTCTAGGAGAAACTGGTATTTTGGGCATTTATGAGAAATATGGATAGAGTTTCTAGGAGACACGAGTATATCCGGGCATTTCTAGGTGATTTGGGCAGAGCTGCTGGAATTTTTGGAGAATCTGGGAGGTTTGGGCAAAGCTCCTGAGAAAACAGGTACTTTGGGTATTTCTAGGAAATATGGATAGAGTTTCTGGGAGAAACTGGTATATCTGGGAAATCAGAGTTTCTGGGAAAAATGGGTATATCTGGGAAATCAGGGAGATTTAGACAAGGTTTCTTGGAAAAACGGGTTAGCATGGTTATATCTGGGATATCTGGACATAGTTTCTGGGGGAAATAGGTTATGATGATAATCATACTGTCTAGCTAGTTTTCATACTCCTATGTCCTAGGACCAACAAACAAGGTTTGCGGTGTATATCTTTGTGAACATGGAGCAGACATCCTTGTCATGGTGCCTAGGCAAGTCAACTCAATGTGATCACATGTGAGTGATTGCCTTGGGAATCATAAGAAAGAGGTTCTGTTCTATGCCACATAAGCGTCTACACCGCGCAGGTAATCCCGCTAGGGCATACAGCAGTTATATCACATTGTCCTATCTGAAAAGATAAATGAACAGTCCTATGAAAGGTGCTACAGGAATCTATATGCAAAGGCTGGGTTTAGTCAAAGAGGGTCCGTTGACGAGAGTTCCAATATACCGTCAGGGAGACAGTACGGAGGTTTTTACTCTTTTTGATATACCTTGGAAGGTACAGTATCAACGGTGACTTGTGCCCTGGCACAGCAAGACCTGAACAATGTCAGCGCCGCGTTTCAGACACAGTCGGAAGGGGGGAAATGCAAGAGTGCAATGCGGTGAACCAGACACAGTAAAAAGATGATTTTAAGGATGCTTCTTATGAGTCAAACCTCTGTATTATTTTGTTTTGAAAATAAAAATCCCCAGCAGAGTCGCCAGATTGTGGATACCGGGCTTTGGACCGCTTCTCTCTTGTTTGAGATTGTTTTGAAATTGATTTGAATCAAAGAAAGAAAGGTCTGTTGAAAACAGATACAGAGTCGCCACTTGGTCTTTAAGGAACCAAGAAACCTAATTTTGACTCACCCAAGCGGATAAGGGCACCGGCCCTTCATAACCAAAGAACTTGGTTCGGGGTTTTGGTACGAGAGAGGAAGGAGCCTTTGTCGTGACTAAAACACCCTCAACTCGCCCCGTCTTTCGACGGGCCTCAATTAGCATCCAAATAATCATCTTATACTATGTATGGTTCGACAAATAATACTACGATAGTAGATTACATCACATAAGAAACTTGAAATGAAAGATCTAAAGATAAGATATCATTCATAAGATCTAAGCCAAATATCACACAATGCGAAGTGAAAGATCACACAAATAAACCTAGGAAAAATCGTCTAATCATATATCAATTAATCAAGTTTTCCTAATCTAAAGGGGACATGAATTGTTCTTGAAACAAATAAACAAAGAAATCAAAATATGCTTAACAAGCTAGTATGATGCATGTTATTCTTTGAGAAAAGAAGATCTCTCAATCCTCGGGACGGATGAGAAAGGATGATTAGATCAAAGGGGAAGCATGAACGTATGATCGAGTTCATTCCTTATAATCTCCTTAGATTAAGAGTTACAAAAACCCCAAATCTTGCATGAATGCAATGTATGTATCTAAAATGTGCAAAGGTTGTAGTGTGTTTTGTGTACATGGATTTCTAGAATGACTTAGAAGTCTAAAATGTGTATGAATGAATGAATGAAATTAACAGGGGATGTGTACAAATGTAGTATGAACTACTTCCTAAGATATGAACTAATTTGGAATGCATATAAGCATCAAATCAAAGAATGCAAGTTAAAGTATGCTTGCTGTGAATAGTGGACAGAACAGTAGCATGATCTTTTGGAATTTGAAAAGAGGGGTTAGGAATGTTTTCAATGCATGATTTTTTATGGAGATGTTCCTTATTGTGTCTAGAACACAACCCAAAAGGCCAATCTTGAATAGCTATCACAGATTGAGAGAAATTATATAAACAATAGAGGTCACTCAGAAACAGAGTTCGTACTGTCGACTGAAATGTTAGAAAATCTTAGAAAATGAAAAAGAATGATCTAGAGGCCCATTTTATACAGAAAGTTTCCTAAGACATTTAATTTTAAGGGAAAAATAAGTTAGGACCACCCCTTTTGGAAAAGTTTTCTGGAAAAGAGGTCGTAAGTTGACCTAGCTGCTGTGACAGCAAAAAACAGAATGTTTGGAAGGAATGTTGGGACCCAAATGGACCATTTCCAAGTACTTCCAAGTCAAACCAAAAATCATGGGTGTTCTCCAATGAGTTAGGAAGACTTTCCAAGTGGCCTTGTATCCATATGTTGAGTATTGTGTTCTAGAAAAATCTTTGAACTCAACTCACTCACTGTTTTGACTCATTGTTTTGAAGATTTTGGAGAAAACAAAGTTTTGTTTCTTGAAACCAAATGAGAGGGATTGAGGGGGGTTTTGAAATAGATGTTTTGAAAACATGTTTTCAACATCCAATGAGGATCATAGCCACTTAGAATACCTACATCAAACTCATCATTTAAGAACCTCCAAGATTGTTGGAGAGATTTATTTTATTTTTGAACATAACTTCAATACATTCCAAGAATACCTTGGAAGTATTGAGGTTATGATCATCATCTATCAAACATGTTTTTGAGGTCAAGAGCTACTATCCATAAGGATTCACTCACCCCAAACTTCATGTCATCACTTAGATGATGATGAACTAGTAAGTAAATAAAGAAAAATAAAAAGAAATGAGGTTAGAAGAGATGAACATAATATAAACAAGCAAGCAAATAGCAATCAATAGATGATAATCAATGTGATTTTGGACTTGTAGCTTGGTGTTTCACTCATAGATTTTGACATTTGGACATGGAAGTAGCTTCCTAACTCAAGAATGCTCAAGAATGGTGATTGGGGGTGTTTGGGATGTGAAGTATATAGAAGGATAATGGAAGAAAACAAGAATAAAACTCACTTTCTTATGGAAAATCAATGGGAGAAGCTCCCTTTCTTTCTTCTAAACCTATCTCTATCTCTCTTCTTCTCTACAACTTTTCAAGCTTTGCACTTGGCCCCCCCAAAATGAAGAGCAATGGGGGGTTTATATAGGCCAATTTGGGGGTGGTTTTGGGGTTTTAGAAGTACTCCCATTGGTCCCAAACAACTGTGAACACAAAACTATGTCGTTTTGACTTTCAATTAATCAAATTGGACCCCCAAAAAAATTACAAAAATGGACTCTGCGAGGTTTGAGTGCCGCGGCGGCACTGGGCCAGTGCCGCGGCGGCACTGCTCCTCAGACGCCCAGAAATTTACGTTTAGGCCCCCAGAGGTTCCGGTATTCGCGAAAAGGCCCTATTTCGTCCGAAATTCACAGAAAATGCATACGAACTCCAAATTGAGGTTGTGATATACCGTTGGAAAGGTAATGGAGTCTACTTTACATAAAAAATAGTTCGGGGATAGGTCACTTTGAAAAGTTTTGCGGTATTCGCGATAAATGCTGATTTGATCGCCTTTTTCGCCTTCGGAAATTCAAAATAAATTCGTTTTAAATCCAGGAATTATGTGCGATATACCGTTGGAAAGCTATTGACCTCTAGTATCCATGAAAAATATTTGAAAATTGTTTCGGTGCCCCGATTCCAAAGTCAAATCTTGGTCAAACTGGTCAAACCTGGGATTCCCGAGAAGTTCTGGGAACCTCCGGGAGTTCCCGGGAGCTGTGTTTTCGCTCGATTTTCTTTTGGAACTTGTTTTAATACTTTTCTCATGATTTAGAATGATTCTGGTGAATTCGGACGATTTCGGTCAAACTTGGTCAAACCTGGTCAAACCTTGGTCAAACCTTGGTCAAACCGGTCAACGGGGACTTTCCGGGATCTTTCGGGACTTCCGGGGGTCTCTGGGAGCTGACGATTTCACCCGATTTTCTCTTAAAAACTCATTTTATCGCTTTTCTTACAACGTAGCATGTTTCCAGAACTTTTGGTCCAAATCTGGGAGCTTTCGGGCTTTCAGGGGCATTTTGGTCAATCTGAGCATTCTGAGAGATAGAGCTGACTTCCAGGAGTCCTTTTGAGTCTTTTACGATCATTGTGAACCACCAAGCTATGGGTCTCCTAAATCTGATAGCCGACAAAATGGGGTGTCTACAACAGGACAGTAACATGATCTTGTAAAAATGGAAAAGAGGGGTTAGGAATGCTTTCAATGCATGATGTTTTATGGAGATGTTTATTATTGTGTCTAGAACACTACCCAAAAAGCTAATCTTTAATAACTATCACAGAATGAGAGAAATCATATGAACAACAGAGGTCACTCAGAAACAGAGTCCGTACTGTCGATTGAAATGTTGAAAATTCTTAGAAAATGAAAACGAATGACCGAGAAGCCCATTTTATACAGAAAGTTCCCTAAGACATTTCCGTTTAAGGGAAAAATAAGTTAGGATCACCCCTTTTGGAAAAGTTGTCTGAAAAAGAAGTTAGAATTCAACCAAGCTGCTGTGACAACAGAGGCAGAATATCTGGAGAGAATGTTTGGGTCCAAATGGACCATTTTCAAGTATTTTCAAGTCAAACCAAAAATCATGGGTGTTCTCTAATGAGTTAGGAAGACTTTCCAAGTTGCCTTGCATCCATACATTAAGTATTGAGTTCTAGAGAAATCTTTGAACTCAGATCACTCACTGTTTTGACTCACTGTTTTGAAGATTTTTGGGGAAAACAAGGTTTTCTTTCTTGAGATCAAAATGAGAGGGATTGAAGGGGGTTTTGGAATAGAGGTTTTGAAAATGTATTTTCAATACTCAATAAAGATCATAGCCACTTAAAATGCCAACATCAAACTCATCATCAAGGACCTCCAAGATTGTTGGAGAGATTTATTTTTATTTGAACATAACTTCAATACACTTCAAGAATACTTTGGAGGTATTGGAGTTATGATCATCATCTATCAAACATGTTTTTGAGGTCAAGAGCTACTATCCATAAGGATTCACTCACCCCAAACTTCATGTCATCATTTAGATGATAAAGAACTAGTAAGTAAATAAAGAAAAATAAAAAGAAATGAGGTAAGAAGAGATGAACATAATATGAACAAGCAAGTAAATAACAATCAATGGATGATAATCAATGTGATTTTGGACTTGTAGCTTGGTGTTTCACTCATAGATTCTGACATTTAGACATGGAAGTAGCTTCCTAACTCAAGAATGCTCAAGAATGGTGATTGAGGGTGTTTGTGATGTGAACTCACTTTCTATAGCAAAATAGTAGGAGGAAGCTCCTTTTCTCTCTTCTAAACCTATCTCTATCTCTCTTCTTCTCTACAACTTTTCAAGCTTTTGCCTTTGGCCCCCCTCAAAATGAAGAGCAATGGGGGGTTTATATAGGCCAATTTGGGGTGGTTTTGGGATTTTAGAAGAGTTCACATTGGTCCCAAACATCTGTGAACATAAAACTACGTCGTTTTGGTTTTCAATTAATCAAATTGGACCCCCAAAAAAATTACAAAAATGGACTCTGCGAGGGTTGAGTGCCGCGGCGGCACTGGGCCTGTGCCGCGGCAGCACTGCTCCTCAGACGCCCAGAAATTTACGTTTAGGCCCCCAGAGGTTCCGGTATTCGCGAAAAGGCCCTATTTTGTCCGAAATTCACAGAAAATGCATACGAGCTCCAAATTGAGGTTGTGATATACCGTTGGAAAGGTAATGGAGTCTACTTTACATAACAAAATAAGTCGGGAATAGGTCACTTTGAAAAGTTTTACGGTATTTGCGATAAAAGCCAATTTGACCGCTTTTTCGCCTTCGAAAATTCATAATAAACTTGTTTTAAATCCGAAAATTATGTGCGATATACCGTTGGAAAGCTATTGACCTCTAGTATTTATGAAAAATATTTGAAAAATGTTTCGGTGCCCCGATTCCAAAGTTAAATCTTGGTCAAACTGGTCAAACCTAGGATTCCCGAGAAGTTCTGGGAACCTCCGGGAGCTCCCGGGAGCCGACGTTTTCGCTCGATTCTCTTTTAAAACTCATTTTAATACTTTTCTAATGATTCCGGTGAATTTGGACGATTTCGGTCAAACTTGGTCAAACCTGGTCAAACCTTGGTCAAACCGGTCAACGGGGACTTTCGGGGAATTTCCGGGACTTCTGGGGGTCTCTGGGAGCTGACGATTTCATCCGGTTTTACTTAAAAACTCATTTTATCATTTTTCTTACGACATAGCATGTTTTTAGAACTTTGGGACAAAATCTGGGAGTCTTCGGGCTTTCAGGGGTATTTTGGTCATTCTGAGCATTCTGAGAGATAGAGCTGACTTCCAAGAGTCCTTTTGAGTCTTTTACGATCATTGTGAACCACCAAGCTATGGGTCTCCTAAATCTGATAGCCGACAAAATGGGGTGTCTACACATGTAGATGCGACAAACCCACAAATCGAAGTCCGGATCGACGACAGTCAATTCTCTGTACTAAGACATCAAGGAATACCCAAGCATTACAAAAATACAAGCAAACAAATGATATGCATGAAAACAAGGAAAAGATGTCATAAATCAAATTTTCAGATTCCACATCCTCTAATAAATCTGATCAAAAGTGGCCTTAAACATGAGCTGGGTTAAAACCTTTTTACCAAAAGTTAGATACATGTCTTAGGGAACTTGTCTAAATAGTATGACCTCATTACCATTTTTGAAGTTTTAGAAATAGGACTTTTGTGAATTGTCGAATAGGACTGTCCACTGTTCTTGTAAAAATCATAACTAGCTCTACAAAAATCATGTGAAGCTTTATTTGGTGTCCAAAGAAAGCTATTTCGTTTTAGTTTATGACTAGCTCTACAAAAATCATAACTAGCTCTACAAAAATCCTTCTCGTAGATCATGCTTCCAAACCATCATAGAATTCAAAGTAGATACATATATATAATCATGTATGCATGGATCTTACTAAGATTGAAGAATGAAATCAAGATTAAAAATTAAGGTGAAAATCAATCTCTAATTAAGAATTATCAACAAAATCAAAAATGACTTGAATCTAGCTATGTGAGTGTGTGAAGAATAAGAGAGGAAGAAGATGAGTGTTCTAAAATATAAAACAAAACTAAATTAGATCCAAGTCTTATAGATATATATACAAAAGTAGGAATTAGAGATGAAATATGATGTCTACCTCTTGGAGGATTCTATTATGCAATCAAAGTTGATTTGAAGGATCCTCTTCTTCAAGTTCTTCAATTGATGTCCAAATCTCTAATCTAATTATCTTGAGATTAGTTTTATGTAAATTTCATTCATAATTCAATTTTTTTTCTCTAGAAATCTCTTTTGAATTCTAAGTATATTCTTATATCTTGTAAGTATATTCACTTGTATCTACCTATGTATACTTCCTTGTGTGTCAAATATGATCTCACATGGATCTAAGTATAGAGTTTTGAAAACTTAACTCTAAAGTTTCAGGGTTAAAACAGAGATTTTAGAGGTTAGAATAAAATGGTCATTTCGATGCCTAAACGCAGTTTCTAGGCAATTTCCTCGCAGTGGGAAGCTTTTGGAAGGATTTGGAACTCAAAATGCTCGATATAGGGGGCACATGTGAGGTGGCAGCTTAGATGGGACCCGCCAACCCCTTTGTGTGACCCACCACTTACTATTCCTGCTCCCCTGGTTGCCCTCATACGCTGTTTCAAAAATTATGTTCCCCTGTTTCAAAAATTATGTTCATTGCTTTTATAGATTTTTGAAAAAATGATTTTTGGTGTCCGAAATCGTCTGTTTACGTACCGTTGGAAAGTTGTTGA
This sequence comes from Hydrangea macrophylla, assembly GCA_033977485.1. NCBI lineage: Eukaryota > Viridiplantae > Streptophyta > Magnoliopsida > Cornales > Hydrangeaceae > Hydrangea > Hydrangea macrophylla. Next base: position 26,595,199 of record CM066984.1, on the reverse strand, counting down.
GTTAAATTTTAGTGTAAGAATATTCCAGGAGGTTTTGAAATGAAAATTGAAGTCCAATTGAAGTTCGACAGTCCTCCGGAACTGTCACACCCCGATTTTTGGACAACCAAATATTTAATCCAGAGCATGTATCCAGACTAATATTTAATTTCCAAAACACCGAGAGTGACACCCTCACACAGGCTAATAAATAATTTATTTGAAAATAGAATTTAATACTCATTAAATAAGGACACGTGATCCTGTGTTAATATAAAAACTATGTATTATTAAACTAATATTCCCAATCCTCCATTTCATTATAACAGAAATAATATTCTATTACAAATATAATACCATTTTAATTTACCAAAGGAATACAAAATTCATTAAATAAAATTTATTACAAAGTTCAGAAAAAAAGAAATAAAATCTATACATCCGATGGTCAGAGCAACTACAACGTTCCAATGCCCAAAAGACTCCACAGCCAAGCACATCGGTCACATCATCAAAATCAATATCTTGCACATATCATCCAACTACGTTTCAAACAGAAACGCACCCGATTGCATAACATACTCGGGTCAGTCACATGACTGGTATGAGTTAAACAAAAATAATAAAATCTGAGGGCTCCAACCTGAACCCGTAGACTACAAACCATATTACAACACTATTGGGCCAAGACAGGTAGTTCCACACACATATTTGGACAAAAGAGTAGTTTCCATTTATGTGATGGCAAATAGTTTCTTGCCCAAAATCCAAAGTTACTACGAGTTTTATACTTATCTCGGATATACATGGTGAGCCAACCCTGCATAAAAGTTAGTGGGCCCACCATCCTGTAAATCGAATGATCACAAACCAGGCGAATAATTCCATACATAAGCCGTCCACATTATAACTTAAATGTCGCATTCATTATTCCAAACTTATCAGTCTTATGAAATACTCCATTGTCATTATTTACTAGCCTTTAATTTATCTTTGTGTTCCCTGGGTTCACCACTTGGCCACCCTCCATGGTACAGCCCACACATATATCCCATGTGTGCCCGGACATACTACCAACACCCACTCCGGTGCCAGTTTGGTTGGGGTATCAACCAAACTAGGTATACACAACGGACGGCTGGTCAATATGTCAAGACGTCTATACAATATAAGCCGAGCATACGGCTTAGGCCAGCTTGATCACGAAGCCACTGGCAAAAAGTACACTCAACAAGTCTTAAGCCAGCTTGATCACGAAGCCACTGGCAAAAGAGTGCGAGCTACCAAAAACAATAACACAACAACGGGGAGCGGTGAACACTAAAGAACCATGTTGCAATTATCACTTATCATTCGTATTATCCCAATAATTGTGAATTTCACGTTTATCACATAGTTCCGTCTCTAAATCCAATCACATCTCTAACTTTTAGATGTATTCCAATTTCTTACAATAGAGGGTTTTATCAATTAACCCGTAACAATTCTTCCCTCAATAATTTCTAATCAAATTACAAGATCCCCAATATACTATTCAACGTATCTAATTTACTCATTGTGATAAAAATGACCACACAATAATGTCAATTATTTCAGGTACAATAACCTCAACCCAACATTCAATATTAGCCTCTACATAAAACCCATAATAAAAATTCAAATTCTCATATCGTAAAGTATTATAACAATCATTCCACAATATTTTCATCGGACTCAACGTTAATGACTATCACCCATTTTTTTTTTATAATCAACATTATATGAGAATTCATGTATCTCTAAATAATTTTCGTTAAGTCATACGAACGAATAAAAATAAACACAACGAATCATATTTCTCCAATTTCGTACATTTTAATATACTAAAAACTGCTACTGAAATCTTCAATTTCTGCCCAAACGGTGCAGAATCAGGAAAACCTCAATTAGACAAAAAGTGTGCAGAATCGTGTTTCCTATAGACTAGCGCGGACAGAATGTTCAAATTCAAAGCTACGATTTTCTAATAATTTTCTCAAGTTTCTGCAACTGTATAAATTACAAAAAAACGAATTTCACATATATTTCTTAATCACCATGAATATTTCACATATGGTTTTATCAAACTAACTATTTACCTAACCCTTTTGAATAACCTAATGTCATAATCAAAAAGTCACACGAAGGAAAAAGAAAATATCTAAATTACTTCAACAATACCAACGTATCCATTACAAAGATTTAACCCTAATAATTAAATTAAACATATACTAATTTAATTTACTCCCGTGTACATGTATATATACATACGTGTATATATATATACTCGGATACACAAAAAATTAACTCAACTCGTTGATCAAAAATCGATACCCACGAATGCTCCGCGATTCCCCACGTGCCCACGAACCCGAGACCATTCTCCTTTCTTCTTCTTCTTCTTCTTCTTCTTCTTCTTCTTCTTCTCTCTCTCTCTCTCACACACACATACACACATACACACACATAAACGTCTGTTCTCACTTCTTCTTTCTTTTCTTCACTTCCCTTTTTGTTTTAATATGGGGGCTAAGGTTTTTAATATAAGTATATATGTACACTACACACACAACACATGCCAATAAAACACACACAAATATATAAATCCCGTTTTTCTTTTTATGGGCTCACAAAAGAGACTCATATGAGCGCAGAATGCAGTACAAAGTGTTAAAATGAGTAGCACAATGGGTACCCATGACCTCGGTACTAAGTTTTAGTGTTAATTACATTATTTAACACATTCGCGGGCCTGTAAACACTATATAACAAAAGTACATATCAACCCTTCACTTTTTTTTTAACAAATATAAATTAATAAAATATAACTCCCAAACTAAACACGCTCACTCATGATTTAATTGATATGTCCATCAAACACTTAAATTTTTCAAACACATGTCTTACATAGGCACAATCATATAATATTGCTAACTAAAAATAATTATTAAAATAATTATTTACACACTTAAAAATTTTAGGGTTGTTACATTCTACCCTCCTTAAAGAAATTTCGTCCCGAAATTTGAAGCAACGATAAATACACACTGTAGTCATCAATAAAGTTAAACACGTAATTTTAAACAAAGCATTGATTAAGTTTAACTCTCAACTATACGAGACCAAGTACGTCGAGCTACTAATCCAAACAAGGAAACCCTCATCTATATACCTTATTCATGTATAGTCAATCCTCAAACGTTAACAGATAATCCAAAACATAATTATTGATGCAAAACATGTGAATACAAACTATGCATGCAACATGCTCGCAGTTAATCAAGAATTCTAACTATATGCCCATGTTTACCTCTTACCATGTCCCCCATTACACCTCCTCATGATACCCATACTTACTATTCAAACATGCCGCTTCAGGAATATGCATAACTCTGTACTGGAAATAAGACTGCGAAGATAATAATGCGGTCGGAAATAAACCAACACGTGCTCAGATTCGTCATAGTGGTAGAAAATAGAATCCCGTTGATCCGATAGATGCTCCAGAATATAATAGACAGCCCAAATAAAGACACAAGAATTATGCTCCATGCCAAAATACTTGTTGATAAATACAGCTCCATGATAAGAAATCCGAGATAACCGAATTATATAACACATATGAGAATACCAGTCGATAATAAGGGAAATAATATACAAGGTTTTTCCCGATAATAACAAAATTTCCGATACTCCAATAGAATAATAATCTCTCGAAAAATATGCCTGTAGATACCAGATAATGCTGAAGACCCGCTAATAATAATAGAAATCCACTAGGCAGGAGCTCCACTGTTGATCATCCTCTAATTCTCCTCTACTACCCGTCATACCAACAATATGTATGCATGCACTATTATACAGCTCATAATATATCAAATGATTTCAACAAATTAACATGTAATGAGAGGCTCGGAAAGTTATGCAATTAATCGATTGAAAATAATTAAATAACATGTAGGCAACACATGGATAATACATAAGTACACATAACCCGAAACCCAAATAAATCGTGACCTATAGCTCTGACCAACCTCTAGTCCACAATCCGAGGATCACCTAGACTCGCTAAGCTAACCATAAGCTCTGATACCAACTGTCACACCCCGATTTTTGGACAACCAAATATTTAATCCAGAACATGTATCTAGACTAATATTTAATTTCCAAAACATCGAGAGTGACACCCTCACACATGATAATAAATAAATTTATTTGAAAATAGAATTTAATACTCATTAAATAAGGACACGTGATCCTGTGTTAATATAAAAACTATGTATTATTAAACTTATATTCCCAATCCTCCATTTCATTATAAAAGAAATATTATTCTATTACAAATATAATACCATTTTAATTTACAAAAGGAATACAAAATTTATTAAATAAAATTTCTTACAAAGTTCAGAAAAAAAGAAATAAAATCTATACATCCGATGGTCAGAGCAACTACAACGTTCCAATGCCCAAAAGACTCCACAGCCAAGCACATCGGTCACATCATCAAAATCAATATCCTGCACATGTCATCCAACTACGTTTCAAACAGAAACGCACCCGATTGCATAACACACTCGGGTCAGTCACATGACTGGTATGAGTTAACCAAAAATAATAAAATCTGAGGGCTCCAACCTGAACCTGTAGACTACAAACCACATTACAACACTATTGGGCCAAGACAGGTAGTTCCACACACATATTTGGACAAAAGAGTAGTTTCCATTTATGTGATGGCAAGTAGTTTCTTGCCCAAAATCCAAAGTTACTACGAGTTTAATACTTACCTCGGATATATATGGTGAACCAGCCCTACATAAAAGTTAGTGGGCCCACCATCCTGTAAATCGGATGATCACAAACCAGGCGAATAATTCCATACATAAGCCGTCCACATTATAACTTAAATGTCGCATTCATTATTCAAAACTTATCAGTCTTATGAAATACTCCATTGTCATTATTTATTAGCCTTTAATTTATCTTTGTGTTCCCTAGGTTCACCACTTGGCCACCCTCCATGGTACAGCCCACACATATATCCCATGTGTGCCCGGACATACTACCAACACCCACTCCGGTGCCAGTTTGGTTGGGGTATCAACCAAACCAGGTATACACAACGGACGGCTGGTCAATATGTCAAGACGTCTATACAATATAAGCCGAGCATAAGGCTTAGGCCAGCTTGATCACGAAGCCACTGGCAAAAAGTACACTCAACAAGTCTTAAGCCAGTTTGATCACGAAGCCACTGGCAAAAGAGTGCGAGCTACCAAAAACAATAACACAACAACGGGGAGCGGTGAACACTAAAGAACCATGTTGCAATTATCACTTATCGTTCGTATTATCCCAATAATTGTGAATTTCACGTTTATCACATAGTTCCGTCTCTAAATCCAATCACATCTCTAACTTTTATATGTATTCCAATTTCTTACAATAGAGGGTTTTATCAATTAACCCGTAACAATTCTTCCCTCAATAATTTCTAATCAAATTACAAGATCCCCAATATACTATTCAACGTATCTAATTTACTCATTGTTATCAAAATGACCACACAATAAGGTCAATTATTTCAGGTACAATAACCTCAACCCAACATTCAATATTAGCCTACATAAAACCCATAATAAAAATTCAAATTCTCATATTGTAAAGTATTATAACAATCATTCCACAATATTTTCATCGGACTCAAAGTTAATGACTATCACCCATTTTTTTTTTTATAATCAACATTATATGAGAATTCATGTATCTCTAAGTAATTTTCGTTAAGTCATACGAACGAATAAAAATAAACACAACGAATCATATTTCTCCAATTTCGTACATTTTAATATACTAAAAATTGTTACAGAAATCTTCAATTTCTGCCCAAACGGTGCAGAATCAGGAAAAACTCCATTAGACAAAAAGTGTGCAGAATCGCGTTTCCTATAGACCAGCGCGGACAGAATGTTAAAATTCAAAGCTACGATTTTCTAATAATTTTCTCAAGTTTCTGCAACTGGATAAATTACAAAAAAACAAATTTCACATATATTTCTTAATCACCGTGAAAATTTCACATATTGTTTTATCAAACTAACTATTTACCTAACCCTTTCGAATACCCTAATGTCATAATCACAAAGTCACACGAACGGAAAAGAAAATATCTAGATTACTTCAACAATACCAACGTATCCATTACAACGATTTAACCCTAATAATTAAATTAAACATGTACTAATTTAATTTACTCCCGTGTACATGTATATATACATACGTGTATATATATATACTCGGATACACAAAAATTTAACTCACCTCGTTGATCAAAAATCGATACCCACGAATGCTCCGCGATTCCCCACGTGCCCACGAACCCGAGACCATTCTCCTTTCTTCTTCTTCTTCTTCTTCTTCTTCTTCTTCTTCTTCTTCTCTCTCTCTCTTTCACACACACATACACACATACACACACATAAACGTCTGTTCTCTCTTCTTCTCTCTTTTCTTCTCTTCCCTTTTTGTTTTAATATGGGGGCTAGGGTTTTTAATATAAGTATATATGTACACTACACACACAACACATGCCAATAAAACACACAAATATATAAATCCCGTTTTTCTTTTTATGGGTTCACAAAAGAGACTCATATGAGCGCAGAATGCAGCACAAAGTGTTAAAATGAGTAGCACATTGGGTACCCATGACCCCGGTACTAAGTGTTAATGTTAATTACATTATTTAACACATTCGCGGGCCTGTAAACACTATATAATAAAAATACATATCAACCCTTCACTTTTTTTTAACAAATATAAATTAATAAAATATAATTCCCAAACTAAACGCGCTCACTCATGATTTAATTGATATGTCCACCAAACACTTAATTTTTTCAAACACATGTCTTACATAGGCACATTCATATAATATTGCTAACTAAAAATAATTATTAAAATAATTATTTACACACTTAAAAATTTTAGGGTTGTTACAAGAATTTTCGCCGTCTTTTTGAAATAGAACGATTTATTTTCCAAAAGTACTTTTCAATGCGCGTTGATTTCGAACTTTTCTTTAAAATTGAATCATTAGATATCTAGAATACTGCATTTAGAACACTTCGTGTCCATATAACCATGAGTAAATATGAATTTTGAGAGATGATTTTGACAAAATCAAGATTTATGCATGAAAAAGGGCTTTTCTGAGGTTGAAGTCACTTTGCAAAGTTTGATCTTTCGATTGTGTGGAATCCAGTACCTTCCATGGGTTACTTTTCACCATTGAATATTCCAAGATGTTGTCCACCCTAAATCCTATCAGTGTGGTCACAATTGGGTGGCAACAATTTGCCCATCTTTGGCAATGCTTGTTGTGAATAACGTGAAATATAAGTGAGTGCCAAAGCTAGAAGGCACCCAATAACCATACTAAGAGGTTTTAGGAAAAACAAAAATCTATGAAAATCAAGAAATTCAAAATATGATAAAATCAAGAAATTATGAAAAAAAAATGTAATGCAATGCTGGGTAGACGTTGCTAAATTGAAGCTGCTGTTCGTCGTGCTCCGCTGGAGCTGCCTATGTATCCTTTCTAGAATTTAGACCAGGGCATAGCTCAAGCACACGAGACGATAGAGAACAACACACAAACAACAATACGAATGAAATGCTCCTATTCTAGGATGCTAATGCAGTAAGAAAACATGAATGTGCATGTACTAGAGGAATTGTTCTCAAGGGTTCCCTAGATGCAAAATCTAATGCTAGGGATGCAACGTCTCATTCTCACAGTTGAATATGTCAAAAGAAAAGTATGCTATTTGTATCTTGGATGATTCTCGAAGTCTTATCGGAGTCTTTCTTCTGAGTTTAAGGCTTATAGGTGCCATCTGTATCTCGGACGACTGCTGAGGTAGCATAATATCTTGGATAAATTCCAAATCATGTCATACAACTTCTGATAAAAATTATCCTTAAGCTTGGACGGTCTCTGAAATAAAACCCAGATGATTGATAAGGTCTCTTGACCTCTGGACAATCGATGTTGTAGAGTCCTAACCCTGGACTATTGCTGATGAAGTGTCCTACCCTCTGGATGATTGCTGATTTAGAGTCCTTTTATTGGGGACAATTTGATGATGTAGAGTCCTTCTGCTGGGGACGATTTTGCTATACTCCTGAAACAGGTCCTTCTAGTAGGGTTGATTAAGCTATACTCCTGAAATAGGTCCTTCTGTTGGGAACATATCTTTTGTACTTCTAAAACAGGTCCTTCTACTGGGAGCAAATCTTCTGTAACAAGTCTGGAGACAAATCTTCTGAAACAGGTCCTTCTTAACAGGTCCATCTTCTGGAGACAATTCTTCTATTTTTCTAAAATAGGTCCTTCTACTGGGGATAAATCGTCTATTCTGATGCACGAATTCTGAGAGATACCCTTTATCTGGAGGTAACCCTGATACACGATTCTGAGATATAAACGGATTCTGAGAGATACCCTACTTGTAGAGGCAACTCCGATACACAATGCTGAGAGAAACCCTATATCTGGAGGCATTTTTAATGCAAATTGTGATAGATACCCTTCATCTGGAGGCAACCCTGATACAAAATACTAAGATATACCCTACTTTTGGAGGTAATTCTGATACACGATGCTGACATATAACCTTCATCTGGAGGCAATTCTGATGCAAATTTTGAGAGATACCCTTTATCTGGAGGCAACCCTGATACACGATACTGAGAGAAATCCTATATTTGGAGGCAATTACGATATATGATGTTGAGAGATACACTATTTTGAGATATACCCTATATCTGGAGGCAATCCTGATACCCGAATTCTGAGAGATACCCTTTATCTAGAGGCAATTATGATATGTTATGCTAAGACATACACTATTAATAGAGATACCCTATATTTGGAGCTAATACGAACTCTAAAAGTTCTCTACTGGGTAGATTCTACAATTCTGAGAGATATACAGGTTCTAATTTCATGAATTTGCTGAAGTATACCTTTCTTCTAGAGGTAATTCTGATGATATCTGAAAGTTCTCTGCTTGGGGAGACATCTGAGATTTTTGAAATGCAAGTAAAAGGCTCATATTCTAGAGGCTCTGTTGATTCAATTTGAGACTCATATCGGTGCTTCGACAAGTTCAAATATTCTTGCAACACATCGAGCCTATTCTGACCCTTTTCTGAATATCTTGCTCATGGTTTGAAGATTCTGTATTTTAATCCATCTTCTATAAATCCTTTCTAGATGTAATTCTTGAGCAACAGTAGACCCAAATGTCCATTTTCTAAGACAAAACATAATCAACCTAAAATAACAGGACTTCGCTGCAAATCATCAATTCATACCTATTTTCAAATTACGGTGCCCTCCATTCTTCGTGTCTGGGAAATTTTCTTCAACTCTGAATGGTTTTCAACCAAGATTCAAATTCTTAAGGGTCCTTTAAACCAATTTCAGCATGTTTCAAGCACTCTTAAGGCTTATATATAAAGTTGGACCAATCCAGAGTCAAAACAAGAGTTCCGAAGGCCAAAATGAGAATATAGAGAAAAATGGGGTTTTGGTATGAAATGAATAGTAAATGGCAGTTCCCAACACACCCTTGGGAGCCGCCAGCTGCTAGTTTGGGGTTTTAAACCCATTTTTCTTCTTTTTCTTCTTTTATCTCATCTCTAATGTATCACCTAGGTGCTCAAATCTTGCAATATCTCAATGTTTTGAGTGGTTTTATGCATCAAAAATTTGAAAAACCTTATCGATATCATCAACTCCTCTCTATTCTAGGAGATTCAAGTGCTAAGGGTTTCACTATTCATCATCTTTAACCTCTTACCTTCAAGCTTCAAGCATCAACAACCATGAGTTCCCATGGATAAGGTGAGAGTTCTAGAACACGTAGAAATCAATTTCAAGCTAGTGGAGCTTCATCAACTCAATCCATGGGGTAGCCAACTATGAAAGAGCCACTAAATCACATCTCTAGGAGCGCTTTTCATCAAAAGGTAATCCATTTTTCAATTTTGTATTATTTCTTGCTTTATGTATGTGTGCTTCCAAATTCTTGCAAATTTATAGGAATCATCCTTCAATTTTCTTCTAGAATGTACTAGGGCACCTCAAAAGTCATGGTAGCCATGGAAAATACCTTGAATGGTTTAATGAATTATCAGAATCACATCCCCAAGTAGTAGAAAACGTAAAGCAAGAGGGCTTTGGGTCTTTTGTAACCTTGTTGGAAAGACCTGCTAATGAACTGGCCATGATTCATGCTCTTGCTGAGAGCTGGTGGGATTCCGCAAATACTTTCAACATGCCTTTTGGGGAAATAACCATGGCCTCGCTTGATTTTGCAATGATAACAGGCAACTCGCTTAGTGGGCACCATCTTGCCTTTGCAAAAAACATCCACAGATACCCTGCCATTATTGAGCGACTTCTAGGCACTATTCTAACCCAGAGAGATCTTCACGAATCGAGTGTGAGCATTAAATGGTTTGTCAACAACTTCTGACCTTCTAAAAAAGTGCCTCAATTTACTGACATGCAGCTTACCCGTGCTTTTATCTTATATCTGCTTGGTTGCTCTCTTCTTTCTACTCGAGCTGAGTGGATTAAACTGAACATGCTTGATAGCCATCGAAATCTTGAGGAAATTGTAGATTTTGATTGGGGCTTTACTGGCTTAGCCATTCTTTATAGTCATATGGGGGAATTCACGAGGCAAATCTCCTAGATTCGGTGGCTTCTGAAGAGCTTGGGAGGTACTGACATATTTTTATTTTAAGTTTCATCATTGGTATTCTATACTCTGCTCGCTGCTATATATTCTTTTGCAGGTGTAGGCCTTTGAATATTTTTCCATGATAGCTCCATCATTTCGGGAGGAAGAGATGCATATTTTTCCACGGGCATTTGAAGTGGCGTCGCCAAGCCGTAGGCGTCAAGGACATTGCTCATAATGTCATTCTAGTCAGGATTTTCTAACCTGTCTTAGGTTTAATCAAGTTAACTGGCTTCCTTGGGTGACAAATGGTGATGTGACTGAGATTGGCTTGGCCAGACAGATGACTGGAGAGAGGATTCTTCTTGAGGGTCCTTCTATTCTTGAGTGATATCTTGGAGAGAGAGTAGCTCCTCAGACTAACTTAGAGGATCATCTTTTAGTGCCATAGGATCTACCTTCTTGCATGAGGTTGGCGCAAAATCTGGAAGATGAAGATCTTATTAATGCTTTAAACGGAATTCCTTTTGCCTCATTTACTCTATTTGAGAAGAATTACGATGTCTTCAGGGCTACTCATCTGATGCCCAATTTCCCGCTTTCGGATCACCCGTAAGTATTTTCACGGCTTCTTCATTTCTGATTAAATGCTTGTTTTTTCTTATTTCTCATTATCATTTTACAAGGGAGCTCTTTCGTGGATGGTCCTAGCCTACCTTTACCTCCCATTCCTTCTTATGATTTGCGAGCCTCGACTATGCTACGTGGAGTTATATATTCGGTGGAGATTCCCATGATCTTATGGAGCCTCAGCTAGTTTCAGAGCAATATGAGTCGGTTCCTTGAGCTGTTTTCAACAAGAGCGAGCTTATGCACAGAATCTGAGAGCTTGGAGCCTTTCCTGAGAGGGACATATGAGTACTTCTGAACTCATTACTTCTGTTTCTCATAATTTTTTTAACTTATCTTTCTTCGTTTACAGTGGGGTGGGATGGCATGTTCCAGACTTATATAGATCGAGATACTATTCTGGTAAATTTCTTGACTTCTTCTTCTTTTCTCGTTGGATTTTCAATCCTGTACTGATTCTTTCTTTAACAGGTGGTTCAAGTCAGGCAGCTTCAATCACAGTTGGAGTGAATGAATGTAGGCCCTTCTGGCGTATCTAGGCAAAGGTGCCAAATTGATGATGATGATAGCTCTACGGCCTCAGATATGCCTACTCGGTACCGACGTGCTACTCGTCATCGCTGATTCTGATCATTACCCCCTTTCATGTACCCATGACTACCTGTCTTGCTTTTTTGATTTCTGTATTAAGACTAATGTTGATATATTCTATTTTAGACTTAATGGGTATGTACCCGTGACTTTATTTGATACTACTCTATGCTATCCTCTATTTTTGGTTTGCATTCCTTATCACGAGGCTGATTGACACTTGGCACACTGACGTACAGGACTCGATTATAGGAAAAGGAAATTTATGATGATTCCCTTACTCAACAATGTCTTTAGACTGTAATGCTTGAATTTCTAAGGATTTGCATGTTTGAATTGAAAATTTATCTTGTAGTAGGATATTTCATTGGCTTTGTATCTAGTCTTGAAGCTTTAAAAATTTTCCACATAATGTTTCAGTCTTGATATTAGACTCATATCTTTAGATTGCTTGAGAACTTTTCAGCTATATCAAGAATTACGAGATTTTTTAGTTAGGCACTTAATTCTGATAGCCAAGTGATCCAAAGAGAACATGTAGCGAGGTATGGGCAAATGATAGTTTGCCCCTAGTTGATAGGAATAAATGGAAGTTTGGGCAAATTTATTTTGCCCCTAGTGTGGTAATGATATCTTGAGGTTCCAGGGAAACTTAAAAGCTTTGCCCCTAGTTTCCGAGGTTCAGGGACTGAGAGCCAGGAAAGCTCGCCTACTTATCCCCGACTGGGAATTAGGCACAAAGTAGTTCGACTGAGGTTTGAAGGAAGGTATTTGAGATGTAGTTGAGTGCTTCAGGAGCAGTGACCAAACCGAGTAGGTTGCCTACATATCCCCAAGTGGGAATCAGGTGAAGCGTAGTTCCTCGAAGGTTGGAGGTTTTGCAAGAAAAGATTTGGAAGAAAGGTTTTAAGCATAGTATTTCTTGAGACGATCACTGTTGATTGGCTTATTGAATTCAACTCCATCTAGATCCATCAGGTATGCTGCTCCTCCAAAGAGAAGCTTCTTGATGATGTACGGACCAACCCAATTTGGCTTGAATTTCCAGCTAGGATCTAAAACTGGTGCTTTTAATTCTTTAAGCACAAAGTCACCTTCCTCAAGTTTTCTTGGATAGACCTTCATGTTGAATGCTTGAGCTATTATTCTTTGATTCAAATGCACATGATCAATTGCTACTAACCTCTTTTCATCAAGTAATATTAACTCTTCATATCTATTTCATAGCCAATCAAATTCTAGAGTCTCAGATTCAATCACAATTCTCAACGATCGTAGTTCTATTTCTACTGGGACTACTGCTTCCATTCCATAAGCCACGGAATAAGGAATGGCTCCTATAGATGTTCTGATTGATGTTCTGTATCCCCACAATGCATATGGTAGCTTCTATGTATCAGTCATCTTTCACAGAATCGTCTTCATATTCTTATTAGGTGCTTCAACTACCCCATTTGTTAGACCGTATGGTGCTGACATGTGATGCATGATTTTGTATTCTTCTAGTAGATCCAAAACTTCTTTCTGGAAGTGACTGCCATGATCGGATATCAACTTATGAGGGACCCCGTATTGACAGATTATAGTAGTGACGGCGGCACATACTTCATATTGGCATAGATCTGACACTTGTGATATCTTCTGACATATTGGTAGCAGTCTTTGTCCATAGTAATCCAATAATACCCCTGTTGGATGATCTTCTTAGCTAACATATGTCCACTCATGTGAGGACCACACACCCCTTCATGATTTGTTCCATCATTTTCCTCGCACTGTTCCCATATAAACATGTCAAGTTAAACCAATTATATGATTTCTAAGCAGACTTCACCGCAAATCATGAATTGAGCCGAGAAAATCTTCTTAGGGTTGTCTTGTCTTTCTTGAACACACCTTCTGGATATACCCCATTTTAAATGAAATTCCATACGTCAGTGTACCATGGAAGCTCTTCTACTTCTTCTATTTCCCCGATCATCTCATAAGATGGCTTTTCTCTCTGTTCAATCATCAACGGAGTTAGCTTTATCACCACAGGAATCACAATCATTGAGGCTAAAGTAGCCAAGGAACCTGCTAACTAATTTTCTTCTCGAGGCAGGTAGAAGAACATGATATGCAAGAAACGGGTTCGTAGAGAATCGAGGTATTCATGATAAGGCTTCAACTTTTCTTCTTTGACCTTCCAATGTCCTCTAACTTAGGATATGATCATATTAGAGTCCCCAAATACATCAAGTTTTCTTACATCCAAAGACAATGTGGCTTCTAACCCCAAGATACAAGCTTCATACTCAGTAGTATTATTGGTAGAGGTATACTTCAACTTAATAGCGAATGGGGTATGTGATCCTTCAGGAGATATAAGGATGATCCCAACTCCATACCCTTTATGGTTTGTGGCTCCATCAAAATACATTTTTCATACATCTTCTCTCAATTCCATCAATCCTTCATCAGGGAACATGAATTCTTCTTTGTTTTTTGGACTTATTGGATGTTCTGCCAAATGCTCTGGAACAGCCCTTCTTTTAATAGATTTACTCGTAGCATATGTCAAGTCAAACTCAGATAGCATCAAGGTCCATCGGGAAATTCTACCGGTCAATTCTGGTTTTTCAAAGAGGTATTTTCGAGGATCCATTCAGGAGATGAAAACAACAGGGAATACAAACATATAATGCCTTAGACGACGAGTGACCTAAACCAAAGCGCAACATGTCTTTTCTAATGGAGAACACTTTAGCTCGTACCCAGTCATTCTTTTGCTCAAGTAGTAAATGGCTTTTTCTGCGTGCCCTTCACCTCCTTCTTATGCTAACATGCATCCCATAGCATTTTCTGACACGAATAAGTACAATAGTTAAGGCTTTCCTGACTTTGGGGGTGAAAGAACTGGCGGGTTCAATAGATAAGTCTTGATCTTGTTAAAAGCTTCTTGACACTGATCATCCCAAAAAGCGACTGATGAATTGGATTCGTCCCAGAAATTATCTTATTTATTTTTCATTCATCGAAGGAGGAATATGGATAATAGCCTTGATCTTTGTAGGGTCAACTTTAATTCCCCTCTGTGTAATGAAAAATCCTAGCAGTTTTCCAGTGGTTACTCCAAAAGTACACTTCTGTGGATTTAATCTCATCCTGTATTTTCTCAATCTTTCGAAGAACTTGGTGAGGGCTACTAAATTCCCATTCCTTTTTTTGGACTTGACAATCATGTCCTCCATATAAACTTCTACATCATTATGTAGCATATCATGTAACGAAGTAGTAGCAGCTCTCCGATTGGTTGCTTTAGCATTCTTTAACCCAAATGACTCACTCGGTAGCAGTATGTCCCCAAGTGAGTTGTGAATGTTGTCTGTTCTCTGTCTTCAGGTGCCATTATAATTTGATTGTACCCTGAGAAACCATCCATGAATGATAATAGCTCATGCCCCGCCGTATTATCTACCAAGACACGTATATGTGGGAGTGGGAAATCATCATTGGGACTGGCTTTGTTCAAATCCTTGAAGTCAACGCATACTCGGATTCTTCCATCTTTATTCGGCACAGGAACTATATTGGATATCCATTCAGGGTATTAGGTTACCATCAGGAATCCAGTTTTCAACTACTTCTCAACTTCTTCTTTAATTTTCAAAGTCCATTCGGGTCACATGCGACTTAATTTCTGCTTAACAAGTTTTGAATTAGGAAAGTGAGGGATATGGTATTGGACAATCTATGGATCAATGCTTGGCAGGTCTTTCGAAAACAAAGTGAAAATGTCTTTAAATTCTTTTAATAAATTGATTAGTTCATTGCTTTCTTGTGAAGTAAGTGTGGTGCCAATATGAACATTTTGTGGCTTATCTTCATTACCCAAGTTTATTAGCAAAGTTTATTTAATAATCGTATATATAGAATCATTTCATTTTCAATTAATCTTTGCAAATCCTCATAAATTTCAAAGTGAAGATCATCAGACACAGAAGAGTAAGCAAAATCTTCGTTCATTTCATTAACATTTTTGGGTACATCGAAAGCGAAAGCAGACTCAACATCATGGCTTATATTGGCCTTTACAGACTTCCAAGGGAGTGGGGGAGAGGATTTGTTGACTCCTGATTCTATCACCCAATTGTTCAGAGCTCCTTGTATCCGCATGATTTCTTTCACATTATTCGGTGCTTCTTCGGTATTCATCAGCATGTTCAGTTCTTCGCCCATTAGCATATTCATATCATTACTCATCATTAGATCAGCCTAATCCTTTGTTTCTTTATTGGTAGGCGAAACACACAAGAATGGATCCTCATAGTCGGAGAACTCATGTTTGAAGAAAATCACAAATCCAGGCTTGATACTTTTAGTACCTGGATCATACCATGGTTCAGGAAAACCATAGAAGGGAAAGTCATTGCCTTCTCTCATAAAGTATCCATTCAGGATACTTGGCCCAGAAACAACCATCGGGCCTTTTTCCTTTTATCATCTTCTTCTTATCTTCTTAAGTCAATCGATACCCGAGCCCAGATTTATCTTTTTGCTCATGAAAGTCAGGTGGTTCAGTTATTCCTTATTGACGATGACCCAGTCCCATTCCAAGAAAATGATTTATCTTTTGTACCATGTGAGCTACATTAAGATTTGCATACTGGTTAAAGTACAATGGCATGACTGCAGGGATCCAATGCTATCCCACTTCTTCTTATAGATCTTCGACAACTGGGTTTCCTTTCTCAAACATCTTTATACACCCATGTCTGGTGATGAATGGCTTTCTTTTTCTTGAACGGAGTGACTTCTTCGCCCCAGATAGATGCATCAGGAAAACTCTTCTCTTTGTCAAAGATGAGTCGATCCCAAATGGATTTCTTTTGCAGTTTCTTTCCTTTATCTATCATTCCCACAAAGTCGAACTTCATTTTCTTCAAATGGTGTTTCGACTTCTAGCACGGGGCCATGTCTTGTCCCTTCTTCCTTGATCCAGTTTTCCCCAAAAATGGTCACCACATCCACTTTCTATATGAACTTAACTTTCTGGTGGAGGGTGGAGGCGACTGCATTATTTACATGTAACCATGGGTGTCCCAATAGTAGATTGAAGCTAGCTAGAATATCAATCACTTAGGGTTCAGGTTCTTTGTTCAATGGCCCAACTTCAATTCTTAGCTTGATCATTCCCACGATAAGCCTTTTAGTATTATCATAGGCCCTCACAGTCTGTGTTGATGGCAAGAGTTCTGAAACAGATAGTCCTATTCTGAGAGCTGTTTGGAGAAAACATACATTCAAAGTTGATCCATTGTCTACCAAGTAAACTGGTACTCTATTCCCCATGCAGTGTATGGTGATGTATAGACCCCTGCTGTGATATGCCCCTTCTGGCGGTAAATCTTCATTTGTGAATGTGATTACAGGCTTACGAGGTTTTGAAGATATCATGTTCGCTAGATCTTCGGGAGTGGTGTTGACAGAAACATCCAATCGATTGAGCGTGTCGAGCATAGCATGCCTATATTTGTGAGAGGTTATAAATAATCCCCATACTAAGATCCAGGCTTGTGTTTTCTTCAACTACTTTAGGATTTCATCTTCTTCTACGCTCACAGCTCCCTTATCAGCATCTTTTGCATTGACTACTTCTTTCTCTTTCCATATTTCTTTTGTGTGATTTTCTAACTCATGAGGTTTGAAATGGCATCCAAAGCGAGTCAAGTGGTTGGCTTCATTAGTGATCCAGATAGGCTGAAGTTCTTTGGCTAACTCTTCAGTGCCAGCAGTGACTTTCCAAACAGAATCATCGAGAATTATGGCATTATTAACGGAATCATCCTCATCATCATACCACCAATCTTCTTCTCCCATCATTGCAGTGAGATCATTCTTTTTGAATTCAAGGCTTTTGACAGGCTCCATCAATTCTTCTATCGACTTAATGCTTTCTTTCTCGGGGATTGCTTCTATGGAATTTTCTTCTTCATACCAGATCGAGTCATCAATGATCGTATAAGGATCCCACCATTTGATTGTGAGATTTCCGTTGGCTATCTCCTCTTCAAAAGCTAGTGCTTCTTCAACCTATTCTTCTTCTTCCACATTTCTCAAGATACAAATTGCAGCATTTTTTGGGAGCTGAACATCTGCAGCTGGCTGATCCAAGGATATGAAGTAGACCATCGGGTTAACAATCTGAGACCCTTCTTTTGTAAAGTTGATGTTTGGCCGGTTCCCCTTATGAATAGGGAGAGGATTCTTCTGAACATTTGCTAAGAGGAAGAAGGGTAGATTGTAGACACCCCATTTTGTCGGCTATCAGATTTAGGAGATCCATAGCTTGGTGGTTCACAATGGTCAAAAAGACTCAAAAAGGACTCCTAGAAGTTAGTTCTATCTCTCAAAATGCTAAAAATGACCAAAATACCCCTGAAAGCCCGAACGCTCCCGGATTCCGACCAAATGTTCTGGAAATGTGCTACGTCATTAGAAAAATAATAAAATGAGTTCTAAAGCAAGACTGGATAAAATCGTTGGCTCCCAGAGACCCCCGGAAGTCCCAGAAGTTCCCACAAAGTCCAAGTGATCGGTTTGATGAAGGTTTGACCAAGTTTGAAAAAAGTTTGATCGAAATCGTCCAAATTCGCCAAAAAGTTCCAAAATCATTCTAGATCATGTGGGAAATAATAAAATGAGCTTTAAAAGAAAATCGAACGAAAACGTCAGCTCCTGGGAGCTCCCAGAGGTTTCTAGAACTTCCCGGTAATCCCAGGGTTGACCAATTTGAAATCGGAGTACCGTATCATTTTTCAAACATTTTTCATGGATACTAGTGGTTAATAGCTTTTTGACGGTATATCGTACATAATTTTTGGATTTCAAACGAATTTATTATGAATTTCCAAAGGTGAAAAAGGTGATCAAATCGACTTTTATCGTGAATACCGCAAAACTTTTTAAAGTGACCTATCTCCGAACTATTTTTTTATGTAAATTAGACTCCATTACCTTTCCAACGGTATATCACAAACTCAATTTGGAGTTTGTATGCATTTTCTGTGAATTTTGGACGAAAGAGGGACTTTTCGCGGATACCGGAACCTCTGGGGGCCTAAAAAGGATCATCTGGACGAATGAAAGCAGTGCCGCCGCATTACTGGCCCACTGCCGCCGTGGCACTCTCCCTCAGAATGGTATGTTTTTGTAATTTCTTTTGGGGGTTCATTTTGATTAATTGAAAATCAAAATGACATAGTTCTATGTTCACAGATGTTTGGGACCAAAGGGAGTACTTCTAAAACCCCAAAATCACCCCAAATTGGCCTATATAAACCCCCCTTGACTTCTCATTTTGGGGGTGTCAAATGCAAACTTTGAAAAGTTTTAGAGAGAAAGTTGTAGAGATAAGGTTAGAGTAGAGAGAAAAGAAGCTTCCTTCTTTGATTTCCAAACAAAAAAGTGAGTTCTAAACTTTGTTTTTACTTCATTACTTTCATTTACATCATATTCAATACACCCAACCACCATTTTAGTGAGCATTTAAGAGAAAGGAAGCTACTTCTAAGTCCAATGTCACCACATATGAGTGAAACACCAAACTACAAGTCCAATACATCATGAATATCATCTATTGATTGCTATCCATTTGTTTTTTATATTTGTACATCTTCTCTTACCTCATTTCTTTTTGTTTTCTCTATTTACTTCCTAGTCTACCATCATCTAGATGATGACATGAAGTCTGAGGTGAGTGAATCCTTATGGATAGTAGCTCTTGACCTCAAAAACATGTTTGATAGATGATGATTTCAACTTCAATACATTCCTATGTATTCTTGAAGTTGTCTTTAAAATGGAAACAATGATGTCCAATAATCTTGGAGGTTCTTGATGTGAGTCAAATGTTGACATTTTAAGTTGTTATAATCTTCATTAAGTATTGAAAATATGTTTTCAAAACCCCCCCCCCCCCCCCCTCATAAACCTCTCATTTTGATTTCAAGAAATAAACCTTGTTTTCTCAAAACCTTCAAAACAGTGAATCATTTAACTTCAAAGATTTATTTGGAGTTCAATACTCAATATATGAATGCAAGACCACTTGGAAAGTCTTCCTAACTCATTATACAACACCCAAAATTTTTTGCTTGACTTGGAAACACTTGAAAGGGGTCCATTTTTGTCCAAACATTCCTTCCAAATATTCTGCCTCTGCTGTCACAGTAGCTAGGTTGACTTTCAACTTGTTTAACAGAAAACTTTTCCAAAAAGAATGGTCCCAAATCATTTTTCCCTTTAACTTAAATGTCTTAGAGAACTTTCTTTATAATTTGAGCCTCTAGATCTTTTGTTTTCATTTTCTAAGATTTTTTAACATTTCAGTCGACAGTACGGACTATGTTTCTGAATAACCTCTATTGTTTATATGATTTCTCTCAAACTGTGATAGTTATTAAATATTATCTTTTTGGATTGTGTTCTAGAAACAATAAGGAAGATCCCCATAAAACATCATGCATTGAAAACATTCCTAACCCCTATTTTCAATTTCCAAAAGATCATGCTACTGTTCTGTCCACTATTCACAGCAAGCATGCTTTTACTTCCATATTTTGATTTGATGCTTACATATACTCCAAATTTGTTCATGTCTTAGGAAGTGGTCCATACCATATTTTTACATATCCCATAATGATTTCATTCAATCATTCATACACATTTTAGACTTCTAATTCATTCTAAGAATCCCTGAACACAAAACACACTGCAACCTTCGCATAATCTAGATAGATACATTGCATCCATGCAAAGATTTGGGGCTTTTGTGACTCCTAATCTAAGAAGATTATAAGGAATGAATTTAATCACATGTTCATGCTTCCCCCTCGATCTAATCTTCCTTTCTCATCCATCCCGGGGATTGAGAGGTCTTCTTTTCTCAAAAATTAACATGCATTATAATAGCTTGCTAAGCATATTTTGATTTCTTTATTTATTGTTTCAAGAACAATTCATGTCCCTTTTAGATTAGGGAAACTAAATTACTTGATATGTGATTAGATCATTTTTCCTAAGTTTGTTCGTGTGATCTTTCACTTTGCATTGTGTGATACTTGGCTTAGATCTTATGAATGATATTTTATCTTTAGATCTTCCATTCCAAGTTTATAATGTGATGTAATATACCTATCATAAATATTAACTGTCAAACCAAATATAGTATAAGATGATTATTCGGATGCTAATTGAAGCCCGTCGAAAGACGGGGCGAGTTGATGGTGTTTTAATCGCGACAAAGGCTCCTTCCTCTCTCGTACCAAAACCCCGTGCCAAGTTCTTTGGTTATGAAAGGCCGGTGCCCTTCATATAATTGGGTGAGTCAAAATTAGATTTCTTGGTTCCTTAAAGACCAAGTGGTGACTCTGTATCTGTTTTCAACAGACCTTTTCCTTTCGTTTTTCAAAAACAATCTCAAAACCAAAAACCAAAAAAGAGTGGATGAGCGATTCTGCGTGTCCGTAGAGATGACCCCTTTTTTAATCAAATCTTCAATCTCATGGCGAAGCCTCTAGTATCTATTTGTGCTATGTCCATGACCTTGATGAAAGTCACAATAGAATTCAGTTTTGAAACACTGTGGAAGCAGATTTGGCTCTGTTTTGGGTTCCAATTTCTACAAATACCCTTTTTGTAGCATTCTCCCAAGTACGGTGCTTAGTGACATTCCCAAATCGAAAAATTCTCCTTTCTCTTTTGACTGCTTCTATTTTTGATTTCCTCTTGCATTAGCCGTGTTTCGACGCTCTTTCTGAAAAGGCTGAGGAGATAATGTGTTGATGTCAGCAGGCTGATGATAGACTTGCCTTTTCGTCTTCTTGTACCAATTGCTCATGCTCTCTTTCTTCATCTTTCCATCCCTTATGGCATCCTCTATTACAGTCCCCACATCATAAAGTTGTTAAAAGCTCACAATGGACTAAAACTCTACCTCTCCAAGTACTCGGGTTGTAGATTTCTAATGATCATTCAGACTTGATCCTTTTTTGTCGGCCTACTAGTCATCTGGGCAGCTTTTTCCCTCCAACAAGTAAGGAAACGTGCGAAGGATTCCCTGTACTCTTGTCTAGTTGTCTCTAGATCTCTTATAGTTACTTCAAACGACTGGTTGTACAAATATTGAGCCATGAAAGCTTTGGCTAATGCCTCCCAATCTCTAGTTATGGCTGGTTCTAGTGTTAAGTACCATGATAGTGATGCACCAATCAAAACTCTTGGAAACAACAGAGCGAAGAAGTCAGGCGCAATGCCCATGGGCGGCAAAGTTCCTACATAAAGCCTCAGATGTCTCTTCGGATTCTCGGTTCCATTGAAGAATTCAATATATGGCATCTTAAACTTTTTTGGTAGTTTTGCTTTCAAACACACAGCCCCTCAAAGTCGAACAAATACTCATCCCCCCCTTTGCTTTTCCTGATCACACTCTCTAGCTTTTCAATCTTAGCCAACTTGTCCTTAGTTTCCTGATCTAGATAAACCTTCTGTTGAACTGTCTCCCCAAAGTCTTCTTTCTCGTGATGCACTGGAGGCGATGGTGGTGGCAGATTATTCAGTTGTGCAATCATTCTCATCATAGTGGCACGTTGTTGCTGATTCTATTCTCTGCTTCCATATTAGCTTCGCACGTCATACCCTTAACCCTAGTTGACTCGGTTGTTCCTTCTTCAAACCCTGATCTGATCAAACGACTGTTCGGAGCTCTGACCCAGGAAGGAGTACAACTTTTTGGTCCTATCTTTTTTTTCCTAGTCTATTAGGGATTTTCAAATAATCAGGTATCTTTCTTGCAAAAGAATTTTCAAAGAATTTTAAAAGGATGGAAAATCAAAGACGGAAAATCATTTCCTTTTCAAAAACAATTTCTAAAACCAAAGAAATCTTTTCAAAATTCTGAGGAAAACAAATCTTTTCTTTTCAAAAATTATATTAGAGGCGTCGAACTCGTGAGTCGTATATGCAATACTCGTGTAGTGTATGCAATGCATATGAGATGCAATTTAATCTAAATGCAATGCTCCTTCATCTAGCATATCAGCACATACACACATAAGATTCCTTGAGTATGCTAATCACCCTATTAATAATCATTATCCAAGGATTTTTAGCTTTGAAATTCTTGATGGCTCAGGTTTACAAAATTGAACTTTTCATGATAATTTTGAAAGAGAGGGGGAGATTTATAATTTTAAAAAAGCACTTTTGAACCATCAATGCTTGTGGTGCGAAATCATGATTCTTTAAAATCGATGTATGAAATTTGAAATTCTAATATCTAAGAGGAAAATCTGAAATTGAATTATCATGATTCTTTTGGAAACCAAAGTATGAAATTTTGAAATCTTCTAAAATCCGAGAGGAGAATTTTGGAAATTCTCTAAAATCTAGGGAGAATTCTAGAGAATTTCAAATTGAATCATCAAAGTGGGAATTTTGAAATTTTCTAAAATCTAGGGAGAATTTTGGAAGGATTTTGCGAAAGTGAATTTCAAAGAAAATTTTCAAAAGGGATATTCCCAGAATTTTCAAAAGACTTGGGTTTTTCAAAGAAATGCTTGTGTTTTCAAAATTTTCAAAAATTGTCCTCGAATAATGATTGGATGTTTTGATAAAAGACCATACTACTCTAGAGGAATTTACCATACAAGGTTTGATGAAGCCTTCGCATACACATCCTCATCATCCACATAATCCCTTACGGGCAAACATAAATAATTCATCACATTGTCCTAATCAAATATGATAATCAAGATCCTAATTGAAGGGTTCTACAGAAACTATATGCAAAGGCCAGGTTTTGGTTTCATGAAGGGTACATTAGCAAGCCAAGGGCTCTGTATACCGCTCGCAGTATAAGACTAACAGTGACTACATGCTACCAAAGTCTCTTGACAAATAAAGGAAAGGGGGCCCTCCCAACCACAAGGCAATGGTCTCAAGGAGTCAAGGTGAGAGAATAATGCCAATGCAAATGCAGGCAAAAATAACACAATTATCAAATTAATAACAAGGATATTAATTAACTCAAGTCAAACCCTCGAAGAACAATAAACCATCGGTTTCATGTTCAAATCCCCAACAGAGTCGCCAGATAGTGGGAATGAAAAACCCATTTACCAAAAGTTAAATACATGTCTTAAAGAACTTCTCCTAAAAGTAGGACCTCATTACCATTTTTGAAGTTTGAGAAATAAGAGTTTTGGTAATAGTGGATAAAGACTGTCCACTGTTGTTTTAAATATCATGATTAATACTACAAAAATCATGTGAAGCTCTATTTGGTGTCCAAAGAAAGCTATTTTGTTGTAGTTTATGAAACAAATAATCCCATAGACATGTATAAACTTAAGGTCTTAAAATGTTGTTTTAATCAGACTCTGTTATTCTTGAAGTTTGGTATCATTTGACAAAGGAATGAAAAACATAATAGATATTCATGAATCATGTTAATAAAGTTAATCTATGCTTTTAATCTCTCAATCATTTATCCTAGATGATTTCTAAACCAACTGTTGTTCATCAATTGTTGTTGAGTGATCATGGTATGACCATTTTGTATACATAATCATGATTGTAATTAAACTTTGAAAATTCCAGAAGAGTTATATCAACTTCAAACACTTGGAAAATTATCTTGACTCGATCGCATGCTCACAATTTTACATTGGCATATAGATACATGAGTTAGGAGTCATCCCCAAAAAGCGGATCATCGATAACTATCATAGATTTTCTGAAATTCAAGCTCAAAGAGACTATGTTCAAATCTGTCAACCAATTTCTCAACAATTTCTAAAAATAGCATATAAATCCTAGTGACTCTCAAAATGGATCGAATGAAAGCTAATTCATCAAAGTTTATCCAAAAAATTTGAAATCCATTAAACTATGAGTTTTGATGGACCAAATCTTATGGACAAAACCAATATGTTTTGCTGAATTTTATCTAATTCATTTTAAAGTGTGAAAAAAACATATTAGGTGGTGGTTGAAGTTTATTAGAGACATCAAACTCATAGATCAACTTAATTATCATGATTCTTAATCAATTTAGCCATCAAGTTCTATGAAGAACTTTATATCATGGATCAAAGGGACTTACAAATATCCTATTGGAGATGAATTTCAATAGGAATTCTAGATAATAGAAATAATCAAGAGATATGAATCATCCTTCTCATAGATCATACTTCCAAACCATCATAGAATTCAAAGTAGATACATATATATAATCATGTATGCATGGATCTAAACTATGATTGAAGAATGAAATCAAAATTAAAAATCAAGGTGAAAATCAATCTCTAATTAGGAATTATTAAAAAAATTCAAAAGACTCTTGGATCTACCTATGTGAGTGTGTGAAGAACAATAGAGGAATAAGATGATAGTTCTAAAAAATAAAAATAAAAACTAAACTAGTTCCAAGTCTTATAGATCTATATACAAAAGTAGGAATTAGAGATGAAATATGATGTCTACCACTTGGAGGATTATCAATTATGCAATCAAAGTTGATTTGAAGGATCGTCTTCTTCAAGTGTTCTTCAACTTCTTCATGCACTAATCAATGGAAGTTTTAGGGAGGCAATTGATGTCCAAATCTCTAATCTAATTATCTTGACATTAGTTTTATGGAAATTTCGTTCATAATTCAATTTGTTTCTCTATAAATCTTTCTTGAATTCTAAGTATATTCTTATATCTTGTAAGTATGTATATTCACTTGTATGTACTTGTGTATACTTCCTAGTGCGTCAAAGATGATCTCATATGAATCTAAATAAAGAGTTTAAAAACTTAACTCTTAAGTTTCAGGGTTAAAGTAGAGATTTTAGTGGTAAAAAAAGGGTTAAAATGGCCTTTTCAGTGCCTAAATGCAGTTTCTAGGAAATTTTCACGCTGTGGGAAGCTTCTGGAAGGGTCTGGAACTCAAAAAGCTCGATGGAAGGATAACATGTGAGGTGGCAGCTTAGGTGGGACCAGCCACCTCCTTTGTGGGACCTGCCACTTACTATTCTTGCTCCCCTGGTTGCCCTCATGCCCTGTTTCAAATATTACGATCATTACTTTTCCAAATTTGCAAAAAAATGCTTTTTGGTGTCCGAAATCGTCCGTTTATGTACCGTTGGAAAGTTATTGAGTTGAATTTTAGTGTAAAAAATATTCTAGGAGCTTTTGAAATGAAAATTGAAGTCCAATTGACGTCCAGAAGTCCTCCAAAACTTTTGTCGTCTTTTTGAAATTGAACGACTTCTTTCCAAATTTACTTTCAATGCGCGTCGATTTCGAACTTTTTTTTAAAATCGAATCTCTGGATATCTAGAATACTGTATTTAGAACACTTCGTGTTGATATAATCCTGAGTAAATATGAATTTTGAGAGATGTTTTTTTTTGACAAAACCGGGATTTATTCATGGAAAAGGGCTTTTCTGAGCTTGAAGTCACTTTCTGAAGTTCGATCTTTCGATTGTGTGGAATCCAGTACCTTCCACAGGGTACTTTTCATCATCGAATCCTCCAAGACATTGTTCACCTTAAATCCTATCAGTGTGGTCAAAATTGGGTGTCTACACATTCCAGGTACTAATTCTATACAAAAGTATATCTCCCTCTTCAGTGGAAGTTCTGAGATATCTTGGAAGACATCTGCAAAATATTGTATGGTAGGAATCTGGTCTATAGTAGGTTCCATACTCAAATTCCCAACTGCAGCTACAGAACTTGTAAAGTGCATGTCGCTCGTCGACTGACACTGAAATCTGATAGTAGGACACCCCAGAATTGTAAAACACGATAGTCCTGGTAGGCCAATCCAAGCTGGAACCATAATTGGTAAGCCAATCCATTCCTAGAATAATGTCAAACTCTGATATTAATAGAACTACCAAGTCTTCCGAATGATTCCTATATTCCAGAGTGAAGGGACAATCCTTGCACACATTATCCAACTTAATAGTCACTCCCAATGGTGACACAACATCAAGTGACGGCTCAGGTGCCTAGGGATCTAAATCTAACTGGCACACAATCATAACAACAATAAACAAACCCGATCTAAATCTAACGGCTCGGTATTAAAGCATGCTTCATCAAGAGTGATGACATTAACCCGAACTTGATATGGGGTCCTCGAAGTCCTCAGACTAGTGCCTCATAATATCCTCCGGGAGGTGCATGGCAATCCATGATCAAATGGACCAGCTTGTTGAATTGCGACAGAGCTGATCATTTCGATGGTGGGTCTTGGGAGAGGTGCAATTCCTTACAGTATGTTTGAGCATCCCACATTTAAAACATCCCTCGTCGCATGGCAGTGGGGTAACAAGCATGCTTGAGGTGATGGTCCCCGCTGATGGTACAACTAAGGTCAAGGATAACTCGACTGAGGCTTCTGGGTTCCACCCCAGGTGCACCTTTTTCCTTGAAAGTTACCCTACGGTCTCTAACTTTGGGTATTCCATGGTGGTGGGTTCTGGAAATTCCTTAACTGAAAGCTCCTCGATTAATCGTGTCGATTCATTTGTTGTCACTTTACTAGGTAAGCGACTTTCTCCAAACTCACAATAAGTTATACTAATCCTTTAAAATCAATAGGTTGATCCATATTGATCTCGTCATCTTACTATCCATTGAGAAAAATATTGTTTAAACATCCAGCTAAAAAAGTTCTAAAACTAAACGTGCAGCAATCGCTAGGATAAAGTGAATGGAGTCAGATCTCACCTTTGGAAGAACATGTTTCCATAGTCTATTCCCTCTTTGGGTATAATTCGCCATAAGGCAATCCTTATTCTAGTCCATTGAACAATCTGTCTTGCGTTATATTTTCAAAGCACAGTTGTCTCCAATAGTCTGACGCATAGGTAGAATGTCAATTAACTCCCAAACCTTATTCGCATCCATAGAGCTCATCTCATTTGGCATAGGAACTATCCATTCAGCTTCAGCAGACGAAAAAGAATGCTTTATCAAAAGAAGCAGGCTCATCCGCATCCACTTGTGCACACATTGCATGCATGAAAATGTCTCCATCAATTCAAAACAGTGAAGGAAAACTTTTTCTTCATCACCTACGGAGTACTCCCTGAGAATCTTGAGCATCTAGTGTACACACCCACTATCTGGTACACTCCCACTAGCATATAGCATTGTACTCCCACTCGAATGGACTAGTACCATTTTTCAGCGATTGCTAGAAGTCAAATCTCAATCTCTCCACCCTCTCTTAAAAATAGTATTTTGTCTTTAATATCCTCTAACTTATAGAGGTCAAGATATCTCTTACCAACTTGGGGAAGTCATTTTCAATATCACGTGACATCATTTTTGTCATTCCTATTCTCGGTTATTCATTATACATAACATAGCCTATCGAGATATTAGAATGTCTTATAAAGATACACTTTCTAGCTCTTGGGTGGAGTTTCTCACACTCATGCGAGGTATAGTGAACATTACCTCATGAGCCCTATGGGTGAAAATGCTCCTAAATGAGCAAAATAAGAAGGAAATAAAACAAAAAGAAACGGGATAAGAAGAGATGAACATGATATGTAAACAACAAAATAAGCAATCAATAGATGATATTCAATGAGATATAGGACTTGTAGCTTGGTGTTTCACTCATATATAGTGACATTTGAACATGGAAGTAGCTTCCTATCTCATAAATACACAAGAAAATGGTGGTTGGGTATATTGAATTTGTCACGCCCCGGAGCAGCAAAAATAGAGAAAAATAAATTTCCTTCATGGGTCCATAGGGAATGACAAGTGAAAGTCACTAATTATCCACACCACGTAGTACTAGTCAAACTAAAACAACAGGAACAGTAATAACATCAACTGAAATATACGATAGTTCTAACTATTACAAATCATCGGAGTCTGGTTTATAGAATCACAATAGGTTTGGAGACAACATATGCCCAAATACCTAATAACTAACTAGGTTCAACAATAACATAAAGCTTAAACATAAAGTAGATAAACTATCTTCAGATCTTCAGCTGGCATAAGGGTAGTCATCATCATAACAGATTTATCCGGTATAACTGGCATCAGTGGGGCCATCCTCTGCGTATTCTCCTTCCAGGTAGTAGCTATCATCATAAGCTCCATTATCTGTATTAAAAGAGACAGGGTAATCTAGATGGGGGAATGTTCAGGCAATAATGGCCGTCAGCTTACTCAAAGCTGAGTGAATAGAAACTCGCAAGGTATCAATGATATAACGTAGAAAAAGTTATTGAAGTGTCTAAGATATAGTCCTACTAAATAATATCTCTTACGTATTCCAACGCCATAACCCAACACTTATTGTCTTGTTATCCTGAGACCGATAATTAACATACTCTTTACCGAAATAATAGACACAATCGTTTCACATATATAGACATACCATTATTGTGTCCGTTGCTCATTAAGGATCTAAACCATCCACCGCATTTATGGACACCACGTCAATCCATCTCTTGCTCATTAAGGATATATACCCATCCACCGCATATGAGGGATACAACGCTTTGAACAATAGCATATCAAATCTATTGCCACGACTCATCGTTGTATACCAGTGATCCCCCATCCACCGCTTGTTAAGGATATAAACCATCCACCGCTCGTTAAGGATATAACCTGGATCACCTGGTTACCTTAGGATTATACGGTCCCGCTTACTGCTTATTAAGGATATAACCCATCCACCGCATATGAATGCATATCATGACCAGGCGTCCGCCCACGTACTATTCCCAAAACTTATCAAACCTACTTAAACTTAGTACTACTATCGATACATGACAATTCCCATATGGCCAGACTACTCTTATTGAAATGAACAGATACCAAACTCATACATAAACCATATATTATCTAACGTCATTATGTCAATCCATTATCCTTAATTATACTTATCTATGTTGTCACATTATCCCTGATCTACCCAAAATCTCATATTAGAAGTCCAAAATGAGAATCGAATCTTAGAACCTCATATATAATGAACTAAAGGGAACAATCCATACTCTATAAAGTTCGATCGATTGAAACCATTTAGATCGATTGAGGAGAACTAAAGTTTGAGTGATTGAAGTTACTTCGATCGATTGAATTATGTTCAATCGCTCGAGAGTCGTCTTCTCCAGCAGATTCTGAACATCATATAAATAAACGTCTTAAGGACGTTTTAATACGTCTAATCACCACCAAAACTTGTAAAACATTATAATAAAGAGACCTAGTGAGTAAAAACTCACTTAGGTTGCATTTGGCTTGAGCTTTAAGCTTAACAGCTTCAATGGCCTCCAATGGCTTCTCCTTCCTTTCTCTCTACTCCTCCCTTCATCTTCGTCTTTCCTTCTCTTTCGCTTCTTCTCCTGATTCTTCGTCTTCTCTATTACTCTCTCTCTCCCCAACAGCATATATATGGGTATGTACTATATGTATATGTGTATATATATAGAACATACATTTATAACTCTCCCAACTCACAAGGATCAACAAACTTTCACACACACACGAAACCAATGTATATATAGAGAGGGTGGGGGTACAGGTGGATGTTTTTGTGTAAAACCTGGGAATTCTGATGATTACACATTCGATCGATTAAAGTATATTCAATCGCTCAAGAGCAGATCGGTCAGGTTAGATCAATTAAAAATAGTTTGATCGATTGAAGTGGGGATCATGTATTAAATTTAGGTTGGTAGGGTTTCGATCGCTCGGGAAAGGTTCGATTGCTTGAACTTTAGATATTCTTGATCGCTCGAAAGTAGTTTGATCGATCGATCGAAGGTTGGATTTCAAGCAAGGTTAAGGAAAGTATATGGAGTCTCTTTGCATAAATAATTATTGAAAATGTAGGGTATTACATCATCCAACACTTATTAAGGATTTCGTCCTCGAAATCAAGAACATACAGAGTCTAAAACAAAAATAAAAACTTCTCACGCATTTCTGACTTTAGTTACCATGAAGCTTCTCCTTTGTCATGATGCTTCGACTAAATCTTCACTAACGGAATCTCCTTGTTCCTAAGCTTCTTGATCCCACGATCTAGAATCTGCACTGGTTCTTTGTTGAATATAACATTGTCGTTGACTTCAATATCCTAAAAGTTTATCTCGTGTACCGGGTTATGAGCACACTTCCTCATCATACTGATGTGGAAAACGTTGTGCACTCCTGACATCTTTGGTGGTAATGCAAGGTGATAAGAAACCTTCGCAACACGCTCTAGATTTTTGAATGGTCCAATTAATCGAGGCGATAACTTGCCTCTCTTTTGACCAAATCGAACAATCCCTCGAACAGGTGAAACTTTGAGTAACACGTGATCTCCAACAACAAACTTAATGTTTTTCCGTCTTTTGTCATTGATTCGAGGTGAAAAGTGCATGTTTATAGCGTAATACATGGTCTTTTATGCATACTTTTATCCCCAAAGTCCCTATATTTAGGTGCATTCTACTAATATATGTTCTTTTTATTGTGTTAATGCTTAAATATATGTTTTTGCATTGTTTTATAGGTATTAGGATGCAAATCAATGAAGTGGAGCTAAAGAAAAGTGATTCTGGTGAAGAGAACAACAGAAGCAGATGAGAAAATGCCAATTTTGACAATGAAGACTTCAGATTTTGAAAATGTTTCCAGAGATACAAAATGTAGATCTTTGAGTTACGGTCGCGTGGCCGCAAACAAGAGGTCAATCCGAGGTCCGAGTGAAAAGTTATGGTCATTCTCCCATCGGTGCGCAGAGATGTCAAAATCAGAGAAGTTCAATCGATTGAGGAGAGTTCAATCGATCGAACCTTCGATCGAACTTTATATTCACCTAAAAGTTGCGTAAACTTTGTGGGAACCCTATATATAAGTCGTTTTGACGCCAGACGAAGGGAGGACGCTCCAGAACGCAGAAAATAGTAGTTTTAGGGTAGTTTTAGGGTTAGATTAGGTGTAGATTAGGTTAGATTCAAGTTTTCTTGCTCCTTTTCCATTGTTAAACTCAAGATTGATGTTGATTACAAGTTATACTCATAGTAACTTCAGGTTTTTCTTCTCCCTTTTCTTTATTTGATTGTTTATTGCTTTAGATGTTAATGTTTGCTATGTTTTGTTATTTCTGAATTAGTTTTATCATGTTTCCATAGTTTAGACGTCGGGAATATGTGATGAAACATTGATTCCCAACCTTTGCCATGAAATCTTTAGAAACCTTGGTCTCGATCGATCTAAGGTATTTCGATCGATCGAACCAGAGCCACAGTCAAGCGATCGAACACCTTTCGATCGATTGAAGGATGACGTTGTCCGATCGATCGAGAGCGCTTCGATCGATCGAACATGCTAATTCCTGAGATGATTCTTTTAAGTAATCCATGACTTTCTGTTTTAGAAATCTGTCATCAAATTGTCCCAATAAGCTCAGTTTGTCACAACAGTTTTTAGAACTCAAAGCCTTAAGGCCTTTTCTTCAATGACTTTTGAAAACCATTTTGAATGCTAACACCATTTAGAGTGCAAGTAATAACCATTATTTTAAACCGTCTTCTAAGTATTTTAAATCACTTGTGATGATGTAGTCCCGGTCATGAAAGGGCTATTGATTCTTTAACTTTAGAAAAATACGGAATACTGAAAAGGAGTGAACTCCATAGAACGTTAATGAATATTCATGGTAGATGGTTAGTATCAATGTGGATTCACTTATTTCCAACACCTTTAATTTACCTGTTTAATTAGTTATGTTTCTTTATACTTTAGTCTATTATTTAGTTTAATTTAATTGATTAGGATTTGTTAGTACACCTCCAATCATTCATTCTTATTTTCTTTTTCGTTAGGTTGTAACTTAGTATATATTCTTCCTATTCCTTCCCTGTGGGATCGACCTGGACTTCCAGTACTATATTACTTGCACGATCACCTACACTTGGGTGTTGCACAAGAGCGCACAACTTTTTAGTCGTGTCAAGTTTTTGGCGTCGTTGCCGGGGAAGGCAACTAGGTTAGGATTTTACTAAGTTATTTCCTAATTATTATTATTTTTTTTACTTTGCAAAAAAAAAAAATTAAAAAAAAAAAAAAAAAAAACCTTTGGACTTTTTTTCTCACAAGTAAACAAATAAAAATTTTATTATTTAAAAATTTTAGAGAAACATGTCTTATCCATATTATCCTCCATGCAACACAAACAACATGAATAAGTACACATTTGAAAATCAAAATAGTTGTCCCCCAAGTTGGCAAGCACTCACTTATGACGCGCATTATCAACCCGAGTGCTACCAACCACCACAATGGAAAAATGATAGTGGTAGTCCCCAGTATTATCAAACGTATCAAGAACCTCCACATGGAAAGTTTTATCAATCACAATAGGGATATAACCAAAATGATAATGTAGGATATAGTAGTAGCTCCCACGATTACCAAACGCACCAAGATTTTCCCTATGGGGAGTCTTGTCTACAAACACAATGGGAAGGGGACTATTATCAACAACAATGGGGCAAAACTTCATCTAGTTATAATGAGGATAATAACCAAGTTAAGGATAATGGTATGTTAAAATTGCTGCTTAGTGAAATGAAAAAGGCTAGATAGTGCACTTGATAAATTAGAAACTAGATATCAACAAGCATCTGCTAGCCAACCTTTAAAAGACTATACCAGTCCTTTAACACTACAACCTAAATTTCAAGAAACTAACAATGGAATGGAAATAGAGGACTATGACGGGTTTATACCGAATGAGGTTAACAACTCACTCGAGAAAGTCATAACCCAACAAAAACTCCAAAACCAAACCATTAAGCATGAAGTTGTAGAACCATCTTCTCCTCAATATGCATCCCCAGACATCAACTCCTTCACTACCTTGATAAAATTGCACAATCTCTTTATCCAAAGCACCTCAATATATGATATATATAGTGAGGAGAGTTACAAGGATGAGAATGAGGATTTAAAAGATAATGACAGTTTATGTGATTGCACGCAACTAGGAAAGGAGGAGTCCCCTGTTGACTCTCTCCCTAACTTTGATAGTGACCCTAGGGAGGACATTATTGAAATTTCTAAATTCGATTTAGATTCATCTGATATTCATGAACCCTCACCTCTTTCGGCCGAAGAGGTGGTGTCACCAAGTTGCCCATCACCTACCCTCTCTATCAATCAAAGCTCTCATCCTGAGCTTGAAAATCATGTGTACCCCATTAATGAACAAATCGAATGTGTTGTGGAAGAGGATGGTAAGGATTCTAGCACATGTATTTCACAAAATTTTAACTTTCAAAATTCTTTGAGAGAAAACTTGGAAAATATCGGGTCCACATTAGATGATTTTAAACTTCAACAAGAAGCTAGTAATCTTCTAGACTGCTTAACCTTCTTGAATAATAATGACATTGAGGCTCAAATAGATGCCTTTATCCAAGTCCAGTCCAAAACCATGTACATAGAACAGAAATTAAATTCCTATGATCATATATCCATATATTCTGTTCTAATACAAGAGGAGGGTAATGAAGCTAAATTAGAACATCACCTAGACCCTACTCCTTTTATCGAACTGTGGCCACCTCATTGTATTAAAATAGGGGCTGTTATAGAAAATACCAACACCAACGATCATTTCTTGAGTGTAATTACTAAAAAGTGTGGTATTCCTCTTATAACTGTCCCCAATAACTTTAGAGTCCATAGGTTTTGCATTATCTCCTCTGACCTTGAGCCTGACATTAGTTGGGGGGAGTTGCATTTTTATGAGGACCCCAACTTTCTTTTCATTATTAAATTATTTCACTGGGAAGATCCTCAAAAATTTCTGTTATTAATTTATGATAAAAATCTTGATTAACCGAGGTTATTTACTGAGTAGTTGTATTATATTCTATATTTTTCCTTGTTGCTACTAATGATTTTGCAGGTAACTTAACAAAGAAATAAAAGAAAATTAAAAAAAAAATTGGATATTAATGCCTCGAGGAAACATCCTTCCTTCTCTCGCTTTACTTTACATGTCCATGTGCTTAGTTTAGAACATTGGGGACAATGTTTAGTTTTAGTTGGAGGGAGTGAGCCATTGCATGCCTCATATTTTTTTGTGGTGCTTTAATGTCAATATACCTGCTTAGCAACATGACTCAGTAAATTGAAATTGTCAAAAATTTTGAAAATTTTAATGATAATAAAATGGTTCTTGTATTTCTCTCTTAGTTAATGTAGTTAGGTATGATGCATTAGTGTTATTTTCTATATGTTATTAGTATGTGATACACAATGGTAGTTTGTTTACTATCTTAGTTATAGTATATTTTGTGCTTTTTAATCTTCAAACAACTTTGAGCACGTTGTGACAACCTTGTACTTAGCTATAATGGATTAGTAAGCATAGCTTAGGTGTCTTGAGAGACTGTAGTGGAGACTAATAACCCAAGTGAGCTTTTGTGCCATTCTTTGTTTTTGAGGGTTTTATAAATTACTCTTACTTTTTGAAAAGCGTATTCATTCGTTGAAAGTCTCAATTTTCTTCATTTTGACTGATCACTAGAAGAGAACGTTCAGGATTTACCAAATTTAGAGCTCTTGAATTTACTGAAATGAATAATCCTATGAACTTAGAAGATGATTTAGGCCATCTTTCGACCATACACGCATAATATAGCTTTGGGTTATCTCTATGATATTCCTTTACTTCACCTCTTGAGCTTATCATAATCACCTTGTCTTCACAATCCTAAAGTTCATACCTAACTCCATTTACGAGTTTGAGTTTCTTTTCTTTATTTAGGAGTGATTGGGATGTGTTGTCTTGACAAGAAGTTTGGTTGTGTGAATAAGAGAAAATTGGCAAAAAGAAAAAAAAAAGAAAAAGAAAAAGAAAGGCATAAAAGAAAGAAAAAAAAAGTGCCAATGGTTGTTACAAAAGAAATAAAATAATAATAGAAAGAAGAGTGAAAAAAATATATATTAAAAGAAAAGAAGAGAGAGATTGGAGATGTGGGAAAGTTTGAAAAATTGTAATAGACATTCCAATCACATCCTTTAACCCAATTGAATATCACGAGCCTCTTTCTTCTTTCACCAAACACCTATTTTTCCAACACCTAATGATTTTAAGTAATTGGATTTGAAGTTAAGGTAATGAGAGGGTTCTCCACGGTATCTCGCTCTTCTAGTGAAAAGTATCCTTTCATGAGACTTTGTGCACTAAAATCTCCATTTTTCTATTTAGATATGAGAAGCATTAGATTCCATTTACATTTACTCTTTATAGCTTCCATATCATGAGTGACAATTATTACACCTAATTCGGAGTGATTTCATCTTGAGAGTGTAATCCCGGTGAGAGTCAAGTCAAAATGAACGTCTTGATAGCGTCTTAGGTTATGCCAGCTTTGAAATTAAAGTTTTGTATTTTGGTTGTCCATTCACACACACACTTGAAGATTAATAGGTATGGAACATCTTAATGACTTTGATAGTAGATTAACTGTAATGTGTGTGTTGCATGGCTATAGCATACTAGAGAGTTTCATAAGATTGTTGAGCTTAACCACATTGTTAATGAGAGGAAAATTTATTGAAAACATTTAAATGAGAACCATTACCATAAACATGAATTTTGTGGGTAGATTCACTGCAAACCCTCACGAGACAACACTCGTCCACTAGGGGGAACCTAGGGGTTTAAAGGCTTGTTGCATACGCTAAATGCAATCGCGATTCCTGCGAAAGTGATTTCGGATTTTTACTTTCTTTTGTTTACAATTTTTAGAGTTTAAATAAACATTGTTGTAGTTCGCTTCATTGCTAGGGACTAGCAACGAGCTAGTTGGGGGTGTGATTCGAGGTGAAAAGTGCATGTTTATAGCGTAATACATGGTCTTTTATGCATACTTTTATCCCCAAAGTCCTTATATTTAGGTGCATTCTACTAACAATGTTCTTTTTATTGTGTTAATGCTTAAATATATGTTTTTGCATTGTTTTATAGGTATTAGGATGTAAATCAATGAAGTGGAGCTAAAGAAAAGTGATTCTGGTGAAGAGAACAACAGAAGCAGATGAGAAAATGCCAATTTTGACAATGAAGACTTTAGATTTGGAAGATTTTACCAGAGATACAAAATGTAGGACTTTGAGTTACGGTCGCGTGGCCGCAAACGAGAGGTCAATCCGAGGTCCGAGTGAAAAGTTATGGTCATTCTCCCATCGATGCGCAGAGTTGTCAAAATCAGAGAAGTTCAATCGATTGAGGAGAGTTCAATCGATCAAACTTTATATTCACCCAAAAGTTGCGTAAACTCTGTGGGAACCCTATATATAAGTCGTTTTGTCATCAGACGAAGGGAGGACGCTCCAGAACGCAGAAAACAGCAGTTTTAGGGTAGTTTTAGGGTTAGATTAGGTGTAGATTAGGTTAGATTCAAGTTTTCTTCCTCCTTTTCCATTGTTAAACTCAAGATTGATGTTGATTACAAGTTATATTCATAGTATCTTCAGGTTTTTCTTCTCCCTTTTCTTTATTTGATTGTTTATTGCTTTAGATGTTAATGATTGCTATGTTTTGTTATTTCTGAATTAGTTTTATCATGTTTCTGTAGTTTAGACGTCGGGAATATGTGATGAAACATTGATTCCCAACCTTTGCCATGCAATCTTTAGAAACCTTGGTCTCGATCGATCTAAGGTATTTCGATCGATCGAACCAGAGCCACAGTCAAGCGATCGAACACCTTTTGATCGATTGAAGGATGACGTTGTTCGATCGATCGAGAGCGCTTCGATCGATCGAACATGCTAATTCCTGAGATGATTCTTTTAAGTAATCCATGACTTTCTGTTTTAGAAATCTGTCATCAAATTGTCCCAATAAGCTCAGTTTGTCATAACAGTTTTTAGAACTCAAAGCCTTAAGGCCTTTTCTTCAATGACTTTTGAAAACCACTTTGACTGCTAACACCATTTAGAGTGCAAGTAATAACCATTGTTTTAAACCGTCTTCTAAGTATTTTAAATCACTTGTGATGATGTAGTCCCGGTCATGAAAGGGATATTGATTCTTTAACTTTAGAAAAATACGGAATACTGAAAAGGAGTGAACTCCATAGAACGTTAATGAATATTCATGGTAGATGGTTAGTATCAATGTGGATTCACTTATTTCCAACACCTTTAATTTACCTGTTTAATTAGTTATGTTTCTTTATACTTTAGTCTATTTTTAGTTTAATTTAATTGATTAGGATTTGTTAGTACACCTCCAATCATTCATTCTTATTTTCTTTTTCGTTAGGTTGTAACTTAGTATATATTCTTCCTATTCCTTCCCTGTGGGATCGACCTGGACTTCCAGTACTATATTACTTGCACGATCACCTACACTTGGGTGTTGCACAAGAGCGCACAACTTTTTAGTCGTGTTAGTCATCATAACTCTTGTGTCACGTCTGAGTTGTCTTCATCTTCTTACGTACAATCTGAATCTTTTCACTGGTTTCTTATACCATCTCTGCACCAAGAAGTTGAGTGTCTCCGAATTCGAACCAACACAGTGGTGATCAGCAAGGTCTTCCATACAAAGCTTCAAACGGCGCCATTCCTATACTCGAATGATAATTGTTGTTGTAGGCGAACTCGATCAAAGGTAAGTGCATCTCCCAAGAACTCTAAATATCAATAACACAAGTGTGTAACATATCCTCCATCACTTTATTAATTCGTTCAGCCTGTCCATTAGTTTGCAGATGAAAAACTGAACTCGAGTTTAATGTTGTTCCCATTGCTGTCTGGAGACTCTTCCAGGATTCTGCAATGAAGCACGAATCTCGATCAGACACAATTGAAATAGGAACTCTATGTAACCGTACAATGTGATGTAGGTACATCCAACTCAAACGTTCTATTAGATACGTCATACTGTAGGCAATAAAATGTGCTATCTTCGTAAGTCGATCCACAATCACCCATATAGCGTTATGGTTCTGCTATGACTTCAGTAATCCTACCACAAAATCTATGGTGATGTGTTCCCATTTCCATTAGGGAATCAATATCAGTTGTAGAAGTCCAGGTGGTTTATGATGTTCTGCCTATACTTGTTTGGAAGTAAGACACTGAGATACATACTCGGCTACCTCTCGCTCCATTCCTTCCCACAAGAAATTTCTCTTCAAATCCTTGTACATCATTGTACCTCCCGGATGAATTGTCATCCGTGACTTATGAGCTTCATCCAATATTTATTTCCAGAGATTTTCTTTGTTAGGTACACATATTCTACTTTTACATTATAAGGCTCCATCTGTACTGATAGTGCAGACCTCTGGTTCCTTCGTTGACATCTTTGCGAACCATAACTTCAAATCTTTCGCTATCTGTCGAGCTTTTATGATACGGTTAGTCAAAGTTGGATGTACCACAAAAATTCCAAAATGTAGTCTTTCCATTTGTTCCATTAGCTGAAGCTCGAATTCAGCTAAAACTTCTAATGCTTTCCATTCTCGAATTAATAATGCCACGATTGCTAATCGAGGTTTGCGACTCAAAGCATCTGCTATGACATTTGCTTTACCTGGATGGTATTGCAATGAAAAGTCGTAGTCTTTGAGCAACTCCATCCATCTTCATTGTCGCATGTTCAACTCTTTTTGAGAGAACAAGTATTTCAAAATCTTATGATCGGAAAATAGATCAAACTTCTCTCCATAACGATAGTGTCTCCAAATCTTCAATGCTAACACTATTACTGCCAATTCTAGATCATGCGTAGGATAGTTCTTCTCATGTACCTTTAATTGTCTTGATCTGTAAGCAATCACATTCCCGTCTTTCATAAGTACACATCCAAGTCCTTGGTATGATGCATCACTATAGATTACATACCTTTCTCCACCCTTAGGTATTGTGAGTACATGTGCAGAAGTCAATCTTTCTTTTAACTCCTGAAATGCACCCTCATGCTTGTCTGTCCATTCGTACTTCATGTCCTTCTTGTTCAGGTTTGTCAAATGTTCTGCTATCTTGGAAAATCATTCGACAAATCTTCGGTAATATCCTGCTCAGCCGAGTAAATTTTTGACTTATGTCGCATTAGTCAGCCTGTTCCTGCTTAAGACCGCATCGATCTTAGATGAGTCCACTAAAATACTATCCTGAGATATAACATGTCCTGAGAATTTGACCTCCCGTATCCAAAATTCACACTTACTGAACTTTGCAAATAACTTGCTATCTTTGAGTGTTGTAAAGCAATCTGTAGGTGTTCCTTATGATCTTGCCCTATTTCTGAGTAGATCAAAATGTCATCGATGAACACTACAATGACCTTATACAGATATGGTCTGAATACTAAATTCATTAAGTCCATGTATACTACTGGCGCATTTGTCAGTCCAAAAGGCATAACTAGAAATTCATAATGCCCGTATCTCGTCTGAATGCAGTCTTCGACACATCCTCTAGTCGAACTAAAAGTTGATGATATCCCGAACGTAGATTGATCTTTGAAAAGAACCTTTATCCTTGTAATTGGTCGAACAGATCATCTATCCGAGGTTGTGGATATCTATTCTTGATTATAACCTTGTTCAACTCCCTCTAGTCCATGTAGAGTCAAAGTGTTTCATCCTTCTTCACAAATAGGGCTGTTACTCCCCAGGGTGACGTACTTGGGCGAACAAATCCTCAATCTTCAAGTTCCTGAACTTGCATCTTCAATTCAAACATCTCAGTTGGTGCCATCCTATATGGAGTCTTGGATATCGGCAACGTACCAGGTACTAATCCCACGCAGAAGTCTATTTCTCTTTTTGGTGGAAGTCCTTTAATATGCTAGAATACATCCTGAAAGTCTTGTACACTAGGAATCTGATCAGTCCTAAGTTTTATACTATTACTACCAATCATAGCTAAACCACTTGTCAAGAACATGTCACTCATTGTCTGAAATTGAAATCTGATCGCTGGTCGTCCTTGTATCAAAAATACAATCGTAGTCCAGATTGGCATTATACTTAGTTAACCAGTCCATTGCTAGGATAATGTCGAATTCTGATATTGACAAAACTACCAAGTCTATAGGAAGATTCCTATCTCCCAAGGTTAGTGGACAATCTTTACATCTTTACCCATCTTAACAGTCACTCCTAACAGTGACACAACATTAATTGTTGGCTCAAGTGTCTGAGATTCCAAACCCAATTGTCGTACAATCTAAATAGTAATAAATGAATGTGCAGCTCCAGTATCAAATAAAGCTTTCACTGGACTATGAAAGAGTAGAAGCGAACTTTCCAAATGTTGCTACTCTTCAGCATTAAAACCTGTCTTTGCTGTAATTATAGCATTCATCCTAGTCTAATCAGGGGGTCCTTGAATCCCTTAAACTAATGCCCCATAGTACCCTCCTCTTGGTGCACGACAATCTCTGCTCAAGTGCCCTGGCTTGTTGCCCATCTGGTGGTTAACCTTGGAAGCTATGCAGAACATTGCAATGTGCCCTGGCTTCTAACAATTAAAGCATCCTCCATTATTGGTTGGCGGAGTTGTTAGCACCACGTGAGGCTATGGTCCCTACTGGCAATATTATTGGGGTCTAGTATAGGCCTGCTGTGGCTTTCTAGTTCCCTCCCAAGTTCTCTTATTCCCTTGAAAATTTCCCTGAGGTCTCCAACTCTAGGTATTCCTTGGTGGCGGGTTCTGAAAACTTTGTTGTGGAAAACCTTTTGACGAGGTCAATTCATCTGTGGTCACTGTGCTAGATAAGAATCCTTTTCCAACCCTGCAGCAAATTTGACAATCCCCTCAAATGACTAATTCAAATGACCTACCATCATATGTTTGAGGTGGGGGTTCAATCCTTGGTGAAATCTCTTCACCTTCTACTACGGAGTATCTATCATATGTTGAGTAAAACGAGATAGGCGCTTGAACTGTGTAGTGTATTCCCGTACAGTCCATCCTCCTTGAACCAGGCTGAGGAAATTCTTCTCCTATTGATCTCTCTCATCTTCTGGAAAATACTTCTCCAAAAATCTTCCTTTGAGCGTCTCCCAAGGCATTGCTCTTGCAGCATTTATCCCAATAGTGGCTTGCTCAGCTTCCCACCAATTTGCGGCAGCATAGGTGAGCTGGAACGTAGCAAGATGATGCTTCTCTTGCTCATTACATTCTAATGCTTCAAAGATAACTCCATCTCTCTTGCCCATTGCTCGGCCTTCCATGTTTCTTTTAGCCCATCAAACTTCTCAGGGCAGAGTCCACAAAAATTTGCTAATAACTTCTCTCCAGTTTGTCTTGGCTGGAACGGTGCTGCTGGAGGTTGAACAGGTCGTTGATTTATAGTATGGTTGTAGGTGACCCCTACAAGTTCCATCCTTTATATAAATGCTTCAAAGACTCCAGATGGATCCATTACCTTTGGAATTGGGGCCCTAATACGTGCTTGGTGATTTTTTAAGGGTCCTACCATACTAATAATGAGTGTTGCCTACAAGAGACCCACTGATTAGTTGAAAGTCTTCTCGCAGAAATGAAAACAAGATAGACCGAGAAGTATGAGAACTAATAGTTCTACTAAACAACACATTACAACTTAAAAATACCATCATTATCAGAAGTACTGCTCATATACATATCAAAAGATATACCATAGAGTACACAGTAATCGTACCATGTACCACGTGGGACATAAGCAAAATACAGTACTAAGGGCAACTATACTAGTGGCATCTAACTATACAATATATGCTATGGTCTAATAGCTATCTTTCAAGCTCCCAAAAATTATGTGGACAACATGTCTTGATATAAAACTAGCAAAAATCTAAACCTCTTTAGATCCTGACTCAAAAGGCGTCAGTATCCGATCCTGCTGGTGCCTCATCCTCGGGTGCAATGTCCATCTCTATAGGTGGGTCGTCCTCAGCAGGGATTGTTGCTCTCCTACTACAACTGCAATATCCCAATCCTTAATGATCATCTCATCAACATCCATACACTCAATGCCAAATGCTGGCTCGATGACATCGACGATCAACTACGCAAAATCTCCAACTAGGGCAATAGCATCTGCTAATGCCGCTTGTCCTATTGGAATTCCAGCTAGCTATGCAACCATTGTTGCTACCCACTCAGCTGCCATGATGGCAATGTCTGCCATATATAGTACAGGTCTTGCTGGTAAATCGAACACAACAGGTATCTCAGGTATAACTACCTCATCGGGGTCGACTGCAATATCCTCCATACCCTCATCTCTTACTTCTTCTATGTCATCCTCTCCAGCTATAATATTCTCATCAACCAGCTCTGGGTCCTCTTTTGGATCCTCCTCTGGCTCCTCGTCATCCTCGACAGGCTTGATGTCCTTGACGGTATCCTCCTCTAGGTCAAAATCTACTATCGGCTCAGCCTTTGGTGACTCTAGCTCCTCAGGCTGCTCCTATGGCTCTGGAATGGGTATCTCAGATAGCGGTGATGGTGGTGCTACCACTGGTGGTGCCTTAATAGGTCCCCAAGAATCCCTCAAAGCTCAATAGCATCCATTTCCAGCTTATTCTAGATCAAATGTAAAATTTCCTGGTAAATATCCTGACCAATCCTCACTGAATGGTAAGTATCCATATGCATCTCCACAGGGTGGGTCTTCTCGATCACGTAGAGAGCCTTCTATATGTCATCCTCTAGATATCGGCTAGCTGTCTAGTGTATGAGATCATGATAAAACTCTGGATTGATGGGCGCTACGGTATCCCTATGGATTACATGTCCTCCATAGGCATCGGTAAGGAACTTATGAAACTCTAGATCC
Source organism: Hydrangea macrophylla (assembly GCA_033977485.1). Taxonomy (NCBI): domain Eukaryota; kingdom Viridiplantae; phylum Streptophyta; class Magnoliopsida; order Cornales; family Hydrangeaceae; genus Hydrangea; species Hydrangea macrophylla. Next base: position 26,551,343 of record CM066984.1, on the reverse strand, counting down.
ATAACGCTAACTTATAAAGGAAAACTAACTATCATCAGAAGGATGAACTTATCTTAAATTCATTTCTCATCTCAGGGATCCCAAATACTAGGACCAGAAGGTGTGGACTTGTTAGTAAACGAGAGTATCACAAACCTGAAGCTCTGATCCCAAAACCCCTGTCACGCCCCAAAAGCAGCAAAAATAGAGAAAAATTAATTTCCTTTTTGGGTCCATAGGGAATGACTAGTGAAAGTCACAAATTATCCACACTACCCAGTACTACTCCAACTAAAACAACAGGAACAGTAATAACATCAACTGAAATATATGATAGTTCTAATTATTACAAATCATCAGAGTGTGGTCCACAGAATCATAACAGGTCTGGAGACAACATATGCCCAAGTACCCGTTAACTAACCCAGTTCAACAGTAACATAAAGCTTAAACATAAACTAGATAAACTATCCTCAAATCTTCAGCTGGTGTGAGTGTAGTCGTCAGCATAACAGCCTTATCTAGCATAACCGGCATTAGTAGGGCCATCCTCTGCATATTTTCCTTCCGGGTAATAGCTATCATCATAAGCTCCATTACCTGTATTAGAAGAGACAGGGTAATCTGGGCAGGGGAATGTCCAGGCAATAACGACTATCAGCTTACTGAGAGCTGAGTGAATTGAAACTCACAAGGTACAATGATATAACGTATAACAAGTTATTGAAGTGTCTAAGATATAGTCCTACTAAATAATATCTCTTCTGTATTCCAACGTCGTAACCCAACCCTTATCGTCTAGTTATACTGAGACTGATATGCAACATACTCTTTCCCAAAAGAACAGACTTAATCATTTCACATATATAGACATACCATCTTTTTGTCCATTACTCATTAAGGATATATACCATCCACCGCATTCATGGACACCATGTCAATCCATCCCCTGCTCATTAAGGATGTAAACCCATCCACCGCATATTAGGGATACGACGCTTTGAATTATAGCATAACAATTCTATTGCCATGACTCATCATTGTATACTAGTGATCCCCCATCCACTGCTCGTTAAGGATATTAACCATCAACCGCTCGTTAAGGATATAACATGGATCGCCTGGTTACCTTAGGACTACATGGTCCCGTTCACTGCTCGTTAAGGGTATAACCCATCCACCGCATGTGAACGTATATCATGACCAGGCTTTCGCCCACGTACTATTCCCAAAACTTATCAAACCTACTTAAACTTAGTAATACTATCGATATATGACAATTCCCATGTGGCCTGACTACTCTGATTGAAATGAATGGATATCGAACTCATACATGAATCGCATAATATCTAACGTCATTTTGTCAATCTATTATCCTTAATCATACCTATCTATGTTGTTACATTATCCCTGATCTACCCAAAATAACATAATAGAAGTCCAAAATGAGAATCAAATCTTAAAACCTCATTTGTAATGAACTAAGGGAACAATCCATACTCTATGAAGTTCGATCGATTAAAACCATTTTGATCGATTGAGGAAAACTAAAGTTCGAGCGATCGAAGTTACTTCGATTGATTGAACCTTCAATCGATTAAACTCTGTTCAATTGCTCGAGAGTTGTCTTTTCCAATAGATTATAAACAACATATAAATAAACATCTTGAGGATGTTTTAATATGTCTAATCATACCAAAACTTGTAAAACATTATAATAAAGAGACCAAGTGAGTAAAAACACACTTAGGGTGAGTTTGGCTTGAGCTTTAAGCTTAAAAGCTTCAATGGCCTCTCTCTGTAAAACATTATGTCTTTCCTTCTCTTTCTCTTCTTCTCCCTGTTCTTTTTCTTCTCTGTTACTCTCTCTCTCTCTCTCTCCCTCCCACAGCATATATGGGTGTGTAACAAATGTATGTGTGTGTATATATATATGAAGCACACACTCACAACTCTCCTAACTCACAAGGTTCAACAAACTCTCACACACACATGAAACCAGTGTATATATAGAGGGAGTGGGGATGCAGGTGGCTATTTTTGCGTAAAACTAGGGAATTATGATGATTACACGTTCGATCCATCGAAGTATGTTCGATCGCTCGAGAGTAGAGCAGTCAGGTTAGATCGATTAAAAATAGTCTGATTGATTGAAGTGGGGACCACGTAATAAATTGAGGTTGGTAGGGTTTCGATTACTCGAGAAAGGTTCGATTGCTTAAACTTTAGTTATGCTCGATCGCTCGAAAGTAGTTTGATCGATCGAAGGTTGGATTTCAAGTAGGGTTAAGGAAAGTATATAAAGTCTCTCTGCATAAATAATTATTAAAAATACAGGGTATTACAGAATGTGAAGTATATAGAAGAGTAATGAAAGAAAATAGGTTTACAACTCACTTTTCTACACGAAGTTCTGGGAGCTCCCAAGAGCTGACGTTTTTGTCTAATTTTCTTTTAAAACTCGTTTTAGTACTTTTTACATGATCTCGAGCAATCTCGAATCTTTCGAACGAATTCGAATGATTACAGTCAAACTGGTCAATGGGGACTTTCTCGGAACTTTTAGGACTTCTGGGGGTCACTGGGTGCTGACCATTTCATCCGATTATGCTTTAAAACTCATTTTATTATTTTTCTTATAAAGTCGTTTAATACCCTTTATTTTTAGCATTTACTAATATGAAGAGATTCTATATACTTCCCTTGATCATACTTGAAGTTTCACTCTCGATTGATCGAAGTCCTTTCAAGTGATCGAGAACTCCTTCAATCGATCGAACCTTGCTCAATCAATCGAAACCCTACCAACATGAATTTATTACGTGTTCCCCACTTCAATCGATCAAATCGGTCTCAATCAATCGAACATGGCCGATCTGCTCTCAAGCGATCGGAGTAGCTTCGATCGATTAAACATGTCTAGATATTTCATCTTATTTTGTGTACTGGAATGCCATCTGTCCCTTCCCTTTCCCTATATATACTTGTATGCACATGTGTGTGGGTTTGGTTCCTAGATTTTGAGAGCTTGGTGAGAGAGAGTGTGTGTGTATGTGTGTATGCTTGTGTTTATATAGATACCTATACATACACGTACATCTTTATATATATACTCTATGTGAGAGATAGAGAGAGACAGAGAAGAAGAAAGAAGGAGACAGAGTCAGAGAAGGAAAGAGAGAAGGAGCCATTAAAGCTCGAAGCTTACACATTGCCAAACACACCCTTAACGATGTTACAGTGAGTTCCAAACTCACTCGGTAGCATTAGTATAATGTTTTACAAGTTTTTTGATGTCTAATGAGGACCCAAACACACCTTACCAGGTTCTGGATGTTCACTGCCAGAATCTAGAAAAAGATGATGTCTTTGCTTGTTCATTGGAAATAATGATTTTAGTGGCATCCGTGTTCTTGTCTTGAGTGTTGCAGACACCCAATTTTGAACACACTCTCAGGATTTAGGGAGAAAAACCTCTTGAAGATCTCAATGATGAGGAAAAAGGTATCTCAATTTTGTGTAAGGAAAGTTTGAACTTCGAAAAGTGTTCTTGGATCCCAAAGTATGCATTTTGAGCCTAGATTTGTGTTTTTCTCAAAATTGATTTCCAAAATATGCATATGATATAAGGAAAATAGTTATTAAGGTTTCAAACATTAAGTCCAAGAGTTCAGTAGCTTAATTTCAGAAAAACTTTCTAAACCGACACGCGTCGGAAGCTAATTGTGAAAAAGTTCACGAAATAGCATAAGAATTCTGGGAGACTTCTAAATCAAAATTGACTTTTAATACTTATGAAAATTACTCCTAGAATATTTTGAAATTTAAATTCAACCTTGTAGATTTCCAACAATTCAAAAACGGGTGATTTCGGTGGCCAAAAATGATTTTTTACGAAAATCTAGAAGTACTATGGATATAAAATTTGACATGGAAGACATGGAAGCAGGGGATACACAGAGAATGGGAAAAATCAAGTTGCGATTGTCATCTTTCATTGGCGGCTCTAGTGGGACCCTCCACCTCCCAAATGTGTCCTCTACTTGATTTTTCTCTCTCACATTGTATATACACATGTGCTGTAGAAGGAAATTGCAAGGAAGCTTCATTTTATCCTTGAATTGACCAATTTGCCCTCTTTCTATGCATAAAAAGACATCTAAATTCTACAAACTTTGCATGTAAATTGGACCTTTGGGTTCACTTTTGGAGACCCTTGAAAACACACTAAGAATCCATACACTTGAGAGTTATACTAGCATACTTGAAGTTTGTGAAAAAAAGTAGGGAAAAAAAAAGCTAAAAACAATAAGTTGTGCTTGTCTTTTCTAGAATAGAAAATGAAAAAGTAAAAAAAGCATTCTCTTTGTTTTCTTATAACTCAAAAAGAAGTAGTAATTTAAGAGATCTAAGTTGACATCTTTGCATCTTTGACTTTGAGCTTCAAGAACACTTGAAGGAAGAACAACTTTATTCCAACATCTTTGCATTTTTAAGAGATCTTCAAGTGGTAAACTCCAAACTAACTCTTTAATCCACTCGTTTTGTGTGTGTGTGTGTATGTGTATTTCAAGGACATGGATCTTGTCTTTCGTCTTTTTGTTTTCTTCACACATTCATTTTGATTTCTCATACAAAGATCCAAGTTCTAGTTGATTTTCGTTGATAAAAATGGATTAGAGGTGCTATTTTCTTATTTTTCTTACTTTGAAGATGGTTCTTGAGTTTTGTTTCCTCTTTTAGTAAAGAACACATGTGCACACACTTAAACATGCATTATTCTTTGCCTTTTTCTTTGAGTCTATGATGAAGATGTATATTTTCTTCTATGACTCTATATATTTACATGTACTTTTGTTTCCTTTTTAGACACACCAAGATGATAATTGTAAGTCCTTCATCCACCAAGTTTGGGGTTCATTACCAAGAAATACATAATTGATTCGAAGTCATCTTCAACATCTTCATTCTTGATTTTGATTTTTCTAAAGGATTATTCACCTCACTAAAAGTGTTTTTGCTACAAGATAAAATAAATGGACTGGAAATTGTTCATTAAAGAAAATTTGACTTTTATCCATGGGTTAGAACTCATTATACACCCTTGAGGCTTGACTCCAAAACTCATGGATGAATGAAGATGAAATAACCTTCATCTGATTTGCCTGGATAAATTTCACTTACTAATTTCCAAATATTACCGGAAATACAATTGATATACTTGAAAATAATGTATTTACGATTGAAGTTTGGAAAAGTCTAGATGATGCAATCAACAGTCATTTCATGGAAATAATTCTTAGCTTGATAAGCTATACACTGACAAAAAGTCAAGATAACCAAGCTAAGGTTATCTTCCATGAGAGTGAAGAAAGTAAGATTGTGCTAGAACTTTCCAAATCTCTATTATAAATAAATTATGCATAGAAGATGATCATACTTTGCTCTCTCGATAATGCGACATAAAACATGGTTTACAAATCATTGTAAGATAATTGGAAGGAAGATCAAAAGCATGAAAGAACATGTTTGAGTGATCTTGCATGCCTATTTTGCATATTTTTTGATTTGTCGTAAGATATCAAAATTTTAAAATAATAGAGATTGACTCAACTCTGTGTTCAGAGATGTCAAGTTCAACCTGGGCTTAGGAAAGTATTTTTTCTATAAACTTTAGTAAAATAGCATTAGTTTGACAAAAAATGGACCTTCATAGGTATTTTGTGAATTAAGTTATGATATTGCAAGATCAGTCGACGAATTTGGGCCAAAAGCTTTTATATAAAAATTTTAGAATAGTGAAGTCTGTTTCAAATCAGTTTTCAGAGAGCTTAAGATTAATCTGGGTCTATGAAAGTGTTTTTCTTATAAACTTCAATGAAATACCTTTTGTTTGCATAAGATAGGCCTCGATCAGTGCTTTATGAATTTATTTATGTTTTTTGCAAGATCAGTCGATGATTCTGGACATAGACTTTTCAAATGAATAGAACTCATACTTCACTTATGAAAATGAGGTCCTACATTTTGGAGAATCTTCCTAACTCATTAACGTTATGATTTGGAAAATGAATTGAATTGATTCATTGTTCAAATCTGGAATTTTGATTGTTAACAATTTCTCTCATTTTCCATACATTTCACTTGCATGCTTGGATTTCTTTTGTTATTTTGCAATGCTTGGTTGTTTTAATGCATTTTGATGCAAAGATTCAAAAGACTCGGACTCAACTTCTTAGACCAGTCTTGCCTCTTCCGCATGTGACTTAGTGTCCATATGCCATGTGCACTCTTCTATCCTTCTCTTTAGAGATTTTGCTAGGTTTACAAATTTTGCATCAATTACACAAATCCTTTAGGATAGTCTCCATTATATGTTTATTTGTTAGAGACATATTATCTAGGATTATTGCATGTCATACGTCATGTTTACCTTTAATTATCATTGCGACTCTGCATAAGTCACCCCAATGCAAGTTCTCTTGTTCGCTCTTGCATTCCATGCACGTTTTCTTTCTTTGCATTTGATCCCGAGTGGGATTGACCTGGGCTTAGCCTCAAGGGAGGGGCTTTTCGCACTGTGAGTATTGTTTTTATCCTTTCTCTAGTATCGCATGTATATCCGCTTGCTACTTGAACTTAGTCTATTGATTGATTTTGCTTAGATACTCTTTATGCCATGTATATATTATCTAGTATGATTGAGGAAAGAACACCAATTATGAGTTAAGAACAAAGATATTGGCAAGACCTACCATAAGGTAGGGCGAGGAGGGGGTGCTTTAGTCCAAACTTATGGCTCCTTTCCCTATTGTAAGAAGACCCCGAGCCTTCTTTCTAGCAATGAAGGGTGAATACCCTTCCATTTTGGGTAAGTCGATTCACAGTTTCCTAATACCATAAAAATTAGATGGTGCCTCTAGTCAATTGGATTAAAGCCATAAGCCCTAGGTCTCTATATATAGTCTTGGATCTGTCCTGGGACATAATTGAGACTAACAGGACCTACGAACGACTGGCGTCCAACAGTCTGGCGACTCTACCGGGGATTTGGAACTCGAAACAATATTTAAAAAGCTGAGCAGTTCATAATATAAATAACAGGAAAAATCCACAATCTGTAACTACCAATCGATTGAGACATGGGTCCAATCAGTTGGGGTAAAAATAATGACAATTGATTGTACATATTGACAATCGATTGGGTAATAATTTATGTCAATCGATTAGATAAAATGTTAATCGATTGGGATCACAATATTACCAATCGATAGGGAAAAGTCCCAATTGTTTGGGACTACGCCTTCTTCCAAGAGAGTGGCTGTCTAGAACTGAAAGTCCGAGGGACTCATTTAATGTGTCGTTCTTTCTTTTGGTCGTGAAAAAAACACCATAAAGATGATACCAAGTGAGTATGGCACTCACCCTAAGGTGTGTGAATGTGTGTGTGAGCTTTTGGAAAAGCTTGGAGCTTTAATAACCTCTTCTCCCTCCTCTTTCTTTGTCATCTTCTTCTTTTATTTTTCTTCTATTTTCTTCTCTTGGTTGGTCTCTTTTCTTCTTCTCCTTCACATAGTGTGTGTATGGGTATATATATGTATGTGGGTGTATGCATATACATGTGAGTATGTATATGTATAACGATCTATCTCTCTCTCTCTCTCTCTCTCTCTCTCTCTCTCTCTCTCTCAATTCTGCAAACCCAATAGAACACAAATTTTCGTCCCATATATATAAAAGACAGAGTGGACGGGTGTCAACACCCCAGCCAAACTTGGATCTCAAGTTCTACTACGACCAATCGATTGGGTTCAGTTCCAATCGGTTGGGGACAAGGATATGTGATACTAATCGATTGTACAACATGACAATCGATTGGGGCATTTATTCATTACTCCAATTGATTAGTATAAGTCCAATCGATTGGTTTAAAATTTTCAACTATCAATCGATTGGTAAAGTGTCTAATCGATTGGGATACTAAATTTAGCAATTCATAGGATGAAACTTATGCATAGATCAAAGCAATAATATAATGTTTCATTTATTAGTATACATTCAAAAATGCACGGTATTACAACTTGGAGCCTAAGTTTGATTCACAAAGTCCCATTGGATCAAGTCTAATATGTGAATGACCCGAGACCCACATTTTTTCTACAAGAACCAAATCTGAGAGTCAAAACCATAATATTACTCTTTGACATCAAAGACAATTTCCTGTATTCAAAGCCATCTATCGTCCTATCAATAATTATTAAAACTTAAAATGAAAGGTTAGCTCTATTGTCAGAGTATCAATGGGTAATGCTAGAGCAAAAGGTATGGTTAAAAGTTTTAACGACACTTTTTTTTTTGTTATTGCTAAAACTTTCAGTGATACTTTAGCATTACGCAAAGTGAAAACTAGATTTAGAATCAAATGATAGAAATAAAATAGACAAGTGCACGACTTAAAAGCATTTCGGAAAAGTGAAATTTTACCCCAATCACCGGTTAAAGTAAGGCTGTGTTCAATTTCTCCATTATATGAAAACTATTGTGATCTTTGCGGTGAAATAAAATATCTTAGATTCCAAGACCTTATTAGTGGATTAATATTTGCACGATTGGATTGTAGCTTGCAGGACACCTTACACAAAGTTTGAGTGATAATAATGAGGTGAATTATACCCATTACATCCTTCAATTGCACTCCCATTAAACAACCAATTAAAACCGTTTTACCACTGACTCAAGTTGGAAATATATACAAGGCGTGTATATTTAAATACGAAATCATGGTTTGGGCGCTTACTCAATGCTGATCAATAACACGAATTGATAATAGTGTGGAAACTTATATTGTTTGTGAGATGATTAGCTTTACCACCGACTCAAGTTGATCGTAACAAATTACAACATATACATTTAGAATAATATTTGGGGCACTAACAAAATCCACTAACACTTATTAACACACTCTATCTCTCTCCTAATGGCACCGTGGGGTCCGCAGTGGACCCCGCAGTACCACTAGGAGAGAGATAGAGTGTGTTAGTAAGTGTTAGTGAATTTTGTTAGTGCCCCTAGCATTGCCCATACATTTAATAGAAGTTTAGCAAAAAAATCCTTTCTTTTAAACTTATAAAGTTTAAAAGATAATCCGTCTTTTTCTATTTATTTTTTATTTTCGTCAAAACTCCATGACCGGTGAAACTTATTCGGATCAAATCCTTAAATTTTATAGACGATTGTCATTAAATCCTCCATCCATGTACTTTCATGGATGAAGGACACCCAATATTTTTATTTAGTACTAGATCCCTTAGATCCTAGTTAATACACCTAATCACGGTTAATAATTTTATTTGTTCCCTAAACACCCTTTGGTATACTTTGTAAGATATATATACATCATATATGCAGTAAATCGGTGACTTAGTGCTCTACTTAATTTGGTCTTTTAACTCATGATTTTCCACAATGTGATTATATTGAATGTGATGTTTTTTTTTTTGCTAAAGATATTGAGTGTGAGGCTAATTACATTCATTTACTCCCTTTAATCCATGCGGCCCTTTTAGCACATTTTTGTGGTGATTTTTCTGGTTTCTCCTTGAGTTCAAAGAGTGTATTTATAATTCCTTCAATCATTGACCCTTGCATTGTGTATTTATTATCTCTATTAATTACATACATGTTGGATAATATATTTCTACAGCAATTATTATGCCCAACTTGGAACAATAAGATCATCAAAAATATTTTTAGTCATTATTTTGCTTGTGAAATTCACAAACAAGCCGTTGGTACATGAAGCCAAAAAAATTGGATTATAAGTCCCACAAGTGAGACTTTGTGAAATTCACAAAATAAGCTATTGGCATATAAAGAAAAAAAAATGGATTATTAGTCACATAAGTGAGACTTGTGAAATTCACAAAATACACTATTCTGATTATATTAGGTTATTAAGCCATTTAAATACATAACTACATTCACATTCGCGTTTGTATAACTTTATACTAGGTTTGAGAAGTTCACAATTTATTTCAAACAACATTTTTCCTAGTTGGATTGTGTAGTTTAGAAATTAAACAACTAAGTAATGGGGGTAACTGCATTTTGTGAATTGTGAATTTCCCAACAATGTTTTATTAATAAGTTTTCAGGTCTTCAGAAGCGTCTTAGGAGATAAGGGTTATTGAGGTGTTTACATTTGTGAAATTCACAATTAAACTATTTGAATCCCACCAAATTTCCAATTTATTGTGATTTTAGGTCTGTGAATTTCACATATAGAACTGTAGTCCCCCTGATGTTGAATAGTGAATTTTACTACTTAGCGACCACATGTAAATTTCACAACCAACCTGTATTTCTGGTTGTGTCTACCAAATTCCTGATAAGGCAAAACCATGAAGAACACCAAAATAGTATTTGATAAGGCAAATCACAAAATTATCAACACCAAAATGCCAAGATTCACACACAGTTGAGTGAATTTCACAGAAAATCTGACAAGAAGCTAAGAATATAAGGAATCAATGGGTGAATTTCACGAATACTCTTAGAAGAAACTTAGTTTCATTGAAATCAAAATCTATGAATTTCTTAAAAAAGAGTGTGCTTTTAAAGTGGGAACATCATGAATCATATTCTTAAAGGACCCTAATTACACCAATATCTTACCTTTCTTCCCCATGTTGATTATATCCATAATCAAGCATAAGAATCCCAGCATGGTTCCTTTCCACGTCTGATTCTTCACGAAAAATTTTGAACTCCTCACCAAAACTGTTTTTTTTTTTTAAGCCAACGTCTTATGGACCAAGAAGAGATTGATGTTGTGCATGCACTAGATAAGGAGAAGGGCATCACTCTGGAAGATTTCAAACTCATAGAGATGCATATGGCCATCTCTCTCTCTCTCTCTCTCTCTCTCTCTCTCTCTCTCTCTACAATAATAGGAAGAGAACCATGAAGATCTGTATTTTATTTGTAAATGAAATGTTGCTGGAAATTACGTATGTTTATTGTCAATTTCAGAATTTCTAATTTTGGAAGACTAAATTTAGGACAGAAATTTGGGGAAGAATCAATTATGAAATGTTACCTTTAGGAAGGATGTTGTAATACCCCGTATTTTCAATAATTATTTAATGCAGAGAGATTTTGTATACTTCCTTTGTTCACTCTTGAAATTCGATCTTCGATCGATCGAAGCTCTTTCGAGCAATCGAGCATTCCCAAAGTTCAAGCGATCGAACCCTGTTCTAGCGATCGAAACCCTACCGACCTGAATTTATTACGTGGACCCTACTTCAATCAATCAAACTTTCTTTAATCGATCAAACCTGGCTAAACTGATCCCAAGAGATCGAACTTGTAATCATTTGTATTCCCAGATATCCCACAAATCTTGCCATCTGCCCTCCCTCCCCTTTATATATACTTGTGCTTATGTGTTTGTAAGGGTTTGATGAACTTAAGAAAGAGTTAGAGAGAGTGTGTGTGCTTGTGTGTTAATATATATGCTCATACTTCTATATATATGCACATACCTATATATATACTTACAGTTAGAGAGAGACAAAAACAGAGATGGAGAAGAAGAATAGAAGAAAAGAGAAAGAGATGGAGAGAGAGACAGAAGAGACACTAAGACAGAGAGAGAGAAGAGGAGGTCATTAGAGGGAGCTCAAAGTTTTCAAGCTTGTCAAATGCACCTTAACGAAGTTCGGTGAGTTCCAAACTCACTTGGTATCTAAGTTATGACATTTTACATGCTATTGGATGTTTAATATTAACCTAAATGACCCTTACTAGATTCGTACGTTCACTGCAGAATTCTGGAGAAGACGTAGCTTGACCGATCAAACCGAGTTCAATCGATCGAGCATCACTAAGTCTCAAGCAATTGAACTGAGTTCAATCGATCGAGACGACCTTCAGTTCGATCGATCGAGAGACCTCAATCGATCGAACATCACAGTTATTCAATCGATCGAGAGCACTTCAACCGATCGAACATCACAATTCTTCAATCGATCAAAAGGACTTCAATCGATTAAACCCAGCAGAACATGGATGTGTTCTTTAAGCTTTGACTCATAATGCATTGTTGTTTAATTATTGTTTCATGTTACTATTATGCAATATTATGAATTACGAAGGTAATGGGATACGATAATGAGATTGAGGAAATATGGTGAGTAACGCAGTTAGGTTCAAAACGTTAGTAATAATATGATGCGATAATGAGCTAAGGATTGGAGATAATAACCATAGGTAGCATTGAGTAACTGGTGTTTGAGTCAGTGGGTTATTGGTTATCTTTGAGGTTATGTGAGTCGAGCTGATGATTTAGCTTATGTTGAATCCGATAATTGGGTAACAAGAATTTATTCAGGATCGTGAGAATTATGGGTGCACAGTACTCGCAAGAGTTCTTAAAAGCGGTGAACAAGAGTAGATGTGGCACACCCATGGTTTGTATTTACCAGAGCTATGTATGTATAATACTTGCAAGCGTTCTTAAAAGCTGTGAATAGTAAGAGTCTTTAAAAGTAGTGAACAAGAGTATTGGTACTTTCGTAGACCAGTCGTTATATGAGAACGATGTATGGGTGCTCGCAAGAGTTTCGTAAAAGTGGTATAGCGGTAAACAAGAGCACTGATATGTTGTGATGATATAATCAGCTCGAGATAGTCAGTGGGTATGGGTGCAGTCAGCCTTAGAGTTGGTAGACGATGAGAATCGATTAATGATGTGTCTGAATAAAAGAGGAAGAGATATATTTAGTATCACTATTATGTATTGTTCATAATTGGTAATCTCGTTATTTCTATTAGACTGTGTTAGTTAGTTCACACTCAGCTTTCAGTAAGCTGACGCATATATTGCCTGGACATTCCCTATCCAAACTACCTTGTCCTTAACAATGCAGGTATTGGAGCTTACGATGATGGATACTACCCGGGGTTGGATTATGCAGAGGATGGTCCCTCTAATGCCGGTATAATGGAGAGGAGCACTATGCTGACGACTATCCTTACGCCAACTAAAGACCCGAAGATAGTTATTTAGTTTATTTCTGTTGTTCTGTTGAACTCTGTTTTGTTTTAGCTTACGGGTACTTGGGCATATGTTGTCTCCAGACCTGTTGTGATCGTGTGGACCACACTCTGATGTTTTGTTTGTAATAGATAGAACCGTTTTATTTTCAGTGGATGTTGTTTTCTGTTCCTGTTTATCTTATGGACTAGTACTGTGTGGTGTGGATAATTAGCTACTTTCACTTGTCATTCCCTATGGACCCAAAAAGGAAATTTATTTTTCTCAATTTTTGCTGCTCCGGGGCGTGACAGGATTTTTGGTATCAGAGCCCTAGGTTGTGATACTTTCGTTCACTAAACGATTCCACATCATCTGGTCCTAGTATCTTGAGATCCTTAAGATGAGATATGAGTTTAAGATAAGTTTGTCTTCCTAACGATAGATAGTTTTCTTTTGCAGGTTAACATTATGGATCCAGAGTTCCATAAGTTTGTGACCGATGCCGATGGAGGACATGTGATCTATGGGGATACCATGGAGCTAACTGATCTGGAGTTTTATCATGACCGCATAAACCAGATAGCTAGCTGATATCTAGAGGAGGATATGTGGAAGGCTCTTTGTGTGACCGGGAAGACCCACAGTGCAGAGATGCGTATGGATGCTTACCATTCAGTGAGGATTGGTAGGGATGTCTACCAAGAGATTTTACGTTTGATCCAGAGCAAGCTGGAGATGGACGCTATTGAGCTTCAGGCTATTCTTGGAGGACCTATTGAGAGAGCACTAGCAGTAGCACCACTATCTTCGGTACTTGAGGTACGCATCCCGAAGCCACGGGAGAAGCCTGAGGAGCTAGAGTTACCAGAGGCCAAGCCGATAGTAGATGCCAACCCAGAGGAGGATCCTGTTGAGGACATTGAGCCAATTGATGATAACAATGAGCAAGAGAATGACCCGAAGGAGGCAGAGTTTGAACTAGAGGACCCGATAGAAGGAGATGAGATTCTTGAGGCACCAGTAGAGGATGCTGCAGCTGAGCCAGAGGAGATTATAGTACCTAAGATACTCATGGAGTTTAATTTACTTGCAGGACCCGTACTACATATGGCTGCCCTTACGAATATGGCAGCCGAGTGGGTAGTAGTGTTGGTTGCACAGCCAGTTAAAGTTCTGATAGGACAGGCTACACTAGCAGATGCTATGGCCCTAGTTTGGGATTTTTGCTAAATTAGTCGTCGATGTTGCCGAGCCAGCTTTCGGTGTTGAGGAGATGGAGATTGACGACATGGTTGTCAAGGATTGGAATATAGGAGTGGTAGTTGGAGGAGCAGTAGCACCAGTGGAGGCCGATCCACCTGTGGAGATGGATATTGCACCTGAGGATGAGGCACCAGCAGGAGGATCAGATGGTGACGACTTTTGAGTCAGGGTCTGCAGGGTTTAGCTTTTGTTAGTTTATATTAGGACATGTTGTCCACCAAATTTTTGGGAGCTTGAGAGATAGCTATTTGACCATAGATTTGTATAGATATTATTAGTAGTGGTAGTATTGTAAATAGCTGACCTTAGTACTGTTTTAGCCTTGTCCCACGTGGTACATAGTTTGACTAATGTGTACTATGCGGTACATCTTTTGATATTCATATATCTGAGCAGTACTTTCACTATTGATTGTATGTTTGATTGATAGGTGTGTTTAGTAGAACTGTTAAGTTCTTGCTGCGTCTCGCTCTATCTTACTTTCATTTATGGGAGAAGACTTTCAGCCGATCTTTTAATCTCTTGTAGGCGATACTCGTAATCATTATGGTTAGACCAATGAATCAAGCACAGTTGGGAGCCCCTATTTCGGAGGGAATAGATCCAACCGGTGTTTTTGAAGACTTCATGCAGAGAATGGAACATGTGGGAGATACTGACAATCACTTCACCCATCAGAGACCTGTTGCACCACCACCGTCGAGACAGACGACGATAAGCTACTAGAAAAATTTTGTGGTTTATGTCTCGAAAAGTTTGATGGACTTATAGAACCCTGGCAAGCCGAACAGTGGATAAGGGAGATGGAATTATTCTTTGAAGCACTTGTGTACAGTGAACAAGAGAAGCATTGACTTGCTACGTTCTAGCTCACTTACGCCACCGCAGATTGGTGGGAAGCTGAACGAGCCACTGTTGAGATAAATGCTGCGAGAGCAATGCCTTGGGAAATATTCAAAGGAAGATTTTTGGAGAAGTACTTCCCAGAGGATGAGAGAGATCAACAAGAAATGAATTTTCTCAGTCTGTTCAAGGAGGATGGACTGTTTGAGAGTACACTACACAATTCGAGCGTCTATCTCGTTTTGCTCAAAATATGGTAGATACTCAGCAAAAGAAGGTGAAAAGATTTCACCAAGGACTGAATCCCCACCTCAAACATATGATGGTTGGTCATCTGAATCAGTCATTTGAAGGAATTGTTAGATTTGCTCCAGGATTAGAGAAAGATGCCTATCCATTACAACAATCACAGATAAATCGACCTCAGTCGTCGAGAGGATTTCAGCCACGGAATTTCCAGAACCAACTGCCAAGGAATACCCAGAGTTGGAGACCTCAGAAAAATTTTCAAGGGAACAAGAGAACTTGGGAAGGAACCAGAAAACCACAGTAGGGTTATTCTCGATCCCAACAATATCGCCAGCAAGGGCCACAGTCGCAGGCATTGCTAACAGCACTGCCAAACAACACTGGAGGATGTTTTAATTGTAGAAAGCCAGGGCATAGTGCTTGGTTCTACACCGCTTCCAAGGGTAATCATCGAATGGATCTCGTCAGTCAAAATTGTAAGAAGCTGGGACATTTTAGCAAGGACTACCGTGCACCACAAGGAGCATATTATGGGGCACCAGTTCAAGGACCCCCAGATCAGACAAGGATAAATGCTATCATTCTAGTGGAGTCAGGCTTTAATGCTAATGAGAAACAACATTTAGAAGGTACGCTTGTACTCTTTCATAGTCCAGTTAAAGATTTATTCGATACTAGAGCTGCACATTCATTTATTGCTATCAAGATTGTGCATTAGATAGGTTCAGAACCTTAGACACTTGAGCCAACACTTAATGTTGTGTCACCATTGGGAGTGACTGTTAATCTCGGTAAAGTATGTAAGGATTGCCCACTAACCTTGGGAGATAGGAATCTTCCAACAGACTTAGTAGTTCTGTCAATGTTAGAATTTGACATAATCCTAGGAATGGATTGGTTGACTAAGTACAGCGCCAACCTAGACTGCCCTACTCGGACAATTGTATTTTCGAAATAAGGAAGATCGACGATTAAATTTTAGTGTCAGACAATAAGCGATATACTCTTGATAAGTGGTTTAGATACAATCGGGAGTGCAAGAACGGAACTCAAGATGGATCAAATTCGTACTGTACAAGATTTTTAGGATGTATTCCAGGATATTAAAGGACTTCCACCAAAAAGAGAAATAGACTTTGGTGTGGAGTTGGTAAATGGTATGTTACCGATATCAAAGACTCCATATAGGATGGCACCAACTGAAGTGTTTGTAGTAACCCGTGTTTTCATGTTTAAATTGACGATTTAGACTTCGTGTGCGATTTTAGCGAAAATTGGTCACAGGGGTATTTTGGTCATTTTTTCAATTTTATAAGTCATGGACTAAAAATATATTTTTTGGGAAAAGTTACGTTAGATTAAATGATTTGGTATTCGTGTTGGAAGTTAAGATTTTTCGAGTCATATTTAAAATTAAATCTAATATTTTCTCTTTTAATTTTAACAGTAGCAGAATTTTGTTTTCAGATTTTTGTTAGTAAAACAGATGAAATTTAAGGTTCTGCCCGCGTTGTCCCAAGCAAAACTCGATTCTGCACACTTTTCGTCTAATGCAATTTTCTCAGATTCTGCACCGTTTGGGCAGAAAACGAGGATTACAGTAGCAGTTTTAGTGTATCAGAAATTAAATCTAATATTTTCTCTTTTAATAATTAGATTGTTAGGCCATTATGTTTGGTTATTTATACACTAATATTAGTGGAGTTATAGGTGCATTAGTGTATGTTTACATCATCTTGC
The DNA here is from genome assembly GCA_033977485.1 of Hydrangea macrophylla. Lineage (NCBI taxonomy): Eukaryota > Viridiplantae > Streptophyta > Magnoliopsida > Cornales > Hydrangeaceae > Hydrangea > Hydrangea macrophylla. Next base: position 26,534,227 of record CM066984.1, on the reverse strand, counting down.
ATATTCCTTATGAACTACCCATTAATTAGAAGTTAGTGGATTGTTAGGCCAATGTCTCTAAGTGGAGTTATAGGTGCATTAGTGTATGTTTACATCATCTTGCATATTCCTTATGAACTACCCATTAATTAGAAGTTAGTGGATTGTTAGGCCAATGTCTCTAAGTGGAGTTATATGTGCATTAGTGTATGTTTACATCATCTTGCATATTCCTTATAAACTACCCATTAATTATAAGTTAGTGGTTAATAAGTGGATTGTTAGGCCATTGTCTCCAAGTGGAAGCTTGGCTATTTATACACTCACATACTCTCTCAAACACACACATTCTACACTTCTAGCATAGAGAGCTTGAAAGAGTCACACAGAGAGAGATTTATATATATATATATACACAATTATAGATATACATACACCTCGAGTTAGAAGAAGAAGAAGAAGAAGAAAAGTGTTTGGGAGTTGCTCAACATCATTTATAGGTACCGGGTTGTGTACAATATGCTTTCTAAATTCTCCGGAGTATTTCTTTGTTATCTCTACTTGTACTCTTTTTGCAGTTATGTTGTGTTTTCATTTGGAATCAATGAGTATGTGTTTATTGCTAAGTGCTATGGGACTAAAGGGTCATGAGCAAGGAGCACCTACCAACAGTCCAACAGGCCTCAGGGACCGACGTACTGGAGACGGGTGAGGTGAGGTGAGGTGTCTCTTGCTATGTGATCAAGAGGAACCTGGTATGATGCTATTGGTATGAGCATTGGGGTAGTGTGAGCAGTTGGGTTGTAAGACTGGTCAATTGATTTGATGTCATTCTATGTATTTGATTGTCATTATCCTTTTGAGCCTTTATTATTCATGTCATATTGTATACTTCCCGGTATAGTTTTTAGATGCAGGCAGTGCCGGTAACCGAAGCCTAGAAGGGAGATAAAGTTAAGGAAGATATAGGAGATCCGTGGAGAATATGGACCTGCTGGGAGTTTTAAAGAAATTTTGTATTTTTATTTTAAAGAATCAAGTGTGATTTATTTAATTTTTCAATGGAAATACGCTTATTTTTGCGGGGCGTCACAAATGGTATCAGAGCCTGTCCCCAGCCGGAAATGTAGGACTAAGTCAAGGTTAGATAGTCTACATCGCCTGGGAGGAGTCAGAGAAGGTTGAAAAAAAAAAAAAAAAAAATTGTTATTTTATAAAACAAAATATGCTATATTTGTTTTAAACATTATTTTAAGAAATTTATGAAGTTATTTACCAAATGCTTTTATCTCTAGATTTCGGGACGAAATCTCTATTAAGGAGGGTAGATTGTAGTAACCCGTGTTTTCACGTTTAAATTGACGATTTAGACTTCGTGTGCGATTTTAGCGAAAATTGGTCACAGGGGTATTTTGGTCATTTTTTCAATTTTATAAGTCATGAACTAAAAATATATTTTTTTGGGAAAAGTTGCGTGAGATTAAATGATTTGGTATTCGTGTTGGAAGTTAAGATTTTTTCGAGTCATATTAAATCTAATATTTTCTCTTTTAATTTTAACAGTAGCAGAATTTTGTTTTCAGAGTTTTGTTAGGAAAACGAAGGAAATTTAAGGTTCTGCCCGCGTTGTCCCAAGAAAAACTCGATTCTGCACACTTTTCGTCTAATGTAATTTTCTCAGATTCTGCACCGTTTGGGCAGAAAATGAGGATTTCAGTAGCAGTTTTTAGAATGCTACCAATTAATTAGAAGTTAGTGGATTGTTAGGCCAATGTCTCTAAGTGGAGTTATAGGTGCATTAGTGTATGTTTACATCATCTTGCATATTCCTTATAAACTACCAATCAATTAGAAGTTAGTGGATTGTTAGGCCAATGTCTCTAAGTGGAGTTATAGGTGCATTAGTGTATGTTTACATCATCTTGAATATTCCTTATAAACTACCCATTAATTAGAAGTTAGTGGTTAATAAGTGGATTGTTAGGCCATTGTCTCCAAGTGGAAGCTTAGCTATTTATACACTCAAATACTCTCTCAAACACACACATTCTACACTTCTAGCATAGAGAGCTTGAGAGAGTCACATAGACAGAGATTTATATATATATATACACAATTATAGATATACATACACCTCAAGTTAGAAGAAGAAGAAGAAGAAGAGAAGTGTTTGGGAGTTGCTCAACATCATTTATAGGTACCGGGTTGTGTACAATATGCTTTCTAAATTCTCCGGAGTATTTCTTTGTTATCTCTACTTGTACTCTTTTTGCAGTTATGTTGTGTTTTCATTTGGAATCAATGAGTATGTGTTTATTGCTAAGTGCTATGGGACTAAAGGGTCATGAGCAAGGAGCACCTACCAACAGTCCAACAGGCCTCAGGGACCGACGTACTGGAGACGGGTGAGGTGAGGTGAGGTGTCTCTTGCTATGTGATCAAGAGGAACCTGGTATGATGCTATTGGTATGAGCGTTTGAGTAGTGTGAGCAGTTGGGTTGTGAGACTGGTCAATTGATTTGATGTCATTCTATGTATTTGATTGTCATTATCCTTTTGAGCCTTTATTATTCATGTCATATTGTATACTTCCCGGTATGGTTTTTAGATGCAGGCAGTGCCGGTAACCGAAGCCTAGAAGGGAGATAAGGTTAAGGATGATATAGGAGATCCGTGGAGAATATGGACCTGCTGGGAGTTTTAAAGAAATTTTGTATTTTTATTTTAAAGAATCAAGTGTGATTTATTTAATTTTTCAATGGAAATACGCTTATTTTTGCGGGGCGTCACAAATGGTATCAAAGCCTGTCCCCAGCCGGAAATGTAGGACTAAGTCAAGGTTAGATAGTCTACATCGCCTGGGAGGAGTCAGAGAAGGTTGAAAAAAAAAAAAAAAAAAAAATTTTGTTATTTTATAAAACAAAATATGCTATATTTGTTTTTAAACATTATTTTAAGAAATTTATGAAGTTATTTACCAAATGCTTTTATCTCTAGATTTCGGGACGAAATCTCTATTAAGGAGGGTAGATTGTAGTAACCCGTGTTTTCATGTTTAAATTGACGATTTAGACTTCGTGTGCGATTTTAGCGAAAATTGGTCACAGGGGTATTTTGGTCATTTTTTCAATTTTATAAGTCATGGACTAAAAATATATTTTTTGGGAAAAGTTACGTTAGATTAAATGATTTGGTATTCGTGTTGGAAGTTAAGATTTTTCGAGTCATATTTAAAATTAAATCTAATATTTTCTCTTTTAATTTTAACAGTAGCAGAATTTTGTTTTCAGATTTTTGTTAGGAAAACGGATGAAATTTAAGGTTCTGCCCGCGTTGTCCCAAGCAAAACTCGATTCTGCACACTTTTCGTCTAATGCAATTTTCTCAGATTCTGCACCGTTTGGGCAGAAAACGAGGATTACAGTAGCAGTTTTAGTGTATCAGAAATTAAATCTAATATTTTCTCTTTTAATAATTAGATTGTTAGGCCATTATGTTTGGTTATTTATACACTAATATTAGTGGAGTTATAGGTGCATTAGTGTATGTTTACATCATCTTGCATATTCCTTATGAACTACCCATTAATTAGAAGTTAGTGGATTGTTAGGCCAATGTCTCTAAGTGGAGTTATATGTGCATTAGTGTATGTTTACATCATCTTGCATATTCCTTATGAACTACCCATTAATTAGAAGTTAGTGGATTGTTAGGCCAATGTCTCTAAGTGGAGTTATATGTGCATTAGTGTATGTTTACATCATCTTGCATATTCCTTATAAACTACCCATTAATTATAAGTTAGTGGTTAATAAGTGGATTGTTAGGCCATTGTCTCCAAGTGGAAGCTTGGCTATTTATACACTCACATACTCTCTCAAACACACACATTCTACACTTCTAGCATAGAGAGCTTGAAAGAGTCACACAGAGAGAGATTTATATATATATATACACAATTATAGATATACATACACCTCGAGTTAGAAGAAGAAGAAGAAGAAGAAAAGTGTTTGGGAGTTGCTCAACATCATTTATAGGTACCGGGTTGTGTACAATATGCTTTCTAAATTCTCCGGAGTATTTCTTTGTTATCTCTACTTGTACTCTTTTTGCAGTTATGTTGTGTTTTCATTTGGAATCAATGAGTATGTGTTTATTGCTAAGTGCTATGGGACTAAAGGGTCATGAGCAAGGAGCACCTACCAACAGTCCAACAGGCCTCAGGGACCGACGTACTGGAGACGGGTGAGGTGAGGTGAGGTGTCTCTTGCTATGTGATCAAGAGGAACCTGGTATGATGCTATTGGTATGAGCATTGGGGTAGTGTGAGCAGTTGGGTTGTAAGACTGGTCAATTGATTTGATGTCATTCTATGTATTTGATTGTCATTATCCTTTTGAGCCTTTATTATTCATGTCATATTGTATACTTCCCGGTATAGTTTTTAGATGCAGGCAGTGCCGGTAACCGAAGCCTAGAAGGGAGATAAAGTTAAGGAAGATATAGGAGATCCGTGGAGAATATGGACCTGCTGGGAGTTTTAAAGAAATTTTGTATTTTTATTTTAAAGAATCAAGTGTGATTTATTTAATTTTTCAATGGAAATACGCTTATTTTTGCGGGGCGTCACAGTGTTAGAACTAAAGAAGCAAGTCCAAGAACTTGAAGATTTAGGATTTGTATGCCCGACTACGTCACCTTGGGGAGCACCAGTTTTGTTTGTGAAGAAAAAGGATGGAACACTTCAACTCTGTATAGAATACAGGAAATTGAACAAGGTAACAATCAAGAATAGATATCCACTAACTCGGATAGATGACCTATTCGATCAGTTACAAGGATCAAGGATCGTTTCAAAGATTGATCTACGTGCGGGATATCATCAACTTTTAGTTCAACCGAAGGATGTGTCCAAGACTACTTTCAGGATAAGATATGGTCATTATGAGTTTTTAGTTATGCCTTTCGGATTGACGAACGCTCTAGCAATATTCATGGATTTAATGAATAGAGTATTCAAACCATAACTGGATAAATTCATTAGGTATTCATCGATGACATTTTGATCTACTCAAAGACGGAGGGCGATCACAAGGAGCACTTACAGATTGCCTTGAAAACACTTCAAGATAGCGAGTTGTATGTAAAGTTCAGCAATTGTGAATTTTGGCTACAAGAAGTCAAATTCTTGGGACATATTATATCTCGAGATGGTATTTTAGTAGAATCATCTAAGATTGATGCATTCTTAAGTTGGAATAGACCGACCAATGCGACCAAAGTCAGAAGTTTTCTGGGTTTAGCAAGATATTACAGGAGATTTGTCGAAGGATTCTCTGAGTTAGCGGGACCTTTGACAAATTTAACAAGAAAGGAGACGAAGTATTAATGGACCAACAAGCATGAGGGTGCATTTCAGGAGTTAAAGGAAAGATTGACTTCTGCACTAGCACTTGCGATACCTAAGAGTGGAGAGAGGTATGTGATCTACAGTGATGTATCGCACCAAGGACCTAGTTGCATACTTTTAGAAGATAGGAATGTCATTGCATATGGATCAAGACAATTAAAAGTGCATGAGAAGAATTATCCAACGCATGATCTTGAATTAGCTGCAATAGTGTTTGCATTAAAGATTTAGAGACACTATTTGGAGACACTATGTCTATGGAGAAAAGTTTGATCTATTTTCCGAATATAAGGGCTTGAAGTATTTGTTCTCTCAGAAGGACTTGAACATGCGACAACGAAGATGGGTGGAGTTACTCAAGGACTATGACTTTTCATTCCAACACCATCCAACTAAAGCAAATGTCATAGCACATGCTTTGAGTCGTAAACCTCAACTAGTAATCATATAGAATTTTTTATTGTATAGCCAACTTTGATCAATCGTATCATAGAAGCTCAACAGACAGCAGATGATTTGAAGTTATGGTTCGCAAAGATGTCAGCAAAAGAACTAGAAGTCTGGAGTATTAGAACAGACGAAGCCTTACGATGTAATGGTAGACTCTGTGTACCTGATGAGGGAAATCTCCGAAAAGAAATATTGGATGAAGCGCATAAGTCACGAATGACTATCCATCCAGTAGGTATGAAGATGTACAAGGATTTGAAGAGGAATTTCTGGTGCGAAGGAATGAAGAGAGAAATACCTGAGTATGTATCTCATTGTCTTACTTGTGAACAAGTAAAGGCAAAACATCAGAAGCCACTTGGGTTACTTCAGCCATTACCGATTCCCCAATGGAAATGGGAACACATCACCATGGATTTCATGGTAGGATTGCCAAAGTCACAGCAGAACCACGATGCTATTTGGGTCATTGTGGATCGACTAACAAAGACGACACATTTTATCGCCTATAGTATGATATATCTAGTAGAACATTTAAGCTGAATGTATCAACAGCATGTAGTATGGTTACACGGTGTACTTGTGTCTATCGTATTAGATCAAGATTCGTGCTTTACTGTAGAATTTTGGAAGAGTCTCCAGAAAGCGATGGGAACAACATTAAACATAAGTTCAGCCTTCATCCACAGACTGATGGGCAGACTGAATGAGTCAATCAAGTAATGGAGGACATGTTACGTGCTTGTGTCATTAATTTTGAGAATTTTTGGAAGACACACTTACCTTTCATTGAGTTCGCATAGGGATGGAGCAGTTTGAAGCTTCGTACGGAAGACCTTGCCAATTGCTGCTTTGTTGGACTAAAGTCGGAGATACTCAACTTCTTGGGCCAGAGATGGTACGATAGACCAGCAAGAAGATTCAGATAAGTTGTGAAAAGATGAAGACAGCTCAGACATGACACAAGAGTTATGCTGACAAGCGACGCAAAGACTTGGAGTTTGCAGTTGGAGATCACATGCTACTCAAGGTTTCTCCTATTCGAGGCATTGTCAGATTTGGTCGGACCGTTTGAGATTTTATAGCGTGTTGGGAAGGTTGCATATCGCCTTGCATTGCCACCGAAGATGTCAGGAGTGCACAATGTCTTCCACATCATTATGTTGAGGAAGTGTGCCCATAACCCAGCGCACGAGATCAACATTCAAGACATTGAAGTCAACAACAATGTTACATTCAACGAAGGACCGGTTCGTATCTTAGACCTTGGGATCAAGAAGCTCAGGAACAAGGAGATTGTGTTAGTGAAGATTCAATGGAAGCATCATCATAAATGAGAAGCTTCATGGGACCTAGAGTCAGAGATGTGTGAGAAGTTTCCGTTTTTGTTTTAACTCTACATGCTTCTAATTTCGAGGACGAAATCTTTTGTTGAGTTGTGGATGATGTAATACCCTGTATTATCAATAATTATTTAATGCAGAAAGAATCTATATACTTCCTTTGTTCACTCTTGAAATTATATCTTCGATCGATCGAAGCTCATTCAAGCGATCAAGCATTCCCAAAGTTCAAGCGATCGAAACCCTATAGACCTGAATTTAATGCGTGGACCCTAGTTCAATCGATCAAACTTTCTTCAATCAATTTAACCTGGCCAAACTGATCTCGAGCAATCAAACTTCGTTTGATCGATCGAACTTGTAATCATTTGTATTCACAGGTTTCCTGCAAACCTTGCCATCTGCACTCCCTCCCCTCTTCCTGGACACGCCATCCTATTCACAATCCTGTATGGAATCGGGACATGAGATTGTCCAGGGCGTAATATACCATCAGCTTTGAACAAAGTTGAGTGAGAATCATAACAACACAGTAATCTATAATACAAGTATCGCTCAACTCACGTTATTATTCATTATCTTAAGATACGGTTAGTATCTTATCAAAGGATGCACCTTCCACGGCATACCAAAGTTTTCAACATTATACATATAAACAGTTACACATATTTCAATATTTCAATAAAGAATGCATTCTCTTCGATTATTCCATACATTGTCATGCCCTAGAACGGCAAAAATAAAAGAAAATAAAATTTCCTTTTTCAACCCATAGGGAGTAATTGGTGAAGTCACTGAATTGTCCAACAAATAGTAAGTCAAGAGAATAGTAACATAAATAAACTGAGTATAATACAAACGTACTAATTATTACATCAGAGTTCCAAAAGTGGAAATACTAAAACATTAGGGCAACAAATGTCCAATAAAAAAACATAATACAAAAGTCTATAACACAAATAGATACTGGATCTTCAACTGGCATAGATGTAGTTGTCGGCATCGTATTCTTGCCCATCATCGTTTTCCTCTATAGGTCCATCCTCAGCATAGCCCCCCTCTAGATAGTAGTAGTTCTCATATTAGTCATCATCTATAATATTATAAGCAAGGTAGGCTAGATGGGGAATGTCCAGGCACAAACAACATCAGCTTACTGAAGGCTGAGTGAATATAAACTAACACAGTATCATAGGTATAAATAGTTACCAGTTATGAAGTATATAAATATCGTTCTACTAATAATGTCTTTCTCTTTATTCAAATCTCTTGTTAACCGATTCCCCACATCTTATTACAAGGGCTAACACATTGGAATCATCAATGGACAAATGTTATCCTCCAGGTTATACTAATTCTCTGTCTACCGCATTCGAGAATACATATTCCTAGTCCACCGTAAGTTACAGACATGTCTTGTCTACTACGTTCGAGAATACATTCTCAGTCCACCACAAGTCATGGATACCATGTCATTCCATCCCCCGCTTTACTATAACATATACATAGTCCTCCGCGTGTCAAGGATTTAACGCTTTAAGCATAGACACATCAGTTCTATTGCCACGACATAACGATAACTACCAGTAATCCCGGTCCATCACATTTTATGACATATTAGCAGTCCATCACCTTATAGGACATCTGATCGACCAATGCCCATTCCTGTAACTTTCCTAGAGCTTATCAAACCTACTTAATGTCATACTACTATCGACAGGTGATAGTCCTATATGGCATGACTACTCTGATTGAAATGAATGGATTATCAAACTTGATTAAGATCAACACTTACTAACACTTCGAACCTGAATACGTTGCTCACAATATTATCTCATAATCTCATCTCATTATAAACAAAAGTTAATAACAATGTTCTATGAGGTTCAATTGACTAAAGTCATTTCAATTGATTGGGATACAGGAGGTTTCAATCGCTTGAAACATTTTCAATTTATGAGAGTGAAATTTGTTTCACTCGACTGAAATCTTTTTCAATTGATTGATACAATTGTCAATTGATCAAACCTAGTTCAATCGATTAAGAGTCTTCTTCTCCAGAAAATGGATAGCGATGCCCAGAATTTCTGGGGTGCATTTGGGTCCATTTCTTTACTTCCAAGACTCACCTAAGCTACTAAGTGAGTTTGGAACTCACTGAAAGGTTAGTGGCACGTATGTGTGAGCATGAGGTTGCCTCCAATGGTGATCTCTGTAATGCCCTGTATCTTCAGTATGTATTAATACAATGAGATTCTATATGAATACCTTTACCATACTTGTAATTTGGTGTTTAGTCAATTGAACCTATTTCAATCGATTGAACCCACTTCAATCGATCAAAACCTTGCTAATATAAATACAATGATTGCATGCCAGTTTAATCCATCGAACCCGTGGCAATTGCTTGAAAGTGTGCCATATGTCCTCAGTCGATTAAAGCTGTTTCAATTAATCAAACTTGTCTTGATTTTTATCCCAGTTTCTGTGCAAACACTGCCACCTTCCACCCCTCTTTTCTATATAAATGATGTCCATTCGTACGTATGTATGTGTGTGTATGTGTGATGTTTAGTATAGATAGAGAGAAATTGTATATTTATGTACACACACTCATACGTATACATATATACACATACCTATACATATTCTATCCAAGAGAGAGATAAGACAGAAGATAAAAGAAATAGAAGAAGAGGAGAAGAAGAAAAAACGAGACAGAGAGAGGGTATAGAAAGCAGAGAGGAAGGCAAAGAGAAGCTGTAATACCCTGTATTTTTTTAAAAAGTATTTATGCATAGAGATTATATATGTTTCCTTTGATCATTCATGGAATATAATCTTCGATCGATCAAAGTACGTTCGAGCGATCGAGCATTTCCAAAGTTCAAGCGATCGAACCTTCTTCAATCAATCGAAACCCTACCAACCTGAATTTAATATGTGGACCCTACTTTAATCGATCAAAGCCTTTTCAATTGATCTAACTGGCCCATCTGAGTTCGAGTGATCGAACATCTTTCGATCAATCGAACCTGTAATGTTGAGAATTCCCAGGTTTCCCACAGAACTAGCCACCTGTACCATACCTCTTCTATATATATGTTGCGTACTCGTGAGGTTTTGGGTTACTGAACACTAAAGAGTTGAGAGAGAGATTGTGTGCTTCGATTATATATACACACATACCTCTATATATATACAGACACCTATATATACATATACACAGTTTGGGAGAGAGAGAAACAGAGAAGAGGAAGAAGAAGAAAAGAAAGAGAAGGAGAGACATGGAGAGATAGAGACAGAGACAGAGGAGAAAGAGAGAAGGAGGCCATTGGAGGGAGAGAGCTCAAAGCTTGGCATTATCAAATGCTCCCTTGGCAACTTTTGGTCAGTTCAAAACTCACTCGGTAGCATAGTTATGATGTTTTATGAATTCTAGATGCATTAATAATCACCCAAACTCCCCCCAACGTATTCTGGAGGTTCACTGCAGAACCTGTAGAAGACGAAGTTCGAGCGATCCAACTGAGTTCAATCGATCAAACATTCCTGAGTGTTAATCGATCGAAAGGAGTTCAATCAATCGAGACTACCTTGACTTCAATCGATCAAGAATACTTAGATCGATCAAACATCACTTTTCTTCAAGCGATTGAGGTGACCTCAATTGATCGAACCTAGCAGAACATGGATATGTTCCTGTAGACACCCCATTTTGTCGGCTATCAGATTTAGGAGACCCATAGCTTGGTGGATCAAATGATCCAAATGACTCAAAAGGACTCCTGGAAGTTAGTTCTATATCTCAAAATGCTCAGAATGACCAAAATACCCCTAAAAGCCCGAACGCTCCTGGATTCGGACCACATGTTCTAGAAACACGCTACGTCATAAGAAAAACAAATAAATTGAGTTCTAAAGTGAGACCGGATGAAGTCGTTGGCTCTTAAAGACCCCTAGAGGTCCCGGAAGTTCCCAGAAAGTCCCCGTTGACCGGTTGGACCAAGTTTGACAAAGTTTGACCGAAATCATCCAAATTCGCCAAAAAGTTCAAGGATCATTCTAAATCATGTGGGAAATGCTAAAATGAGTTTTAAAAGAAAATCAAACGAAAACTTCAGCTCCTGGAAGCTCCCAGAGGTTTCCAGAACTTCCCGGGAATCCCAAGTTTGACCAGTTTAACCAAAAGTTGACTTTGAAACCGGAGCACTGTACCATTTTTCAAACATTTTTTATGGATACTAGAGGTCAATAGCTTTCCGATGCTATATCGCACATAATTTTTGGATTTAAAACGAATTGATTATGAATTTCAGAAGGCAAAAGAGGCAATCAAATCGGCTTTTATCGTGAATACCGCAAAACTTTTCAAAGTGACCTATCTCCAAATTATTTTTTATGTAAAATAGAGTCGATTACCTTTCCAACGGTATAACACCACCTCAATTTGGAGTTTGTATGCATTTTCTGTGAATTTCGGACGAAATAGGGCCTTTTCGAAAATACCAGAACCTCTGGTGGCCTAAAAAGGATTATCTGGATGAATGAGGAGCAATGCCGCCGCGGCACTGGCCCACTGCCACCACGGCACTGGCCCACTACCGCCGCGGTACAGGCCTAGTGCCGCCGCGGCACTTTCCCCCAGAATGGTATATTTTTGTAATTTTTTTTTGGGGTTCATTCTGATTAATTAAAAACCAAAACGACGTAGTTCTATGTTCACAGATGTTTGGGACCAATGGGAGTGCTTCTAAAATCCCAAAACCACCCCAAATTAGCCTATATAAATCTCCCTTGACTTCTCATTTTGGGGGTGTCAAGTGTAAGCTTTTGAAAAGTTTTAGAGAAAAATTTGTAGAGAAAAGGTTAGCGTAGAGAGAAAAGAAGCTTCCTTCTTTGATTTCCAAACAAAAGAGTGAGTTCTAAACTTTGTTTTTACTTCATTACTTCCATTTACTTAATATTCAATACACCCAACCACCATTTTAGTGAGCATTTAAGAGAGAGGAAGCTACTTCGATGTTCAATGTCACCACATATGTGTGAAATGTCAAGCTACTAGTCCAATACATCATTGAATATCATCTATTGATTATTTATATACTTGTTTTCTTACTTTGTCGTTCATCTTCTCTTACCTCATTTCGTTTTATTTTTTCTTTATTTGCCTACTAGTCTATCATCATCTAGATGATGACATGAAGTTTGAGGTGAGTGAATCCTTATGGATAGTAGCTCTTGACCCCAAAAACATGTTTGATAGATGATGATTTCAACTTCAATACATTCCTATGTATTCATGAAGTGGAATTCCGTGTACCCATAATCTGGCGACTCCACTAGGGATATTTATTTTCAAATCAAAATAATACAGAGGTTTGACTCATAAGAAGCATCCTTAGAGCATCCACAACAGGTATAGTAAACTTAAGGCTCATGTTTGGTAAGTTTAGTGTACAGATGAAATACACTCGCAATGGGTACTTGTTCAAACGGCAAAGGAAGAGCCGTGTGTGATATCAAACGGCACACATTGTGCCGTGTTGGACTAGGCGGCTCAATGTGTGCCACGTGATATCACACGGCTTCACATGTGCCATTTGAATAGCCTGGACACAACTTTATACTCTTATTACTCTTATTTCTTTATACTCTTCATACTCTTATTTATTTTCAAATTAATCATTTTATTTTCAATAGCCTTTTTGGACACAACTTTACACGGCACACATTGTGCCGTGTGATATCACACGGCTCATATAATGCCGCTTGGACATTACACGGCACAATGTGTGCCGTTTGGCTCCTCACGGTTCTCATTTTGCCGTCAGCCTTGTACAAGCTGAACTTAGCGGTACATTAAACTTAAGTTTCCTTAAGTTTCAGTGTTGTACGCTGTTGTACCATCGACCCATTGCAAGCTTCCCTCATCTAAACTATGCTTAAGTTTGTTGTATAAGCAACCCACTGTGGATGCTCTTGAAATCATCTTTTTACTATGTCTGGTTCACCGCATTGCACTTTTGCATTTCCCCCCTCCGACTGTGTCTGAAACGCGGCGCTGACATTGTTCAGGTCTTGCTGTGCCAGGGCATAAGTCACTGTTGATACTATACCTTCCAAGGTATATCAAAAAGAGTATAAACCTCCATATTGTCTCTCCGATGGTATATTGGAACTCTCGTCAACGGACCCTCTTTGACTAAACCAAGCCTTTGTATATAGACGCTTATCTGGTACGAGGAAAAACCTCTTTCTTATGATTCCCTAGGCAATCACTCACATATGATCACATTGAGTTGACCTGCCTAGGCACCACGACAAGGATGTCTGCTCCATGCTTACAAAGATATAATCTGCAAACCTTGTTTGTCGGTCCTAAGAAATAGGAGTATAAAAACCTGCTAGACAGTATGATCACCATAATCACATGCTCCCGCCATATCAACAAGTTTACCCCAAAAACTCTGTCCAGATATCCCAATGTAACCATATTAACCAGTTTATCCCAAAACCACTGTCCAGATATGCCAAGATATACCAGTTTCTCCTAGAAGCTCTGTCCAAACCAACCAAAAATGACCAGATATACCCGTTTCTCCCAAAAACTCTGTCCAAACCAAGCAGAAATGCCCATATATACCCGTTTTTCCCAGAAACCCTGTCCAAACCAACCAGAAATGCCCAGATATACCCGGTTCTCTCAGAAACTTTGTCTAAACCAACAAGAAATGCCCAGATATGCCAGTTTCTCTCGAAAACTCTGTCCAAACCAACCAGAAATGCCCAGATATACCCCTTTCTCCCAGAAACTCTGTCCAAACGAGCCAGAAATGCCCAGATATACCCGTTTCTCCCAGAAACTCTGTCCAAATCAACCAGAAATGCCTAGTCTCTCCTAGAAGCCTTCATAAAACCCTGGAAACCCCTGTTATCCCTTGGTGATCGTACTGGAAGGTAAAGTTCAAAAACTCTATATTGTTAGGACCTTATTTGTTTAACTGCTATCTGTTAGAAATAGGAGCATCACATAGATTAGGGCTTACATCTGCATGCTCTTCTCATTTGTATGCACCATTCCTATTGGTCTGCACGCACTGTCTCAGTTAGTCTTACATAAGTCATACCCACGTATGTTAACATCACGGTCATTTGTCTATCAAAAGTCATCACTGTCAGAATCTGATACAAATCCTCTCAAATCTATAGGGTCACTATAGATTCTCAAAGCCAGCAACTGGGATCTTCGTCCTGTGTCAGAAATTTATATAATCGTTTACTCAGAATCAGCCCAATAGATCATTTCAGCATAAATCAGGAAGAGCTAGAAAACAAGGTCACCGAATTGGGAGCCACCATAAGCTAGCAATCTGACAGCCTGGCCCAGGTCTTGAAGTTTATGGAAGAACTGAAATAGCAGCGGCAGTAGTGTCCCCCTGAGTTCCTACCACCACCGTTCGGATTCATACCGCATTCCAAGAACAATGGAGAAGAAAACTTGTTTCATAGGGCCCCATTGCCCGCATATAAGAAAAAGTTCCAAGAGATATGGACAAAGTCGACAAGCTAGAAAGCGTATTGAAGAAGAGTAAAGGGGTTGATGATTACGTGGTAGACTTGGAAGGACTTTTTGAGCATGTTAAGTTGAAGCTGCCAGAAAACTTCAAGATGCATGCCATTGACCGTTTTAATGGAACCAGAAATTCAAAAAGCCATATATAGCTGTGTATGAACATTTTTCAATCAATGGGCTGCACTCATAACCACATTGCAATGCTTTTCCTACAAACTCTTGCGAATTCTGCACTATCATGGTTCCTTACCTTGGAAGCCTCCAAAACTCGAGCATGGGAAAACATAGTCCGGGTATTCGTTGATCACTATTCCTATAATCAAGAACTTGATGTCACTATCAGGGATTTGGAAACTTCTTAATAGAACAATAACGAATCCTTCACTGTATTTCTGAGAAAATGGACGAATAAAGTAGCCCAAATGACCCATCGACCAGTTGAGAAAGAACAGGTGAGAATGCTAATCCAGAACCTGCAACCACTCTACCATGAGAAATTATTTTATCAGTCCATCTCCACCTTTAAAGAGCTATTTGATGTTGGAACTCGAATTAAAGATGCTATTCGGGAAGGAAAGATCAAGAAGGAAGAGCCTCCGAGTCAGTCAAAAAGGCCCAACTACTCCCGCAATCCTCCAGATGTCAATGCTCTTAGCAGTCAACCCATGACATACCCCCTAGGCCATACCAACCCCTCAACCAGGCAAACTCGTCTAATTGCCCTTTTCAGAAAAAGCCTCCTCGTAATTTTGTCAAGCTAGAAATCTCCCTCTCCTCAGGCTTTGATCACCTCCTTAAAAAGGGCCACCTCTAACTACTCCAGCCTCAAAATACCCCGCTCCCGCCGAACTACGATATGTCCAAAAGATACACCTACCACCAAGCCCCTGGCCACAACACCGATGATTGCATGCGCCTTCGCCATGATATCCAAGACCTCATTGACCAGAATATCATTGAGCCACCTCCAAAGCAGCCCATATCACTCAAAATCCCCTGCCAAACCACCAAAACATCAGCCTCATTGAGTCCAACCATGTATCCTTCAACCCTGCTACCTATATCACCCCCTTAGGTCAACCTTTACCCCTCATTGACATTCCAAAATCTATGGAAATTCATTTGATTGAAGGAGGAGATGATGAGTGGCAGCAACAGCTGACTGATGAACAAGATCTATTCTTCTTGGAAGAACACGATCTAGCGGTAGTGGACCTCAAATGGTATGATCCCAACAATGAAAGTGATGCTTCGATCTGGAACGAGCCAGAGAAACCATTTATGGGAACATATTGTGACTGGTTCAAAGAAGATGGGACTGTGGAAGAGCCTAGTTATGCCAAGATTGATCATCTGACTAGGTCAGGCCATCATTATTAGCCTCCACAGCCTACCACTGAAGCAATCAAAAAAAGTCTGATCAAAGACTAAGGAAAAGGAAAAATGGATGAGATCATCAAAGAAGACAATGAGTTGAAGAAAACCTAAGAGCATCTTTCAATGTGGGACATCATGGTAACATCCTACAAGCATAGGCAAGTTGTGTTGAATGCCTTGGCTGGAATTGAGGTCCCCATCGACACTGCATCGGAAGACATGGTGGCTTTCTTGGGTGCACTCACCCCTGACCCAATCATTACATTTTCTGATGAAGACCTGCCGCAGGAAGGTTCTACACATAACAAAGCTTTGTACATCACTATTGGATGTAAGGGACAGCAGGTGCCATTCTGTCTGGTCGATACATTCTCCACCCTAAATGTTTGTGCTCTAAGGACTGCCACCTCCTTGGGGGTCAATGTCCTTGACATCACCCCATCTATGCAATCTGTGAGGGCTTACGATAACACCAAGAAAAATGTGATGGGGATCATTTCTCTCCAAATCCAGGTAGGATCTTTGGTTAGCACTGAAATCTTTCAAGTTATGGACATACCTGCCTCGTTCAATTTGTTGATCAGGAGGCCCTGGATGTATGTCAACAAAGCTGTATCATCCACTGTGCACCAAATGATTAAGTACATTCATAAGAAGGAGGTGAAAATCATCCTCGGCAATAGTTGGGGTAATGAAGCTTTTCCAAACTACGCTCCCATCTTTGAAATCCAAATACCAGAGCTAGAAGAAGGAGAAATTGGGGGATTCTTTATGGAAGAAGTCCACATGATTAATGATGAAGACAGGTTCCCCGAGATCCACTCTGCAGTTGTCAACATCATCTGCAAAATGAACTACTTCCCTAGAATGGGATTACGCCGATGCCAGCAAGGGATTCGTGAGTTCCCGCAGATCAAGGGGCAACAAGGCACTTTTGGGTTTGGGTACAAGCCCACTGAAGAAGACATCGAGCTACAGAGGCCGTGGAAGAAAAGAGGGAGGAGTCTCCCACCATACCGCAAAACCTTGAATGGGCAATTCATCAAAGAAGGGGATGATTTCCCCTATTTTGGGTTCCCAGAACCTTGGATCCATCAGGCCACTAGAAAAAGGCACCCCGAGCTGGAAATCTTCGCTAATTGCAAAAGACCTCCCTATCAAGATCCGTTCTATCCCGAAGAAATTGAGAAAACCCCAGAGGAAGACTGGTTGGAGTATCTGGACACTGAAGCCATCGAGAAAATGTGGGAAGAGTTCATCGAAGAGAAGGAAGAAAAGAGGGCCAAGAGCCATGATGATCAGATCAAGCCAACTGAGGAGGGTCTGAGCAACTAGGCTATAGAGTCATCTATCTCCCTATCCCCTATTCCCCAGAATCTGTACTTCCAATTGTCGAGTCTGTACTAGAGTCGGCTGCTGTAAGCCCACCACTGTCTAATTTAATCACTCCACCTATCATGAATGAAATGAAAGACATTTCTGCTTATTCCTCTGTGTCTAATACTTGTGAATGTACAGATCCCTCTAAGGATCTCCCAATCGGACTTAAGCAACTAATTGAAAAACCACCTGCTTATGAAATAATCAAAGATACTTTATCAGTTAACCTAGGTGAAATAGATAATCCACAAATTGTGCAAATTGGCTCAACTCTTAATGAAAAAGAAAAAGAAAAATTTACTCTCTTGCTAAAAGAATTGAAAGATGTTTTTGCTTGGTCTTACGAGGACATGCTTGGTGTCGATCCCAACATTGTCCAACATCGCATTCCCCTCCTTCCCAATTCTAAACCCGTCAAGCAGAAACATAGGCGCATGAGACCAGAATGGGCACTCAAGTTCAAAGAAGAAGTGGAGAAACAATTCAAGGCAGGGTTCATCATTGTTATCGAGCATCCGGAATGGGTTGCCAATATCGTGTCAGTCCCCAAAAAGGATGGAAAAGTTCATGTGTGCGTCGACTTCCGTGATCTAAACAAAGACAGTCCTAAGGATGACTTCCCGCTTCCTCATATCGATGTCTTAGTGGATAACACCGCGGGACATGAAATGCTGTCGTTCATGGATGGCTTTTTGGGGTACAATCAGATTCTAATGGCACCAGAAGATCGGTAAAAGACTACGTTCAACACACCTTGGGGAAGCTACAGTTATAGAGTAATGCCTTTTGGACTCAAGAATGCTGGAACAATCTACCAAAGATCTGCCACCACACTGCTGCATGACATGATTCACAAGGAAGTAGAAGTATACGTAGATGACATGATCGTAAAGTCCAAGGACAAAGAAGGACACCTGGTGGCACTGGAAAAGTTTTTTGAAAGGTTGCGCAAATACAAGATGAGGTTGAATCCAAAGAAATACACTTTCGGTGTGACGACCGGCAAGCTTCTGGGTTTTTTCATCACACAAAGGGGGATAGAGGTGGATCCCTCTAAGATCAAGGCAATCCTAGAAATGGCACCACCACGGAATGAAAAGGAAGTGAGAGGGTTTCTTGGAAGAATCTAATTTATCAACCGCTTCATCTTCAAACTCACAACTACATGTGATCCTTTAATTTCGATTGCTGAGAAAAGGAGAGAGGTTTCAATGGGATGACCAATGCCAAGCCGCTTTCAACAAAATAAAAGCCTACCTTCAAAATCCGCCCGTCATTTCACCTCCCGCTCCTCATAAGTCCTTATTCCTTAACTTATCTATCTCCGAAAATGCCATGGGTTGCATGCTAGCCCAAGAAGGAGAAGAAAGCCATTCCGAAAAAGCCATATATTACCTTAGCAAGAGGATGACTGGGTATGAGCTCAACTACTTTACCCTCAAAAAAACATATTGGGCCTTGGTTTGGTGTACTCGCTGACTAAGGCACTACATGTTGGCCTTCCCAGTTGTGCTCATATTCCGTTCCCGGACGAGAATATCATGGAAATCAAGGAAGAACAGTGGAAGTTGTACTTTGATGGAGCAGCCAACATGAAAGGCTACGGAGTAGGAATGATTCTAGTGTCACCAAATGGGGACCATACCCCATTGGCAATCATGCTCAATTATAACTCCACCAATAACACTACTGAATACGAGGCATGTATTTTGGGAATGGAAATAACCATAGAATTGAAAATTAAGAAATTAGTTGTCTTCGGGGATTCCAACCTCATTGTGTCAAAAGCCAGGGGGGAGTGGAAGGTGAAAGAAGAAAGGTTGAAACCCCATCATGACCATCTCAATGGGCTCAAAAAGCAGTTCAAAGGTGTGACATTCTTTTACCTACCCAGGGAAGAGAACAAATTAGCAGATTTATTGGCTACCCTAGCCTCTATGATTCAAATCCCTATAGGAGTCAAAATGATGCCTTTGATAATCGAGCAAAGGTACGAGCCTTCATTCAGCACAATCGCCGCAATCGAAGAAGAAGAGAACAAAACACCATGGTACCAAGATGTTTGGGACTTCATAGAAAAGGAGGCATATCCCCTAGAATCTTTCGAGAAAGACAAAAGAGCAATTTGAAGGTACGCGGCACAGTTCATCATTTGCGGGGGCAAATTATTGAAGAAAGGATACAATGGTCACAATCTAACTTGCTTGTTCGGAAAGTACGCTAGAAGAATGATGGAAGAAATGCACGAAGGGGTGTACGGTCCACACATGAATGGTCACATGCTAGCCAAAAAGATTATGAGACAAGGGTACTACTGGACGACAATGGAGAAGGATTGTTGTGAATACATGACAAGGTGCCACAAGTTCCAGATCCACGCAAACATGATGCATGTACCACCATCTCTGCTCTATAGTATGACCTCCCCGTGGCCATTCTCGACCTGGGGAATCGACATCATTGGTGAAATCATTCTAAAAGCCTCGAACGAAAATTGATACATTTTGGTGGCCATTGACTATGTAGCACCCAGAATTTTCTACAAATTCCACGTAGGAATATCAGATTAGTGACGTCACCTTAATGATGGCTACAAAAGGTCCATTAGGAAACCTTAAGTAGGAACCCCTGTACTAGAATCCTTTAGTTGACGTCTCAACGACGAAACTATTTCTAACCCAGTGCCTATTAGAATAGACGTACCCTCGACTTATAATTCTATTAAGAACTTTAAGAAGGATGTTTACTTAGGCACGTACACAGCCCCGTTCATGCTTACACTTGTACCCATGATCATCTTCTCAATATTGCATCTAGTTAGGACCCAGACTCACATTCCAGTGCAATTACCGAAGTGGGACCCATACCACCACCCCCATTGGTCCCCCTTGATCTACCCTTGGACACACAAACATACACACACTCATGTACATTGGTGCACCCACTAACACACAACCCAACCTCCCTCACATTTTCTATATAAACACACTCCCTCACCCTCATATCATTCTCACAACCCCACAATCTGTATTTACAGATTGGAGATACCGAGAGTCAGTGAGAGAGAAGTTTAAACCAAACCTCACACACACACTCTCGGCTTGTACACACCCTCACACCCCACATTGTGTACCCTCACACACTCTCTCTCCATACCATCTCTATTCACTCCCTCATACACAGACCCGAAGAGAGGGAAAAGACAGAACTAGAGAAGGAGAAGAGGCGCAGAGGAGAAAGAAGAAAACGAAGAAAGAGAGAGATCAGAGAAGATTGAAATCTCCCTGAGGTAACCCAACCCCTCTCACACATTCTTGAGCACCTGCATGTCACTTAGGAACCCCTGGACCTGCATGCAAGCTTCCAAACAGAGCCCTAAGCTCTGGATATGCTCCGGCCAGCCATTAGAGCTCAAGATTGAGCTTGATTTGCAAATCACAAACAAGGCCCCTAAAATCTATACCATTCAGACCTACTTGGTCCCAGTAGAAACCCAATGTAGCAGGTTTGGATTTGGGTGACGTTTGGATGGCCATGCAGGCCATTATTCTTTTATTTGGTTAAAACGATAATGGTCTGGTAGGTACCCTAAATGAGATAACCGTGGGTTCAGCTTGTGGTATGTGAAAGAGGAAGGTATTCCGGTTATTTTCCCGTTGGTTTCATGGATTTCCATGGAGAGAAGAGAGAGATCTAAGCGTTTGAAGTTTTCCGGCGAGTCGCGGGTCACCGGCGCCGTCGGGGTCGCCGGAGAAGACGAAGAAACCCGTCTGGGTTTCGGGTTAGGGTCGGTTCGTGGGTGGGTTTAGATGTGAGTGTTAATGGGTTAGGATAGCGGGTACGGGTCAGGTTAAAAGGACCCGTGGGTCCTTTAAGTGGGACGACGTCGTTTTGACGTCGGGTTAGATGCGGGTTAATGGGACGGGCCAGGTTGTGAGTAGAAGTGGTTCGGGTTTGGGTTAGGACCAGTTCAGGTTTGGTTTAGGGTTTGGATTATGGGTAGGGTCAGTTTATTAGTGTTATTGGGTCACGGGTTCGGGTT
The DNA here is from genome assembly GCA_033977485.1 of Hydrangea macrophylla. Classification (NCBI taxonomy): domain Eukaryota; kingdom Viridiplantae; phylum Streptophyta; class Magnoliopsida; order Cornales; family Hydrangeaceae; genus Hydrangea; species Hydrangea macrophylla. The sequence continues at coordinate 26,512,667 of CM066984.1, read as the reverse complement.
TGGGTCCAACCCGATTAAGTTCTAGGATGGTTTCTCTTATGCGTGTATATGGATGATCCGATTGTGTTCGGGTCGGGTCAGGGTCTGACCCATTGGGTCACCCCTTTGGGTTCTCTGTGTGTAGAAATGGATGATCCATTTAGTTAGGGTCGGTTCGGGTCGACCCGACGGGTCAGAAGATTTATTATTATTATTATTAGTTTTAATTAGTTTAAAAATGATTTAAATTATTTTAATAATTGTATATGGTTTATAATTAATACCATTAATGTTTTATATTATAGAATATTATTTAAATATTCTATATACCATTATTATATTATATATATTATATATTTATTATTTATATACTTAATATAAATAATAAATACGAGTTTTAAATGGTTTTAAATAGTTAATAAATACCTACGTGTATTTATAAATTCTAGAAAATTAGGGTAATGACCCTGGGACTATTTTATTATATAATGTAAGTTATAAAGCTATAATATTATAGTCCAGTATTTTTAATAATTAATAAGGAGCTATCTTATGAGTACATTAATTATTAAAAATACCAAACGAGCTCTGAAAATTATGAAATAAATACTGGTGGTGTATTTTAATATCTAGTATTTAATAAAAATACTTCTAAGCACTGATTTTTTTGTATAATTATTATTACATATTTAAATCTCATTTCGGGTATTTTCTGGTACATATTATCTTCAATAATTCATAATAAATAATCTAGGACTCCGAAAATCACGCGGTCAGTTCCCAGCGTCTTAGAATAATGTCTAGAACATTCCCGTAAAGTTTGGTGACTTTTCGACTCGGTCAAAAATAAAGCCTATCTTTCAGGGTCCGCAGTAGTATAGTAAGCCCTACCTTTTACCTCGTAAAACGCGACGGACTCCGATTTGAGTCTAGTCAATGGCGTTGGACTTAGAATGACACATAGATCATTACCTTGAGTTTTATAACCTCATTTGGTAAAATTACCATTTTGCTCCTATAACTGTACTCATACGTTATTACTGTTTATTCTATTTATTATTGTAGAACTTGACGGTTATCCGCTTTTCGAGGATCGGTGACTCGAGGTGAGTTTCCTAACCTCACTCTAATCCTAATAAGATTAATAGAAGATATTTAAAAGGTACCTGTATGATATTTTGTATAAGTGATAAGCCGATTTATGATGTCAAGTGTACTTCTAATAATTATAAGATGTTTAAAAGCATGTTATGGTAGTGCTATCGCATACGTGAGCATGTCAAGGGTTTTATCTATATGTTTATCAGTATCAATTCCATGTTATGCGATCCATGCTCTATATGTTACATTTCTGCTGCTAATTGGTTAAATGCACGTTTTACGATGTTGATCGACTGGAATGATAATGCATGCCATGTTAATAATAAAGAGGAATAAAAGTAGAATTGCATGTGAGTACTGATAATGGACACACGTGCATTTCATGACATGTGTTAGCATGCATTGCATAAGGAAGAGAGGTGTTTGATGAGATTATGAATGAAGAGAGATGTGATTTGTGGATCCTATGGATCAACGGCTGACCCGCCGGGTGGACATGAACGGTTAGGGTTCCTAGCGCGCCTCTCGCCGTTGAAGACGTCCGGTGATGCGCATACGTGGTTCAAGACGTCCCATGTATCGTTGAATACGTCCGGCTAGTGCTCTAATATATTTCTCAGCCGTGTAGACGACCGGTGAGAGTATGCACATGGTTGAAGACGTCCCATGTGCCAGTCTCATTGTTTACAGATAGTGTACGCCGTGAAGACGTCCGGTGGCCTATCAAGGGACGAGTATGAATTGGCTGTAATAGTATGTTGTCATCCTTGACGTACCGCGTGTTGTCAAGTGGATGAGAAAGAAAAGGCGAATGATGAGATTGAGTTGATGAGTCAAAATGATTTGGTTTGGAAGTTTTGGTTTTAAAATAAAATAGTTTTGAAAAGTATCTGTTTTAAAAGCAAGTGTCTTTGAAAAGAGTTGGGAGTGAGTCTTATTGGTCATGCATTTGCACGCACGAGTTATAATAAGGAGAATGTATTCTATGATATTATGTTTATCTAATTTCCCTGTCTTGATGAGACCTCTGTTATGCCCATGGTGAGAATGCGTCTTTTGATAAGAGAATAACCATACCTTAAAGTACTAAACTATGACGTGAGTTGAGAGATGTTCTGTATTTATTGATTATTGTACGGTTGAGACTCTCACTCAGCCTTGTTCCAAGGCTGACGGCATGTTACGCCCTGGGCATTCGTATGCCCAGAGTGTTGCAGGTTTGGAGATAGATAGAAGAGTTCAGGATGTTGTGCCGTGGAGCCAGGGAGAATAAAGCCTTACCCAAGACCAGATAGACAGTTTCTCAAGTTTTAAGATGATGTAAATTGTTTAGTATGGCCTCTTGTATTAAGATTGAAGTTATTGTAACCCTTGTTTATTTTCCGTTGCTGTATATATACTCTGATAAGTTTAGATCATGCTTATGCCCTAGCTTTTCCCTTACGATTGTACGGTGCGGAGTTAGAAGGACAGGACGGTTATCAAACTAGTCACGTGTCTACGGACCCATAAAGGAAAATTTTTATTTTCCCTATTTTTGGCTTGCTCCGGGGCATGACAGATGATCGGCGATGAATAGTTGCCGTTTATAGTCCTAAAAATACACTTTGTTAGCCCATTTCATATAGTTATTAAGTGATTTGTAATAAGTATTCTACATTTTGTAGGTTTTAGAGCTTTAATATGAAAATGCACAAAAATCCAATGATTAGTGGCTTTGGAAGTCATTCTGGGCTCAAAAGATGGTTCCGGTGAAGGATGAATGCAGTAGCAGCCTCGGAAAATTACATTTTTGACAAGTAATACTTCAGATTTGAGAAATTTCGCCAGAGATATAAAATGTAGATCATCGAGTTACGGACGCGTGGCCGCAAACGGTGAGTCAATCCGAGGTCCGAGTCAAAAGTTATCGCAATTCTACGAAAGTCGCGCAGTGCAGCGAAAAGGACCTCGCGCGAGCGGGTCGCGCGAGCGACCTGTGCAAAAATCAAAAACACGTATTTTGTTAAATTAAAGTGCCCTGCGAAGGTGGTTTGTGCATATGACGTCCAGATTACAAAATATAGCAGTTTTAGTGCGAATTGACTTAGGAAAGCTTCCTAAATCCTTCCAAACTCTATATAAATCCTATTCTAAATCAAATTTAGATATACAAATCATTACACATCAATATACAGCCATATTATACATTATTTTCAGCCATTGAAGAGAGAAAAGCAAGGAGAAGAAGAAGAAGATCAAGGATTCCCATGGCCTCCTCCATCAACCTCTTGCTGTTCATCAATTCTATGGCCAACTAAACTCTAGATCTAGGGTTTCAATGAAACCCTAGCCAAGTAATATGGTGTATTTTATGTTTTATTTTAGTTTTATTATGTATGGATGATGATTACATGTTCCGAGGATTTTTATAAATAAATCATGCTTTTAATTGATTAAATCATCACTTTCAAAGTTTATTCTTGTCTTAGATCTATTTTGACTGTGATGTGCTCAATGATCTATGCTTGCTGTGCTTGTTTAGATTATTTACATGTAATGGTGCTTAAATTGAATTGTGCTATCAAGTATCCGAATAGTCCATGCCTAGATTAGACGGATTATACCACAACCCTAGTTTAGTGTGGGATAATTCGTGCTAATCGAAGATGGATTATGTTGGTTCTTGAACCATAGTTATTTTCTTGACGGAGGAATTGGGCTTGTAGCTACAACTCCCCATTATCATCCAACTTAATAAGCTAAAGTAATTCGTAAATAACCTTATTATGAAGCTAGTGGTGGATTTGCAATCCTAGGTTCCCTAAACATATTTATAAAAATAATTTTTAATTGCTTTCATAATTTAGATTTACTTTCATTGTTCTTAGTTTAATTAAAATTCAAATCAAAATCTCATTTTCATAATTAATTAGATTTAGGTTTTAAAATTAAGAGTCGTAGTAATTCAATCTCTGTGGGTTTGACCTTTACTTTCACTACTACAAATCCTTAGAAAAGTAAAGTACACTTTTTATATCTTGATTCTGACAAGATCAATTTTTGGCGCCGTTGCCGGGGATTGCATTACTACCTTTAATTTTATAATCTTAGTTTAGTTAATTCGTAAATATTAGATTAGTTTTTATTCTTCTTATTTTTCGTTTTTGTTTTAAATTACTAACTTGTTCTTTTATTTTATAGGTTTTCGAGTCATCAAATTCCAACGTTTCCGAGTGGAGTAGCTAATTACATCAAAGGAGCTTACGCAAATAAAATAAATAAAAATTAAGTAAATTGCTCGCTTTAACTTCGCATCCAATCACTGTAAGTCAGGGCGCTGAGACGCAATTACTTGCATTAGTTTAGGGTGAATTGCACTGCACTAGCTAGGAAACCCGGGGCGCTGGGCTTGACGCGGTCATTGCATTACAGGATAATATTCATGCATCATAGTAGTACTGTGTGCTTGCTTGTCGTCTTATTTGCGTGATTGCTATTTGTTTATTTTGTTTAGTCAGTCTTTGTTTTTAGTTTCTTTTTCTTTATTTTAGTTTATGTTAGGTACACGTTCAAATAAACCAGAATTAAAATCTTTCAATCTTGAACTTGAACGTACCTTAAGAACTAGTAAGTCCACAACCCAAGCTTCTAGAGCTGGGTTGCAAGACGACGAATCAACTCCGATTCCGTCGTCGTTGTTTGAGGCCGAAATTCAAAGTACCCGTGAACGGTTAAGGAAAACTCGAACTTTTAAAATCGAACCGATTAAAATGGCTGACGGTGGAAATAACAATAACAATCAAAACGACGGTGCTAATATGAATAATCTTAATATACCGCCACCTCCTCCGCTTATAAATTATTTTATTCCTACTACTTACACGCCACAAGCCGGTATCGAATTACCTGAGGCGACAGCATCTCACTTTGAGATAAAGTCGTCTACGATTTCGCTACTACCTTCTTTCCATGGCCGTCTAAATGAAGATCCATATCAACACTTAGGGGATTTTCAGGACATATGCTCTACTTTGAAAATCCAAAACTTAAATGATGATGAATTAAAATTGCGGCTCTTTCCATTTTCTTTAAGAGACAAAGCTAAGTATTGGCTTCAATCACTTGAACCAAACACAATTAAAACATGGGAAGCCTTACACACCGCATTTTTACAAAAGTTTTTTCCTATTATGCGTACGAATCAGATAAGGAAATCCATAACAAACTTTGTTATGCAAGATGGGGAATCACTTTATGATACGTCGGAGAAATTTAAAGAATTATTACGCTCTTGCCCACATCATCAGGTTCCTAAGTGGCAACTTGTTCAGGTCTTCTATGAGGGACTAATTCCCTCTGTCCGTAATACCGTCGATGCCGTTTGTGCGGGAACTTTCCTACACAAAAGCGCCGACGAGGCCTGGAAATTTTTTGAAACTTTAAGCGAGAACTCGATGTATCAAGCTGTGTCGGTACGTTCGGAAGGATATCTTCCTCCACCCAAACGAGAGGTGAAGTTTGAGTCGAGTCATTCAATTGAATTTCAAGAATTATCTAAAAAACTTGATCGCCTTATGATAATGAATCAAGCGACAACCGCACCTTCTCACGAAGTATGTGAATTGTGTTCTGCACCGTCACATAATATCTTTGCATGCCCATCGGCATCTCAGTTTCCCGAATTTGTGGAGCAACACGTAAATGCTATTCAACAATTCCCACAAAATAATTATATGCCTAGGTCAAATAATTTTCCTAACACTTATCGACCCCAATTTCAACAAAATCAATACCAACACCCTCCTTCTAATCCTAACTCCCCAAGGACTAACGCTTTTGAGGAGACGGTGTTGGCTTCCCTTAAGAATATTGAAACTCAAGTCCAAGCACAAGCACAAATAGTGCACTCTCATACACAATCCATTGCGAAGCTTGAATCCCAAATGGGACAAATAGCTACTACGGTGAGTCGTAGAAACGAGGGGAAGTTGCCTGCGCAAACTATTCAAAATCCTAAGGGACAATATGAGATTAAGGGGTCAAGTGAACAAGTAAACGCCGTATCGACTAGGACGACTATTCGGGAAGACGAAGTTGTTAAGATTCTGGATCAAAATGACATTAACTTGAATAAGGAGGGTGAGGAGAGTAGAATTCAAAAAGATAAAGAACCGGTCCCAGCTAATTACATTCCAAAGTTACCTTTTCCACCTAATGTTGAGGAACCATCAAATCTTACAAAGAAAAAGTCGAAAACTGAGGATATACTCGAGGTATTTAAACAAGTAAAAATCAATATTCCATTCCTCGATGCTATTAAACAAATTCCCGCTTATGCTAAATGTCTAAAAGACCTTTGTACACAAAAGCGCAAAATACGCAGTCATACTCCTAAAAAGGTCTTCCTCACGGAAAAAGTAAGTTCAATTTTTCAACACGCTCCTCCGAAGTATAAGGATACCGGTACACCTACGATTTCATGTGTCATAGGTGACACTATCATTCATCGGGCTCTCCTTGACTTAGGTGCTAGTGTTAACCTCTTACCTTATCATGTTTATAAACAACTAGGTCTAGGTGAACTTAAACCTACGGCCGCTACTATTCAATTAGCGGATCGTTCTGTTAAAGTACCTAGGGGAGTCGTCGAAGACGTCCTAGTAAAATTTGATCAATGTTTCTATCCCGTTGATTTTATGGTCCTTGACACCGAACCGGTGCTAGATGCTAGAAAATACACTCCTGTTATTCTTGGTCGTCCATTCTTAGCCACGGCCAACGCACGTGTTAATTGTAGACCAGGGGTGATGAAAGTGTCGTTCGGGAATATAAAATTAAAATTAAATGTTTTTAATGCTGCTGATCAACCTCCTAAAGACGACGATAACCTATGTGAGGCGGAATGTGATGTGAGAGGGAATATTGAACCTAAGAACGTAATAAATCTGAATGAGGGGAATAATATAGTGAATGATGAGTGGATGAATCCTAATACCTCGGCCCCTAATGAAGAATTTACTCGAAAGGTAAAGAATCGGTGTAATAACGATAAAGGTGAGTCGTCAAATGAATTAACACATAGCGACCTTGTTTCGACGTTTCACCGGAATCTCCCTAATGCCCTAAAGGGTACAAAATCCGAATTACAGCCTCCGTAAGTCTTGAGCTAGAACGGTCTAGCTGAAGACGTAAAAGATAGCGCTTCTTGGGAGGCAACCCAAGCTTAATTTCGTCTATTTTCTTTGTTTTTGGTCGTTTTTGAGTCGTTTTTGTTAGTTTTGGAGTTTTTCTGGACATGTTTGGGGGTTGGAATTAATTTATTTTAATATTATATACATAATTTTAGCCAAAAAATGGAAAAAAAAACCCGAATCGCGCACGCGATCCGCTGGCGCGGTCCGCTGGCGCGAGTTTGTGACTTAGTGGTATTTTCTTTCTTTTTCTTATATGATGCCTCGGGTTCTTCTCGCGCCTGGTTTCGCGGGCGCGAGGGGGTCCCGCTGGCGCAATTTAAAAAAAAAAAAAAAACTTGGGATTCGCGCGCGCGACCCCCCATGTCTGCATTTTCTTCTTTTGTTTTCTTATATCTTCCTCCCACACCTGTCACACAGTTTTTACTTTTCTGTTTTTGTTTCTTAGGTACTTTTAGATCGAGTCTTTGATTGTTTTCATAATTCTGGTTATGTTTTATTTCCTTTTATAACTTATTTTCGTGTTGTCTTCATAGTTTTGTTTCTTCTTATAGTTTATTTAGTTTCTTTTAGCTTAGTTATAATTCTTTTAGCTATTTTTATTATTTTGTTTGTTTAATTTTCTTTTGTTAAGAAGTAACAGGTAACATTGAACTTTATAGCCATATTCCTTTGTGTTCACCTGTTCTATGCTTGTCAAGATCGAGGTACTATCGTTCCTTCCTTATGTACTCTCCTTTCTTTCATTTTATTGTTTCATTGGGGACAATGAAAGGTTTAGGTTTGGGGGTATGCACACACATGCACATTAGTTTATGCAAAATTTTAAAAAAAAGTGTGTTTAAATAAACGATGTTACCGACGTTTTTGCAATATCAATTTGATACTTCTTGTTAAATAACTTTGGATTGTTATAGAATGGTAAACAAGGGAAGATGTGATTAAACATTTGCTAAAGTTATGATATGGCGTTTTAAGTTATGTATCGTTCGGATCGTAGTTTTATATCATAAATTTGCACACAAACTTATGAACTGCACGTAGTCATTGAAATACATGTCTGATGTGAACTATAATATGATTCGGATTTCTAGATAACACATGGTGGAGACTAAGCCCAGTGAGCTTTTGAGCCTATCTTTTCTTTTTAGAGGGTTATAAATACATTGTGTTTGTCGAATTTCATTGAAATAGCGCATTAACTCGTTGTTTAGTCTCATTATTCTTGTTTTGGTTGATAGTCAAGTTAAAATATTTGTTACCATGCTAAATAATCTTCCATTGTAAACATTGAAGAACCGTATTACCCTAGGAAATGATTTTAGGCCCTCTTTGTTTACTGCCGACCGATAAATTATAAAATTTCCTTAGTTCGCCCTTTGAGCCGTTACAATGCCTCTTTTTCTTGGTTCACCATTATTTTCTGTAAAAGCTCCAACTTGATCAACTTGGAGTATACCACTGGAAGAGTGATCAACTTTTAGTAGTATTAAGGCGATGTGTTGATTGAGAAGAAGAAAATAAGATGCTATTGGGGTAGTTGCTTGGTATTCAATGCATAGTCATTTGAGAAGCGAGAAAAGAAAAAGGAAAAGAAAAAAATAAAGAAGAGGAAGGTTGAAAAAAAAATGAAAGAAAAGAAGAAAAATGAATGAAAAGGAATGAAGAGAAAGTTGGTAGAGAAGAAGAATGAAAGAAATCGAACATGCCTTATAATGCCATTCTAAACCTATCCAATTAATCCATTCTATCATTTTTCATTGCCTGAGCCACATTACAACCTTTGAAAAGTCCTATTTGATCTTAGGAAACATGGTTCGGATATGAAAACGATGGGAGGGGGATTAAAACATGGTAATGATTAATTTTTCTTGATTATTGGCATCCTATCCATGAGACTACTGTTCTTTCATGTCATGCGTCTTTTTCGAGTCATATGTGAGCATTTCTCATTTTGAAAACATATTTCCTTTAATTCACATATTTTAGAAAAAATTACACCTGTTTCTGAGTGTTTCATTTGAGAGTGTAATTAACATTGTGAGATTCGTAGTCGAGATATAGTTAAATGGTTATCCGAAGTATATTCCAAGTTCAGGTCATGCGCGTGTTCATTTGACTACCACATCACACACGTGCAATTGTGTGAGGAACTCTATTGATTTATACGATGCATGTGCTTGAGATTGTTTTTCATGACTTAGGTGGATGTCTCATTACGTTTCTTTATGTTCGTTATTCTATTTCAGATCTTTGTTTTATGATAAGAAGTATTGATTGTTATATTTTTCATTTTTAAATAAAATTCTTTGAATTTATAAGTTAATAAAGATGGTTGTGGGTGACTTGTTGACGAGAACCCTCACGAGACTTCACTCGTCCGACTAGGGACACCTAGGGGTTTAAAAGTCTTATTGCATATGCTAAATGCAATCGTGATCCATGCAAAAATGGAGTAGTATTTGTAATAGTAGTTTTATTTTTCTGTTCTTTTTGCTCGAGGACTAGCAAAGTATAGGTTTGGGGGTGTGATCGGCGATGAATAGTTGTCGTTTATAGTCCTAAAAATACACTTTGTTAGCCCATTTCATGTAGTTATTAAGTGATTTGTAATAAGTATTCTATATTTTGTAGGTTTTAGAGCTTTAATATGAAAATGCACAAAAATCCAATGATTAGTGGCTTTGGAAGTCATTCTGGGCTCAAAAGATGGTTCCGGTGAAGGATGAATGCAGTAGCAGCCTCGAAAAATTACATTTTTGACAAGTAATACTTCCGATTTGAGAAATTTCTCCAGAGATATAAAATGTAGATCTTTGAGTTACGGACGCGTGGCCGCAAACGATGAGTTAATCCGAGGTCCGAGTCAAAAGTTATCGCAATTCTACGAAAATCGCGCAGTGCAGCGAAAAGGACCTCGCGCGAGCGACCTGTGCAAAAATCAAAAACACGTATTTTGTTAAATTAAAGTGCCCTGCGAAGATGGTTTGTGCATATGACGTCCAGATTACAAAATATAGCAGTTTTAGTGCGAATTGACTTAGGAAAGCTTCCTAAATCCTTCCAAACTCTATATAAATCCTATTCTAAATCAAATTTAGATATACAAATCATTACACATCAATATACAGCCATATTATACATTATTTTCAGCCATTGAAGAGAGAAAAGCAAGGAAAAGAAAAAGAAGACCAAGGATTCCCATGGCCTCCTCCATCAACCTCTTGTTGTTCATCAATTCTATGGCCAACGAAACTCTAGATCTAGGGTTTCAATGAAACCCTAGCCAAGTAATATGGTGTATTTTATGTTTTATTTTAGTTTTATTATGTATGGATGATGATTACATGTTCCGAGGATTTTTATAAATAAATCATGCTTTTAATTGATTAAATCATCACTTTCAAAGTTTATTCTTGTCTTAGATCTATTTTGACTGTGATGCACTCAATGATTTATGCTTGCTGTGCTTGTTTAGATTATTTACATGTAATGGTGCTTAAATTGAATTGTGCTATCAAGTATCCGAATAGTCCATGCCTAGATTAGACGGATTATACCACAACCCTAGTTTAGTGTGGGATAATTCGTGCTAACCGAAGATGGATTATGTTGGTGCTTGAACCATAGTTATTTTCTTGACGGAGGAATTGGGCTTGTAGCTACAACTCCCCATTATCATCCAACTTAATAAGCTAAAGTAATTCGTAAATAACCTTATTATGAAGCTAGTGGTGGATTTGCAATCCTAGGTTCCCTAAACATATTTATAAAAATAATTTTTAATTGCTTTCATAATTTAGATTTACTTTCATTGTTCTTAGTTTAGTTAAAATTCAAATCAAAATCTCATTTTCATAATTAATTAGATTTAGGTTTTAAAATTAAAAGTCATAGTAATTCAATCTCTGTGGGTTCGACCTTTACTTTCACTACTACAAATCCTTAGAAAAGTAAAGTACACTTTTTATATCTTGATTCTGACAAGATCAACAGACTACTTCACAAAATAGGTAGAAGCCGCATCTAACAGCAAGTTGGGGGCCAAGGAAGTGGCCAAGTTCATCAAGAAGAATCTCATCTGTCGCTATGGAGTCCCCCATGAGATCATTTCATATAATGGTAGTCATTTCAAGGCCAAAGTCAGAGATCTATTTGAGGAATATAAAATCACTTATCACAAGTCGTCACCATACATGCCACAAACTAATGGGGCAGTCGAAGCTGTAAACAAGAATGTCAAGGCCATACTATAGAAATCGGCCGATACTTATAAAGACTTGCATGAAAAGATACCATTCGCACTTTGGGGATACAGAACATCGATAAGGACGTCCACAGGAAGAACTCCTTACTCACTAGTATATGGAATAGAAGTAGTACTTCCAGTCGAGATAGAACTACCATCCTTGCGCGTGATGGCAGAATGTGAAATTTCGGAATCAGATTGGTTAAAGGAAAGGTACGAAGAATTAGCTCTCATAGATGAAAAGCGCCTAGCGGCAGTCGTCCATGTCCGAATCTATCAAAAGAGGATAGCCCGTGCTTTCAACAAAAGAGTTCGTCCGAGGAAAATTGTCAAGGGTGACCTAGTCCTTAAGGAATTGCGAGCCCCAATCTTTGATCCACGCGGAAAGTTCAAACCCAAATGGGTTGGCCCTTACATCGTCAAAACTATCCTTTCTGGAGGAGCAACATACCTTATGGACCTCGATGGCGTTGAATTTAAAGAACCAATCAACATGGATCGCCTTAAAAAGTACTATGCTTGACCAATCCCCAAAACCCCTTTTCCTTCAAACCCTGCCCTGAACTACGCTCGACCTGATTCCCGCTCGGGGATACGTAGGCAACTGCATCGGTTCGGTTGACACCATCATAATCAACCCCTTTTTCTTTCAAGACTCTGGCCCGAACTACGTTTGACCTGATCCCTGTTTGGGGGTACATAGGCCGACTTTCAAAAAAGAAAAGGATGGCTCGCTTGGTCGAAAATCTGAAAGGACACCTAGGCAAAAGTTAGAGTTAAATCCAAAGTGAGCAATGATAAAAGAGAGAAAAAAAGCTCGCTAGGTCACCTAACTGGTGCCTAGACAAAATTATGAGCGTGTGAGAAAAATAAAGTCGCGGTCCTTACCATAACCCAAAAATCACCCCTCACACTAGGGCCAAACTTCGGCCACCCGCCTCGTTTGCCTGAACCTCCTCTAAACTAGGAGCAAATGTCACTCTCGTTTGCCTCACCACTATACATATCCCAAACTAGGGGCAAACTTCGGTCACCCGCCTCGTTTACCTCTAATCGTCAAAAGCAAACATCTTATCAAAATCAAACTACGAATGTTTTCAGAAAGCCAAATGCATAAAATAAGGTTCTCCAAGTAACCAAGGTTCGTTGATAAACAAACTTCGAATATTACATAAGCAGGGATAAATGAAAACACAAAGAGTTCTTTCTGAAAGCAATCCCAAATATCAAAGACACTTGGAGGAAAGAAACAGAATCAGTCAAGTCTAGTTTTATTTTGTGTCTTTTATTTCTTCAAAGGTCTCTAGAAATAGGCTCTTGCTCAACTGGCCCAGCCCCTGATGAAAACAGCAATAGTAGTGGCTTTGACTCTTAAAGCAAAGACCCTCTCAGAAAAGCTGCGTTTTGACGGATACTAGCTCCAAAAGCACCCCGAAATGGCAAAAAATGAGCTTGAAATGCCCAAAAACCCGAGATATACACACATGGAATCTGGCCACCCAGTGCTGCCGTGGTATTGGCCAACTACCGCAATGACAGTAGCCTAGTCCCATCTTGGTACTGCTCCCCGCGGGCCCTGCTTTGCTCCGTTTTAGCCCATTTTGGCCCCTTCTGACCCGTTTTAGCCCGTTCGTGATCCCGTTTAGCCCCAATGGCCCATTTGAGTCAAGATTTATGAGGCTTTATCTCTGGCAGATCCATTTTAACCCCAGAAGATTTAGTTCATCCTCTGAGGACAAAAACAGAAAGATATCGGCTCCCGAAGGCCTGAATCAGCTTTTCAGACCGACCAATGCAAAGATTTGATCAACCGTGAGAGATTCAGAGATGGATCCTAGTTCCTAATAGGGAAACAATTAAGAGAGATTCTCTGAGAATCCTACACCATCCCCTAAGGACAGAAATAGAAAGATATCAGATCCCAAAGGTCCGAATCAGCTTTTCAGACTGACTCGGCTTTTCAGACCAACCAATGCAAAGATTTGATCAATCGTGAGAGATTTAGAGATGGGTCCAGGTTCTCGATCAAGAAACAGTTAAGAGAGATTCTCTAAGAATCCTACACCATTCCCTGAGAATAGAAATAGAAAGATATCGGCTCCCGAAGGCCTGAATCAGCTTTTCAGACTGACCAATGAAAAGATTTGATTAACCGTGAAAGATTCAGAGATGGTTCCTGGTTCCCGATCAAGAAATAGTTAAGAGAGATTCTCCTAGAATCCTACACCATCCCTTGAGGACACAAACAGAAAGATATCAGCTCCCGGAGGCCCCGACCGGGCCTCTTGGATTGAGCACCGAAAGATTTGATCAACTATGAGAGATTCAGAGAAGGGTCCTGGTTCCCGATCAAGAAAAGAGAGATTCTCTGAGAAACCTACGTCGTCCCTCGAGGACAAATACAGAAGGATACTAGTTCCTACTATCCCCAACAGAATGTAACAAAAACAGAACCGACTCCTGAAGATCGGCCATCGAAAATAACCAGAACATCGCCCGAAGACGAAGCATCGTCGTTCCACGACTCCATGTCTCCTGATTATCATGAGCTTTCTCATTTGTCCATTATCATAGCTTTCGCACTTATCGGTTATCACAAAATTCCTAGGTCACCTTTGGTTGTCATCCTCTAAAACCTTGCGTCTGATGCATTTCACTTACAAAGCACACTTCCTATAATTTAAGAAGTCTGCCCGAGACCCGGAGTCTTCAACACCTTGGCATCCTTATCAGGATCAACCACTACATTATATTCAACACTAGCACAACATAAGTTCACTCAGGGTAGCACACACCTCATAGAACCAACTCATACTAAGATTAGAACACTAAACATGATAGGACTCAGGACGTAATTCATATCACATCCATGCATTCCATATCATCCTCATAACATAGCATTCACCTGACTTGTTGTGCATGTGCGATTTGTTCCTTTGTGCCCCGAACTACGTCCTGGTCTAATTCGCCTGTCTCTTCAAAGCTTTGGCACTCACTTACGACATGCGTTGCTTCGTAAGTTCATACCAAAGAAGGGCAAACTATAGATACCCTATTTTGTCAGCTATCAGATTTAGGAGACCCATAGCTTGGTGGATCACAATAATAAAAAAGACTCAAAAGGACTCCTGAAAGTTAGTTCTATCTCTCAAAATGCTCAAAATGACCAAAATACCCCTGAAAGCCTGACCGCTCCTGAATTTGGACCAAATGTTCTGGAAACACGCTACGTTGTAAGAAAAACAATTAAAATGAGTTCTAAAGTGAGACCGGATGAAATCGTCGGCTCCCAGAAACCCCCGGAGGTCCCGAAAGTTCCCAGAAAGTCCCCATTTACCGGTTTGACCAAGTTTGACTGAAATTATCCAAATTCTCCAAAAAATTTTGGGATCATTCTAGATCATGTGGGAAATGCTAAAATGAGTTTTAAAAGAAAATCGAACAAAAACGTCAGCTCCTCGAAGCTCCCGGAGGTTTTTAGAACTTCACGGGAATCCCAGGTTGACCAGTGTGAACAAAAGTTCACTTTCAAACCAGAGCACTGTACCATTTTTAAAATATTTTTCATGGATACTAGAGGTCAATAGCTTTCCGACGGTATATCGCACATATTTTTTGTATTTAAAACGAATTTATTATGAATTTTTTAAGGTAGAAAAGGCGATCAAATCGGCTTTTATCGTGAATACGGCAAAACTTTTGAAAGTGACCTATCTCTGAACTATTTTCTATGTAAAATAGACTCTATTACCTTTCCAACGGTATGTCACAACCTCAATTTGGAGTTTGTATGCATTTTCTGTGAATTTCAGACGAAATAGGGCCTTTCGCAAATACCGAACCCTCTGGGGGCCTAAAAGGGATTATCTGGATGAATGAGGAGCAGTGCCACCGCAGCACTGGCCCACTGCCATAGTGGTATAGGCCTAGTACTGCCGCAACACTCTCCCCCAGAATGGTATATTTTTGTAATTTCTTTTAGGGGTTCATTCTGATTAATTAAAAACCAAAATGACGTAGTTCTATGTTCACAGATGTTTGGCACCAATTAGAGTACTTCTAAAATCCCAAAACCACCCCAAATTGGCCTATATAAACCCCCCTTGACTTCTCATTTTGGGGGTGTCAAATGTAAGCTTTGAAAAGTTTTAGAGAAAAAGTTGTAGAGATAAGGTTAGTGTAGAGAGAAAAGAAGCTTCCTTATTTGATTTCCAAACAAAAGAGTGAGTTCTAAACTTTATTTTTACTTCATTACTTCCATTTACTTCATATTCAATACACCCAACCACCATTTTAGTGAGCATTTAAGAGAGAAGAAGCTACTTCCATGTTCAATGTCACCACATATGAGTGAAACATCAAGCTACAAGTCCAATACATTATTGAATATCAACTATTGATTGTTTATATACTTGTTTTCTTAATTTGTTGTTCATCTTCTCTTACCTCGTTTCTTTTTTTTTTCTTTATTTGCTTACTAGTCTATCATCATCTAGATGATGACATGAAGTTTGAGGTGAGTGAATCCTTATGGATAGTAGCTCTTGACTCCAAAAACATGTTTGATAGATGATGATTTCAACTTCAATACATTCCTATGTATTCATGAAGTTGTCTTTAAAATGGAAATAATACTTTTCCAATAATCTTGGAGGTTCTTGATGATGTGTTTGATATTGACATTTTAAGTGGTTATAATCTTCATTAAGTACTGAAAATATGTTTTCAAAACCTTTATTTCAAAACACCCCTCTTAAACCCCTCATTTTGATTTCAAAAAATAAACCTTGTTTTCTCAAAACCTTCAAAACAGTGAGTCATTTAAGTTCAAACAATTATTTTGGGTTCAATACTCAATATATGAATGCAAGACCACTTGGAAAGTCTTCCTACTCATTATAGAACACCCATGATTTTTGGCTTGACTTGGAAGCACTTGAAAGGGGTCCATTTTTGTCCTAACATTCCTTCCAACCATTCTGCCTCTGCTGTCACAACAACTAGGTTGACTTTCAACTTGTTTTACAGAACACTTTTCCAAAAAAAGTGGTCCCAACTTATTTTTTTCCTTAACCTTAAATGTCTTAGGGAACTTTCTGTATAATATGGGCCTCTAGAGAGGTTGTTTTCATTTACTAAGATTTTCTAACATTTCAGTTGACAGTACGGACTCTGTTTCTGAATAACCTCTATTGTTTATATGATTTCTCTCAATCTGTGATAGTTATTAAAGATTAGCTTTTTGGGTTGTGTTCTAGACACAATAAGGATGATCTGAATAAAATATCATGCATTGAAAACATTCCTCACAGCTCTTTTAAATTTCCAAAAGATTATGTTACTGTTCTATCCACTATTCACAGCAAGCACACTTTTACTTCCATCCTTTGATTTGACGCTTATATGCACTCCAAATTTGTTCATGTCTTAGGAAGTAGTCCATACTACATTTTTACATATCCCATTATGATTTTCCCATGCATTCACTCAACCTTTTAGAATTCTAAGTCACTTTAGACAGTCCATGTACACAAACACACAATAACCTTTGCACATTCTAGGATCATACATTGCATTCATGTAACATTTGGGGCTTTTATGGCTCCTAATCCAAGAAGATTATAAGGAATGAATTTGATCATACCTTCATGCTCCCCCTCGATCTAATATTCCTTTCTCATCCATCCCAGGGATTGAGAGGTCTTCTTTTCTCAAAGATTAACATGCATCATACTAGCTTGCTAAGCATATTTTGATTTCTTTTAATTATTTATTTCAAGAACAATTCATGTCCCCTTTAGATTAGGAAAACTTAATTACTTAACATGCAATTAGACAATTTTTCCTAGGTTTTTTTGTGTGATCTTTCACTTTACATTGTGTGATACTTGGTTAGATCTTATGAATGATATCTTATCTTTTAATCTTCTATTTCAAGTTTCTCGTGTGATGTAATATACCTATCATAGTATTAATTGTTGAACCAAACATAGTATGAGATGATTATTTGGATGCTAGTTGAGGCCCGTCGAGAGACGGGGTGAGTTGAGGGTATTTTAGTCGTGATAAAGGCTCCTTCCTCTCTCATACCAAAACCCGAGCCAAGTTCTTCAATCATGAAAGGTCAGTGCCCTTTATCCACTTGGGTAAGTTAAATTAGGTTTCTTGGTTCCTTAAAGACCAAGTGGCGACTATGTATCTGTTTTCAACAGACCTTTTCTTTTCCTTTTTAAAATAATTTCAAAATAACATGAAGTGGAATTCCGCGTGTCCACAGTTCCTTACATTTATAATTCATAATGTGTAGTTGTTTAATCATTGTTTCGTGTTCCTATTATGCGATATTATGAATTACAGAGGTAATGGGGTACGATAATGCAATTGAGATAATATGGTGAGTAACGCAGTCAGGTTCGGAACGTTAGTAATAATATGATGCGATAACAAGATAAGAATTTGAGATAATAACCGTGGGAAGCATTGAGTATCCGGTGTTTGAGTTAGTGGGTTATTGGTTATCGTTGAGGTTATGTGAGTCAATCTGATGATTCGCTCAGGTTGAATCCAATAAGTGTGTAACAAGGATTTAATCAGGATCGTGTGAATTATGGTTGCATAGTACTCTCAAGCATTCTTAAAAGCGGTGAACAGTAATAGTTCTTAAAAGCGGGGAACAAGAGTAGATGTGGCAAGTCCATGGTTTGTATTTACTAGAGCTATGTATGTACGATACTCGCAAGCATTCTTAAAAGTGGTGAACAGTAAGAGTTCTTAAAAGCGGTGAACAGTAAGAGTTGTAAAAAGTGGTGAACAAAAGTATTGGTACATGAATGATGTATCGGTGCTCGAAAGAGTTCTTAAAAGCATTATAACAGTGAACAATAGAACTGGTATGTTGTGATGATATAATCAGTTCGAGACAGTCAGTTGGTATTGGTAAAGTCATCCTTAGAGTTGGTAGGCGATGAGAATCGATTAATGATGTGTCTGACTAAAAGAGAAAGAGATATATTTAGTATCATTATTATATACTGTTCATAATTGGTAATTACATTATTTCTATGAGATTGTGTTAGTTAGTTCTCACTTAGCTTTCAATAAGCTGACAGCCTTTATTACTTGAACATTCCCCTTTGAGACTACCCTGTCCCTAACAATGCAGTTATGGGAACCTACGGTGATAGATACTACCCAGAATTGGATTATGCAGAGGGTGGTATCAATGATGCAGGTCATATTGGGGAGGAGTATTACATTGACGACTATACTTACGCCAGCTGAAGATCTGAAGATGTGTTATATCTAGTTTATATTTCTGTTGTTCTGTTGAACTCTGTTTTGTTTTAGTTAAAGGGTACTTAGGCATATGTTGTCTTCAGACCTGTTGTGATCTTGTGGACCACACTCTGAAGTTTTTTTTATAATAGATAGAATCATTTTATATTCAGTTATTTAATGTTCCTGTTTAACCTGTGGACTAGTACTGTGTGGTGTGGATAATTAGTGACTTTCACTTGTCATTCTCTATGGACCCGGAAAAGAAATTCATTTTTGCGTGATAGGATTTTTGATATCCGAGCCCTAGGTTTGTGATACTTTCGTTCACTAAACGATTCCACACCATCTGTTCCTAATATCTTAAGATCCTTGAGATGGGATATGAGTTTAAGATAAGATCCTCCTCCTGACGATAGTTAGTTTTCCTTTGCAAGTTAGCATTATGGATCCAGAGTTCCATAAGTTTGTGACCGATGCCTATAGAAGACATGTTATCCATAGGGATACTGGGGAGCCAACTGATCCAAAGTTTTATCATGATAGCATACACCAAACAGCTAGTTGATATCTAAAGGAGGATATGTGGAAGGCTCTTTATGTGACCAGGAAGATCCACCCTAGAGAGATGCGTATGGATGCTTACCATTCAGCGAAGATTGGTAGGAATATTTACCAAGAGATTCTATGTTTGATCCAGAGCAAGCTAGAGATGGACGCAATCAAGCTTTGAGCTATTCCTGGAGGACCCATTGAGGCAGCACCAGCAGTAGCACCACCATCACCAATACTTGAGGTACCCATTCCAGAGTCACCAGAGGTCGAGCCAATGGTTGATGCTGAGCCAGAGGAGGATCCCGTAGATGACATCGAGCCAGTTGAGGATGACGAAGAGCCAGAAGAGGATCTGGAGGAGGACCCAGAGTTAGTCCATGAGGATGTTATTGCCAGAATGGATGATATAGTAGGGGATGAGGGTATAGAGAATGCTACAGCTGAGCCAGAAGAGATTATAGTACCTGAGATACCTGTGGAGTTTAATTTACCAGCAGGACTCGTACTACATCTGGTAGCTATTGCCAATATGGCAGCCGAGTAGGTAGCAATGATGGTTGTACATCCAGCTGGAGTTCTGATAGGACAGGCTGCATTAGCAGATGCTATAGCCCTAGTGGGAGATTTTGCTGAGTTAGTCACCAATGTCTTCGAGCTAGCTTATGGTGTTGAGGATATGGAGGTTGACGACATGATTGTCAAGGATTGGGATATAGGAGTAGTAGTTAGAGGAGCAGTAGCACCAGCAGAGTCCGATCCGCCTGTGAAGATAGATATTGCACCAGAGGATGAGGCACCAGTAAGAGGATCAGATTCTGACGACTTTTGAGTCAGGGTTTGTAGGGTTTTGCTTTTGTTAGTTTATATCAGGACGTGTTGTCCACTAGATTTTTTGGGAGCTTGAGAGTTAGCTATTTGACCATAGCTTTGTATAGATGTTATCCTTAGTAGTAGTATTGTAATAGATGACCTTAGCACTAATTTTGTTTTGTCCCATGTGGTACACAGTTTGACTAATATGTATTATGCGGTATATCTTTTGATATTTTTATCCGAGTAACACTTTCACTACTGATTGTATACTTGATTCATATGTGTTGTTTAGTAGAACTGTTAGTTCTTGTTGTGTCTCGTTCTATCTTGCTTTCGTTTCTGCGAGAAGACTTTCAGCCGATCTTTTAATCTCTTGGAGGCGGCACTCGTAATCATTATGGTTAGACTAAGGAATCAAGCACGGTTAGGTGCCCTTATCCCAGATGGAATGGATCTAATGTGAGTTTTCGAAGCCTTTATACAAAGGATGCAACATATAGGAGATACTTACAATCACTCCACTCACCAAAGACCTTTTGCACCACCATCACCAAGGCAGACGGGTGATAAGCTACTAGCAAATTTTAGTGATTTATGTCCCGAGAAGTTTTATGGGCTTACAGAACCATGGCAAGTCGAATAGTGGATAAGAGAGATGGAATCAATCTTTGAAGCACTAGAGTGCAGCGAACAAGAGAAATGTCGCCTTGCTACGTTTTAGCTCACTTATATTGCCACAGATTGGTGGGAAGCAGAGCGAGCCACTATTGGGATAAATGTTGCAAGATTAATGTCTTGGGAAACGTTCAAAGGGAGATTTTTGGAGAAATAATTCCCAGAGGATGAGAGAGATCAACAAGAAAAGAATTTTCTCAGTCTGGTTCAAGGAGCATGGACTATACGGTAATATACAACATAATTCGAGCGTCTATCTCGTTTTGCTCAACATTTGCTAGGTACTTTGCAAAAGAAGGTGAAAAGATTTCACCAAGGATTGAATCCCTACCTCAAACATATGACGGTTGGTCATCTGAATCAGTCATTCGAAGGAATTGTTAGATTTACTGCAGGATTGGAGAAAGATGCCTATCCATTACAACTGATCGGCGACGAATAGTTGCCGTTTATAGTCCTAAAAATACGCTTTGTTAGCTCATTTCATGTAGTTATTAAGTAATTTTTAATAAGTATTCTATATTTTGTAGGTTTTGGAGCTTTAATATGAAAATGCACAAAAATCCAACGATTGGTGGCTTTGGAAGTCATTCTGGGCTTAAAAGATGATTCCGGTGGAGGATGAATGCATAGAAGCCTCGGAAAATTGCATTTTTGACAAGAAATACTTCAGATTTGAGAAATTTCTCCAGAGATATAAAATGTAGATCTTCGAGTTACGGACGCGTGGCCGCAAACGGTGAGTCAATCCGAGGTCCGAGTCAAAAGTTATCGCAATTCTACGAAAGTGGTGCAGAGCAGCGAAAAATCTGAGAAAATTCTGGAAAAAGCCCAGGTCGCTGGAGCGACCCGCGCGCGCGACCCGCTCGCGCGACCCGCGCGAGCGACCCTTTGAAAAAGTCAAAGTTGTGTATTTTGAAGCCCTGAAGAGCCCTGTGCGATCCGAATTGGTTAAATACGTCCAGAAACGTAAAAACAGCAGTTTTAGCGCGATTTGACTTAGGAAAGCTTCCTAAATCCTTCCAAACTCTATACAAATCCTATTCTAAATCAAATTTATATATACAAATCATTACACACTATTATACACATCAATATACAGCCATATTATACATTTTTTTCAGCCATTGAAGAGAAAAAAGCAAGGAGAAGAAGAAGAAGACCAAGGATTCCCATGGCCTCCTCCATCAACCTCTTGATATTCATCAATTCTATGGCCAACTAAACTCAAGATCTAGGGTTTCAATGAAACCCTAGCCAAGTAATAGGGTTTTATTTATGTTTTTATGTTAGTTTTATTATGTATGGATGATGATTACATGTTTAGAGGATTTTTATAAATAAATCGTACTTTTATTGATTAAATCATTACTTTCAAAGTTTATTCTTGTCTTAGATCTATTTTGACTGTGATGTGCTCAATGATCTATTCTCGCTGTGCTTGTTTAGATTATTTACATGTGATGGTGCTTTATTGATTTGTGCTATCAAGTATCCGAATAGTCCATGCCTAGGATAGACGGATTAGATCACAACCCTAGTTTAGTGTGGGATAATTCGTGCTAACCGAAGATGGATTATGTTGGTGCTTGAACCATGAATATCTTCTTGTCGGAGGAATTGGGCTTGTAGCTACAATTCCCCATAATCATCCAACTTAGTAGGCTAAAGTAATTCATAAATATTCCTATTATGAAGCTAGTGGTGGATTTGCAATCCTAGGTTCCCTTTACATATTTACAAAAACACTTTTAATTGCTTTCATAGTTTAGATATATTTTTATTGTTATTAGTTTAATTAAAATCAAATCAAAATCCGTTTTCATAATTAACTAAAGTTAGGTTTTAAAATTAAGTCGTTGTAGTTAACCAATCCCTGTGGGTTCGACCTTTGCTTTCACACTACAAATCTTTTGAAAAGTAAAGAACACTTTTTATATCTTGATATTGACAACATCAATTTTTGGCGCCGTTGCCGGGGATTGCAAATTACTACTTTTAGTTTTAAAATCTTAGTTTAGTTAATTTGTAAATATTAGATTAGTTTTTATTTTTCTTATTTTCCGTTTTGTTTTTAGTTACTAACTTGTTCTTTTATTTTGTAGTCAACGTTTCCGAGTGGAGCAGCTAATTACATCAAAGGAGCTTACGCAAATAAAAATAAAAATAAAATAAAATAAATTGCTTCTTGTGAACCTTGCTCTAAACCACTGTAAGTCAGGGCGCTGTGATGCACTATTTGCATTAGTTTAGGATTAATTGCACTGCATTAGCTAGGAAACCCGGGGCGCTGGGCTTGACGCGGTCATTGCATTACAGGATAATTTGCATGCATCACAGTAGTTGAGTGCTTGTTATCTTAGTTGCATGATTGCTATCTGTTTTTTTTTTTTTTTTTTTTTTTGAGTCAGTTTTTGTTTTTAGTTTACTTTCTTTTAGTTTATGTTAGGTACACGTTCAAATAAACCGGAATTACAACCTTTTGACTCTGAACTTGAACGTACTCTAAGACTTAACAAGTCTTCAAACTTAACTTCTAGAACAAGGTTTTTAATAGACGACGATTTGATACCAAAACCAACGTCTTTATTTGAATCTGAAATACGTAGTACTCTTACAAGATTAAAGAAACCACGCTTTCATAACATAGAACCGATTAAAATGGCAGACATTGGAAATAACAATAACAACCGAAATAACAACGGAAATAATATGAATAATCGTAATATACCGCCACCTCCTCCACTTAAAGATTATTTTATTCCTACGACTTACACGCCACAAACATGTATTGATTTACCGGAGGCGACGGCATCTCACTTTGAGATAAAGTCGTCTACGATCTCGCTACTTCCGTCTTTCCATGGCCGTCTAAATGAAGATCCATATCAACACTTAGGAGATTTCCAAGATATATGCTCTACTTTGAAAATTCAAAATCTTACTGATGATGAATTAAAATTGCGGCTCTTTCCATTCTCGTTAAAAGATAAAGCTAAATACTGGCTCCAATCTTTGGAGCCAAACACAATTAGAACATGGGAAGCCTTACACACCGCATTTTTACAAAAGTTTTTCCCTATTATGCGTACGAATCAGATAAGGAAATCCATAACGAACTTTGTGATGCAAGATGGGGAATCACTTTACGACACGTGGGAAAATTTAAAGAATTATTACGCTCGTGTCCACATCATCAGGTTCCTAAGTGGCAGTTGGTACAGGTTTTCTACGAGGGGCTTATTCCCTCGGTCCGTAATACCGTCGATGCCGTTTGTGCGGGTACCTTCCTACACAAAAGCGCCGACGAGGCCTGGAAAATTTTTGAAACTTTGAGCGAGAATTCGATGCACCAAGCGGTGTCTGTCCGTTCTGAGGGATACCTTCAACCTAAGCGAGAGGTAAAGTTCGAGTCGAGTCAATCGATTCAAATACAAGAATTAAATAGAAAACTTGACCGGCTTATGCAAATGAACAAAACGTCTAATTCACCCTCTTCAGAAATCTGTGCATTATGTTCAGATCCGTCACATTCGATACTTGCATGTCCATCGGTGAGTCAATTTCCGGAATTCGTGGAGCAACACATTAATTCTATTCAACAATACCCACGGAATAATTATAATTCGACTAATAATAATCCGGACGCGCCATGGCAAAACCATCCTAACTTCTCGTGGAAAAATAATAATAATAATCCTAATGAGGCGACTAATTTTCCTAATGCATATCGACCTCAGTTTCATACTAATCAATACCAACAACCGCCTCTTAATCCGAACCCTCCAAGGAGTAACATTTTTGAGGAAAAGGTGTTGGCATCCCTTAATAAAATTGAAACACAAGTACACGCACAAGCACAAATAGTGCACTCACACACACAATCCATTGCAAAGCTTGAATCCCAAATGGGACAACTAGCTACTGTAGTGAGTCGTAGAAACGAGGGGACGTTGCCTAGTCAAACAATTCAAAACCCTAAGGGACAATATGAGGTTAAGGGGTCGAATGAGCAAGTAAACGCCGTCTCAACTAGGTTGACTACACGAGAGGAAGAGGTAATAGAAATTCCGAATGAGAATGTGAAAGATATGAATATCAACTCTAATACGAAGAAGGGTGAGGACGCGAGCCAAAATAAGAAAGAAAAAGAATCGGTCCCAACGAATTATATTCCGAGAATGCCATATCCACCAAACGTTGAGGGACCGTCACATTTGTCTAAGAAAGGGTCAAAAGTTGAGGATATACTTGAGGTGTTTAAACAAGTTAAAATCAATATTCCATTCCTTGATGCTATTAAACAAATTCCCGCTTACGCTAAATGTTTAAAAGACCTTTGTACTCAAAAGCGCAAATTGCGGAGTCATACTCCGAAAAAGGTCTTCCTCACGGAAAAAGTAAGTTCTATATTTCAACACGCTCCTCCAAAGTATAAAGATCCTGGTACGCCTACTATTTCATGTGTCATAGGTGACACTGTCATTCATAGGGCTCTCATTGACTTAGGTGCGAGTGTTAATCTCTTACCTTATCACGTTTATAAACAACTAGGACTAGGTGCACTTAAACCTACGACCGCTACAATACAATTAGCGGATCGTTCTATTAAAATCCCTAGAGGAATTGTCGAGGATGTCTTGGTGAAAGTTGATAAATGCTATTATCCTGTCGACTTCATGGTCCTTGACACTGAACCCGTACTAGATGCTAGGAAGCACACTCCTGTCATTCTAGGTCGTCCATTCTTAGCGACCGCTAATGCTCGTGTTAATTGTCGGACGGAGGTAATGAAAGTGTCATTTGGGAACATGAACTTAAAATTAAACGTCTTTAACGCTATTGATCAACCTCCTAAAGACGACGATAACCGATGTGAGGCGGAATGTGATGTGAGAGGGAATATTGAACCTAAGAACGTAATAAATATGAATGAGGGGAATAATATAGTGAATGATGAGTGGATGAATCCTAATACCTCGGCCCCTAATGAAGAATTTACTCGAAAGGTAAAGAATCGGTGTACTAACGATATAGGTGAGTCGTCAAATGAATTAACACATAGCGACCTTGTTTCGACGTTTCACCAGAATCTCCCTAATGCCCTAAAGGGTACAAAATCCGAGTTACAGCCTCCATAAATCTTGAGCTAGAACGGTCTAGCTAAAGACGTAAAAGATAGCGCTTCTTGGGAGGCAACCCAAGCTTAATTTCGTCGGTTCTCTTTGTTTTTGAGTCGTTTCGGTCAGTCTTAGAGTTTTCTGGACAGGTTTGGGGGTCAGAATTAATTTATTTTAATATTATATACATAATTTTAGCTAAAAAATGGAAAACACCCAAATCGCGCGCGCGATCCGCTCGCGCGGTCCGCTAGCGCGAGTTTGTGACTTAGTGGTTTTTCCTTGATTTTTCTTATATGATGCCTCTGCTTCTTCTCGCGCCTAGCCTCGCGGGCGCGAGGTAGCTCGCTCGCGTGAGATATTGATTTAAAAAAAAAATTAAATAAATAAAAATAAAAAAATAAAAAAAAATTTGGGATTCGCGCGTGCGACGGCCGCTCGCGCGGACCGTTCGCGTGACCCCCATTTCTGCATTTTCTTCTTTTGTTTTTTTATATCTTCCTTCCACACCTATCACCCAGTTTTTACTTTTCTGTTTTTGTTTCTTAGGTACTTTTAGATCGAGTCTTTGATTGTTTTCATAATTCTGGTTATGTTTTATTTCCTTTTATAGCTTATTTTCGTGTTGTCTTCATAGTTTTGTTTCTTCTTATAGTTTATTTAGTTTCGTTTAGCTTAGTTATAATTCTTTTAGCTGTTTTTATTATTTTGTTTGTTTAATTTTTTTTTTGTTAAGAAGTAACAGGTAACATTGAACTTTATAGCCATATTCCTTTGTGTTCACCTGTTCTATGCTTGTCAAGATCGAGGTACTATCGTTCCTTTATTACCTACTCTCCTTTCTTTCATTTTATTGTTTCATTGGGGACAATGAAAGGTTTAGGTTTGGGGGTATGCACTCACACATGCACATTAGTTTATGCAAAATTTTAAAATTTTTCAATAAGTGTGTTTAAATAAACGATGTTACCAACGTTTTTACAATCTTAATTTGATATTTCTTGTTAAATAACTTTGAATTGTTATAGAATGGTAAACAAGGGAAGATGTAATTAAACATTTGCTGAAGTTATGATGTAACGTTTTAAGTTATGTATTGTTTGAATCGTAGTTTTATATCATAGATTTGCACATAAAAGTTATGCACTGTACGTAGTCGCTTTGAATACATGTTTGATATGAACTATAATATGATTCGGATTTCTAGATAACACATGGTGGAGACTAAATCCAGTAAGCTTTTGAGCCTATCTTTTCTTTTTAGAGGGTTATGAATACATTTTGTGTTTGTCGAATTTCATTGAAATAGCGCATTAACTTGTTGTTTAGTCTCATTATTCTTGTTTTGGTTGATAATCAAGTTAAAATATTTGTTACCATGCTAAATAATCTTTCGTCGTAAACGTTGAAGAACCATATAACTATAGGAAATGATTTTAGGCCCTCTTTGTTTTTCACCCTTTTGATCTTTGTCCTATCCAGTTAAATGATAAATTTCCTTAGTTCACCCTTTGAGCCATTTAAATGCCATTTTTCTTTAATTACCATTATCCTGTTTTTGCTCCAATTTGGCCAACTTGGAGTGTACCACTGGAAGAGTGATCACCTTTTAGTGGTGTTAAGGCGATGTGTGATTGAGAAGAAGAAGAAAATAAGATGATGTATTGGGATAGTTGCTTTGTATTTTGATGATTACTTATGCGAAAAGCAACGAAAAGGAAAGAAAAAAGATAAGGATTGAAAAAAAAAAAAGAGTTGAAAGTAGAAAGAAGAATAGAAAAAAAATTTAAAGAAAAAAATATATGAATGAAAAGAAGAGAATGAAATGATGAAGTTGGTAGAAGAGATGAATGAAAGAAATCGAACATGCCTTACAATGCCATCCTGAAAACTACTTAATGAATCCTTTCTATCCTTTTTCATTGCCTGAGCCACATTACAACCTTTGAAAAGTCCTAGTTGATCCTAGAAAACAGGGTTTGGATATGAAAACGATGGGAGGGGATTAAAACATGGTAATGACTAATTTTTCTTGATTGTTGGCATCCTATCCATGAGACTACTATTCTTTTGTGTCATGCGTCTTTTTCGAGTCATATGTGAGCATTTCTCATTTTGAAAACATATTTCATTTGCTCCCATATATTAGATAAATTGCACATGTTTCTGAGTGTTTCATTTGAGAGTGTAATTAATTGTGAGATTCGTAGTCGAAGCATAGTTAGATGGTTATCCGATTTATATTCCATGATCATGACATACGCGTGTTCATTTGACTACCACATCACACACGTGCAATTTTATGAGAAATTCTATTGATTTATACGATTCATGTACTTGGGATTGTTTTTTCAGGACGTAAGTGAACGTTTGATTCTGTTTCTTCTTGTTCATTATTCTATTTCGAATCATTGTTTTATAATAAGGAATATTGGATGTTATGTTTTTTCTTTTAATAAAACTTTTTAAATTTCTAAGTTAATAAAGATGGTTGTGGGTAACTTGTTGACGAGAACCCTCACGAGACTTCACTCGTCCGATTAGGGACACCTAGAGGTTTAAAAGGCTTATTGCATATGCTAAATGCAATCGTGATCCATACGAAAATGGAGTAGTATTTATAGTAGTAATTTAATTTTTTATTTTTTATTTTTTTGTTGTTCTTTTTGCTCGAGGACTAGCAAAGAGTAGTTTTGGGGGTGTGATCGGCGACGAATAGTTGCCGTTTATAGTCCTAAAAATATGCTTTGTTAGCTCATTTCATGTAGTTATTAAGTAATTTTTAATAAGTATTCTATATTTTGTAGGTTTTGGAGCTTTAATATGAAAATGCACAAAAATCCAACGATTGGTGGCTTTGGAAGTCATTCTGGGCTTAAAAGATGATTCCGGTGGAGGATGAATGCAGTAGAAGCCTCGGAAAATTGCATTTTTGACAAGAAATACTTCAGATTTGAGAAATTTCTCCAGAGATATAAAATGTAGATCTTCGAGTTACGGACGCGTGGCCGCAAACGGTGAGTCAATCCGAGGTCCGAGTCAAAAGTTATCGCAATTCTACGAAAGTGGTGCAGAGCAGCGAAAAATCTGAGAAAATTCTGGAAAAAGCCCAGGTCGCTGGAGCGACCCGCGCGCGCGACCGGCTCGCGCGACCCGCGCGAGCGACCCTTTGAAAAAGTCAAAGTTGTGTATTTTGAAGCCCTGAAGAGCCCTGTGCGATCCGAATTGGTTAAATACGTCCAGAAACGTAAAAAACAGCAGTTTTAGCGCGATTTGACTTAGGAAAGCTTCCTAAATCCTTCCAAACTCTATACAAATCCTATTCTAAATCAAATTTATATATACAAATCATTACACACTATTATACACATCAATATACAGCCATATTATACATTTTTTTCAGCCATTGAAGAGAAAAAAGCAAGGAGAAGAAGAAGAAGACCAAGGATTCCCATGGCCTCCTCCATCAACCTCTTGATATTCATCAATTCTATGGCCAACTAAACTCAAGATCTAGGGTTTCAATGAAACCCTAGCCAAGTAATAGGGTTTTATTTATGTTTTTATGTTAGTTTTATTATGTATGGATGATGATTACATGTTTAGAGGATTTTTATAAATAAATCGTACTTTTATTGATTAAATCATTACTTTCAAAGTTTATTCTTGTCTTAGATCTATTTTGACTGTGATG
Organism: Hydrangea macrophylla; assembly: GCA_033977485.1. Lineage (NCBI taxonomy): Eukaryota > Viridiplantae > Streptophyta > Magnoliopsida > Cornales > Hydrangeaceae > Hydrangea > Hydrangea macrophylla. Next base: position 26,483,033 of record CM066984.1, on the reverse strand, counting down.
TGCTCAATGATCTATTCTCGCTGTGCTTGTTTAGATTATTTACATGTGATGGTGCTTTATTGATTTGTGCTATCAAGTATCCGAATAGTCCATGCCTAGGATAGACGGATTAGATCACAACCCTAGTTTAGTGTGGGATAATTCGTGCTAACCGAAGATGGATTATTTTGGTGCTTGAACCATGAATATCTTCTTGTCGGAGGAATTGGGCTTGTAGCTACAATTCCCCATAATCATCCAACTTAGTAGGCTAAAGTAATTCATAAATATTCCTATTATGAAGCTAGTGGTGGATTTGCAATCCTAGGTTCCCTTTACATATTTACAAAAACACTTTTAATTGCTTTCATAGTTTAGATATATTTTTATTGTTATTAGTTTAATTAAAATCAAATCAAAATCCGTTTTCATAATTAACTAAAGTTAGGTTTTAAAATTAAGTCGTTGTAGTTAACCAATCCCTGTGGGTTCGACCTTTGCTTTCACACTACAAATCTTTTGAAAAGTAAAGAACACTTTTTATATCTTGATATTGACAACATCAACAACAACCACAAATAAATCGACCTCACTCGTCGAGAGGATTTTAGCCACAAAATTTCTTGAACCAACCACCATGGAATCCCAAGAGTTGAAGACGTCAGAGAAATTTTCAAGGGAACAAGAGAACCTGGGAAGGAACCAGAAAACCACAATAGGGTTATTCTCGACCCCAGCAATATCGCCAATAAGGACCATAGTCGCAGGCATTGCTAAAAGCTCTGCCAAGCAACACCGGAGGATGTTTTATTTGTAGAAAGCCAGAGCATCTTGTGTCACGCCCCGGAGTAAGCCAAAAATAGAGAAAATAAAAATTTTCCTTTATGGGTCCGTAGACACGTGACTAGTTTGTTAACCGTCCTGTCCTTCTAACTCCGCATCGTGCAATCATAAGGGAAAAGCTAGAGCTTAGGCATGATCTAATACTTATCAGAGTATAAATACAGCAACGGAAATTAAACAAAGGTTACAATAACTTCAATTCTAATACAAGAGGCCATACTAAATAATTTACATAATCTTAAAACTTGAGAAACTGTCTATCAGGTCTTGGGCAAGGCTTTATTCTCCTTGGCTCCATGGTACTGCATCCTGAACTCTTCTATCTATCTCCGAACCTGCAACACTCTGGACATACGAATGCCCAGGGCGTAACATGCCGTCAGCCTTGGAACAAGGCTGAGTGAGAGTCTCAACCGCACAATAATCAATAAATACAACACATCTCTGGACTCACGTCATAGTTTAATACTTTAAAATAGGATTAATCTATTATCAAAAGACGCATTCTCACCACGGGCATAGCAGAGGTCTCATCAAAACAGATAAACAGATAATCACAGCATCATAGAATACATTCTCCTTATTTTATCCACGTGCGTGCAATTGCATGACCAATGTAACTCACTCCCTACTCTTTTCAAAGACACTTGCTTTTAAAACAGATACTTTTCAAAACCATTTTATTTTAAAACCAAAACTTCCAAACCAAATCATTTTGACTCATCAACTCAATCTCATCATTCGCCTTTTCTTTCTCATCCACTTGACAATACGCGGTATATCAAGGATGACAACATACTATCACAGCCAGTTCCTAATCGTCCCTTGATAGGCCACCGGACGTCTTCACGGCGCACACTATCTGTAAACAATGAGACTGGCACATGGGACGTCTTCAACCATGTGTACACTCTCACCGGTCGTCTACACGGCTGAGAAGTATATTAGAGCACTAGCCGGACGTATTCAAGGATACATGGGACGTCTTCAACCATGTATGCGCATCACCGGACAACTTCAATGGCGAGAGGCGCGCTAGGAACCCTAACCGTTCATGTCCACCCGGCTCGTCAGCCGTTGATCCATAGGATCCAGAAATCATATCTCGTTTACGTTCACATATCTCATCTCATTCATATTCTCATCAAACACCTCTCTTTTCTCACACAACGCATACTGACACATGTCATGAAATGCACGTGTGTCCATTATCAATATGCACATGCAAAACTACTTTCATTTCTCTTTATTATTAACATGGCATGCGTTATCTATTCCAGTCATCAACATCGTAAAACGTGCATTTAATAGTAAGCAGCAGAAATGTAACATATAGAGCATGGATCACATAACATAGAATTGATACCGATGAGCATATAGATAAAACCCTTGACATGCTCACGTATGCGATAGCACTACCATAACATGCTTTTAAACATCTTATAATTATTGGAAATACACTTGACATCATAAATCAGCTTATCACTTATACAAAATATCATACAGGTAGCTTTTAAACATCTTATATTCATCTTATTAGGATTAGAGTGAGGTTAGGAAACTCACCTCGAGTCACCGATCCTCGAAAAGCAGATAACTGTCAAGTTCTACAACAATAAACGAAATAAACAATAATAATGTATGAGTACAACTATAGGGGCAAAATGGTAATTTTATCAAATGAGGTCATAAACCTCAAGGTAGTGATCTACGTGTCATTCTAAGTCTAACGCCATTGTCTAGACTCAAATCGGAGTCCGTCGCGTTTTACGAGGTAAAAGGTAGGGCTTACTATACTAATGCGGGCCCTGAAAGATAGGCTGTATTTTCGACCGGGTCGAAAGGTCACCAAATTTTACGAAAATGTTCTAGACATTATTGTAAGACTCTGGGAACTGCCCGCGTAATTTTCGGAGTCCTAGATTATTTATTATGAATTTTTAAATATAATATATAATAGAAAATACCCGAAGCGGGATTTAAATACATAAGTATAATTATACAAAAGAATCAATATTTATAAGTATTTTTATTAAATACTAGATATTAAAATACACTACCAGTATTTATCTCATAATTTTCGGAGCTCGTTTGGTATTTTTAATAATTAATATACACATAAAATAGCTCCTTATTAATTATTAAAAATACTGGACTATAATATTATAGCTCTATAACTTACATTATGTAATAAAATAGTCCCAGGGTCATTACCCTAATTTTCTAGAATTTATGAATACATATAGGTATTTATTAACTATTTAAAACTATTTAAAACTGGTATTTATTATTTATATTAATTATATAAATAATAAATATATGATATATACAATATAATAATGATGTACATAATATTAAAAAAATATTATATAATATAAAACATTAACGGTATTAATTAGAACCCATTTATAATTATTAAAATAATTTAAATCATTTTTAAACTAATTAAAACTAATAATAATAATAATAATACTAATAACAATAATAATAATAATAATAATAATAATAATAATAATAATAAACAAATCCACAGACCCGACGGGTCGACCCGAACCGACCCATGGGTAAACGGGTTACCCGAATACACTCTCAAGGGGATCCAAACGCGTGACCCGATGGGTCAGACCTAACCCAACCAAATTCTAAACGGACTACCCATTTTAACTCACAACTAAACCCAACCCAAAACCCATTCGGGTTGATCCTAACCCGAACCCGAAACCCACTCATACTCACAAACCTATCCTACCCATTAACCCAAACCCTAACCAGACCCGAATCAAACCCTGACCCACACACAGACACAACACGACCCAAACCAAAACCCGAAACCCTACCCAAACAAGACCCGACGTCAAAACGACGTCGTGTCATTTAAAGGACCCACGGGTCCTACTCGGTTCGAACCAAACCCAAACCCTTACCCATATGCACTCTCAGGCTGACCCACCCATAGCACAGCCAGACCCGAACTCCAACCCGACGCTCAAAACGGCATCGTCCCACTTAAAAGACCCACGGGTTATTTTTAACCCGGCCCGCCACCCACTTCTACACCCAACCTGGCCCACCCAAGGCCTGACCCGAACCCGGGTCTTATAACCCGAAACCCAGACGGGTTTCTTCGTCTTCTCCGGCGATCCCGACGCCGCCGGCGATGGCGATTTCACCGGAACACTCTCTCTCCTCATATCTCTCTCACTTCTTCATCAAAATTGATGAATCCAACGGGGAAAAGACCGGAATCTCATCCTCTATCACATACTAGGGGCTCATAATCTGGTTTATTCGTTTGGTGGTCCTACTAGCCGATTATTCTTTCGGCCAATCAAGAGAATAATGGCCTGCATGGCCATTCAAATGAACTCTAAACGAAAAGCTGCTACACTAGGGTCTAACTGGGATCATGTGGGTCTGTTTGGTGTAAAAAGAAGGGGTTTTGGTTGATGTTTAAAATTTGAGCTTCAAGGGAAGCTTTAATGGTTGCCGGAGGTTCACAGTGAGCCTCAGGCTCAGTTTGGCTTGCATGCAAGGGTCCTAGGGTCTCCTAATGGACATGTAGATGCTCAAGCATGTGTGAGAGGGGTTGGGTTTACCTCAGGTTGCCCCTGTTTGCCACAACTCTCTAAATCTTCTTCGATCTTCTTCTTCTCCCTCCTCTGCTTGTGTGCTGTACAAAGAGGGGTCCTAGTGTGTGTTGTATGCGTGTGTGTATGGCAGAGACAGTGTAGAGAGTGAAGAGAGGATTTGTGTGTAGTGTTCACAATGTGTGTGTGTGTGTGGGGGGGGGGGGGGGGGGGGGAATGGTGCTCTCTCAGGCTCTCTCGGGCTCTCTCTCCATTTAACAATCTGTTAGACAGATTGTGGGTGGTTAAGGGTATTAAAATGAGGGAGGGTGAGGTCTTATTTATAGTGAGAGAGGGGTGGGGGTTTATCAAGTGCACTGGGTGCACAATTATGTGTGAGTATGTGTGTTTCCAAGGGTAGATATTAAGGGCACAAGGGTGATGGTGAGTGCATGTTTTCCGAATGGTGAGTGGTGGGGTCCACTCTCGGGTAGGCACACCGGGATATGTGTCTGAGTCCTAAGGTACTGCTGACTATAAGTGGTACAAAAGAAATGTAAACCTGTACCAGGATGAGTGCTGGTCCAAAAGCGAGTCTACTTAAGGTTTATAAAATAGAAATTATAAACGCCGGGGCTGCGACCATTCTAATAGACTCCAGGTTAAACGTATCGTTGTTGTCGTCAAAACGGTTACTAAGGATCCTAATAAGGACTCCTAATTATGGTCACCCTAATGGGCCTTCTGTAACTGCATCCTGGGTGATGTCACTATTTTAAATTCCTACGTGGAATTTCTGCGGGAAACTTCTGGGTGCTACATCTCTACCCACCTTATTTGAGGATTTCGTCCTCGAAATCTAGAGTTTGCTAGATCTTAAATGTACAAAGTCTTATTCACAAGGTTAGTCGTTCTATACCAACTCAGGCGCTCTTATCAATCTAATTGGTTTATCGGACCATAAGTTGTTGTCAACTGTTCCGGGGTCTGATTTCCTGAAAATGCATCAGCTCCTCCTCATAATTCCTCTCGAATGTCCCAAACATCTTGTAATATCATCTCTATATAAGATTCAAAGTTCTAGCAGTGGACATGGTACCTTCAGTCTTCCATTCTGTTTAGTGCTGGGGTTAATTTACTGATCTGCGAGCTCTCTTTCTGAATCTTTGTGGTGGTGGAGTATTGTTCTGAACTTCTAGTTCAGGGCATTCTTTACGTATATGACCAGTCTTTCCACAATTGAAACACCGCACCTGTTTCCCTATGAATTGTTTCGGTGCTGCGCATTCTTTGGAGTGGTGTCCGGGTGTTCCGCAGTTGTAGCAGATATCACGTTGCTTTGCGTGTGTCTGAACGGCTTTCTGACTAACTCTTCTGTTATTGCTTCTCTGTCTATTGTGATGATTCTGGAGGTGTCCAGAGTTTCCTCTGGTGATTACAGACTGCATTCGAGCGGTTGTTTGTGACACTTGATTGCTTCTTCGATTTCCTCCTGGGTTGTTTGCCTGGAACCAGTTATCTTTTCCTCCTTGTGGGTGGCTTTCTAGTTTCTTGCTGTTCAGAGCTATGTTCTCCAGTTGTGTGGCTAATTCTACCATTTCTTCGAATGGTTGGTCGAGGTATACTGCTGCTGTCTTTTGAATGTCTGGATTAAGTCCTTCGTAATATTGCAGTGTCTTATTTCGCTGAGTATCTACCATATAGGGAGCAAATTGCGATAGTCTCTCAAATTTTGTCGTGTATTCTTGTACCGTCATGTTGCCTTGAACTAGCTCTATGAATTCCTTTTTCTTCTTGTTTCTCTCTGTTCTTGGGAAGTACTTTGCTAGGAATTTCGTTTTGAATGCTTCCCATGTCATTCTCCTTGTAACATCTTCGCCCACTGTAGCTTCAACAGATTCCCACCAGTCGGCTGCTGAATACGTCAATTGGAAAACAGCTACGCGTCTTTTCTCCGTCTCGTTGCATTCGAGGGCTTGAAACATCCGTTCCATATCACGAAGCCATTGTTCAGCTTCCCATGCTTCTGTCATTCCAGTGAACGTTCCAGGTTTAAGTGCACGAAATCTCTCAAGCAGTTTATCTCCTGTCTGACAAGTATTTCCGCTGTTGATGACGCGGTCCAGGTGATCACTTGCTTGTTCCACGCGTCGGACAAGAGCTCCTATCAATCCTGTTGGATCCACTGCTGGAGGTATCACATTTGTTGGTCAGTTGGGTGAGTTCTGAGTATTCCGTTTCCTCTTAACCATGGTGTACGCTAGCAAGGGTTATACCTACGAGTTAACACCTATTTGGTCAATACCTTATCTTATCTCGTCTGGTTATATGACAAGTAACAGTATTGAGTTAACATGGATTTCTAGCATATAACGGTTGTCACAACTACTACTAGGGTCAAGGGTAAGGCATTCTCATCCTTGGCCTTTCTAGACTCTAGGTTGAGCTGACTGTTCCGAGATACATCTCAGGAAGTTCGTCAGTGCCTAAATATCTATCGACTAATGGTCAAGCCTATATTCTTATTAGTAATAAATGTATAAGAGGTAAGATTAGCAATAAAAAGTAAGAATTCGTCTCATTCATACAATTATGTTAAATTTAGACACAAGCAACTACTACTGATCAGACAATAAAAAGTACAGCAAAAGTACAAATACTAGTTCTACAAATCTGGAGTACATCAAAAGAAGTGGAATAAGAACATAAGATGAACTAGCTAAGGATCCATCCACCATCTCTCTCAACATCAGAGTCCGAGGTCACCTCTCCTAAGTCACTGGATGGTGGAAAGTCAATCGGAGGGATACCTATAAATGCATCCCAGGCTGGCTCAAGGGGCCAATCAGGGTCCTCTATCATCTCAGGCTCCGCTAGTGGGTCTTCATCTGGATCATCATCTGAGTCATCATCAGAACCTGCAGGGGTAACAAAGTGTACTACGTCTTCTTGTGGCTCATCCTGGTCATGGATTGCAAGGTTTCCAAGGGCATGTGGAATCTCCTCCATCTCAGCAGACAGCAAGCGCGGTGCTATCACTCTATGATATGCTAACTCTGGAACAGGTCTCTCACGGAAGAAACAACGTGTCCACTTCCTTATAGTCTGGCGAACTCTATGCCTGATGGTGTTGCTAACATGACCAAATCCTCGAGGGGCAAACTGTCTTTCCAAGGTGACTCTGTACTGTCCATCCGCAGCATCGTACTCTATCTGGTGCTCCATGCTAGCCTGCCCAACACAGAAAACTAACTTAGTACTGATGCTAATTAATGAAATATCTTAAGGTTTTATAGTGACAAAGGGGGTATCTTCCTTAATTCTATCTAAACCTTGAGTTACTGTCAATTGTTCCAAGTCTGACTCCCTGGACTTACATTAGTTCCTAATTCTATATTTATTACACTTATGACTTCTATGGGTCAACTCATCGCAGGGATTTATTCGTTATTCTTATAGACTAAGAGTATACAAGATACTAATTATAAGCAAGCGGTACATCAATGTAATAATACATAAGTCGGGTTAAAGACGATTTTCATAGATAGATTTTAAACATAGTGCAACATAGTTACAAAAACATTTACATCAGAGAGTGCGTACACTAAGTACATATATAGTAGGAAATAGTGCCAACAATAGATACATGAAAGGCGTACACGTTGCTACTATCATGTGTTACATGCCTGAGTACAGCTATATACACAAAAGATGGACTAACAGTCCTATTACATAGTCCTTCAATCATCCAGGTCCTCGACCTTTGACTTTCCCTTGTCAGCTATGTCTTTCTTGGGTGGTTTCTTGCCCACATTCTCAGTTGGGTCGACATTGACTGCGGAATCAGCATCCTCCACAGAATTGGTCTCCTTTGCTGGAACTTCTCCATCATCATCCTCCTCCATATCAGTCCCCAGGACTGGCTCAACGGTCAAGGGTGTATCAGCTATGGACTCCTCTGGTACTGGGGGTGGCATAGCAGAAGATGGTCCTACGGGTCCTGGTGGGGGTGTCAGCTTAACTCGAAAAGTCATGACTCGGAGGGTATAGCTGTCATGAGACATCTCAGCTGCTTCCTGATGAACAAGTCTAAGGGTGTTTTCTCGGTAATATGCCTCTCTCTGCAGGATCTCTGGGTCCTCAATTCCCAACACATGTACATCATGCCACATGTTTTCCTCCAAATGCTGCTGAGCACTCCGTCGAATCCTTTGTCGCTACAACACTGGGTATGCAGGCTCTATACGATCTGGATAAACCCAATGTCCTCCAAACCCGTCTTGGACATAGAATGGTTCCATGCTCACCTGTCCAATATAAACTATCATAGGTTTAGTATCTTCATAAGTGAGGAAAAGATCTAATGGTTTATAACTTAAAGTGTATAGGACAAACGGTAAATGCCTAACCTAGGCTCTGATACCACTAAAACCCTGTCACGCCCCGGAGTAAGCCAAAAATAGGGAAAATAAAAATTTTCCTTTATGGGTCCGTAGACACGTGACTAGTTTGTTAACCGTCCTGTCCTTCTAACTCCGCACCGTACAATCATAAGGGAAAAGCTAGAGCTTAGGCATGATCTAATACTTATCAGAGTATAAATACAGCAACGGAAATTAAACAAAGGTTACAATAACTTCAATTCTAATACAAGAGGCCATACTAAATAATTTACATAATCTTAAAACTTGAGAAAGTGTCTATCAGGTCTTGGGCAAGGCTTTATTCTCCTTGGCTCCATGGTACTGCATCCTGAACTCTTCTATCTATCTCCGAACCTGCAACACTCTGGACATACGAATGCCCAGGGCGTAACATGCCGTCAGCCTTGGAACAAGGCTGAGTGAGAGTCTCAACCGCACAATAATCAATAAATACAACACATCTCTGGACTCACGTCATAGTTTAATACTTTAAAATAGGATTAATTTCTTATCAAAAGACGCATTCTCACCACGGGCATAGCAGAGGTCTCATCAAAACAGATAAAAAGATAATCACAGCATCATAGAATACATTATCCTTATTTTATCCACGTGCGTGCAATTGCATGACCAATGTAACTCACTCCCGATTCTTTTCAAAGACACTTGCTTTTAAAACATATACTTTTCAAAACCATTTTATTTTAAAACCAAAACTTCCAAACCAAATCATTTTGACTCATCAACTCAATCTCATCATTCGCCTTTTCTTTCTCATCCACTTGACAATACGCGGTATATCAAGAATGACAACATACTATCACAGCCAATTCCTATTTGTCCCTTGATAGGCCACAGACGTCTTCACGGCGCACACTATCTGTAAACAATGAGACTGGCACATGGGACGTCTTCAACCATGTGTACACTCTCACCGGTCGTCTACACGGCTGAGAAGTATATTAGAGCACTAGCCGGACGTATTCAACGATACATGGGACGTCTTCAACCATGTATGCGCATCACCGGACGTCTTCAACGGTGAGAGGCGCGCTAGGAACCCTAACCGTTCATGTCCACCCCGGCTCGTCAGCCGTTGATCCATAGGATCCAGAAATCATATCTCGTTTACGTTCACATATCTCATCTCATTCATATTCTCATCAAACACCTCTCTTTTCTCACACAACGCATACTGACACGTGTCATGAAATGCACGTGTGTCCATTATCAATATGCACATGCAAAACTACTTTCATTTCTCTTTATTATTAACATGGCATGCGTTATCTATTCCAGTCATCAACATCGTAAAACGTGCATTTAATAGTAAGCAGCAGAAATGTAACATATAGAGCATGGATCACATAACATGGAATTGATACCGATGAACATATAGATAAAACCTTGACATGCTCACGTATGCGATAGCACTACCATAACATGCTTTTAAACATCTTATAATTATTGGAAATACACTTGACATCATAAATCAGCTTATCACTCATACAAAACATCATACAGGTAGCTTTTAAACATCTTATATTCATCTTATTAGGATTAGAGTGAGGTTAGGAAACTCACCTCGAGTCACCGATCCTCGAAAAGCAGATAACTCTCAAGTTCTACAACAATAAACGAAATAAACAATAATAATGTATGAGTACAACTATAGGGGCAAAATTGTAATTTTACCAAATGAGGTCATAAACCTCAAGGTAGTGATCTACGTGTCATTCTAAGTCCAACGCCATTGACTAGACTCAAATCGGAGTCCGTCGCGTTTTACGAGGTAAAAGGTAGGGCTTACTATACTAATGCGGGCCCTGAAAGATAGGCTGTATTTTCGACCGGGTCGAAAGGTCACCAAATTTTACGAAAATGTTCTAGACATTATTGTAAGACTCTGGGAACTGCCCGCGTAATTTTCGGAGTCCTAGATTATTTATTATGAATTTTTAAATATAATATATACCAGAAAATACCCGAAGCGGGATTTAAATACATAAGTATAATTATACAAAAGAATCAGTATTTATAAGTATTTTTCTTAAATACTAGATATTAAAATACACTACCAGTATTTATCTCATAATTTTCGGAGCTCGTTTGGTATTTTTAATAATTAATATACACATAAAATAGCTCCTTATTAATTATTAAAAATACTGGACTATAATATTATAGCTTTACAACTTACATTATGTAATAAAATAGTCCCAGGATCATTACCCTAATTTTCTAGAATTTATGAATACATATAGGTATTTATTAACTATTTAAAACTGGTATTTATTATTTATATTAATTATATAAATAATAAATATATGATATATACAATATAATAATGATATGCATAATATTAAAATAATATTATATAATATAAAACATTAACGGTATTAATTATAACCCATTTATAATTATTAAAATAATTTAAATCATTTTTAAACTAATTAAAACTAATAATAATAATAATAATACTAATAACAATAATAATAATAAATAAATCCACAGACCCGGCGGGTCGACCCGAACCGACCCATGGGTAAACGGGTTACCCGAATACACTCTCAAGGGGATCCAAACGCGTGACCCGATGGGTCAGACCTGACCCAACCAAATTCTAAACGGACTACCCATTTTAACTCACAACTAAACCCAACCCAAAACCCATTCGGGTTGATCCTAACCCGAACCCGAAACCCACTCATACTCACAAACCTATCCTACCCATTAACCCAAACCCTAACCAGACCCGAATCAAACCCTGACCCACACACAGACACAACACGACCCAAACCAAAACCCGAAACCCTACCCAAACAAGACCCCACGTCAAAACGACGTCGTGTCATTTATAGGACCCACGGGTCCTACTCGGTTGGAACCAAACCCAAACCCTTACCCATATGCACTCTCAGGCTGACCCACCCATAGCACAGCCCGACCCGAACTCCAACCCGACGCTCAAAACGGCGTCGTCCCACTTAAAAGACCCACGGGTTATTTTTAACCCGGCCCGCTACCCACTTCTACACCCAACCTGGCCCACCCAAGACCTGACCTGAACCCGGGTCTTATAACCCGAAACCCAGATGGGTTTCTTCGTCTTCTCCGGCGATCCCGACGCCGCCGGCGATGGCGATTTCGCCGGAACACTCTCTCTCCTCATATCTCTCTCACTTCTTCATCAAAATTGATGAATCCAACGGGGAAAAGACTGCAATCTCATCCTCTATCACATACTAGGGGCTCATAATCTGGTTTATTCGTTTGGTGGTCCTACTAGCCGATTACTCTTTCGGCCAATCAAGAGAATAATGGCCTGCATGGCCATTCAAATGAACTCTAAACGAAAAGCTCCTACACTGGGGTCTAAGTGGGATCATGTGGGTCTGTTTGGTGTAAAAAGAAGGGGTTTTGGTTGATGTTAAAAATTTGAGCTTCAAGGGAAGCTTTAATGGTTGCCGGAGGTTCACAGTGAGCCTCAGGCTCAGTGTGGCTTGCATGCAAGGGTCCTAGGGTCTCCTAATGGACATGCAGATGCTCAAGCATGTGTGAGAGGGGTTGGGTTTACCTCAGGTTGCCCCTGTTTGCCACAACTCTCTAAATCTACTCTGATCTTCTTCTTCTCCCTCCTCTGCTTGTGTGCTGTGCAAAGAGGGGTCATAGTGTGTGTTGTAAGCGTGTGTGTGTGGCAGAGACAGTGTAGAGAGTGAAGAGAGGATGTGTGTGTAGTGTTCACAATGTGGGGGGGGGGGGGGGGGGGGGGAATGGTGCTCTCTCAAGCTCTCTCGGGCTCTCTCTCCATTTAACAATCTGTTAGACAGATTGTGGGTGGTTAAGGGTATTAAAATGAGGGAGGGTGAGGTCTTATTTATAGAGAGAGAGGGGTGGGGGTTTATCAAGTGCACTGGGTGCACAATTATGTGTGAGTATGTGTGTTTCAAAGGGTAGATATTAAGGGCACAAGGGTGATGGTGTGTGCATGTTTTTCGAATGGTGAGTGGTGGGGTCCACTCTCGGGTAGGCACACCGGGATGTGTGTCTGAGTCCTAAGGTACTACTGACTATAAGTGGTACAAAAAAAATGTAAACCTGTACCAGGATGAGTGTTGGTCCAAAAGCGAGTCTACTTAAGGTTTATAAAATAGAAATTATAAACGCCGGGGCTGCGACCATTCTAATAGACTCCAGGTTAAACGTATCGTTGTTGTCGTCAAAACGGTTACTAAGGATCCTAATAAGGACTCCTAATTATGGTCACCCTAATGGGCCTTCTGTAACTGCATCCTGGGTGACGTCACTATTTTAAATTCCTACGTGGAATTTCTGCGGGAAATTTCTGGGTGCTACATCTTGCCATGTTCTGCACCGCTTCCAAAGGTAATCATCGAATGGACCTCGTTTGTCGAAATTGCAACAAGCTGGGACATTTGATCAAGGACTACCGTGCACCACGAGGAGGATATTACGGTGCACCAGTTTAAGGAATTCAAGGACCCCCAGATCAGACAAGAATGAATGCTAGCATTCCAGCAGAGTCAGGCTTTAATGCTGATGAGCGGCAACATTTGGAAGTTACGCTTGTACTCTTTTATAGTCCAGTTAAAGATTTATTCGATATTGGAGCTTTACTATTAAGATTGTGCGTCTGTTGGTTTTAGAACCCCAAATACTCAAGCCAGTACTTAATGTTGTGTCACCATTGGGAATGACTATTAAGCTAGGTAAAGTATGTAAGGACTGTCAACTAACCTTGGGACATAGGAATCTTCTAGCAGACTTGGTAATTCTATCAATGTCAGAGTTCGACATTATCCTAGGGATGGATTGGTTGACTAAGTACAATGCCAATTTGGATTTCCCTACTAGGACGATTGTGTTTCCAATACCAGGATGTCCGACGATCAGATTTCAGTGTCAGACAACAAGCGACATGTTTCTTACTAGCAGTTTGGCTACAATCGGGAGTGCAGATATAGAACCCAAGACGGATCAAATTCCTACTGTACAAGATTTTCAAGATGTATTCCAGGATATCAAAGGACTTCCACCAAAAAGAGAAATAGACTTTTGCTTGGAATTTGTACTTGGTACGTTTCCGTTATCTAAAACTCCATATTAGTACTTGGTGTGACTTTCTATTTCATAGGATTGAAGTCACATCGCCCGTTACACATGCCTTAAAACCAAACCAAAATTAAATACAGTTTACAATCATCCACCAATCACAAAACAACTTAATACAAAATTAAAACTTTGATCTTGGTGCCACGGGAGATATCGGATTAATCTTGCTGCAAAAAGGTTAGTCGTACACACATCCACATATATAATCCATTGGAACCCTTAATTAATTTACATAGTACATAAACTCTTAACGCACTAATTTAGAACATAAAATAGCATCTAAGCTCTCTATCACACTTCGATTTACCGACACATGTTCGATCGATGGAACCTTCGATCGATTGAACTATTTGAACTTTCAGTTTTACAGAAAGGTTTGAAAATTTTACAGAATAATTTAAAATTAAAGTAAATAATTTTAAAAACATTTAAAACTGTGAAAGAACAGCTGGACAGTGAATTGGTCTCGATCGATCGAACACCCTTTGATTGATCGAACAGAACCAAAGTTTGATAGCTTGAGATCAGCAATCTTCGATCTTTTGAACCCATCATGCATCCAATGCAATCACGGATTTGTATTCTACAGCTATAACACCGCAGAAATAGATCCGTGATGATGTAGTTTCCAAAAATATTCCTAAAATCAGCAAGCAAATCAAAATAAGTGTTCCAAAACGCATCTATAGATCCAAACGAATGTAGCTCTGATAGCAATTGTTGGAAAAACAGGTTTTAAATTATATTTAAACATGTAGCGGAAATATTGAGTTACAAAAACTTAATTGGTATGCCCGGATCTACTACCCGTCAAATCTATAGATGCGTACAAGAGAAGGGACAAGAATTATACCTTGGTGTCTTGAACCCAATTCTGAAATCTCTGACTTCCAACAACCTCCACTAGATGGTCTTCAATCATACGACTCCTATGGACACTTGCCGAAAGGACAAAGGTTGGAGGGAACCCTAATAGAGTGGATAAAGGAGGTTTAGGAAGACTAAAATAGTTTCTATAGCTTCTAGTTGTAAAAACGACGAACTCTTTTTTCTGGATGCAGCTGCCCTATATATAGATTCCCAGAACCGAACTAATGTTCAAGCGATCGAAGTGGCTTCGATCGATCGAACCTTCAATCGATCGAACCTGCCAAGACTTCAATCGATAGAGACAACTTCGATCGATCCAACTCGCCTTGACAAGATCATCATGTGCCTTTCCAAGCATCATGGCGGAGCTAAGAGTGGGACCTCCTAGGTTCTTTATTGTTGGCTCTGATCAATTGTTAATTACCATAACCGAACTCTTTGGTTAGCAAACTAACGAACTGATTTGTTAACGTTTACTCCACTATAAAATGATAACTGAACTCTAACGCAAAAGAACATATCTGAAGCGATAACTAGGCTTGTATGGTGTACTAATGTCCCTCCACCATCAGCATTCGTAATCATATTCAGGCAGTCGGATAACTATTACTGTCAACTTGAATCATGATTACTTTTTGTATTCCTTGAGTCCCATTCACCTCTCATGATTACCAAAACATGTTCATAACTACTTATCAACAAGACTGTAGTTCTCAGTAATCAATCTGGTGACATTCTCAAGGGAATGTTTACTCTAAATCAGAGGGTAGATTCTTGCTTGACAATCTATGTTCACAACCCTATGAACATGACATAACCAAGATACCCAGGTGTTGATATTCAATAGACCTATTTGATTGGTAAGTCAAAGCAGCAATATACACAGTCTGTGTTCATAATCGTCTCAAGATTGAGAATACGAGAATACGTACCTTATATAAGTTATGAGTTCCTATCGACTGTTTGATAGTCTTGAGTGTCAATGGGAAAGCTCAAGTCCGTCAATGGACTTTAAGCACTAGCATACTAACTAAGAGGTACACTCTAGTGATTGAGATTAATCACTCCATCCAATGGTAGTTAATCATGCTATAGTGTAAACCTGATGAGATATCTAGTCTCATCATCCACTGTGACAAGCTCTAAGTATCAAAGAATAATAATTCGTATCTTACGTGTATGTATCTCATACACACACGAATTACTTACAATGATACTTAAGGATTAACAATCATCTCATGAAAGAAACATACACAATGAAATGTAAAGTTGATATGCATATATTAAAATGTCAATGTCTCATACACAAAGTTATGGTTTGAGGGCACAAACCCAACAAATAAGCTGATGGCATTTATACCTGGACATTCCTCGTCCAGGCTACCAATTCCCTACAGTTGCAGTTAATGAGGCTTACGACGATGGCGACTACCCAGAAGAAGGATACGGGGAAGGTGTCCCCATTGAGGATGGAGATGCTGGAGGGAACTACTATGCTGACAACTACATCTATGCAAGTTGAAGATCTAGGTTACTATTATAGACTTTTATATTATGTTTTGTAATCGGGCATCGGTTGCCCTAATGTTCTAATATTCTAGCTTTTAGAACTCTAATGTAATAGTAGGCACATTTGTGATATACTTAGTTTGTTTATGTTAATATTATCTTTACTTATTATTTAGTTAGATTGCGTGGTATGGACAATTTAGTGACTGCACCAACCATTCCCTATGGCAAAATGAAAATTTTATTTTTCTCTATTTTTGTTGTTCCAGGGTATGACATAATTTTTTGTATCAGAGTTTAGGTTGATACTTTCATTCACTAATTGTCCCATACCATCTAGTCCTAGCATTTTAAGATCCCTGAGATGAGATATGAGTTTAAGATGAGTTCATCCTTTTGACGTTAGATAATTCCTTTGTAGGTTAGCATGGATCCAAAATTCCATATGTTTGTGGATGATTCATTTGGAGGGTATGTGATTCATGGGTGCATAGTTGTCACACCCATAACTGCAAAAATAGAGAAACACAAATTTTCTTTTTGGGTACATAGGGAATGACAGGTGAATGTCATTAATTGTCCACACCACACAGTACTAGTCAACTAGAAGTAATAAGACAGTAAATATAACAAACTGAACATATTACAGACATCCTAACTATTACAATAACATCATGTCACGCCCCAGCGATGCAATAATTCAGGGAAGTAAGATTACTTATTGGACCCGTAGGCTCGTAACAAGTTACAGATTGCATGATTGTCCAACTACCGATGAAATATAAAATATCAGAGTAATAATAATAGCGGAATGTTCTAAGTTCAGCGGAAGCAATATCAGTGTCTTACAAACCTCATTATACATAATAGTTATTGCAAATATCCAAAATCAATGAAACAGGAGTCTAGAGGCCAAAGGGCCAACAACAACAACAATGTAATAACAATAAAAGTTCCTCATCATAAGAGAACGGCTTCATCACTAGCTCTCCTTCAACTGGCGAAGCTCCAGCCTTCCTCGTTCACATGCTCTCCATCACAATACGCATTCTCTGGAACAGCATCTCCAGTACCTGGAACTACAACAACTTTACATGGATGTCAAAGGCCACACACCCATCAGCTGAAAGTTGAGTAAGATACTATGAACCACAAACAATATGTATACATACACCATTTATGTTATCACTGAAAGTTATCGAGTCGTTACACATGTTCTCATCCAAAACACAATGTTTTTCCTGACTATGCAACCACAACTATGCAAAACAACGCGCACGAATCCAGCTTGTCAACAACTCGCAAACTTGACAGTACTAGCTCCTGTTAAATCACAACCACAACACTGGTAGTATTAGCTTCTGGCCACAACCAGAATAACATTGAACCGATGGTACTAGCTGCCCTCACACATGACACACAACACAAGTCCAAATTGGCTACAAATCATAAACAAGCCCAATTTGGCCACAAAACAACTCCTAGCCCAAATTGGCCCTAACTCAATCTTCCTAGCCCACAATTGGCCCTAACTCAATCGCATTCTTCCACACTGCTGTACATGACCCTCTAGTGTGAAATACAGCCATACATGGCCCTCATTTCATCACCTAGCCCACAATTGGACCTAACTCACACTACACCATATGGGCCAATTTCTAACAGAAAGATTTAATGCTTTCTAACTGGTATTTCTATTAGTATTTACTAATGGATATATCCGTTAGAAATCATTACAAAATGTTAGTAATGTGAATTATTTTAATTATTTCGATATAAATATTTTTTCTAACGGTTGTATAAATATTACTAACGGATATAAGCGTTAGAAATTTGATATGAAAAAAATTAAATAATAAAATCAATTCGTTTAGATTTCAAAAAAAAAAACCATCGGGGGCCCTCTCTTCACACAGAGATAGAGAGAGGAGTGAGTGAGAGAGAGAGAGAGAGAGAGAGAGAGAGAGAGAGAGAGAGAGAGAGAGAGAGAGAGAGAAAACATAAGGCTTGCCCACTCTTCTTCAGCGGCGCCGAGCTCCCCCACCGCTGCCGCTACCGTTCATCTCCCCCGTTGCTGCTGCCAAGCTCCACAGGTACACTACTCCTCTTCTTCCTTCCACCTTCTTCTTCTTCTTTTCCTCATCAGATTCAAGCCCTAGATCAAAATTAGGTTTCAATCCCCCCTCCCTTTTTTTTTTCCTTTCCCCCTTCTTCTTCTTCTAACTTAGGTTTCCACCTAAAGGTTCCTCTATTCATAACCCAAGACTTATGTTCGGTCTCCTTCTCATCTCCTGATAAGTTTGATTCAAACAATTTTGAGTGAGAAAATGCAGGAAAAACAAAGGAAAAGGAAAGAAAATAACCAAAGAATCCAGAAATTACTTGCGGATTTTGAGTCTCGGTGTGAAGGAATAAGTTTGATCCTGATCCTAAGTTGAGGTGGCGATCTTGTATCTGTATAACATTTTCTTAAATGTCTATTAAATTTTCTTCTTATATATTGATAGTTCAAAGCATCCGTGTGTTATAAATTTGGTCCTAACCTAAGTGCAGTAGTGAATCATGGTTATAAATTTCCACCACCTCAACTTAGGATCAGGATCGTTTTACATCCTTGTCCTGACCTTTCATGAATACCCAAGGTACAAACAACTAACTTCATTCTAAGCATATAATTTTTTTAATATTTTTTTATAGGGGAAAAAAATAATGTATTTAGTATATATAGTTGAGGGTTATTATTTTCTTTTCCTAGCAGCATCTGTGATTTTAATGCATTTTGTCGCAACACAGAATTTGAGACCTTGCGTTCCATTTCACATATATATGCACTTTTAGTAGTTTATTTCTTTGTGAAACTTCTCTTTCAAGACTCTTTTATTTTTTAAAAAAAATTACTTTCGAATAGAGATTCAACTCAGACACAGCTTGTCCCGACCTATTTGGGGTTGAATACATCAATCTTGCTTTTCTTTTCCCATTTTCATCAAAATAAATCTAGTCTCACCAAAATTATTACTCTCTTTTCGTACGACCACTACCCATGTAGATTTTGGCATATTACCATTCCCCTAGCATTAATAATTTACTGTAAATGTCACATTATCAATCCTCCAAACTTGTGTTTTCATTGGCTGACTTTATACATATCCCAACCATATTAATCAATACCCTTTTATTTTATGTCAAATATGTGCTTTGGCCTTCTTATGAATTGATTCCTTAAAATTTCCATCTTTTCTTTTATCTAATTCATCTCAACATTCATATTTCAACTACATTCATTTTGTTACCATGTTTGTTAATTGTTCCAACATTCTCTTCCATAGAGAGGATGGTCTAGTACTCGTTCCATAATTTTATTTTTCCCTTTTATTAGGTTTCGAGGCATGCAAAGACAATACATTATGTTAAAAGAATAACTTAAAACCCATCCAGCTTAACTCTATGAAACTATATAACCATCATCAATCTTGTCGTCCCTATAAAGAACCTAAAAAATAGAAATGTCCACTTTTTGATATTCATTAACCTTCAATCTTTACCACAACCCCATTGGCATTCCCAAACTTACATTCAAAATACTAAAATTTGACCTAATTATTTAAATCCTTTTGACTTCATTATTCTACTTTGTCATTTACCCCTCTTATAGATTCATCAACTTAACAATATTGTCAAGTGTCAACAAACAACATGCCTAATTGAATCACCTCTTTTAGGGGTGGCAATTGAAAGCTTAGAAAAGTTTTAGAGAGAAATTTGTAGAGATAAGGTTAGAATAAAGAGAAAAGAAGTTTCCTTCTTTGATTTTCGACTAGAAAGTGAGTTCTAAACTTTGTTTTTTTACTTCAATACTCCCATTTACTTTACATTCAATACATCCAACCACCATTTTTGTGAGCATTCATGAGATAGGAAGCTACTTCCATATCCAAAGTCATTGTATATGAGTGAAACACCAAGCTACAAGTCCAATATCTCAATGATCATCAACTATTGATTGCTATTTACTTGCTTTATTTATATTTGTTCATCTCTCCTTACCCCATTTCTTTTTTATTTTTTTTGGTTAATTACTAGTTCATCATCATCTAAGTGATGAAATGGTGTTTGAGGTGAGTGAATCCTTATGGATAGTAGCTCTTGACCTCAAAAACGTGTTTGATAGATGATGATCCTAACTTCAATACATCCCTATGTATTCTTGAAGTTATCTTCAAAAACAAAAACAATACTCTCCAACAATCTTGGATGTTCTTGATACAAGTCTAATATTGATATTGTATGTGGTTATAATCCACATCTATGTGCTGAAAATGTACTCTCAAAACCTCTATTTTAAAACCCATATTAAACCTCTCTTTTGGCTTCAAGAAATAAAACCCTTTTCTTATCAAAAATCATCAAAACAGTGAACAATCTGAGTTCAAAGATTTCTCTAGAACTCAATACTTAAAGGGGAAATACAATACCACTTGGAAAGTCTTCCAAACTTGTTAGACAACACCCATGATTTTTGGTTTGACTTGAAAACACTTGGAAGGGTCCTATTTTGGCCCAAACATTCCTTCCAGACATTCTATTTTTTCTGTCACAATAGCTTGGTTGGCTTTGAACTTGTTTTACAGAAAACATTTTCACAAGGAGTAGTATTAACTCATTTTTCCCTTGAACTTCAGTGTCTCAGGGAACTGTCTAAAAAATATGGGCCTCTAGATATGTGTTTTTAATTTTCTAAGATGTTTTGATATTTCAGTCGATAGTACGATTTCTGTTTCTGAGTGACCTCCATTGTTTATATGATTTCTCTTTATCTGTAATAGTTATTGAACTTTGGCTTTTTGATATGTGTTGTAGACAAAATATGGATGATCTCCATAAAAAAATCATGCATTGAAAACATTTCTTACCTCACTTTTCAATTTCTATAAGGTAAACTCATTGTTCTGTCCACTATTCACAACAATCCTGCTTTTACTTTCATTCTTTGATTTGAAGCTTACATGCACTTCAAATTAGCTCATATCATAGGAAGTAGTTCATACTACATTTGTATACATTCTATAATATTTTTCTTCATACATTTCTTGCATACTCTAGATTCTAAGTCATTTTAGAAAGTCCATGTACACAAACACACTACAACCTTTGCACATTCTAGGTTCATACATTGCGTTCAAGCAAGGTTTTGAGTTTTTTTTGCGACTCCTAATTTAAGGAGATTATAAGGAATGAACCTGATCACACGTTCATGCTCCCCCTCGATCTAATCTTCCTTTTTCACGTTCCGGGGATTGAGAGATCTTCTTTTCTCAAATATTAACATTCATCATACTAGATTGCTAGGCATATTTTGATTTCACTGATTATTTGTTTCATGAACAATTCATGTCCCCCCCCCCCCCCCCCCCCCCCCCACTCCCCACCCTATAGATTATGAAAACTTGATTACTTGATATGTGATTAGATTATTTTTTATAGGTTTGTTTATGTGATTGTTCACCTTTGCATTGTGTGATATTTAGCTTAAATCTTATGAATGATATCTTATCTTTTGATCTTCCAGTTCAAGATTCTTATGTGATGTAATATACTATCATAGTATTAATTGTTGAACCAAATATAGTATAAGATGATTACTTGGATGCTAATTGAGGCTCGTCGAGAGACTTGGCGAGTTGAGGGTGTTTTAGTCGTGACAAAGGCTCCTTCCTCTCTCGTACCAAAATCCTTTTACAAGTTCTTTGGTTACGAAGGGTTGGTGCCCTTTATCCATTTGGGTGAGTCAAAATTAGGTTTCTTGGTTCCTTAAAGACCAAGTGGCGACTCTATATCTATTTTCAATAGACTTTTTTCAAATCAATTTCAAACCAACAAAAGAGTGGACAACCAATTCTGCGTGTCCACAAAGTGCATCTCAGTCTTTCAAATAGCTTGGTTCCAAATTCGACAGTAGAGTATAAGGCGTGAAGCGCATCTCAGTCGATAAAATGATTATTAGAAGATACACTGGAGTATAAGGCATGAAGTGCATCTCAATTGATCGGATGAATCTTGGAAGACACTAGAGTATAAGGCGCGAAGCACATCTCAGTCTTTCAGATAGCTCGATTCCTGATTCAACACCGAAGTATAAGGCGCGAAGCTCATCTTAGTCCATCAGATGATTCTTGGAAGACACCGGAGTATAAGGCGTGAAGCCCATCTCAGTCTTTCAAACAGCTGGGTTCTTGATTCGACACCGGAGTATAAGGCGCGTAGCATATCTCAGTTGATTAGATTATTCTTGGAAGACACCAGAGTATAATGCGCAAAGAACATCGCAGTCGATCGGATGATTCTTGGAGGACATCGGAGTACAAGACGCGAAACGCATCTCAGTCTATCAAATAGCTCAGTTCCTGATTCAACACCGCAGTATAAGGCGCGAAGCGCATCTCAGTCAATCTGATGATTCTTGGAGGATACCAGAGTGTAAAGGCGTGAAGCGCATCTGTTTCAATCATGATTTTCCCAGAACAGGACGACATCAAAATAGAAAATTTAAAGGCGTAGAGTGCATTCTTGTCACTAGAGAAAGCTCTATGATTATGAATCATCACGCTTGGGAGCATAGTGCACGAGATTTCTTGAGTATGTGCATCACAATAGGATAGGTGCATTCATCCGTGTGATTATTTTTGCTAAGTGTTGTCCCTTGGCAGAACTACATCCTAGTCTGATTCCTGTCGAGATGCATACGCAGTTCACCGTTAAGCATGACCAGCACTGGCAATCTCTGCAATTGTTTTTGCAATGCATTTTGTTTTTACCTAAGTTAAATAGCCAAATCAAAGGCTTGTCTTTACACAGGCTTCGACATTCGCTTGTAACACACGTTGCATCGTAAGCTCTGTTGAAGAGGGGCAAACTGTTGACACCCTAATTTTGACCGTACTATTAAACTTAGGAGGATTTACCTCTAGAACTCAATGATGAGCAATATCCCGATGATTTTCTTCAAGTGCATCGCTTTGACTTCTGAAAAGCTTCAAGTTCCAAAATCTTGCTCCTAATACCCCTAGATTTGGCCAATCACTGACCATCTGCTAGCTAAAACCCTCTAGTGGATTTGATGCCGTCGCGAGAAACCTCACCTATGTGCTTATAAAGATGGACCAGGGCAGCACTGCCCCAGCCATAAGAAGGAATCTCATCAATAGTCACCAAGCAGGTGAGAAGCCTTAGGCTCACCCGGTCATTTCGTGTCACAAAAATCGAACAGTCGAGATCATATAGAAGAAAGGCCCGTAACAGCTGTCGGTCATTGAGAGTGTGTCCTCCCCAGCCATAAGCCCGATAATGCCAACCGTAAGGGAATTGATACCCTTCCAGATTAAGAGGAACAACCCCAATCAGCATCTCAACAGCTTCAGGATCGATCTCCTAGAAATAGTCCAGAATCAGGCGCTTCCCGCCAACTCTCAAACTAGTGATCATAGAAAATTCGAAGGGCGTCATCGTCATTTCATCGAATAGCAGATGAAAAGTATTTGTCGTGTCCTACCATCTCTCTGCAAGAGCGTAGAAATGTGCCAAGTCATTGGTGCTTTTTGAAACCAGACGGACAAAGTCGCCAAACCCGACATCATCTACCATTTTTTTGACAGTGGGCGAAAGTTGAGTATACTACAGGAAAGCATGGGCGAGAATACTGTGGCCCTTCAAGGTCACCTTCGGCACCTACATACATCAAAAACAACAAAAACGAGCATAAAATCACTATTCATGACCTAAAGTCTAACTTTGCAAAATCAATAAATAAACACAAAATGAACTTCCAATAACCTCTAAGCCACACTACAGTTCACAAAACTAGCACAATGCACACAAATAATCTTGAACTACTGAAAGTTTCACATACCTGACTCGCTAGAGCCGCGATTGAAAGGTTACATTGAGGGTCACACAAAATCAACTCTGAGGGTTGGCTCTCGACCCTCGCCCGTTCCTTGGCCTTCTTAGAGAGCCGCCTCAAGCTAGAAGCCATGGATCTATAAAGAAAATGGAAGTTGAAGCCAAACTTTCTTCTTGAAAATTAGAGGAAAGCAAAACACTAATCAAAATTCCAATCGTGGGGAAAGATTACTCACCTTAGTGTGCACAAGCTACGTTTTGATGGATTTTGGCTCCAAAAATACCTCAAAATAGCAAAAAATGAGCATTTAGAGCTCAAAAACTCAAGATATACAAATATGGAGTTCGGCTACCCAGTGCCGCTGCGCCACTGGCCAACTGCCACTGTGGTAGTGGCCCAGTGTTGTTGCTGCTCCTCGTGGGGCTTGCAATGCTCCATTTTAGCCCGTTTTAGCTCATTTTGGCCCGTTTTACCGTTTTAGCCCATTTTTGGCCCCAACCAGCCCTACTGGTCCATTTCAATCAAGGTTTACAAGGTTTTAGCCCCAGTAGTTCCAAGTTATCCTTGGAGGATAGTTATAGAGATAAAACGGCTCCCAAGACACCTAAACATGCTTTTTTGGGACGGCCATTGCAAAATTTAATCAACCGCAATAGATTCAGAGATAGATCCGGGTTTTTGGTAAGAAATTAGGAGAGATTCTCAAAAAGAGTCCCACACCATCCCCGAGGACAAATTTAGAGATATATCAGCTCCTAGAGGCCCTAACCGGCTCTGTCAGATTGAGCATTGCAAGATTTGATCAACCGTGTGAGATTCAGTGATGGATCCTGGTTCTCGATCAGAAGTTGAGAGGGGTTCTCAAAAAGAATCACCCAATATCCCCAAAAAAAGATAATAGAAAATTAGAATAGACTTTTACGGCACTGCGTCTGATGGTAAGCTTCCTCGTCTATCAGTTGTCGTGAGCATTCTCACTTGTCGACTACCATAAGCTTCCTCACCCATCGGTTATCGTGAGCTTCCTCACTTATCGTGAGTTTTCTCACTCTGGTTATCTCACCTATCAGTTATTGTGAGCTACCTCACTTACTGTGAGCCTCCTCACTTATCATAAACTTTCTCACCGAATCGGTCATTGTAAGATTCCTCACATACCAACTATCATGAGCTTTCTCGCCTGCCAGTTATCACAAAAACCTTCTCCTATCGGTTATCTTAAACTTCTCATCCATCGCTTAGTATCCAAGACTTCCGTGTCCATCAATTACCTTTAGTTATCAACCTCAAGGACCTCACATCCGATTCTATCTGCAAAACGCACTTCCCAAAATTCAAGAAGTTTGCCCTCGAGACCCAGAGTCTACATAACACAAGCACACTCAGAATGGCACACCCCACAACACCAACTCATACTAGGATCCAAACAATAGACATAATAGGACTCGTGACAAAATTCATATCATATCCATACACTACATATCTTCCTCATAGCATAGTGTTTGCCTGTCTTATTGTGCATATGTAATTTGTTCCTTTGTGCCTCGAAGCTTTAGCACTCGCTTGCGACATGCGCTGTCTCGCAAGTTCATGCCAATGAGGGGCAAACTGTAGATACCCCATTTTGTCGGCTATTAGATTTAGGAGACCCATAGCTTAGTGGTTCACAATGACCGAAAAAGACTCAAAAAGGACTCCGGGAAATTGGTTCTATCTGTCGAAATACTCAGAATGACAAAAATACCACTGAAAGCCCAAACACTCCCAGATTTGGACCAAAAGTTTGGGAAACATACTACATCATAACAAAGCACTAAAATAAGTTTCAAAGCAAAATCGGGTAAAATCGTCAGCTCCTAAAGACCCCTGGAAGTCCCGAAAGTTTCTGAAAAGTCCCTGTTGACCGGTTTGACCCAAGTTTGACCAGGTTTGACCAGAGTTTGACCAAAATCATCAAAATTCTCCAAAAAGTTTTGAGATCATACTAGATCATGTGAAAAGTATTACAATGAGTTTAAAAAGAAAATTGGACGAAAACATCAGGTCTTGGGAGCTCCAAAAGTTTCCTAAAACTTCTTGGAGATCCCAGATTTGACCGATTTGCCCTAAACGTTGACATTGAAATCAGAGTGCCATATCATTTTTCAAATATTTTTCATAGATACTAGAGGTGAATAGCTTTCCAACGGTATATCGCACTTAATTTTTGGATTTAAAACGAATTTACTATGAATTTTCGAAGGTGAAAGCCGATCAAATCGACTTTTATCGGGAATACCGTAAACTTTTTCCAAGTGACCAATCTGCAAACTTTTTTTTTATGGAAATTAGACTCCATGACCTTTCCAATGATATATCACAAGCTCAATTTAGAGTTTGCATGCATTTCTGTGAATTTTGGACGCAATAGGGTCTTTTCACGAATACAGGAACCTCTAGGGTCCTAAATACAAATTTTTGGGCGTCTAAGGAGCAGTGCCGCGAAGGCACTCAACCCCTACAGAATCCGTTTTTGTAATTTATTTTGGGGGGTCCAAATTGATTAATTGAAAACCAAAACGACGTAGTTCCTTGTTGACAGGTATTTGGAGCCAATGGAAGTACTCTTTAAATCCGAAAACCACCCGAAATTGGCCTATATAAACCCTCCTTGACTTCTCATTGAGGGATGGAAAATGAAAGCTTAGAAATGTTTTAGAGAGAAAGTTGTAGAGATAAGGTTAGAATAGAGAGGAAAGAAGTTTCCTTCTTTGATTTTCAACTAGAAAGTGAGTTCAAAACTTTGTTTTTTACTTCATTACTCCCATTTACTTCACATTTAATACATCTAACCACTAATTTTGTGAGCATTCATGAGATAGGAAGCTACTTCCATGTCCAAAGTCATTATATATGAGTGAAACACCAAGCTGCAAGTCTTGATCATCAACTATTGATTGCTATTCACTTGCTTTATTTATATTTGTTCATCTCTCCTTACCCCATTTCTTTTTAAATTTTTTTTTTGGTTACTTACTAGTTCATCATCATCTAAGTGATGACATGGTGTTTGAGGTGAGTGAATCCTTATGGATAGTAGCTCTTGACCTCAAAAATATGTTTGATAGATGATGATCCTAACTTCAATACATCCCTATGTATTCTTGAAGTTATCTTCAAAAATAAAAATAATACTCTCCAACAATCTTGGAAGTTCTTGATATAAGTATAATATTGATATTGTATGTGGTTATAATCCTCATTTAAGTGCTGAAAATGTACTCTCAAAACCTCGTCAGACTAGGTCTTTAGAGTGAACTAGCATACCCATATTAAACCCCTCTTTTGACTTCAAGAAATAAAAGCCTTTTCTTCTCAAAAATCATCAAAATAGTGAACAATCTGAGTTCAAAGATTTCTCTAGAACTTAATACTTAAAGGAGAAATACAAGATAACTTGGAAAGTCTTCTTAACTTGTTAGAGAACACCCACGATTTTTGGTTTGACTTGGAAACACTTGGAAGGGTCCCATTTTGGCCCAAACATTCCTTCCAGATATTTTTTTTTCTGTCACAGCAGCTTGATTGAATTTGAACTTGTTTTACAGAAAACATTTTCAAAAGGAGTGGTCTCAACTCATTTTTCCCTTGAACTTCAGTGTCTTAGGGAACTTTCTGCATAATATGGGCCTCTAGATATGTTTTTCTAATTTTCTAAGATTTTTTGATATTTCAGTCGATAGTAAGGATTCTGTTTCGAAGTGACCTCCATTGTTTATATGATTTCACTTAATCTATAATAGTTATTGAAGTTTGGCTTTTTGATATGTTTTCTTGACAAAATAAGGATTATCTCCATAAAAATCATGATTTCAAAACATTTCTTACCTCACTTTTCAATTTCTACAAGGTCAACTCTTTGTTCTGTCAACTATTCACAACAAGCATGCTTTTACTTTCATTCTTTGATTTGATGCTTACATGCACTCCAAATTAGCTCATATCTTAGGAAGTAGTTCATACTACATTTCTATACATCCTATAACAATTTCTTCAAACATTCATGCATACTCTAGACTTCTAAGTCATTTTAGAAAGTCCATGTACACAAACACACTACAAACTTTGCACATTCTAGGTTCATACATTGCATTCATGCAAGACTTGGAGTTTTTTTACGACTCCTAATCTAAGGAGATTATAAGTAATGAACTTGATCACACGTTCATGCTCCCCCTCAATCTAATCTTCCTTTCTCATCCATCTCAGGGATTGAGAGATCTTCTTTTCTCAAAGATTAATATGCATCACACTAGCTTGCTAAGCATATTTTGATTTCTTTGATTATTTGTTTCAAAAACAATTCATGTCCCCCCCCCCCTTTAAATTCGGAAAACTTGATTACTTGATATGTGATTAGATGATTTTTTCTAGGTTTGTTTATGTGATCTTTCACCTTTGCATTGTGTGATATTTGGCTTAGATCTTATGAATGATATCTTATCTTTTGATCTTCGAATTCAAGATTCTTATGTGATGTAATATACTATCATAGTATTAATTGTCGAACCAAACATAGTATAAGATGATAATTTGGATGTTAATTGAGGCCCTTCGAAAGACGGGGTGAGTTGATAGTGTTTTAGTCGTAACAAAGGCTCCTTCCTCTCTCGTACCAAAACCCCAAGCCAATTTCTTTGGTTATGAAGGGCCGGTGCCCTTTATCCATTTGAGCGAGTCAAAATTAGGTTTCTTGGTTCCTTAAAGACCAAGTGGCAACTCTATATTTGTTTTCAATAGACCTTTTTCAAATCAAGTTCAATCCAACAGAAGAGTCGACGTCCGATTTTGTTTTTCCACAAAGTGCATTTCAATCTTTCAAACAACTTGGTTACTAATTCGACACCGGAGTATAAGGTGTGAAGTGCATCTCAGTCGATCAGATGATTCTTTGAAGATACACTGGAGTATAAGGCACAAAGTGCATCTCAGTCAATCGGATGATTCTTGGAAGACACTGGAGTATAAGGCGCGAAGCGCATCTCAGGCTTTCAAACAGCTCGATTCCTGATTCAACACCAGAGTATAAGGCGTGAAGCTCATCTCAGTCAATCAGATGATTCTTGGAAGACACTGGAGTATAAGGTGAGAAATGCATCTCAGTTTTTCAAACAGCTTGGTTCTTGATTCGACACCAGAGTACAAGGCACGAAGCGCATCTTAGTTAATTAGATGATTCTTGGAAGACACCAGAGTATAAGCCGCGAAGGGCATCTTAGTCTTTCAAATAGCTCGATTCCTGATTCAACACTGGAGTATAAGGCGCAAAGCGCATCTCAGTCAATCATATGATTCTTGGAGGACACCGGAGTATAAGGCTCGAAGCGCATCTTAGTCGATCTGACGATTCTTGGAGGACACTGTAGTATAAGGCACGAAGCGCATCTCAGTTTATCAAATAGCTCAGTGTTTGATTTGACACCAGAGTATAAGGCGCGAAGCGCATCTCAGTCGATCTGATGATTCTTGGAGGACACCAGTGTGTAAAGGTGTGAAGCGCATCTGTATCAATCATGATTTTCCCAGAATTGGACGACATCAAAATAGAAAATTTAAAGGCATAGAGTGCATTCTTATCACTAGAGAGAGCAATATGATTATGAATCAACACGCTTAGGAGCATAGCGCACAAAATTTCTTGAGCATATGCATCATAATAGGATAGGTGCATTTATCGGTGTTATTCTTTGTGCTAAGGTGTTGTCCCTTACCCAAACTACGTCCTGGTCTGATTCCTGTCGAGATGCGTAGGCAGTTCATCGTTAAGCATGACCATCACCGACCATCTTTGCAAATGTTTTTGCAATGCATTTTGTTTTTACCTAAGTTCAATAGCCCAGTCAAAGGCTTGTCTTCACCCAGGCTTCGACATTCGCTTGTAACACACGTTTCATCGCAAGCTCTGCTGAAGAGGGACAAATTGTAGACACCCCAATTTTGACCGTACTATTAAACTTAGGAGGATTTACCTCTAGAAATCAATGATGAATAATGTCCCGACGATTTTCTTCAAGTTCATCGCTTCGACTTCTGAAAAGCTTCAAGTTCCCAAACCTTGCTCCTAGTACCCCTAGATTTGGCCAATCACTGACCATCTGTCTCGAGCTCACTGGATCATGGGTTACTTTCTAAAAAAAAGGAAAAAAAAGGAAAATATTCTATTTGGTGACTCATATGATTAATTTATATTTAAAATGAAAAATATGTCTATACATACTTATATATATATAAGAAAAGGAAAATATCAAAAGAAAGTATCCCATGTGATTTGGAGAGTTAGAGATTGCTAGGCATATTCCTAGTCTAAGCATATACTCAAAGAGCCCTTTTTTGGGCACTAACCTCCCATGTGCTTTGAAGATGCTCTAGAATGTTCCTTTCTTCTACCCAACTTAAATGCCTTTCAAGTTTATTGGAATTATATAGAAGTGCCACGGAGAGTTAGAGATGCCATAGAATATTCCTAACCCACGCAAATTGACCTATCTACCCTTATCTTAGCCACCAAGGAAATCAAAGTCTACAAAAGCTCATTTTTCTCATTAGGGTAAAGGGGAGATACTTGAATTATATAGAGAAATACATTGTGAAAACTTTAGAGGAGGAAAAGATAGAGAAAGAAACTCTACCAATTATCTACCCAAATCACACCAAAACCTTCAAATCACCATTAAAGGAGCTTGAAGCTTAAGGAAGAAGAAGAGGAAAAGCTTGAGGAATTCAACATCTCTACAAATTTTGAGAAGATCCAGAGGTTAAACCGTTAAATCTATCTCATATATAATAATTCAATCACAATTCATAGTTTTGACTAGGATCTTTACACATTTTCAAAAAGTATCTTCCTACCTCATTTCATCACACACCACTAGAATTGTGATTGAATTTTCATTTATCTTCTTTATTGATTTGAATCTAAATACAACTTTGGGTTTAAGACAAAGTAATTTGTAAGAGAATTCTCACTTGGTTTTTTTCAAATAAGCTTTGATTCAACTTCATTTTGACCATATTTTCTTTGGGAAATCTATGAGATCTTCAATATCTCATTGGATCTATTTGAGTTTGATCCTCTAGTCCCCTATAATCCTATGATTTATATGGGGATTAAGGTTGATTATAGTTATATCCACCTATGTTTGGATGGGTTCAAGTCATATTTCATGACTTGGAGCTTCCAACTAGGAATCTCATGGAATCCTTTCTATATTCTATACGGGTTTCGGTGGATGGTTCATGTTTAGTCTCCAAGGACCATTAATTTGAGAGGAGAATAGGGTATAATAAGTTCACATCTCTCAAGGATCATCAACTTGAGAGGGATTGGGTTAATGAATTCCATGATTTAAAATGTTGATAATGGTGCAGTGAATTCATGAACCTACTGTGGTCAAAGATTTTTCATTAAATCATGGTCCATGGGAATTGAATCAGGCTAATTGGAAAATGTTTATAATTCATATATGTATCACTAGGATTTTTGTTTTGATGAAATTTTATACTGAGGATGGTTTGGCCTTATGATTTGTGGACTTGTCACTCTCTGTCCAAAATTTCAGAACAACAAGTCTGTCTTAAACTTAGTAGATCAGAATCTTATTCAAGCTTTCTTGACATCAAATAAATTTTTCTAGGAAGTTAAATATGTTATCAAGATCTCCTAAAAAGAATGACGTCATTCGGACTTATTTGCTATTTTTAAAAAATTATACTAAAACTCTGGACAGAGAGTTGTAAATTTCTATGTGATGCCTACGTTTTACCCAATTCCCAGAGATTAAACCGTTTGATCTTCGATTCTCTTTTTGAGTTAGAAATTAGACTCACAGAGGCATAACATACCCAAAAAGTATTAAGATCCAACCGTTGAAAGTATGACCTTTCTATTTTCTAAGCTCGAGTTTCTTCTCTGTAAATCCTGAAGTTCTATCCCAATTTTGTTAATTTTTGTTAAGTCTAATCTAAATGATCTCCTAGTGCCCTAGGATTCAAACCATGTTCTAATAATGACAATTAAGCTTAAATCTAGAGCTCAGATGATCCAAATTAGTGAGTAGTTCAAAGATCATTCTTGTCCATGTTCATGAATTTATCCATGTATGTTTACACTTGAAGTTAGGACTCGTTTTTGAATAAATCGCATATAATTGAACTTAGTTTAATCTAATTACAGGCTCCTTATGATCAAGTATGGATTATACCATCTCTATATGGACATTACATTGGTTCCTATATCTATAGAGGTGTTGTATCTCCAAGTACTTAGAAGGAATTCATAATTACATTAACTCTCTTTATGATTAGTGGATTTAAGCTAGAAATTTACTCATTTCTTGATTGATTGATTTTTGACTTTATGTGCGACACCTTAGACTTGGTCTTACCTTATGTTTATATATGCATTAGAGACCTTTTCTTAGGCTTTATTTTTTGTATGCATTGCACGTTTCAATATCACAGCTGGATCCTGGACAAGTTTCCTAGTTCCCTATTTGCATATTATTTTGCTTGTTACTTGAATTATGTGATTTTGAATGATATTTAATCGTTAGCAATTTTACACCCTTTCCAACATGCTTGTATAATGTATATTTATATATATATATATGTATTAGTTGAGAGCACACTTAGATAATGAATTCGATTAAAAGGATATTGAGTAGAGGCCTAACACGAGATAGGATGAGAGGGGGTGTTTTAGTCCGCTGGGCTCCTTCACCTCTCATTCCATAATTCCTGGACCTAGAATCTCTGGTTTCCAAATAGATCGGTTTGCTTTAAAATGGTTTCTTAATTTTTCTTTAAAAAATTAAGTGGTGACTCTTTGTATTTGATTTTGAATTTGAAAAAAAGAATTCAAAAAGCAGGGTAAAACTGCGTATATCCACACATCCTTGTAATTTAATGTTCATTAAAACAGTTTCAATCGATTGAAGTGATGGCCTTCTCAATCGATTAAGCACTCTTCAGTTGATCGAAAACCCTAGTGACATAAATACAATGATTGCATCCTAGTTCAATCGATCAATCCCATGGCAATCGATTGAAAGTGTGCCACATGTCCTCAAATGATCGAAGCCGCTTCAATTGATCAAACATATCTGAATTTTTATCCCAGTTTCTGTGCGCAAACACTGCCACCTTGCACCCTTTCTTTTCGATATATATGATGTACATTCGTGTTTGTGTGTGTGATGTTTGGTGCAGTGGAGAGAGTTTAGAAAGAGATAGAGATATTATATATTTATATACACACACTCTTATATATACATATATATACACACCTATGTATATTCTATATGAGAAAGATAGAGAAGATAGAAGATAGACGAAAGAGAAGAAGAGAGGAAGAAGAATAGAAGATATAGAGAGAGGAGATAGAAAGCATAGAGGAAGGAGAAGAGGAGCCCACATTGGAGCTCAAAGCTCAAAGCTTTGCCAAATATGCCCTTACCACTTCGGTGAGTTCAAAACCCACCCAGTAGTTCAGAAGTATTATTTTACAAGTTTTTTACGTAACAAGATGGATCCAAAAGCACCCATCCATTCTGGGCTTCACTGCCCAGTTTCTAGGGAAGAAGACATTCAAGCGATTAAACTTAATTCAATCGATTGAAAGTGCTTCACTTCAATCGCTTGAAAATGCCTCAATTAATCGAAACCCCTGCATTTAATTCGATTAAAATGGTTTCAATCGATTAAAAATCTTGTATCTTAATCGATTGAGAATGACTTCAATCGATTGTAAATCATAGAACATGGTTAGATTCTTTTGTTTTTCGTACATACTGCTTAGCTGATCAAATTATCACTTCATGCTACCTATATATGATAATTTTGAATCAATAGACAATGGGACTCGATGATGAGATAACGCTATGAGAAACATATTCAGGTTTAGAATAGTAATTAAGGGTTGATCCTAATCGAGTTTGATAATATATTTGTTTTAATCAGATTAGTCAGGCCACAATGGGCAGTCATGTATCGATGTTAGTATGAAACATAGATAGGTGTGATAAGTTTTGGGAATTGGTACGAGGGTGGATGCTTGGTCATGTATGTCCTTAATAGCAATGGGTGTTAAAAGTCCTTAATAGTAATGGGCAGGACCAAGTAGTCCTAAGATCGCCAGGTGATTCATTATATGTCCTTAACACCAGTGGGTAGTTAAAGTCCTTAACAGCAGTGGGCGGTAATCATTGGTAGACGTCGCTAAGTCATGGCAATAGATTGATATGCTTTTATTCTAATGCTATATCTCTGATGAGCAGTGGGTTGTTATGTCCTAAATAGGGGATGGACTGATGTGGTGTCCATACCAAGCAGTGGGCGGTTAAGTCCTTAATAGCGATGGACAAAATGATAGTATACCTATTGATACGCCCAAAATTATGGGCAGTTTCCTACTCAAGCTAGAAGACTAATGGAAAGTGCATCTATTTCCTAATACAATTAGGAAACTTACTTAATTAATGCCAATCTATATCAATTGGATTATATTTCCTTATCCATGTAAGAGTAGGTCTCTTGCATCTATAAAAGAGGCCACTCACCCCCCATTGAAGGGGCAGCCAATTCTGTAGTCTACACAGCGCCTCTACAAAGTTCACCATTATACGCATACACCCGGCCGGTATTACTGGTAGTGCCGCCCCCCTTTGTTGGCTCACCAGGCCCGCCGGTGATCAGCTAGTGAACGTGCTCAGACACACCCGTGGACGTAGGTACCTTCATTAACAGGGCCGAACCACATACAAAAAATAGTCTCTCACACTCTCTCTCTCCTTAAATTGCTCTACTTTACTCTTACCAATTTTTGGCATCATCAGTTTGGCGCCGTCTGTGGGAAACACAAGTCTTCTCATCAACAAATCTCTTGACTGATCATCATGCCACCGAAGAAGGGTAAGCAGGCTGATCAGCAGTCCGACCGGGATGTTCCTTCGGCCCCGGTATCGGCTGCGGCAGCCATAACATATGAGCAGATCACCGCGACCCTCACACAACTCTTGGAGGGCCAGCGTCAAATCCAGCGACAGATGGAAGCCCTGCTAGCCCAACAAAGCCGTCCTCCAGGGGCCGGGAACGTTGCGTACGGTCGGGAACCAATCTGTACCAGACAACGTGCCCGAGCCGACCCGTCCCGTGTTGAGGATGCCAGAGACATCAACAGTGGGCGTGCTGCCCGAGAGGAAAGGCGGGAGCATATGGCCCGGGAATCAGTCCAGGGTCACTCGGTCAAGAGCCGAGTTGTCCCTAGGCGAACGGTTACCCAGAGTCATAGCCGAGCCCGATCCCAGAGGACAGCACCCCGCCATGAAGAAGCATCTTCCACTAACCCGACTAGTTCCTCAGATACCGATCGGGAAGGAGTGGAAGCCCGAATCAAAGGCTTGCAGAAGCAGATCGACGAAGTGGCCAAAAAGCTTGGTCAAAATCATGTTCCGAATCAAGCCAATACCGAGACAGAGTCACCATTCTCCAGCCAGATCGCGAGATTTACCATCCCGCGCAAATTCTAGCAGCCTCGCCTAGATCCCTACAACAGCTCGGGAAGCCCGGTCGACCACGTCCGGACCTATAAGGCTCAGATGGCCCTAGCCACCAACTCCGATGAGCTACACTGCCTAGCCTTCCCCAGCACTTTGAAAGGCCCGGCCATGCAGTGGTTCTACTCCTTGGAGCCCCGATCGGTCTGTAGTTTCAAACAACTCAGCAAGCAGTTCATCAACCAGTTCGCCGGTATGTATGAATGGCCAAAGCCAGACATGCAGCTACTGACAGTGAGACAACGGAATAATGAGACCCTCAAGGAGTTCACCGGCCGGTTTAATCAAGAGAAGCTCAGCATCTATGATCTTGATGAAACCGTCGCTATCATAGCCTTCTGCTCAGGAGTTCAACACACCAAGTGAGCCGCGTCGTTCCACATAAATCGACCGGAAACTTTGGTTGAGCTCTCTGAGAGGGTTGGAAAATACATTGACACTGAAGAGTTTCTGAAGACCAAAGACCCCGGGCAAGAAAGTAACGAGTCTTCCAGAAGTAAGCGAAAGCGAGATCAGCCCGGGAGTTCCGGCAGTTCTTCTAGTTCGCATCAGTCCGGGTCCGGTAGCCCCGACCCGACCTCCAGCTCACAGCAAGCAGAGTCCGGCAGCCCCGACCCGACCTCCAGCACAGAGAAGTCAGAAGCCCGACGATCCGGATCCGACTTCTTATCTCCATCGGTCTAGAAGAGCCCGACTACAGTGGTACTTGCTTGATCACCACATGAGGCTCCACCGATTGTCAGAGAACTCATACAAAGACCTCGGGCCTAACCCCGAGGCATACAAAGACCTCGGGCCTAACTCCGCGGCATACAAAGACCTCGGGCCTAACCCCGAGGCACTAAAAAGACCTCGAGCTCCGAACTCAGGCACTAAAAAGACCTCGGGCTCCGAACCCAGGCACCAAAGACCTCTGGATCACGCCCGAGGCACCGGCTTCGCTTAGGTCCAACCGACGATGGGGGTAAACCCCCTAGGTGGCCGACGATGGCAAGCTTTAAAAGACCCTGCAACCACCATGTTCCAGGTCGGTTACCTACAGACCATAGCCTCTGTAAGACACTCGTCTTAGCGAAAGCTTGGGGGGCAAGATGGCGCAGTGAACTAAACAGGTAATCACACCGGGTATCTACAGGCCTCGCGGATAACCAAGTCAAAATCTTGGACAACCCGAGCACCTACAGTACTCAGAGACATTAACTCCGCTTAGGTCCAGACCGATGATAGAGGTGACTAAAATCTCTTAGGTTGGCCGACGATAGAGGAGTAAAAGGACCCTAAAGCAACGTGATTTAGGTCGGCTCAACCAACATGGTCAAGCCCTTCTCCCAACAGTCTTGACGAAGGCTGGCCGGGCAGAAGACAACCATCCTGGGGAGTTAACAGTAAAAAGGACCCTAGAGCAATACGTTTTAGGTCGGCTTTTCCAACATGGTAAAATCCTTCTACCCACAGCCTTGACGAAGGTTTACGGGCATAAGATAACCATCCTGGGGGCTAACTCAAGCAAAAAGACTCCGAAGTAGGCCGAGTCTCAACTCTCGGTCACTTCCCGAGCACTCAAAGACTCCGAATTAGGCCGGGTCTCAACTCCCGGTCAGTTCCCGAGCACCTAAAAGTCCCGAGCTAGGCAGGGTCTCAACTCTCAGTCAGTTCCCGAGGACTCACCAGGCTCAGAAGCCCCGAGGCAGCTTCCTCAAGCACTCAGACAGTGGCAAGTGGCATAAACTAATTTCCAAACTTGCCCCGATATAGCATCTGGCCAATCTTGGAAATGGGGGGCAGCTGATACGCCCAAAATTATGGGCAGTTTCCTACTCAAGCTAGAAGACTAATGGAAAGTGCATCTATTTCCTAATACAATTAGGAAACTTACTTAATTAATGCCAATATATATCAATTGGATTGTATTTCCTTATCCATGTAAGAGTAAGTATCTTGCATCTATAAAAGAGACCACTCACCCCCCATTGAAGGGGCAGCCAATTCTGTAGTCTACACAGCGCCTCTACAAAGTTCACCATTATACGCATACACCCGGCCGGTATTACTGGTAGTGCCGCCCCCCTTTGTTGGCTCACCAGGCCCGCCGGTGATCAGCTAGTGAACGTGCTCAGACACACCTGTGGACGTAGGTACCTTCATTAACAGGGCCGAACCACATACAAAAAATAGTCTCTCACACTCTCTCTCTCCTTAAATTGCTCTACTTTACTCTTACCAATTTTTGGCATCATCATCTATAGAGTTAAACTATTGAGTCTGTTCAATAGATCTTGAGTACTTTGTCAGTCGGTGGGTAACAAGACGTATGCAATTGAGTTATGAGTTTGGAATAAAAGAGAAAGATATAGTTATTATTGTAGAACTATGTTTTATGCCCTTCATAACTGGTAATCATTATACCTATGATATTATGTTAGTTTCGATACACTCAGCTTCTAGTAAGTTGATGGCATTTATTCCTGGATACTTTCCATCCAGACTACCCTATCCCTAATGCTACATGTTATGAGCCTACGATGATGGCTACTGCCTCAAAGAAGGATATATGGAGGGTGGCCCTATTGAGGACGGAGATGTTGTAGGGAACTACTATGCTAACGATTACGTCTATGTGAGCTGAAGATCTAGTTTCTATTTTTGTTATAGACTTTTATATTATGTTTTGTCATCGGGATAGTAGGTTTGTAATGTACCTAGTTTGTTTGTGTTACTGTGTCACGCCCCTGGAGAAGCAAAAATAGAGAAAACAAGTTTCTTTTTGGTCCCGTAGGTTCATGACTGGTGAATAATCGCGTTATCATCTACTCAAACCAATAAACTCAACGATAGGGAGGATGCTATACATAGAACATATCTTATTAATATAATCAGAGGCTACAACGGAAATATAAAAGGTTTGGAAGCAACAGATGCCCAAATACCAATTATAAAAGTCTACTAAATCTATTACTTCTGAGGCCTATAACAATAATAGCAGCGCTACAAAATATATACAAACTAACTGTTACAAAGCAGCACGCCTTCGTCTTCAAGCCTTCAGCTCCAAGTCCGGCGGAACATCAGTCTCCGTCCTCAAGACCTGCCAAGCTCTAGACATTGGAATGTCCAGGGCACAAACGCCATCAGTTTTGAATACAAAGCTGAGTGAGTATACTAAACAACACTCCTCACCGTTACGATTCAGCATTTTAAAATGCGGTTAATCTCTTAACAATGACATCACTCACGGAGATAGCAGAGGTCTCATTAAACTATTCATGAATACAATGATAGCAGGAAACATATTAAATGAAAACAATAATGAAGATCATGGAATAAATATCACATCACGTATTCACCAAATCCATGCATGTAACCCATGCAACCACCCATGCATCTACCTTTACGTCAGAACGCTGAATCCACGACTGAACATCATCTTACTAACCATTCTCATAATCATATCCATTTTCGTATCCATTCACCATATTCATACTAATATTCACATCTTTATCCATCTTTGTTATCCATTCGTCGATACAATAATGCTAATTAGAATCACCCGACTAGGCAGCAGGTCTCATAATCCCTTGATAGGGTCACCAGTCGTCTACACGCTACCACCTATCTGTAAACAATGGAAGGACCATGTCGGACATCTTCAATGATGTGTATATCCTCACTGGACATCTATAGAGCTGAGAATACATTAGAGCACTAGCCGGACGTCTTCAACGGTACACTGGACGTCTTCAACAGTGCATACGCATCACTGGACGCCTTCAATAGCGAGAGGCGCACTAGGAACTCTAACCATCCCACATCTACCCGGCTCATCAGCCGTTGATCCCATGGATCCAAAGTACACATATCTCATATTCTCCAAAGTACACATATCTCTTTATCCCACATTTAAGCACCTATCCCATTTCTCATCATATTCTCTTATCTCTTTATACCACTATCCCATGTATGCTGACCACATATTATGTAATGCTCATGCTCTAGATACAGGAATTAACACATCCTCTATATTCATCGTATCTACTGTTTTACTAATTATTAGCATGCAGTAATGTTCTGTTCTACTATTCAGTTTAGCAATATCGTTATATAATAATTAAACAATTCATTTCATATCAACAATTAATATAAAATAATTCATTTTGTAGTATTAATGATAACTACATATAACTCCAGTCCTAATATAGCACATATGTCTTATCCACATATCGCAATAACACATATGGTATAACTATTAATAAGTCTGGTATATCATAAGCATAAAACAACATACAAATAACATTCTGCTCATATCCAATTGATTGGCCAAACATGGCAATCAATTAGATTAGAATGGGATTCGATAGGACAAAATACCAATCGATTGACATACCAATCGATTGGAATCCATGGCAATCGATTGGGAATATATCCAATCGATTAAATCTAAAGGCAATTGATTATCCTCTGTCTTCTTCCTCAAAACTGCTAGTTTTTATATAAAAACATTGGGGGTTCATTCCCCTTTCATACACATTATTAACATACAGAATACACCCCAAAAATCATCCCTTGAGTGAGTTAATGAAACTCACCTCTCTCCGGCGTTCCGGTGATGGCAGCCCAAGCTCCATGGTGGCGGTTATGATGATCCTATTTCCTTTTCCTTCTTCTCTCTGTCTCTATCCTTCTCTCCTTCTTCTCTTCCTCTTTAGTCTTCTCTCCTTCTTCTTCTTCTTCTTCTTCTTCTTCTTCTTCTTCTCCTTCTTCTTTTCTAATCTGAGAGTGTGTGTGAGTGTGTATATATACAATATATATGAGAGTATATTGAAGGAAAAAGTGGTTTAAAGTTAGAGTTTAAACGCGCAGCGGAAATAGGTTAAGTTATAAAACTTTTGGTATTCCAGGATCTACTACTCGTCAATTCCATAGATGCGTATAAGGGGGTGCAAGAATTATACCTTAGTGTCTTGAACCCAATTCTGAAACTTTAACTTCCAGCAGCCTCCACTAGATGATCTTCACCCTTATGACTCCTGTGGATGCCTGCCGGAAAGACTAGGGTTGGTGGGAACCCTAATAGAGAGGATAGGAAGGTTTTGGGAAGACTATGATAATTTCTGCAGCTTCTGCGTATAAAAATGACGATCCCTTTACATCCAGAACGCAGCTGCCCTATTTATAGATTTCCAGAACCGACCTAGACTTCGATCGATCGAAGTGACTTCGATCGATCGAAGCTTCAATCGATCGAACCATTCTCGATCGATCGAACCTGCTGACTTCAATCGATCGAACAATTCTCGATCGATCGAACTTGTCTTAACAGCTTCCTCAAGTGTCTTTCCAAGCATCCTAGCGGAGCTAAGAGTGGGACCTCCTAGGCTCTTTATTGTTGGCTCAGACCAGTTTGTTAATTACCATGACCAAACTCTTTGATCAGCAAACTAACTAACTGGTCAGTTAACGTTTATTCCACTATAAAACGATAACTGAACTCCAACGCAAAAGAACATATCCGAAGCGATAACTAGACTTGTATGGTGTACTAATGTCCCTCTACCGTCAGC
Organism: Hydrangea macrophylla; assembly: GCA_033977485.1. Taxonomy (NCBI): domain Eukaryota; kingdom Viridiplantae; phylum Streptophyta; class Magnoliopsida; order Cornales; family Hydrangeaceae; genus Hydrangea; species Hydrangea macrophylla. The sequence goes on along the minus strand of CM066984.1, from coordinate 26,441,660 downwards.
ATTCGTAATCATATTCAGGTAGTCGGATAACTATTACTGTCAACCTGAATCATGATTACTTCTTGTATTCCTTGAGTCCCATTCACTACTCATGATTACCAAACATGTTGATAACTCTTATCAACAAGACTGCAGTACTCAGTAATCAACTTGGTGACATTCTCAAGGGAATGCTTACTCTGAATCAGAGGGTAGATTCTATCTTGATAATATATGTTCACAACCCTATGGACATGTCATACCCAAGATACCCAGGTTTTGATCTTCTATAGACCTCACTGATTGGTAAGTCAAAGCAGCCATATCCATAGTCTGTGTTCATAATCATCTCAAGATTGAGAACACGTACCTTATACAAGTTATGAGTTCCTATTGACTGTTGACAGCCTTAAGCGTCAATAGGAAAGCTCAGGTCCGTCAATGCACTATAAGCACTAGCATATCAACTAAGAGCTACACTCTAGTGATTGAGATTAATCACTCCATCCAATGGTAGTTAATTATGCTACAGTGTAGACCTGATGAGGTATCCAGTCTCATCATCCACCGTAACATATTCTAAGTATCAAAGAATAGTAATTCGTATCTCACTTGTGTGTATCTCATACACACACGAATTGCTTACTATGATACTTAAGGACAAAACAATCATCTCATGAAAGAAACATACACAATGAAATGTAAAGCTGATATCCATATATTATAATGCTAATGTCTCATACATAAAGTAATGGTTTGAGGGCACAAACCCAACAAACTCCCACTTGCACTCACAACCATTCAGAACTACATCTAAGACCTAGACTATCTAGATGACGATCAAAGACCTTCTGTGGTAAGGCCTTTGTAAACGGATCAGCAAGATTGTCAGCGGTGGCAATCTTGGTGACAGTTACATTTCCACGTTGAACAATATCTCGGATAAGATGATATTTCCGCTCTACGTGCTTTCCCTTCCCGTGGTTCCTTGGCTCCTTGGACTGAGCCACTGCCCCACTATTATCGCAGTATAGCGTAATAGGTGACAGCGACGCTGGTACCACCTCGAGTTCCATAAGGAACTTCTTGAGCCAAACAGCTTCCTTTGCGGCTTCACAAGCAGCCACATACTCAGCTTCTGTAGTTGAGTCTGCAATGTATTTCTGCTTAATGCTCCTCCAACTAACAGCACCACCTCCCAAGGTAAAGAGATTTCCGGATGTCGACTTTCTCGAATCTTTATCTGACATAAAGTCCGAGTCAGTGTATCCTACTGGAATTAGCTCACTACCGCCGTACATAAGCATGTAATCTTTAGTTCTTCTCAAGTACTTAAGAATGTGCTTAACGGCTGTCCAGTGCTCTGGACCAGGATTCGATTAATACCTGCTAACCATGCCAACGGCAAAGCAGATATCTGGTCTAGTGCATAACATCGCATACATGAGACTTCCCACTGCCGAGGCATAGGGAATTCCTGCCATGCGATTCCTCTCCTCTTGTGTCTTTGGACACTGGTCCTTGGAGAACGCTAAACCATGCCTGAAAGGTAACAAACCTTTCTTCGAATTATCCATTGAAAACCTATTTAGCACTTTCTCGATATAACCAGCTTGAGATAATCCCATTATCTTTCGCTTGCGATCCCGAAAGAGCTTTATCCCAAGAATATAGCTCGCCTCTGCTAGATCCTTCATATCGAAAGTACTAGCTAGCCAAACCTTGACCGTTGACAGCGCCACTACATCATTCCCAATGAGTAGAATGTCGTCAACGTAAAGCACAAGAAAAGCCACTACTTTTCCTTCACATTTCTTGTATACACAAGGCTCATCCAGATTCTGTATGAAACCAAACGACTTGACCGCTTGGTCAAATCGGATGTTCCAACTTCTGGATGCCTGCTTAAGCCCATAAATGGACTTTTGCAACTTGCATACCAAGTTACCTTTCCGACCAGCTATGAACCCTTCTGGTTGTTGCATATAGATGTCCTCCTCAAGATTGCCATTCAAGAATGCAGTCTTGACGTCCATCTGCCAGATTTCATAATCTAGGCATGCAGCAATGGATAAGAGTATTCTGATGGACTTGAGCATGGCTACCGGCGAGAAGGTTTCCTCATAGTCAATGCCCTCCCTCTGAGTATAGCCTTTCGCCACAAGCCTTGCCTTAAAGGTCTCAACCTTTCCATCAGATCCTCTTTTCCTCTTATAGACCCACTTGCAGCCAATGGGTTTAATATTGGCTGGAAGTTCTACAAGATCCCAGACCTGATTGGAATCCATAGATTCCAATTCAGCCTTCATAGCTTTAATCCAATCAGCTGAATCAACATCAGCCATTGCCTCTTCATAAGTGGTAGGATCAGATTCAGATTCTATGGAGACATCTTCAAAAACTTCTCCTAAGAACATGTATCTATCAGGCTGGCTGATAATCCTCCCACTACGATGAGGTACCGGTGCGGAAATGGGTGAAGAAGTGGTATTTTCTTTATTTTCATCGTTATCAACTGCGGGTTGGACTGAGGGCTCTCCTTCTATCTCTCTAAGATCTATCCTTCCCTTAGGTTTATGGTTCATGATATAATCATCCTCCAAGAAAACAGCATTTGTACTAACAAACACTTTCTGTTCTCTTGGATCATAAAAATACCATCCATAAGTACCCTTTGGATACCCTACAAAGTAACATACTTCCGATCTAGAATCCAACTTGCTCATCTTTCCTTTAAGCACATGTGCCGGACACCCCCATATCCGGAGATGTTGCAAAGAAGGCTTGCGCCCAATCCACATCTCTCGTGGTGTCCTGGGAACAGATTTGCTTGGTACTAGGTTTAGTATGTATGCAGCGGTTTCCAAAGCATAACCCCAAAGGAATAATGGCAACTCTGAATACCTCATCATCGACCTAGTCATGTCTAAAAGAGTCCGATTCCTTCTCTCCGCTACACCGTTCTGCTGAGGCGTACCAGGTGCAGTCAACTGTGACAGAATCCCATTCTGTACGAGGTGATCAATAAACTCATTAGAGAGGTACTCGCCACCTCGATCAGATCGAATGGCCTTGATATGTGTGCCCGATTGCTTCTCCACTTTAGCCCTAAACTCTTTGAACTTTTCAAAGGCTTCAGACTTGTGCTGCATTAGGTACACATATCCATACCTAGAGTGGTCATCGGTAAATGTTATAAAATACTCATAACCACCCCTTGCTCTAATATTTATTGGTCCACACACATCAGTATGAACTAATTCCAACAATGCATTGGTCCTATTGCCCTTTGCAGGAAAGGGCCTTTTGGTCATCTTACCCTCTAAACAAGACTCGCAGACTTCCATTGGTTCGAGAACCAAATCGCCTAAGACCCCTTCTTTGACTAGTCTGTCAATCCTATTCAGATTGATATGGCCAAGCCTCATATGCCAAAGCCTTGTTGGATTAGTGGAAGGTTCCTTTCTTTTAGATGGTAAAGTTACCACTGAGTTATTAAGTTCCAAACAAGAATCTTTTGAAATATTGGGAGTAATCACATACAAACCATTTGATTTAACACCAGAACATATAAAAGAACTGTTTCTTTTAATGACAACTTCAGTTCCAAAATGAAAGGAATAACCATTATTCGTTAAATTAGAAACTCAAATTAAATTACGTCTCATTAAAGGGACGTAAAGTACATCTGATAAAATCAAAACTTTATTGTCTGAAAATTCTAAAACTACGACTCCTATAGCAACCGCAGATACGGTTGCGCTAGAACCTAGAGTAAGCACGATCTCCCCATCACTGCATTTCCTGGTTGATCTGAACCCCTGCAATGAATTACAGATATGGTTAGTCGCACCAGAATCAATGCACCAAGTGTTTGAAGTATCCGTAATAAAACTTACTTCAATCACATGTGATTCAATCATACCTTGAACTCTTGTAGCTAAGAATTCTGGACAGTTCCTCTTCCAGTGGCCCTTCTCACCGCATTGGAAACACTTTCCTTTGCCTTGGCCACCTACCTTCCCTTTGCCCTTACCTTTTCCCTTAGATTTTGTAATCTTAGGGACCGGTCCAACACTTGAACCACCAGTGCCAGCCTTCTTCTTTCCTTTCTTACCTTTCGGTGTAGATCGGGAAGAAGAAGCGCTTTTCTCAACGTTTAAAACGCTGCCCCCAGGTTTGATCACCCCTTCTGCTGCCAGTAAAGAACTCATTAATTCGCTCATTGAAAAATCCATTTGATTCATATTATAGTTAAGTTTGAATTGAGCGAATGATGGCGACAGCGAGTTGAGGATCATATCAACTTGGGTCTGTGCATCGATGTTGGCTCCCAAGGTCTCCAGTTCGTTTAAATAACCAATCATTTTTAAAACATGTTCTTTGACTGGAGTACCTTCCGACATCTTTGCACTCATTATCTTCTGCAAGGCTACCTGTCTGGCAGGCCTGCCATGCTCCCCAAACATCTTTTTCAGGGATGTGATAATGTCACTGGCAGAATCGTTCGATTGGAATTGGTGTTGTAACACACCAGCCATTGAGGCCAGAATGTAACAACGGGCCATTCCATTCGACTTCTTCCATTTGTCGAACTCGCGTCTGGCAGCTGCCGAAGCATTTGCCGCGGGTTCTTCAGGGCTTGGGGTGGTGAGGACATATATGTGATCCTCCGCAGTTAAAACGATGTCAAGGTTACGTTTCCATTCAGTGTAGTTATTTCCAGTTAACTTGTTTTGAGTGAGTATGGTGGCAAGTGGACTAAATGCAGATCCAGACATTATGATTACTGAAAATCAAACAAACAAAATAAATATGGATATCAGAATTGACAGTTTGAAATAAAAGAATCCTTAAAACTTTTATTTAAAAACAAATTCGCCGGAATATCGAAACGAAAGAATAAAGCCTCCGTGTGGTGGTCAATGTTCGATCTTTCGATTTATCATGACTTATCCGCTATGCAACTCTTGCAAAATAGCCATGACTCCCGAACCTATTTGATCTCTAAGTTTTTGAATAATGCCCCGTGTGGGATCCCTTATCCATAGCTTAGCTAGTGTGTACCATTAACTAGGATCCAATCACAACCGTCTCAAGTAGCGCCTCCGTGTGGTGGTCACCCTCTAACACGTCTGATTGATCCTATCCATAGGAAGTTCACATCTAGTAACCAATGAGCAGTGTACCCTCCGTATGGAATGATCACCCCTGGCGAGGTGACACAGAATACACTACTCATCTTACAATGAACCGTTAATGGAAGATCGTGGGTGTTATTTGATAAGACCCTCTCCCACTAGATTTAGTAAATTAAGGATTTTTGCTTTTGAAAAATGTTTCCACACACTACCCATAAACATCCAATGTTTACTAATGTGTTGAAAAACGGTTTTTGAATTTTATTTTAGAAAACTTGTTTTAAATGCATGCAACAATGTATTATACGCCAATCACAAAACAAGCACATAAAACAAAAAACTAAAATGAAATATAGGCATTCAAACAATGCCTCTATCTCCCATGGCTCTATTTCCATAGATCCACCTTCTTGGTTTGGTCGCCTCCGGCTCCATCTTTATGGACAACGGCTCCTTGCTCCATCTTCATGGAATTTCTAATTCTATTACATTGGACCTATGCTTCTTTTGAAGCTTACAATTTATCTAGAAAAAAATTAGCAAAAAAGAAATAAAAGGCTAGGGAAACTGGTGCGACTTTCCTTTTCGTAGGATTGAAGCCGCAGCGCCCTTTACATACACCTTAAAACCAAACCATTAATAAATTACAACATGCACCAATCTCAAACAATTTAAATATAAATATTTAAACGACTTGGTGCCATGGGAGATAGCGACTAATTTTGCTGCAAAAGGGTTAGTCGTACATGCATCCACACATACATAACAAATATATGTAACTATTGGAACACTTAATTGATTCACACAGTATATAAACACTTTACATACTGAATTAGAACTTAAAACAGCATCTTACTTCTTTGCCACAGTTCGATCGATCGAAGACCGTTCGATCGCTCGAACCTTCGATCGATTGAACACTGTTCAATCGCTTGAACATTCTGTTTCACAGAATGATTTAAAAATTTTACAGAAATAATTTAAGATTAAAGTATAATTTAAAAAACCTTTACAACTGTGAACAGAACACCTGGACAGAGAATCTGTCTCGATCGATCGAACACTATTCGATCGATTGAACACCAGAAGGCTTCGATCGATCAAAACGAGTTCGATCGATTGAGAACAGAATGTTCGATCGATCGAAACAAGTTCGATCGATCGAACCCACCTTGCATCCTATGCAATCACAGTTTTGTATTCTGCTACGATAACACTGCAGAAACAGATCTGTGACGATGCAGTTTCGAAAACAGTTCTAAAATAAACATGCAAATCAAAACTAGGGTTCCAAAAACGCATCTATAGATCCAAACGAGCCTGGCTCTGATACCAATTGAAGGAAAAAGTGGTTTAAAGTTAGAGTTTAAACGCGCAGCGGAAATAGGTTAAGTTATAAAACTTTTGGTATTCCAGGATCTACTACTCGTCAATTCCATAGATGCGTATAAGGGGGTGCAAGAATTATACCTTAGTGTCTTGAACCAAATTCTAAAACTTTAACTTCCAGCAGCCTCCACTAGATGATCTTCACCCTTATGACTCCTGTGGATGCCTGCCGGAAAGACTAGGGTTGGTGGGAACCCTAATAGAGAGGATAGGAAGGTTTTGGGAAGACTATGATAGTTTCTGCAACTTCTGCGTATAAAAACGACGATCCCTTTACTTCCAGAACGCAGCTGCCCTATTTATAGATTTCCAGAACCGACCTAGACTTCGATCGATCGAAGTGACTTCGATCGATCGAAGCTTCGATCGATCGAACCATTCTCGATCGATCGAACCTGCTGACTTCAATCGATCGAACAATTCTCGATCGATCGAACTTGTCTTAACAGCTTCCTCAAGTGTCTTTCCAAGCATCCTAGCGGAGCTAAGAGTGGGACCTCCTAGGCTCTTTATTGTTGGCTTAGACCAGTTTGTTAATTACCATGACCAAACTCTTTGATCAGCAAACTAACTAACTGGTCAGTTAACGTTTATTCCACTATAAAACGATAACTGAACTCCAACGCAAAAGAACATATCCGAAGCGATAACTAGACTTGTATGGTGTACTAATGTCCCTCTACCGTCAGCATTCGTAATCATATTCAGGTAGTCGGATAACTGTTACTGTCAACCTGAATCATGATTACTTCTTGTATTCCTTGAGTCCCATTCACTACTCATGATTACCAAACATGTTGATAACTCTTATCAACAAGACTGCAGTACTCAGTAATCAACTTGGTGACATTCTCAAGGGAATGCTTACTCTGAATCAGAGGGTAGATTCTATCTTGATAATATATGTTCACAACCCTATGGACATGTCATACCCAAGATACCCAGGTGTTGATCTTCTATAGACCTCACTGATTGGTAAGTCAAAGCAGCCATATCCATAGTCTGTGTTCATAATCACCTCAAGATTGAGAACACGTACCTTATACAAGTTATGAGTTCCTATTGACTGTTGACAGCCTTAAGCGTCAATAGGAAAGCTCAGGTCCGTCAATGCACTATAAGCACTAGCATATCAACTAAGAGCTACACTCTAGTGATTGAGATTAATCACTCCATCCAATGGTAGTTAATTATGCTACAGTGTAGACCTGATGAGGTATCCAGTCTCATCATCCACTATGACATATTCTAAGTATCAAAGAATAGTAATTCGTATCTCACTTGTGTGTATCTCATACACACACGAATTTCTTACTATGATACTTAAGGACAAAACAATCATCTCATGAAATAAACATACACAATGAAATGTAAAGCTGATATCCATATATTATAATGCTAATGTCTCATACATAAAGTAATGGTTTGAGGGCACAAACCCAACATATATAACTCTCTCTCTCTCTCTCAACACATACACATCAAATATATATATGTATAAGGGAGAGGGTATATATAGGGAGAGGGAAAACAATCACAATCACACAAATCAAACGAGGTGGTCAACTCCAGCTACTCCCAATCGATTGGTACCAGGTGCCAATCAATTGGCATGTGCCACATCATGGATCAGGTCGGCAACAATCGATTGGTAAAACATCCGATCGATTGGAATAGCAATCGTTTGGGATAAAGGCAATCGATTGGGCTCTCAATCCCACCAAAGGCTAAGAAAGGTACTAGGGATATATATACCTAAAAATACAAGGTATTACATATTGTTCTCTTTACTTGCTATTTGGTTGGACTATGTGGTGTGGACAATTCAGTGACTTCATCAGTCATTCCCTATGGACCCAAAAATGAAATTTTAATTTTTCTCTATTTTTACTATTCTGGGGTGTAACAATCTCTCTCTCGGTTCCTTGTATCCATCTTCTCCCTCTGTCTCTATCTCCTTCTCTTCCTATTCTTCTTTTTTTTCTTCTTCTTCTCCTTCTTCCTTCTTCTCTTTCTCTCTCTCTCTCTCTCTCTCTCTCTCTCTCACACACACACACACACACATAGTATTTATATAGAGTATGTGTGTATATGTATATGTGTGAATATATATCTCCCCTCATCTCTCTCTCTCTGTCCAAACAACACACACACACACACACAAAATACCCATATACATACGAAATGGAAATAAACATGTGGTATTCTAGTGCAAAACTGAGGATAAGATTTCCAAACACTTTCAATAGATTGAGACAGCTTCAATCGATTAAGGACAGTTAGCACAATGTGTGGATATCATAGGCAAACAACGTTTTAACTTTTTTAAATTCATTTAAAAACAAATCAAATAGAGTTGCCACTTAATTTTGAGGAAAATTAAGAAATCATTTTAAAAGTAAACTAATCTTTGGAAATCAGAGATTTCTAGGTCCAGGTATTATGGAATGAGAAGGGAAGGAGCCAAACGGACTAAAGCACCCCCTTTCACTCTATTTCATGATAGGCCTCTACTCAAAGCATGCCCTCAACTAATACATGGATACAAGTATACATTCCAAAAGGATGTTGAAAGGGGTGCAAGATTGCTAACAATAAAACGGCATACAAAACCACATAGTTCAAATAGCAAGCAAAATGATATGCAAATAGAGAACAAGGAAATTTACCCGGGATCCAATTGCCATACAAAAACATGCAATGCATACAAAAATAGAAAACCTAGAAAAAGAGTCTCTAACACATATAAACAATGAGGCAACCCTAATCTAAGTTGTTGCGCATGAAGTCAAAAATCAATAAAAATTGAATAAAACAAAAAATAAATGATGGTTCAAGAAGCCATACCTTAATAATGCTACCAAGAAAAGGTTAGTCCACTAGCTTTGAACACAATATAATATCAAATTCTAAATATTATCCCAAACTTTTAGCTTAAATCTAACAAACATGGAAAAAGTTGATAAAACCATGAATTCCTTCCAATTTGTTGAAATCACAACACCTCTATAGATATGCAAGTCTCAACTAGGAGCCAATGCAATGTACATATAGAGATGATACAATCTCAACATGATTAAAAGGAATACATGAGTAGGCTCAACCAATTATGGCTTATCACAATACAAAACAATGTCCTAAATTACAAGAATCATGAAGATAATGAATGCATGAACATGAACAAGCTGAGAATCATTCATTGATTTGGATCATTTAGCTTCTGGATTTAAGCTTAATTAACTTTGTTCAAAACACCGTTTAAGTCTTGGGTCATAGAAAAATTGTTTGGACCATCATTTACAAGGTTTACCAAATCTATCAAAGAATTTCAGGATTTACAAAGAAGGAATCAAGTATTCAAAAATAGGACACTCATGATTCCCATGATTTGATCTTAATGATTTTTGGACACAAGGTGCCTCTATGAGTGTAGTGTCTAACCTAAAAAGAAAATAAAGAATCAAATAGTCCCATCTCTAGGAATCGGACCATGATCAGAAACTACTCAGAATTTATAAACTCACTATCCAGAGATTTTGTGTGATTTTCTAAAAATAGTAAGTGAACAAAATCTCTTCAATCTTTTTAGGGGATCTTTTTAACTCATGAACGTCATAGAAAAAATATTTGAAGCTTAAAAAGTGTGATTAATGCTCTGATCCATTCATTTTAAAAAGGTGTTATTGTTCAGAAATTCTGGATAGAGAACAAATGGGTTGTAAAACCCATGACCAAGCCATGTTAACCATAAAATCTCATCAAAACAAAAATTGATGTGGTATATCTATGAGTTAAGAACAAATTCCAATTGGTTTCAACCAATTTTAACGGATGATGATTTAACTAAAAATCTTTGATCACAGATCGTCATTGGAATCACTACACCATTGTTGAATTGTAATTTCATATTTAAACTAAACTTGGTCCAAAATTCTAGAAAGAACTTGGACCAAGTATTGGTTATAACCATTCAAGATAATTAAACAACTATGGAAGACTTTCATGAACTCAACCTTGAATAAACCTCCATGGAGGTCTCTATGAATTCTACTCAAGCTCATGAACACTTTCAAACATTTAGACATATTTGGAACTAACTATCAAACCATGATGATTGGTTTATTCTAGATTTTACTCCTCTCTTAAATGGATGGTCCTTGAGGAATTGAGATTTATTTTGCTTGATTCTCTTCCCAAATCAATGGTCTTTGGAGATTAAAGACACTAAACCTTCATAGGTTTCAATAGATTATGAAGAGTATCTTATGAAACCTTCAAATTAATAGATCTAAGCCTTGAATACAAGATTTGAATCTACTAATTGACACTAAATATGACAAAAATCAACCTTAATTTTCATGTAAATCACTAATTTATAGAAGAGTATGAACAAGATGAGAAGAGTATGATCAAAGAGAGAGAGAGAATTCAAACTAAACTGATGATCTAAAGCAAATTTTCTTTTAAGAAGTTTATTTCAAAACTCATTCCATGATCAACTAGATCCAACTCAAAGAAGTAGATGAGAATTCAATCACAATTCAAGTGGTGTGTGATGAAATAAGGTGGGAAGAGACTTTTTGAAAATTATGTAACAGATCCTAGACTTCTATAAATTGTGATTGAATTTAGACTAGACTAATGCCAAGATTAAAGGATTACCTCCAAACATCCTCAGATTTTATAGATTTTTTATGAAGATCAAAATATCTTCAATTTCTTATTCAAGCTTCTCAAGCTTCAATGGCTTCTCTTCAATTCTCTTTCAAACTCACCCACTCTCTTAATTGCTAAAATTGTTCCTCCTCAAAACACCATCCTCCTTTTCAATGGAGAATACAACTCCTTATATAAATCCATTGGGAGAGGCTAAATCAAGAAATTTGAAGGGATCTTGCATGTGAAGTGTGATCCTTGGATGTTCAATACGCACTTAAAAAAACAAACTGTTACAGCGGGCGGCATTCAGCGAATTGTCCACGTCACTCACTGAGTGCCAATCCGACACTAATTGACTGCCAACGCGGCTCGTCGCAACGGCAGCATGCCAGCCCGCTTGTAGTTATTTGTATATATATACATTTTTTTTTTCTTTAATCTTTTTTAAAATTCTTTTCTTTCTTTCTCTAAACCAAAATTCATTTTCTTTTCTTTTCTTTTCATTTCCTTAATTTAAAAAAAATGAAATTCATTTTCTCTTAAAGAAACACACATACACATATATATTCATATATAACAATATTTTTTTTTCTATAATGCGTATTTTCACACCCAAAATTCCTTTTTCCTTTCTTTTCTTTCTCAAATTTTTATCATTTTTGAGATTGAGAAGCTTTTCAAAGAGCCTGAATCAACTTTAAAGATCCTTGATTTCCATCAGTCATTGTCGTCATTGGTTTTAGAGGTAATCCTCTCCTGATTTCGACGGTCGACCCCTCTTTGGCAGAGCTTGTGAAGTAGCGCATATGACAAGTGAATGTTGAAGCCTGTGTGAAGACAAGTCTTTGACCAAACTGTCGAATTCAGGTAGAAACAAAAATGCATTGCAAAAACAGACGCAAAAACGATCGGTACTGGTCGTGCTCAATGATGAGCTGCCTACATATCCTAATGGGAATCATACCAGAACGTAGTTCGGGCAAGGGACAACCTAAACAAACAAATGAGTGCACCTATCCGATCGTGATACACTTGCTTATGCAATAATGGTAGTCGATGCAATTTCATGCCTCATGTTATGCAAATAAAATGTGATGACTCGAAACCACACTGTTTCAATGCTTATAAACGCATTCCATGCCCTATGTTTCTAGTACTTGGTTTTCATTATCCCTAACCACCTCAGCCCCCCGAATAAGTGACTTTCGTTGTTCATGGCCATCTCAGCCCTTTTCTAGATAAGTGTTCTTCTTTATCTAAAGCTACCTCAGCCCCCAGATAAGTTCTTGTCATCGTTATCCGTAGCAACCTCAGCCCCCAGGCACGGTCTCATCGTCATTCGTAGCTACCTTAACGCCCTGGACGTGATCTAATCATTATCCGCAGCTACCTCAGGCCCCCTAGAACATGGTTTCATCATTATCCGTAGCTATCTTAACCCCTAGGACACAATTTTATTATTACCCGTAGCTACCTTAGCCCCCCGAACACGGTCTCATTGTAATCCATGGCTACATCAGCCCCTAAGACATGGTTTCATCGTTATCCGTAGCTACCTCAGCCCCTCGAACATGGTCTCATCATTATCCGTAGCTACCTCAGCCCCCAAACACAGTCTGATCATTATTCGTAGCTACCTCAACCCCCTGAACACGATATCATTGTTATTTGTAGGTACCTCATCCCCTTGGATATGTTTGGTCTAATTATCCGAAGCCATTTAGCTCTATCAGAGATGCTGCCTGTAAGTATTCATAGCCATTCATACCTGTCAGATATGTTTACTCTAAATATCCACAGCTATTCAGCCCTGTCGGATATGTTTGCTCATTTTCATCTTCAAAATCGGGAGTCATTCAAACTTAAGTCGATTCAATTTTAAAAATAAGGAATCAATCAGACTCAATTCAGTTCAATTTCCAAATTCAGGAGTCAATCAGACTCAATTCAATTCAAAATTTAAAATCTGGAGTCAATCAAACTCAATTCAGTCCAATTTTGTTAAAATCAGGAGTCAATCGGAATCAATTCAATTCAATTTTCAAAATCAGGAGTCAATCAAAATCGAAAGAATTTTAAATTTCAAAATCAAAGTCTGTTCCACTCAAAAAAAAATTTATCTCCCAAAATCGGGAGTGTAACAAACTCAAAGAACTTCATATCCCAAAAAACAAATTTCAAATTTCCATAATCTAGGAGGAGTCATTTGGACTCAATTCAATTCAATTTTGAAATATGGAGTCAATGAAACTCAAAAAGAATTTCAATATTTCAAAACCAAAGTCAATTTGACTCAAAAGAATTTTAATTTCAGAAAATCGGGAGTCAAACAGACTCAAAGAATTTCAAATTTTCAAAATCTGGAAGTCAATCAGACTCAATTCAATTTAAATTTCAAAATTAGGAGTCAATCAGATTCAAAAGAATTTCAAATTTCAAAATCAAAGTCAATCAGACTCAAAAGAATTTTAATTTCACAAAATCGATAGTTAATCAGACTCAAAGAACTTCATATCTCAAAGAATTTCAAATTTACAAAATCTAGGAGTGAATCAGACTCAATTCAATTGTATTTAATTTAACAAAATTCCGATCAATTAGACTCAGTTACAATCAAAATTACAAAGTTCGGGGTCAATTCTGAATTATAGGAGGGGCTTTAAGGCTTATTTTCCAAATTATGGGGGCTTATTTAAAATGAGGGAAAACCTTGAGGGACATCTGAGCAAAATTCGATGGTCCCCATGCGAATATAAAAAATGTTTGGGGGGAAGGCCAACTGTCTATGCAGCGGCACTCGACAAGTACCATTGCGGCAGTTAGTGAATGCCTTGTGGCATTCAGCGAGTGCCGTTGCCTTTTCATCTGGAGCCAGCTTGTTTTAAACAAACTTCCTCTTTTCTTTACTCATTTTCCTCTTCTCTACTCATACAATTTCCCCTGAAAGGTTTTCAGCCCCCTTGATTGTTAGCTTAAATCTTCTTCATTAAAGGTTAGTTAACTCAATCTTATTATGAAGATCGTATCTTTTGCTTGTTTCTTGATCAAATCCATAGTTTACTCCAATATTTTCATGTTTTTCCTAATGTTTTCTCAAAACCTCATCTTCATCATTCTTTCATGCAGATCCACCCACATGGCTAGTGGTTCTCATGGGCCTCCTATAGGAAGAAATACAAACCTTCTCCAGGCCACAATTCATCATTCCTTCCTGCCAACCCCGAATCTCATCTTTCAGCATTAGCATTTTGCAAAAGGTATAACCCCAGACTCTCTTGCTCCTATTAATGATAGATGCAATGTATGATGCCCAAGGCATGTTGTGACTTTAATCTTGTGCACTTTGTGATTTTTGATACCCCCAAGTTATTAACACTACGGATCACTATGCCCCCCTTAGGTTGATTTTTGAGTGAAATTTTAGATGGTTGGATCTCATTTACGCTTGGGTTCATGCTTTTGCTTGTTCTTATTGCCTCGGTTTCATTGACATTGTGCTGAGACTATGCCAAAAAATTTATTATTCTCTTTCTCCTTTTCTAAAATAGTGATCACATTGGTTCAATTGAATTGATTGGTTTTTACTTTCAAAGGCGAGAGCCACATCGGCCTAGATAAATTCTTATTATTTATTTTCTTTTTCAAAACGGGAGCCACATCGGCTCAAACAAATTCATAACATATTTTATTTCAAGAATGAGAGTCACTTCAACTCAAACAAATTTCTTCATTCATCTTCAAAACAGGAGTCACTCAGACTCAATACTTCATATTTTACAATCATGGAATCAACGACTTCAAAAAAAATTTATTTGTTTACAAACATGGATCCAGTCGGACTCAAAAACTTATATTTCACAAACATGGAGTCATGGGAACTTCAAAATTTCATATTTTACAATCATGGAGTCATGCTCACTTCAAAAAAAATCAAAAAGCCTTTAAACCCCTAGGTTCCCCCTAGTGGACGAGTGTTGTCTTTTGAGGGTTTGCGGTGAATTTACCCACAAAATTTATGTTTCTGGTAATGGTTCTCATTTAAATGCTTTAAAGAAAATTTTCCTCTCATTTAGCAATGTGGTTAAGCTCAACAATCTAATGAAACTCTCTAGTATTCCATAGCCATGCAACACACATATTATAGTTAATCTACTCTCAAAGTCATTAGAATATTCCATACCTATTAATCTTCAAGTATGTCTGTGAATGGACAACCAAAATACAAAACATTGATTTCAAAGCTTGCATAACCTAAGATGCTATCAAGACGTTTATTTTGACTCAACTCTCATCAGGATTACACTCTCAAGAAGAAATCACTCCGAAGTAGGTGTAATAATTATCACTCATGATATGGAATCTATAAAGAGTAAATGGAATGGAATCTAATGCTTCTCATATCTAAATTAAAAAATGGACATTTTAGTGCACAAAGTCTCATGAAAGGATACTTTTCACTAGAAGAGTGAGATACCGTGGAGAACTCTCTCATTACCTTAACTTCAAATCCAATTTATTTAAAATCTTCAGGCCTTTGAAAAGGACGTGTTAGGTGAAAGAAGAATGAGTTTCGTGATTTTCAATTAAGTCAAAGGATGTGATTGGAATACCTACTACATTGTATGCTTTTTAAACTTCCCCACATCTCCAATCTCTCTCTTCTTCTCTTTCATTTTTTAATTTATTTTTTCCACTCTTCTTTTTTTATTATTTTTTTCTTTTGTAACAACCATTGGCATTTTTTTTTCTTTTTTTTCATGCTTTTTGTTTCTTTTTTATTTTTTCCTTTTTTTTAAATCTTTGCAAACTTTCCCTTATTCACACAACAAAACTTCTTGAGAACACAACACATCCCAATCACTCATAAATAAAGTACGGAAGCTTGAACTCCTAATTTGGAGTTAGGTATAGACTTAAGGATTGTGATGACAAGGCGATTGTGATAAGCTAAAGAGGTGAAGTAAAGGAATAACATAGAGGTATGCCAAAGCTTTATTATCCATGTATGGTCAAAAGATGGCCTAAATCACCTTCTAAGTTCATAGGATCATTCATTTCAGTAAATTCAAGTGCTCCAGATTTGGTAAATCCTGAATGTTCTCTTCTAGTGATCAATCAAAATGAAGAAAATTGATACTTTCAATGAGTGAATACGCTTTTTAAAAAGTAAGAGTAATTTTATAAACTCCTCAAGAAAAAAGAACGGCAAAAAAGCTCACTTGAGTTATTAGTCTCCACTATAGTCTCTCAAGATGTCTAAGCTATGCTTACTCATTCATTTTAGCTAAGTACAAGGTTGTCACAATGTGCTCAAAGTTGTTTGAAGAGCAAAAAGCATAAAATATACTATAACTAAGATAGTAAATAAATTATCATTGTGTATATCACATACTAGTAACATACAGGAAATAAATCGATTGCCACTAAGCCCAATCGACTGCCACCTGCAGAGATTGGTTTTTAACTTTGCATGAGATCTTGCAGTTATTTCATCCCTTTGGATTATTTTTTCAACATTGAGAGAGAGAGAGAGAGAGTGAGAAAGACCATAAAGATATACATGCAAACATCCATACATATATACATACATATACATATATATATACACAAACATACACACACTGTCAGGGAGAGAAAGAAGAGGAAGAAAAAAAGAAGAAAAGGAAGGAGCAGAAAGAGAAGAGAGAGAGAGAGAGGGGAGAAAGGGATAGAGAATAGAAAGAGAAAGAGGAAAGAGAATTCTTGAGCTTCTATAGCCAAACACACCCCATACTTAACTAAGTGAGTTCTAACTCACTTGTTCCCCTTTATTTGAGTCCTTACAAGTTTCTATGAAGTTTTGATGTAATAGATACATCCCTTAGACATTAATATATGTTATGTATGATTCTGTTGGAGAAGACAAAGTTCTAATAGATTGGACTTGTCCCAATTGATTACCATCAGTCAGGACCCAATCGATTGGATAGTAATCCAATCGACTGCCAATATTTCGTGATGATGCCAAAATTTGGGTAAAGAAAGTAAGAAGAAATAAACAAGAGGGATTTGAGTGTGGTTTGGCCCCGTTAACTAGGAGACCTACGACCACGTGGAGTGTCGGAGCACTTGCACTAGCAAATCACCGGCGGCCTTTGGTGAACCAACAAGAAGGGCGGTACTACCAGAGACTGGCTCGGTATATGCGTATGAATGTTGTGTATTGCTATTCTGTCAAGTGAGAATGCGATCCCTCTTGAAGGGGGTGAGTGGCCTCTTTTATAGATACAAGAGACCATTTGTACAAGGTAAGTATAGACAAAAGACCGATGACGACAATGACTGGTGAAATTTGAAGATTTTTCCAAAGAACTCAAGCCCTTTGAAAATTCTTCAAATTATGTTTTAAAAAATAAGGACAAAAGAGGATAATTGGGTGTTCAGAAAGACTCGGGTACATGTGAGAGAGACGGCCTAAAAATTAATTCCAAAATTAAAGTATATATGTATATATATAAGAATTTGTAGAAAGAAAAAAAAAAGAATAAGAATGAAAGAAAAGAAGAAAATATGTATATGTACAATCTATTAAGCATATGCTAGAATCTTAGTATATTAGTATAGTTTACTAAAGTATAGTGGTATATTGGTATAAGTTTACTAAAATATCTTAGTATACTAGTATAGTATATAAAGTATATTAGAATATTAGTATATTTTACTAAATTTTATTAGTATTTAGTAAATATTTATTTTGAAAATAAAAAAAGAAAGGGGATTCAGTTAGCCGCGGCATGCGATAAAGCCGGCGGCACTCGCTGAGTGCCGCGCCGGCATTCACTAAGTGCTGCTCAGTACTCAGTGAATGCCAGAACGACATTCTGTGAGTACCGAAGCCAACTCTTCGAGTGCTACATGATATAACAGACTATTTTTTTCATATGTTCTAGAAGAAATCTTTGTACATGGGTTTTCATCCGAATTTTTCCAATTAACCGTATCAGAAAGGTTTATATACGGAGGTTTGCACCCGCATAAAGGGAGATCTTCTTCTTCTACCATCCTCCATTGATACAGACACTGAATTTAGAGAGAGAATTGAGAGAAAAAAATAAGGAGTTCTTGAAGAAAACTTGGAAGAGTTTTAGGAATTTGAAGAAGAGATTGAAGCATTTGGAAGATCTTCATCCAGCAATTGAGAATTCCCTGATGTTGTAAGAGCTAACCTCCCAATCTTGTAGAGAATTAGGCTAATTCAATCAAAAATTCATTGTTCTAGGATCTTTACACATTTTCAAAACCACTCTTCTTACCCCATTTCATCACACTGTTAGGGATATATACTAAAAGCCATGCTTTATGTAGTTGATTTATTATTCATTTAATAAAATCAGTTAATCCATTTTTTTATGAGAATCTGTGTGGGCAATGTTTGTATTATATTATTTATTTAATGTGTGTCTCTCATTCTATATAGTAGGTGGTTTGGTGTGTAGAGTTCGGCTTACACACTGAAGATCAGGCCATTAGATATTATAGAATGTAAGATTTTGGTTTACAGTCTTAGATGGGATTGGACACACCATCGGTAGGACTGCAGCATGGTGTTGTAGTAGGTTTGTCTTGACTGCGGGAAACGGTATAGTTTCAACTCACCATGCTGGTACATTTTGTGTATTAAACAGGACCGACTTGGGGTAATTATCTTTATACTGACTTATAAGATAATTAATACCTCATGGCTATTATGAGTGCTTATGCTCTAAATCCTAATTTAATTTATAGACACGTACATTTGATATTTATACTTTGATCCCTAAAAGGGTGAGATCCTTAAATGGGTCAATATCTCATTGGATTGGGTGGCAATATTAATTGTGTGGTGGAAATTAATTAATGATGGAATCCATGTCTCAATTTTGGGATTGATGATATCCCCTTGAGAAAGCTTATAAGTTTTGATTATGTCAAACCCTGCAGGTAGATTTTGTATCCGACATATCAGATAAGTTAAGGAGAGGATCTCAAGGAATTTTACGAGATTAATTAAATATGATTGTCAGTAATTATATTTAATTAATGGATATCTGTAATCTTAACATGGGGAGATAATAAGCATTTAATAACATGGAGCTCGAAATATATTTTTGAGATAAGGGTAGGAGTGTAATTATAATTCTTTAGTGGTATGAATTATAATTTATGGAAATAGGAATCTGATTCAGTTTGAATTAGGGTTTCCTAATTCCATAAGGAAGCCTATTCCTTATTGACTTCTTATGGTCCCTATCGTAGCCTATATATATGCTGCCTTGGCTCTTCTCTCAGGTTGCATGATTTCATATTCTAAGCTTCCCTTGACCTCCTAGCTTACTTCTAGAAGGGTTTCCACCAAACCCTAGTCTCTGTGAGCATTCAAGAGACATAGGAGTGTAAATCGCTAGCGTCGGACAACGCTCACTAAAAGAGCTTCGGACTGCTCGATACTGATCGAAAGTTGCTGAAGTTTTTACACAACGTTCCTGACGTCGAGACGGAGCTGCTGTTAAAAATTCAAGTAAATCGGAGATCGTTTGATCCTCCTGACGAACACATCTTTGTCGGATCAATGTGATCGGGATTGAATCATCACAGCAATCAAAGAGAGTGCTATAACTGGAATTAGAAAATAGAACGTAAAGAGGGAAGAGCAGAAAACATAAAGGATTTCGAAAGAGCCCACACTCAGTTCGATATTCTGGCAGCAAAGGAATACGGTAGAAGATCGTGAGCTGTTATCGAGCCCGTGTTCTCGATTCGTCTACTACAGCAATCCATTTTTGCAGTTCAAGGTAACCCTAGTTTCCGTCCTTGTAGGGTTATTGTAGCTCTCACCTAAATTTTTTTGCAGTACCAACTTATACGCACTGTCAACGGATTCTGGGAAAGCAGTTTCCTAACAGTGGTATCAGAGCAACGTTGATTCTGCGTATGGGTTGGACGCAACCATGTTGTCCAATAAAACAGATCTTATGCGTGTTTTGATGGATGGATAGAACGTAGAGCTGTGCTAACCCTTGTTTTGCAGCGTTCTTATTCCACTATTGTGGTCACTGATTTTGTGTGATTGGATCCCACGATGGTTTTATCCGTGGTTAATTTTGCTGTTTTAATATAGCATGTGAACTCCTTTATGGAGGCATAGGATTTGTGTGTATTGGATGCCACGCTTGATTGATGTGTGGTTAATTTTGCTATTTTAATATAGCATGTGAACTCCTTTATAGAGGCATAGGATTTGTGTGTATTGGATCCCACGCTTGATTGATGTGTGGTTAATTTACTGCAAAGAAATAGCATGTGAACTCCTTTATGGAGGCATAGGGTTTGTGTATTATATCTCAAGTAAATCCGTGAAGACAGTTCGTGAAGATAGTTTACAAGCAGTTTCAGAAAGCAATCTAGAGGCAATTTCTGGAGGCTATTTCAGAAAACAGTTCTGGAAGGCAGTTGCGTAGTTGCGACATAGAGCTAATCAGGTTCCATGAAGATTTCTTCACAAGAGTTGCAGCTTGACCATAATAGTGGGATTCCTATTTTATTGTGGTTTCCTTATTTATGTGTGATTGAATGATTATTATTGTTTCATGTTTAATGAATAGGACAACATGGATAATTGTTCCTAGACCTATTTCAGATGTCTAGCTGCATGTTTAATTTATATTAATTTAAAATGATGGACAACTACATGTGTATTTAGAAATAAAACTAATTCCATAATTTGAAAACATAAGTACTTATTTTCTAAAATCATGAGAATAGAATAATTTTATTATCTACACATGTGGGTTTCACAAGTAAGGATGAATTAATCCTTGTCAAGTATTCCATTATTTTTTATTAATTAAATTAAAAGTTTTTCTAAAAAAATTATAACCCTCAATTTTTTTTTAAATTCTAAGTGGGAGAGGGAATTTATCAAGTATAAATTCCATGGTCCCCATCACTGGTTTGTAGATGATATGATTAATTTTGTGTGATGGCTCTAGTGCCATCCTCCCCATCGGATGCAGTTGATCATGGAATCATCGGTACAAACTTCTTTAAAAGAATATTTTGGGTGATTGTTAGTGTGGGTCACCTCTCCATCAGAGGTGTTCCTCACGGAACTCTTGACCTAGAATTAAGTGATGGTATACACTTAGCTATAAATAATAATATCCTCTCTATCTGAGTCACTGTTGTTATTTATAGGACCAAAGCAAGTCAGCAGTTTAATTTTACTAGGCAAGGTACATCGCCTGGATAGTAAAATTAAAAGGCAATTGCCTATCTGAACAAATGATGGATAGTATATGGCTTCCCATCGAGTCATACTATTCGCGGTGTATCAGGTTGCTGGCGGATTCCTTTCAAATATGGTAGAGGGAACCAATATTTTCAACTCGAATCCATAGTAATTTTTGCCCAAACGTAATTATTTATGTTATGTGATTCTCAGGCTTTTAAATGGGTACTTTCAATCCACTTGTTGTTATACTTAAAGAAAACAAACTTACTGGACCAAACTATATAGACTGGAAAAGGAATTTGGATATTGTGTTGACTGCTGAAGAGTACATGTTTGTGCTTACTCAAGAATGTCCTGAGCAACCTGGTGAGGGGGCAACCGCTGAGGAAACCCAGACTCACAAGAAATGGGTCAAGGCTGATGAGATGGCGTGGTGTTACATTTTGGCATCCATGTCAAATGTGCTGCAACATCAGCATCAGTCAATGGCCAGCGCCTATGACATGATGGAGAGCCTCCGAGAGATGTTCGGGGATCAAAGTCGTGCTGCTAGGCAGGTTGCCATGAAAGACTTGATAAACACAACCATGGCTGAGGGGACGCCTGTAAGGGATCATGTTCTTAAGATGATATCTCTTCTTAATGAACTAGAGATCCTTGGAGCTAAAATTGACGGGGAAACCCAGGTCGATATCGTACTCCAGTCACTGCCAGAGTCTTTTAAGCAATTTCGCCTCAATTACAACATGAATAAATTTAAATATACCTTGGCGGAGCTGCTTAAAGAACTTCAGGCAGCTGAGGGTCTCAACAGTAAGTCAGGGAGTGCTCTTGTATTTGAGAAAGGTTCTACTTCAAAGCCGAAAGGCAAGAAGAAAATGAAAAAGGCTCAAAAGAAGGTCGCGGGTCCTCCGCCAATCCAAAGGCCATGAGGACAACCGGGAAAGCCTAAAGGCAAATGTTTTGTTTGCAAGCAGCCAGGACACTGGAAGAAGCAATGTCCAGTTTATCTCGCCAGACAGAACATTCAAGGTAAATCTCATTTACTAGTTGTTGAATCGTGTTTAGCGATCCGATCTACCGGTACCTGGTGTGTAGATACGGGAGCCACTGATCATGTATGCAATTCTTTGCAGGGGTTCCAGGGAACCAGGCAGCTCAGTGATGGAGAGATTTATCTATACATGGGAAATGCTACGAGAGTAGCAGTAGTTGCAGTAGGAGATCTACATCTTAGTTTCGGTAGAGATAGGAATTTAATATTAAGAAATTGCTTTTATGTACCTTCTATTAGAAGGAATTTAGTTTCAGTTTCTAGTTTAGTAAAGAATGGATATTCAGTTCATTTTAATAAAGTAGTAGTTGTTAAAGAAATTAAACGTTTTATTTGTTCTGGTCTATTGCCATTTAAGAGAAAAGAACCTTTGAGGATGAACCAAACGCATCTTTGGCACCTACGCCTTGGTCATATTAATTTGAAAAGGATTCAAAACTGGTTCAAAATGGGCCATTAGGCTCATTGGAAGTGGAGGCACTTCCAGTCTGTGAATCCTGCTTGGAAGGTAAAATGACCAAGAGGTCGTTCTCGGCCAAGGGCTATAGAGCTAAAGAGCCGTTGGAACTGGTTCACTCTGATTTGTGTGGTCCTATGACTGTCCAAGCAAGAAGGGGATTTGAGTACTTTGTCACTTTCATTGATGATTACTTAAGGTATGGGTACATTTATTTGATGCGGCGTAAGTCTGAATGCTTTGAGAAATTCAAAGACTTCAAGGCTGAAACGGAGAAGCGTCTAGGTAAATGTATCAAGACACTACGATCTGATCATGGTGGAGAGTACCTCTTGGGAGAGTTTAGGGAATACTTATTGGAGCAAGGGATTACATCCCAATTGTCTGCACCCCGTACGTCTCAGCAGAACGGTGTAGCAGAAAGAAGGAACATGACTCTCATGGATATGGTAAGATCTATGATGAGTTACTCGGATTTACCAATTTCCTTTTGGGGACACGCGTTAGAGACAGCCGCATACATTCTAAACTTGGTACCTTCTAAGTCAGTACCTACTACTCCCATGGAATTGTGGACTGGGCGAAAGCCTAGTCTGCGGCATGTTTGGATCTGGGGTAGTCCAGCACATGTGCTGAAAGGGAACGCAGAAAAGTTGAAATCAAGAACAGAAGTATGTTTCTTTGTTGGGTATCCAAGAGGAACTAAAGGTGGTCTGTTTTATAGTCCTAAGGATCACAAGGTTATTGTTAGCACCAATGCCATATTCTTAGAAGAGGACTATGATATGGACCACAAGCCCAGAAGTCGTATTGTTCTAGAGGAAATGAGAGGAGAGACACCGAGACATACTTCTTCGATACCAACGGTACGAGAAGAAACACCACAAGAAAGAGTTATCGAAATTCCATTACCACGTCGTAGTGGGAGGATTATCGAAACTCGTGTAGATCCTGAACCAACCATTAACACGCAGGTTCATGAACCAGTACAGCGTGCAGATAATGGTGTATTAGGTTCAGAATCTTCACAATGAAATATCAGTGATACACAGACACGGGTTGTGCCTCATCGTAGTGGGAGGGTTATTATTCAACCTGGCCGATATATGTTCTTGGGAGAGTCTTATGATCGGGTCCCTGATGAACAATGTATCGATCCCTGTAACTACAATGAAGCACTCCAGGATAAAGATGCAGATCTTTGGAAAAAGGCTATGAAGTCTGAAATGGAGTCCATGTACTCTAATCAAGTCTGGGATCTTGTAGAACCACCCAATGAAATAAAACCCATTGGATGTAAGTGGATCTATAAGAAGAAGAGAGGAGCAGACGGTAAGGTGGAAACCTTTAAAGCAAGGCTTGTTGCGAAAGGGTTCACTCAAAAAGAAGGAATCGATTATGAGGAAACTTTTTCGCCGGTGGCAATGCTAAAGTCTATCCGGATTCTCTTATCCATTGCTGCACATTTCAATTATGAAATTTGGGAAATGGATGTCAAGATAGCATTTCTAAATGAGAATCTTGACGAGTGCATCTATATGATGCAACCAGACGGGTTCATTGCAAAGGGCCAAGAACACATGTTGTGCAAGCTTAAGAAGTCCATTTATGGACTTAAGCAGGCATCTAGGTCTTGGAATATCCGCTTTGATCAAGCAATCAAGTCTTTTGGTTTTGATCAATGTGCGGATGAATCCTGTGTGTACAAGAAACGTGATGGAAGAGTGGTGGTGTTCTAGGTACTATATGTGGATGATATCTTGCTAATCGGAAACGATATGGGGGTATTATCTTCTGTAAGAGTATGGTTATCCAGTCAATTCGATATGAAGGACTTGGAAGAAGCCAGTCACATCCTAGGGATCAAGCTTATGCGAGATCGCAAGAATAGGATGTTGGGCTTGTCACAAGGCACTTATATTGACAATATTCTTGCAAGGTTTAGCATGCAAGATTCCAAGAAGGGATTCCTTCCCTTCTGACACGGAATTACTCTATCTAAGGATCAGTGTCCTAAGACACCTGATGAGATAGAGAAGATGAAGGCAGTTCCTTATGCCTCGGCAGTAGGAAGCCTAATGTATGCTATGCTATGTACTAGACCTGACATCTGCTTTGCTGTTGGCATGGTTAGTAGATATCAGTCTAATCCAGGGCAAGAACATTGGACTACGGTGAAAAATATTCTCAAGTACCTGAAAAGGACTCGAGACTATATGTTAGTTTACCAAGCAGACAGTCTTGTACCCATTGTGTACACAGATTCTGATTTCATGTCAGATAGGGATTCCAGAAAGTCCACCTCAGGATATATGTTTACCCTAGGAGGTAGAGCCATTAGTTGGAGTGAGGTGTGTCACTTCATGGCTTTGAGTCTAAGTGGGAGATTGTTAGGGATATATACTAAAAGCCATGCTTTATGTAGTTGATTTATTATTCATTTAATAAAATCAGTTAATCCATTTTTTATGAGAATCTGTGTGGGCAATGTTTGTATTATATTATTTATTTAATGTGTGTCTCTCATTCTATATAGTAGGTGGTTTGGTGTGTAGAGTACGGCTTACACACTGAAGATCAGGCCATCAGATATTATAGAATGTAAGATTTTGGTTTACAGTCTTAGATGGGATTGGACACACCATCGGTAGGACTGCAGCATGGTGTTGTAGTAGGTTTGTCTTGACTGCGGGAAACGGTATAGTTTCAACTCACCATGCTGGTACATTTTGTGTATTAAACAGGACCGACTTGGGGTAGTTATCTTTATACTGACTTATAAGATAATTAATACCTCATGGCTATTATGAGTGCTTATGCTCTAAATCCTAATTTAATTTATAGACACGTACATTTGATATTTATACTTTGATCCCTAAAAGGGTGAGATCCTTAAATGGGTCAATATCTCATTGGATTGGGTGGCAATATTAATTGTGTGGTGGAAATTAATTAATGATGGAATCCATGACTCAATTTTGGGATTGATGATATCCCCTTGAGAAAGCTTATAAGTTTTGATTATGTCAAACCCTGCAGGTGGATTTTGTATCCGACATATCAGATAAGTTAAGGAGAGGATCTCAAGGAATTTTAAGAGATTAATTAAATATGATTGTCAGTAATTATATTTAATTAATGGATATCTGTAATCTTAACATGGGGAGATAATAAGCATTTAATAACATGGAGCTCGAAATATATTTTTGAGATAAGGGTAGGAGTGCAATTATAATTCTTTAGTGGTATGAATTATAATTTATGGAAATAGGAATCTGATTCAGTTTGAATTAGGGTTTCCTAATTCCATAAGGAAGCCTATTCCTTATTGACTTCTTATGGTCCCTATCGTAGCCTATATATATGCTGCCTTGGCTCTTCTCTCAGGTTGCATGATTTCATATTCTAATCTTCCCTTGACCTCCTAGCTTTCTTCTAGAAGGGTTTCCACCAAACCCTAGTCTCTGTGAGCATTCAAGAGACATAGGAGTGTAGATCGCTAGCGTCGGACAACGCTCACTAAAAGAGCTTCGGACTGCTCGATACTGATCGAAAGTTGCTGAAGTTTTTACACAACGTTCCTGACGTCGAGACGGATCTGCTGTTAAAAATTCAAGTAAATCGGAGATCGTTTGATCCTCCTGACGAACACATCTTTGTCGGATCAATGTGATCGGGATTGAATCGTCACAGCAATCAAAGAGAGTGTTATAACTGGGATTAGAAAATAGAACGTAAAGAGGGAAGAGCAGAAAACATAAAGGATTTCTAAAGAGCCCACACTCAGTTCGATATTCTGGCAGCAAAGGAATACGGTAGAAGATCGTGAGCTATTATCGAGCCCGTGTTCTCGATTCGTCTACTACAGCAATCCGTTTTTGCAGTTGAAGGTAACCCTAGTTTCCGTCCTTGTAGGGTTATTGTAGCTCTCACCTAAATTTTTTTGCAGTACCAACTTATACGCACTGTCAACGGATTCTGGGAAAGCAGTTTCCTAACACACACACCACATAGTATTTGTGATTAAATTTCATAATTGTTCATTGGTTTTGATTTAAATTAGCATTAGGTTTCAAACAAAAACTAGTTCACAAGGAGATTTTATAAACTTTGATTTTATTTCATTCTTGTTAAGTTTTCCTTTGGAAATCTATGGGATCTCTGATATCTCATGAGATTTCTTTGGGGTTGATCTCTTAGTCTCCCACAATCTATGGTTTAACAAGGAGATTATGGTTGGGTCATGGTTATATTCATATGTTAGTTGTTGGGTTGAAGTCTTGGTCCATGGCTTGAGTCCTCTAAATTGAGTCTCATAGATTTGCTTCCATATTCTATGAGGTTCACATAGATTTTGATCATCTACAATCTCCAAGGACCATTAATTTGAGAGGAGAATTAAATCTGTATTCCTCAAGGATCATATGTTTGAGACAGGAATTAGATGTAGGATCAATTTAATTCGATATTTTAACTATTCAAAGTTCATAGGATTGAGTAAGACCTAGAAGGTCTCTTACTAGATCCTCAACATGAGGACTATGAGGGAAATCTTTAAGGCTAAGTCCATGAATCTCTTGTATATTTCATTATACTTTTGAATAACCATAATCATACTTGATCTTAATTCTCTTTAGAATCATGGATCAAGATTGATTCAAACTATGAACACTAATTCAACAATGGTGCAATCAGTTCACTAAATAACCGTGATCCAAGATTTTTAATTAAATCATGGCATATTGGAAATGAATGTGACCAATTGAAGATTGTTCATAACTCATATATGCATCATTAGGACCTTTGCCTTGGTGGAATTTTATACCTCGGATGGTTTGACCTTGTGATTTGTGAGTAAGTTGCTCTCCGTCCAAAATTTCATAATAGTAAGCTCGTTTTAAAATGAGTAAATCAAAGCCTTAATCGAGTGTTCTTAATCTCAAATGAATTTTTCTAGGTATTTCAATGTGTTAGAAAGATACCCTAAAAAGATCAAAGTGTTTTTGATATTTTCTACTATTTTTAGAAAATCATACAAAAACTCTAAACAGAGAGTTGCAAATTCCTGAGTGATGTCTGGTTATGACCCTATTCCTAGAGATTCAATCGTTGGATCTTTCATTTTCTTTTTGGGTTAGAAACTAGATTCACAAAGGCATAATATACTTAAAAATTGTTAAGATCCAACTATTGAAAGTATTTTATTTCTATTTTTGAAAGTCTAGTCTGCTCTCTGTAATTATTATAATTCTGTCACTGTTTTGATAAAACTTGAATAACTCTAATATAATGGACTCCTAATGTCCTAAGATTTAAACCATATCTTAAAAAATTTCAATCAAGTTTAAATCCAGAGCCTAAGTGTTCCAAATTAGTGAATAATTCATAGCTCTTTCATGTTTATATCCATGCATCTATCCATATGTGTGTAGGAAAGACCGGTTTAAATTAAAAGTTTAAACGTGCAGCGGAAAAGTCAAGTTATAAAATCTATTTGGTAGCCCAGGATCTACTACTAGTCAATTCCATCGATGCGTACAACAGGAGACAAGATTTATACCTTAGTGTCTTGAACCCAATTATGATTTTCTTCTTCTTCTTTGGTGATGCAGCAGCCTCCACTAGGTTGTCTTCACCCTTATGTCTCCTGCGGATGCTTCCAAGAGAGACTAGAGATGGTGGGATCTCTAATATAAAGGAAGAAGAAGGTTTGGGGCTCTAAAACAGTTTCTGCAGCTTTTGACGTTCTAAAACGACGAACTCTTTTCCAGAACGCTGCTGCCCTATTTATAGATTCTCAGAACCGACCTAACCTTCAATCGATCGAAGGACTTTGATCGATTGAACATTCGATCGACCGAACCACCCTTGATCGATCGAACGTGCCATGACTTCGATCGATTGAACTAGCTTCAATCGATCGAACCTATCTTGACAACATCCTCAAGTGTCTTTCCAAGTATCCTAGCGGAGCTAAGAGTGGGACCTCCTAGGCTCTTTATTGTTAGCTCAGATCAGTTGATTAATTCCCATGACCAAACTCTTTGATCAACAAATTAATCGACTGATCAGTTAACGTTTACTCCACTATAAAACGATAACTGAACTCCAACGCAAAAGAACATATCCGAAGCGATAACTAGACTTGTATGTTGTATTAATGTCCCTCTACCTTCAGCATTCGTAATCATATTCAGGTAGTCGGATAACTGTTACTGTCAACCTAAATCATGATTACTTCTTGTATTCCTTGAGTCCCTTTCACCTCTCATGATTACCAAACATGTTGATAACTCTTATCAACAAGACTGCAGTACTCAGTAACCAACTTGCTGACATTCTCAAGGGAATGCTTACTCTAAAACATAGGGTAGATTCTGTCTTGACGATATATGTTCACAACCCTATGAATATGACATACCCAAGATACCCAGGTGTTGATCTTTTATAGACATCACTGATTGGTAAGTCAAAGCAGTCATATCCACAGTCTATGTTCATAATCGTCTCAAGATTGAGAACATGTACCTTATACAAGTTATGAGTTCCTATTGACTGTTTGACAGTCTTGAGTGTCAATACGAAAGCTCAGGTCCCTCAATGCACTATAAGCACTAGCACATTAACTAAGAGTTAAACTCTAGTGATTGAGATTCATCACTCCATCCAATGGTAGTTAATTATGCTATAGTATATACCTGATGAGATTTCCAGTATCATCATCCACTGTGACAAAATCTAAGTATCAAAGGATAGTAATTCGTATCTCACTTGTATGTATCTCATGCACACATGAATTACTTACTATGATACTTAAGGATTAAACAATCATCTCATGAAAGAAACATACACAATGAAATGTAAAGCTGATATCCATATATTAAAAAGTCAATGTCTCATACATAAAGTAATGGTTTGAGGGCACAAACCCAACAAACTCCCACTAGCTCTCACAACCATACATGATTACATCTGAGACCTAGACTATCTAGATAACGATCAAAGACCTTCTGTGGCAAGGCCTTTGTAAACGGATCAGTAAGATTGTCAGCGGTGGCAATCTTGGTGACAGTCACATCTCCACGTTGAACAATATCTCGGATAAGATGATATTTCCGCTCTACGTGCTTCCCTTTCCCGTGGTTCCTTTGCTCCTTGGACTAAGCCATTGCCCCACTATAATCACAATAAAGCGTAATAAGAGACAGCGATGTTGGTACCACCTCGAGTTCCATAAGGAACTTCTTGAGCCAAACAGCTTCCTTTGCGGCTTCACAAGAAGCCACATACTCGGCTTCTGTAGTTGAGTTTGCAATGCATTTCTGCTTAATGCTCCTCCAACTAACAGCACAACCTCCCAAGGTAAAGAGTTGACCGGACATCGACTTCCTCGAATCTTTATTTGACATAAAATCCGAGTTAGTGTATCCCACTGGAACTAACTCACTACCACCGTACATAAGCATGTAATCTTTAGTTCTTCTCAAGTACTTAAGAATGTGCTTGACGGCTGTCCAGTGCTCTAGACCTGGATACGACTGATATCTACTAACCATGCCTACGGTAAAGCAGATATCTGGTCCAGTACATAACATCACATACATGAGACTTCCCACTGCCGAAGCATAGGTAATTCATGTCATGGGATTCCTCTCCTCCTGTGTCTTTGGACACTGGTCCATGGAGAACGCAAAACCATGCCTGAAAGGTAATAGACCTTTCTTTGAATTATCCATTAAAAACCTAGTTAGCACTTTCTCGATATAACCAGCTTGAGATAATCCCATTATCGTTCGCTTACGATCCTGAAAGAGCTTTATCCCTAGAATATAGCTTGCCTCTCCTAGATCCTTCGTATCGAAAGTATTAGCTAGCCAAACCTTGACCGTTGACAATGCCGCTACATCATTTCCAATGAGTAGAATGTCGTCAACGTAAAGCACAAGAAAAGCCACCGCTTTCCCTTCACACTTCTTGTATACACAAGGTTCATCTAGATTTTGTATGAAACCAAACGACTTGACCGCTTCGTCAAATCGGATGTTCCAACTCCTAGATGCCTGCTTAAGCCCATAAATGGACTTTTGCAACTTGCATACCAAGTTACCTTTCCGACCAGCTATGAACCCTTCTGGTTATTGCATATAGATGTCCTCCTCAAGATTGCCATTCAAGAATGCAGTCTTGACGTCCATCTGCCAGATCTCATAATCTATGCATGCAGCAATGGATAAGAGTATCCCGATGGACTTGAGCATGGCCACCGGCGAGAAGGTTCCCTCATAGTCAATGCCCTCCCTCTGAGTATAACCTTTCGCTATAAGCCTAGCCTTAAAGGTCTCAACCTTTCCATCAGATCCTCTTTTCCTCTTGTAGACCCACTTACAGCCAATGGGTTCAATATTGGCTCGAAGCTCTACAAGATCCCAGACCTTATTAGAATCAATAGATTCCAACTCAGCCTTCATAGCTTTAACCTAATGAACTGAATCAACATCAGTCATTGGCTCTTTGTATGTGGCAGGATCAGATTCAGATTCTATGGAGAGAGCTTCAAAAACTTCTCCTAAGAACATGTATCTATCAGGCTGACTGATAATCCTCCCACTACGACGAGGTACCGGTGCGGAAATAGGTGAAGAAGTGGTGTTTTCTTGATTTACATCGTTATTAACTGTGGGTTGGACTGAGGGCTCTCCTTCTATCTCTGTAAGATCTATCCTTCCCTTTGGTTTATGGTTCATGATATAATCATCCTCTAAGAAAACAACACTTATACTAACAAACACTTTCTGTTCCCTTGAATCATAAAAATACCATCCATAAGTACCCTTTGGATACCCCACAAGGTAACATACTTCTGATCTAGAATCTAATTTTCTCATCTTTCCTTTCAGCACATGTGCCGGACACCCCCATATCCGGAGATGTTGCAAAGAAGGCTTGCGCCCAATCCACATCTCTCGTGGTGTCCTAGGAACAGATTTGTTTGGTACTAGATTTAGTATGTATACAGCGGTTTCCAAAGCATAACCCCAAAGGAGTAAAGGTAACTCAGAATAACTCATCATTGACCTAGTCATGTTTAAAAGAGTCTGATTCCTTCTCTCCGCTACACCATTCTGCTGAGGCGTACCAGGTGCTGCAGTCAACTGTGACAGAATCCCATTATGTACGAGGTAATCAATAAACTCATTAGATAGGCACTCGCCACCTCGATCAGATTGAATGGCCTTGATATGTGTGCCTAATTGCTTTTCCACTTCAACCCTAAACTCTTTGAACTTTTCAAAGGCTTCAGACTTGTGCTGCATTAGGTACACATATCCATACCTAGAATGGTCATCTGTAAATGTTATGAAATACTCATAACCACCCAGTGCTCTAATATTTATTGGTCCACACACATCAGTATGAACTAATTCCCACAATGCATTGGTTCTATTACCCTTTGCGGAAAAGGGTCTTTTGGTCATCTTACCCTCTAAACAAGACTTGCAGACTTGCATTGGTTCAAGAACCAAATTGCCTAAGACCCCTTGTTTGACTAGTCTGCCAATCCTACTTAGATTGATATGGCCAAGCCTCATATGCCAAAGCCTTGTTGGATTAGTGGATGGTTCCTTTCTTTTAGATGGTATAGATACCACTGAGTTATTCAGTTCCATGCAAGAGTCTTTAGAAATATTAGGAGTAATCACATACAAACCATTTGATTTAACACTAGAACATATAAAAGAACTGTTTCTTTTAATCACAACTTCAGTTCCAAAATGAAAAGAATAACTATTATTCGATAAATTAGAAACTGAAATTAAATTACGTCTCAATGAAGGGACATAAAGTACATATGATAAAATCAAAACATTATTGTCTAGAAATTCTAAAACTACGACTCCTATAGCAACCGCAAAAACGGTTGCGCTAGAACCTAGAGTAAGTACGATTTCCCCATCGCTGCACCTCCTGGTTGATCTGAACCCCTGTAATGAATTACAGATATGGTTAGTCGCACTAGAATCAATGCACCAAGTGTTTGAAGTATCCGTTATAAAACTTACTTCAATTACAT
The DNA here is from genome assembly GCA_033977485.1 of Hydrangea macrophylla. Taxonomy (NCBI): domain Eukaryota; kingdom Viridiplantae; phylum Streptophyta; class Magnoliopsida; order Cornales; family Hydrangeaceae; genus Hydrangea; species Hydrangea macrophylla. Next base: position 26,408,660 of record CM066984.1, on the reverse strand, counting down.
GTGATTCAATCATACCTTGAACTCTTGTAGCCAAGAATTCTGGACAGTTCCTCTTCCAATGGCCTTTGTCGCCGAATTGGAAACACTTTCCTTTGCCTTGGCCACCCACCTTCCCTTTGCCCTTACCTTTTCCCTTAGATTTTGCAATCTTAGGGACCAGTCCAACACTTGAACCACCAGTGCCAGCCTTCTTCTTCCCTTTCTTTCCTTTTGGTGTAGATCGGGAAGAGGAAGCGCTTTTCTCAACGTTCAAAACGTTGACCCCACGTTTGATCACCCCTTCCGCTACCAAAAGAGAACTCATCAATTCGCTCATTGAAAAATTAATTTGATTTATATTTTAGTTAAGTTTAAATTGAGCGAATGAAGGCGACAGCGAATTGAGGATAATATCAACTTAGGTCTATGCATCGATGTTGGCACCTAGGGTCTCCAGCTGTTTAAATAACCAATCATTTTTAAAACATGTTCCTTAACTGGAGTCCCTTCCGACATCTTTGCACTCATTATCTTCTACATGGCTACCTGTCTGGCAGGCCTGCCATGCTCCTCAAACATCTTTTTCAGGGATGTGGTAATGTCACTGGCAGAATCGTTCGATTGGAATTGGTGTTGCAACACACCAGCCATTGAGGCCAGAATGTAGCAACGAGTCATTCCATTCGACTTCTTCTATTTGTCAAACTCGCGTCTGGCAGCTGCCGAAGCATTTGCCGCGGGTTCTTCGGGGCTTGGGGTGGTGAGGACATATATGTGATCCTCCGCAGTTAAAACAATGTCAAGGTTATGTTTCCATTCAGTGTAGTTGTTTCCAATTAACTTGTTTTGTGTGAGTATGGTGGCAAGTGGACTAAATGCAAATCCAGACATTATGATTACTGAAAATCAAACAAACAAAATAAATATGGATATCAGAATTTGATAGTTTAAAATAAAAGAATCCTTAAAAAACTCTTATTTTTAAAACAAAGTCGCCGGAATATCGAAACGAAAGAATAAAGCCTCCGTGTGGTGGTCAATGTTCGATCTTTCGATTAATCATGACTTGTCCGCTATGGAACTCTTGCAAAATAAGTTATGACTCCCAAAACTATTTGATCTCTAAGCTTCTGAATAATGCCCCATGTGGGATCCCTTATCCATAGTTTAGCTAGTATGTACCATTAACTAGGATCCAATCACAACCGTCTCAAGTAGCGCCTCCGTGTGGTGGTCACCCTCTAACACGTCTGATTGATCCTATCAAAGGAAGTTCACATCTAGTAAACAATGAGTAATGCACTCTCCGTATGGAATGATCGCCCCTGGCGAGGTGACACAGAATGCACCACTCATCTTACAGTGAACTGTTAATGGAAGATCTTGGGTGTTTATTAATAAGACCCTCTCCCACTAGATTTAGTAAATAAGGATTTTTGCTTTTGAAAAATGTTTCCACACATTACCCATAAAACATCCAATGTTTACTAATGCGTTGAAATGGTTTTTGAATATCATTTTACAAAACTTGTTTTACGTGCATGCAAGTAGTAACAATATAATTAAATGCCAATCACAAACCAAGCACATAAAACAAAAAACTAAAATTAAAAATAAAGACATCCAAACGATGCCTCTATCTCCCATAGCTCTATCTCCATAGAACCTCCTTTTGGTTTGATCGCCTCCAGCTCCATCTTCATGGACAACGGCTCCTTGCTCCATTTTCATGGATTTTCTAATTCTATTACATTTATCCTATGCTTCTTTCGAAGTTTACAATTTATCTAGAAATAGAAATAGCAACAATAAAATAAAAGGCTAGGGAAACTGGTGCGACTTTCCTTTTCGTAGGATTGAAGTCGCAACGCCCTTTACATATGCCTTAAAACCAAACCAAACTTAAATTACAACATGCACCAATCTCAAACAATTTAAATACAAAATATTCAAATGACTTGGTGCCATGGGAGATAGCGACTAATCTTGCTGCAAAAGGGCTAGTCGTATGCACATCCACACATATACAACAAACATATATATCTATTGGAACCCCTAATTGATTCATATAGTGCGTAAACTCTTTATGCACTGTATTAGAACTCAAAACAGCATCTCACTTCTCTGTCACACTTTGATTGATCGAAAAAAATTTGATCGATCGAACCTTCGATCGATTGAATAAAGTTCAATCGATTGAACTTTCAATTTCATAGAAAAGTTTGAAAATTTTATAGAATAATTTGAAATTAAAGTAAATAATTTTTAAAACATTCAAAACTGTGAAAATAATAGCTGGACAGAGAATCAATCTCGATCGATCTAACCCTATTCAATCGATCGAACAAACCAATGTTCGATCGATCGAAACTTGTTCGATCGATTGAGAACAGAAGGTGTTCGATCGATCGAGACTACTTCGATCGATCGAATCCATCTTGCATCCAATGCAATCATAGATTTGTATACTACTGCGTTAACACTACAAAAGCAGATCTGTGACGATGCAGTTTCGAAAACAGTTCTAAAATCAACATGCAAATCAAAATAGTGTTCCAAAAATGCATCTATAGATCCAAACAAGCGTGGCTCTGATACCAATTGTAGGAAAAACTGGTTTAAATTAAAATTTTAAACGCGCAGCGAAAAAGTCAAGTTATAAAATCTATTTGGTAGCCCAGGATCTACTACTCATCAATTCCATAGATGCGTACAAGAGGGGACAAGATTTATACCTTAGTGTCTTAAACCCAATTCTGATTTTCTTCTTCTTCTTTGGTGATGCAGCAGCCTCCACTAGGTTATCTTCACCCTTATGTCTCCTGCGGATGCTTCCCGGAGAGACTAGAGATGGTGGGATCTCTAATAGAGAGGAAGAAAAAGGTTTGGGGCTCTAAAATAGTTTCTACAGCTTCTGACGTTCTAAAACGATGAGCTCTTTTCTAGAACGCTGCTGCCCTATTTATAGATTCCCAGAACCAACCTAACCTTCAATCGATCGAAGGATTTCGGTCGATCGAACATTCGATCGATCGAACGTGCCATGACTTTGATCAATCAAACTAGCTTCAATCGATCGAACTTGTCTTGACAGCTTCCTCAAGTGTCTTTCCAAGTACCCTGGCGGAGTTAAGAGTGGGACCTCCTAGGCTCTTTATTGTTACCTCAGATTAGTTGATTAATTCCCATGACCAAGCTCTTTGATCAGCAAATTAATCGACTGATCAGTTAACGTTTACTCCACTATAAAATGATAATTGAACTCCAACGCAAAAGAACATATTCGAAGCGATAACTAGACTTGTATATTGTACTAATGTCCCTCTACCTTCAGCATTCGTAATCATATTCAGGTAGTCGGATAACTGTTACTATCAACCTAAATCAGGATTACTTCTTGTATTCCTTGAGTCCCTTTCACCTCTCATGATTACCAAACATGTTGATAACTCTTATCAACAAGACTGCAGTACTCAGTAACCAACTTGGTGGCATTCTCAAGGGAATGCTTACTCTAAAACAGAGGGTATATTCTGTCTTGACGATATTGTTAGGGATATATACTAAAAGCCATGCTTTATGTAGTTGATTTATTATTCATTTAATAAAATCAGTTAATCCATTTTTTTTATGAGAATCTGTGTGGGCAATGTTTGTATTATATTATTTATTTAATATTATGCATGTGTGTCTCTCATTCTATATAGTAGGTGATTTGGTGTGTAGAGTTCGACTTACATACGGAAGATCAGGCCATCAGATATTATAGAATGTAAGATTTTGGTTTACAGTCTTAGATGGGATTGGACACACCATCGGTAGGACTGCAGCATGGTGTTGTAGTAGGTTTGTCTTGACTACGAAAAACGGTATAGTTTTAACTCACTATACTGGTACACTTTGTGTATTAAACAGGACTGACTTGGGGTAATTATCTTTATACTGACTTATAAGATAATTAATACGTCATGGCTATTACGAGTGCTTATGCTCTAAATCATAAGTTAATTTGTAGACACGTACATTTGATATTTACACTTTGATCCCCAAAAGGGTGAGATCCTTAAATGGGTCAATATCTCATTGGATTGGGTGGCAATATTAATTGTGTGGTGGATATTAATTAATGATGGAATCCATGTCTCAATTTTGAGATTGATGATATCCCCTTGAGAAAGCTTATAAGTTTTGATTATGTCAAACCCTGCAGGTGGATTTTGTATCCGACACATCAGATAAGTTAAGCAGAGGATCTCAAGGAATTTTTAGAAATTAATTAAATATGATTGTTAGTAATTATATTTAATTAATGGATATCTGTAATCTTAACATGGGGAGATAATAAGCATTTAATAACATGGAGCTCGAAATGTATTTTTGAGATAAGGGTAGGAGTGCAATTATAATTCTTTAGTGGTATGAATTATAATTTATGGAAATAGGAATCTGATTCAGTTTGAATTAGGGTTTCCTAATTCCATAAGGAAGCCTATTCCTTATTGACTTCTTATGGTCCCTATCGTAGCCTATATATATGCTGCTTTGGCTCTCTCATCAGCTAGCGTTTTTCTATATAGAGAATTGTAACTCGGAATAGAAAAGAGAGTGAAAAAGAGGGAGAGCAGAAAACAGAAAGGATTTCGAAAGAGCCCACACTCAGTTCGATATTCTGGCAGAGGAGGAATACGGTAGAAGATCGTGAGCTGTTATCGAGCCCGTGTTCTCGATTCGTCTACTACAGCAATCTGTTTTTGCAGTTCAAGGTAACCCTAGTTCCGCCCTTGTAGGGTTATTATAGATTTCATGAAATTTTTGCAGTACCAACTTATACACACTGTCAACGGATTCTGGGAACGCAGTTTCCTAACAGATATATGTTCACAACCCTATGAATATGACATACCCAAGATACCCAGGTGTTGATCTTTTATAGACCTCACTGATTGGTAAGTCAAAGCAGTCATATCCACAGTCTGTGTTCATAATCGTCTCAAGATTGAGAACACGTACCTTATACAAGTTATGAGTTCCTATTGACAGTTTGACAGTCTTGAGTGTCAATAGGAAAGCTCAGGTCCGTCAATGCACTGTAAGCACTAGCACATTAACTAAGAGTTAAACTCTAGTGATTGAGATTCATCACCCCATCCAATGGTAGTTAATTATGCTACAATGTATACCTGATGAGATATCCAATCTCATCATCCACTGTGACAAAATCTAAGTATCAAAGGATAGTAATTCGTATCTCACTTGTATGTATCTCATACACACACGAATTACTTACTATGATACTTAAGGATTAAACAATCATCTCATGAAAGAAACATACACAATGAAATGTAAAGCTGATATCCATATATTAAAAAGTCAATGTCTCATGCATAAAGTAATGGTTTGAGGGCACAAACTAAACACTGTGTTGATGTCCATGATTAGGATTGATCTTTAGCTTAAGGTTGCATTTAAATTGAACCTGGTTGAACATAATTATGGGTTCTTTATGATCATGTTGGGATTACACCATCTCCATATGGACATTGCATTGGCTCCTAGTTGAGACTTATATATCTATGGAGGTGCTGAATTTCCATTTACTTATAAAGAATTAATAATTATGTCAACCCTTCCGATGCTTGATAAATTTAAGCTAGAACTTTAGATGCATTACTTAAGAATTGATATTATTTATTGTTCCAAGAATGTTGACTAACTCTTTGTTTTGTAGCGCTGTCGAGGTATGATTTCTCAACCTCTTTAGTTCATTTATTCTTATTGATGTTCGACTTCATGCGCGACATCTTAGAATTAGGTCTTGCCTTATGTGTATACATATGCCAGAGACCTTTTCTTAGGACTTCTACTTTTTGTGTGCATTGCACGTTTCCAATTTTGAGGTTGGATCCCGGGTACGTTCTCTTGTCCTTGTTTCATATCATTTTGCTTGCTAATTGAACTATGTGATTTTGTATGCCTTTTATCGTTAGGAATTTTGTACCCTTTTGACATACTTGTGCTATGTATACTTATATATATATATTAGTTGAGGGCATGCTTAGATTAATAATTCGATTAAAAAGGATTTTTAGTAGAGGCCTATCGCGAGATAGGATAAGAGGGGGTGCTTTAGTCCGTCGGGCGCCTTCCCCTCTCATTCCATAATCCCCATGCCCAGACTATCTTTGGTTTCGCAAAAGATCGGTTTGCTTTTAAAATGGTTTCTTATTTTTCCTTTAAAAATTAAGTGATGACTCTTGGTATTTGTTTTGAAAATTTGTTTTAAATTTAAAAGTGGGTCCAAATGCCGGTATCCACAATCTGGTGACTCTACTAGGGACCGAACCTAGAATCTCTGGTTTCGCAGACCAGAATTTCTGATTTTGAGTTAACTCGTGTACTATACTTGAAAGCATCCTTTTAATCGAATTAATTAATTTTTGTGTGCCCGTTGCAATACACTTGCATGTCTCTCCAGTCGATTGCACGAAACTATAACCTTGGAGGCTCGGGGCAACCCGGTCAGTCAAGCCATCATGGGACTGTATGATCACCCTTGATCTCATACCATGTGTTGGTATATGAAGCATCCTTTCGGGTGTGTGTCAAGGGTCCCTTATTGGACCAAAACCCGACCTTTTCATAATAGCTTTCATAGAACCTTTCAATCATTGGAAATCAATTCTTGATTAGGATTTATGAGCTCGAGAGTTTTTAATGCCCGGAAGAGATTACTTGAGATGATGACGATGCTTGCTTGATGAAGATGTGTAACCTCTTAATCATTTTTTATCAATTCCTTCTTTATGTCCTATGACATTTGAGAACATGCCAAATTGGCACGAAAATTATTTATATGCGCTTGTGCTACGTTCAATTGTAAACGATCATACAAGTAGTAATCTGGTTAAGACCAGGTTGATCCCACAGGGAAGGTTGTAAACTAATTACTTAGATCAAACTCTAAAAGAAACTAAAAAAAATTCAATGTTTAAGAGAAGTGTAGAATACGAAGTTCCACAATTAACAACTACTAAAAGTAAAGCAATTAAACTAAGTTACAAATTAACTAATTAACTAAAGCGGTATTATAGAAACAACTTGTCTTAATAAAAGGGGAATGTTGGTATCATACGAATTCGCAGTGACCTAACCATCTGCCATGAACCTACATTAAAGCTCTATGGAGTTCATCTCTCTATAGTATTCCGTGTTTCTCTAAAAATAAAGAATCAATAGCCCTTTTATGATTGGGGCAATATCATCATAGTTAATTTGAAACATATGAAAGCGGTTTAGATAAATTATTAAGTCTCGCACCTACAATGGTGTTAGCATTGAGGGCTGTTTGCAAAAGTTATTGAAGGAAAATGCCTTAAGGCCTTAAGTTCGAAGATTGTTTTGAAAAATTGAGCTTTTGGGGACATTTTGATAACGAATCTCTAAAACAGAAAGTCTAGGAATACTATAGGAGATCTTCTCAAGAATTAGACTGCTCGATCGATCGACACGCTTTCGATCGATCGAGAATCATCATCTTTCGAGCGATCGGAATGTCTTCGATCGCTTGACTGTATCCCGAGTTTGATCGATCGAGCACAGGTTCTAAATTGATGCATGGAAGAGACTGGAGATCACTCTTTCATCATGACCTCCCACCCTTAGGACTACTCAGACATGGTCTGGAGTGTCTCAGATTCGTTTTTAACGTGAAAGTCCATTAAAGTCATGTTTGGTTGTGATTTAAACATGGAGTCTATTAAAACTAATGGTTTAACACTAGATAACATGCAAGGCTATGAGATAATCAGATTATACCACACAAAACCAGAAATAGAATGTGAATTAAACAGTAAGATGTAACTTGGAATGAAGAACTTTAACTAAACTTAAGAGAATCCAAGCCAAAACAAGATTAAACCTTCATAAACCTACAAAAACATGTAAAACTCTCTACCTCTCTGTCTAAAACTGTTAAAAAAACAAAGTGGGCATCCTTTTAGACGTCTTTACAACAAATATTTATAGACAAACTAAATGCTAGGGTTACAGTGCATGTTTCTGCTACGTGCGCGTAAGTTCTGATAAAAGCCATGTTCGATCAATCGAACATCACTCGATCGATTGAACTTCTAGAATCTTCGAGCGCTTGAACGTACTTCGATCGATCGAAACCTCGATAGCTTGAGGTATTTTTGATCACTTAAAGCCTCGATAGCTTGAGGTATTTTCGATCACTCGAGCTTCACTTTTCATGTTTGCATTGTCTTCCTTATAATCTAGCATTCCCTTTTATCTTACTATTCATTTCTTCACACAGCAAACAGTGATTTGCAAAAATTATAGCTAAAATAATACAACTTATCATAGATTAATCATATTATATAAAAACTGGCATTGTAATCCAAATTGCAGATTTACAAGGGAGTTGTAGACTAAATCAGTGTATTTCTTTATTTTAGCGCGGTTGTATTTTACAAATACCCTTGCTCGTCACAACCCCCAACTAGCAAATTGCTAGTCCCTAGCAATAAAAACGAAATTAAAAACAAGCTAAATTATTATTATAATGACTAAACTAAAACAAAATAAACTAAAGCAAACTAATCTAAATAGAAAGAGAAACTAACTAACTCACTTTCGCAGGAATCGTGGTTGCATTTAGCGAATGCAACAAGCCGTTAAACCCCTAGGTTTCCCTAGTGGGCGAGTGTTCTCTCGTGAGGGTTTGTAGTGAATATACCCACAAAAATCTATATTTTAAGTTCAAAAAGATATAGAATAAATTGTAAACACTCCCTCTCATTCAACTGTCAACTTAGCTCTACAAAACATATCACCCTCATTTAAACCATGAAAGAAAATCACATGCTCCTCATGTCACCAAGATAAACATAACATATGTATCGCAATCATGTATCCATGTGTGTGTGAAGTTAATAGCTATGCATCAAACTTTATTTAGAATTGCTTGGACTAACATACCCTCAGAACTTGTAGTTTCAACTCAATTCTCACATGAGTTTACACTCAAATATGAACATCTCACAGAAAATTGTTTAATAATGATCGCACATGGTATGAAAGCTTTGATAAGAATGATATGTTGGTTATTAGTTCTTTCACATCTGACTCAATAAAGGATGAACATTTAGAGTGTATAGTCTCATAAAGGGGATACTACTTACTAGAGGAGCAAAATACCGTGGATAACTCAAATTACACGTTCATGTTAAAACTAATCTACTAAGGATCATTAAGTCTTTGACTTTTCAGTTTTTATATAGTAAGATAGAAATAAGAAGGGCAAGAATTGCAAATTTTTAGCATTTGATTGAGTCTAATAATTTTATTTTTCACTTCATTCCAACCATCCTCTATTTTCATTTATATATTTTTTTCTTTACTCCTTTTTTTTCTTTCTTTTTTTAAACATTCAAACATCTCCTTGTATATTTCTTTTTATAAGATCACTCCCACAACTACTCTCTTCCATACTTCAACAGCTTAATCACATTAGATGTGTGATGGGGTTCATTGAGGTCAAAGTATAAGATTAGGAATTCGGGTTTCCATACTAGAATTGGCAATATTTAATCGGTGTGGGATTGAGAACAAAATAGTTTCTTGAATGTTGATACAGGTATATGAAAAGGTTAAGGAGCGAATAATGATGGCTTAAATCATTTTCTTAACTTCTTAGTTTGAGCACTTCAGTGTTCATTGAGTTTAGTTGGTAAATCCTGAACTTTCTCCTCTAATAAGCAGCTACAGTGAAGAATTAAATGAGACTAGTGCAACGAATTTAATACGCATGTTTAAGAAAAAGAATTCGAATTCTTATGTGATAATTCCCTCAAAATCAAAGATTAGATCAAAAGCTCACTAATGGTAACTAGTTTCCACTACTCATTCCTTAGAGCACAAAAGTTGTATTAACTCTATTTTAGGTTTTCTACATAGCTACTAACATGTGCATATGGATTTTGGATACAAGAATGGTCAACATATGCAATCATTCTAGTGAAACTAGAAAAAAATGCGTGAACTTAATTCATAAAAGGATGAGAATGATCTGAATGTATCATTGCTTGATAACGGCTAAATAGGAGTGAATATTCAAAGTTGTTCTGCTAATAAAGTTCAGAATAAAAATTTCAAAAATTTTCACATTTCTTCAATTTTTCCAATCTGTTTAATTTTAAAATTTAATCCAATTCTAATTGAGATTGTATGATATGTGCAATAAAGTTATCCAGATTGCTAAGTATAAACATGTGCATGCAGGTGATTATCTATCTATATCCCACCCCCAACAGAAAATTGCAATGTCCGTAGAAGTTGATTTTCAAAAATAAATCGAGAGCTATCACCTGATAAAGTAACGCAATAACTGCAAGCATAACAATCTATAAAGAAGGCATACAAACTCCAAGTAGCCAAGATCAATAGAAAGAAAATATGAAATGATATAACATAAGATCCATACATAATATAAAAACTGATCACTAGGATGATAAAACAATAAAAGCAACAGAGTAGTAATCAAAATGTCCAATCATAGCCATACAGTCCAAAATATCCACATACCCAAAAGAAAACTACGAGAGAAGAGAGAGAACAATAGTAAACAAAATACAACAAAAATCCCACTCTCAACTGACATAATCTAATAATCACCAACATTGGATAAAATCACGATTGGTGCAGCAGGAGCATCCTCACCTCCACCCTCAGCAATAGTAGTAGCCATCGTCGGGTCACTCACAGTTGGGGCTGCTGCTGTAGACAATGATGGGTCAGCCACGACCGGAGGCGGTGGAAATGATGATGATGGGGCATAAGGATCAGCAGCATCAACCGGAGGCAGTGGAAGTGGAGTATCAAAAATAGTAGGCGAAGTTGTGGATGTGGATGGAGCAATAGGATCAGAAGATGGTGGCAGAACGGATGAAGATGGACCGGTGGTGGGTGGTACAGAAGGGGCAGTAGGTGGATGTAAGGCTGTGTGAATAGACTGATCTACCCATATTTGTATCAAGATCGCCTCCAATAAGGTCGTCTTATGATCCATCTTTCCCTCGAGTGGTATTCATGCCTCTCTCTCCTCAATAAACAACGAGTGGAGAGTCTGGAGAGACACGAAAGACGACTCTCCCTGGGCCTGAGCCTGAGACAGCTATCTCAGGTCAAATCTCTCAACCTCCTCAACAGGTTCAACCTCCTCCTCTGAATCATGCTCTTCAGCCTCTGTCGGCGTCCCAGAAGCAACACCCTTAGTATCAGTCCCTCCTCGCCTCTTCTTCATCGCTCTGACTTTCTCCTTTCCTTTCCCTTTCCCCTTCCTCTTCTTTGCATCTGAGCGGCGGGCTACTATTTTCCTAAATCTGCTCGAAGAAGTCCAGAATGCGTCAGCAGTGAGGGGGAGTAATCCAACCTGGGCCACAACACTATAAATGCCCTAAGTACCTTTCAGGTTCTTCCTATCAGAAACGTAGTGTGTGGGCTATAACAAAAACTCAATATATGAATGCAGGAGGCAGACCCGCTTCCCAGTCCCTACAAAGTACAATGCCCTAACATACCATGTTGCCATCTTCTTGTGATATGAAGTCAGGAAAATACAATTACTGAGCACCAAGTGGAGCATGTGGTAATCATCTATGAGATGTCTATCCTTGATAAGCGATGAGCCATTCTAGAACCAATGGGGGGTACTCCCTCTCATTTTCAAACAAAAAAAAGGAAAAAGAGGGGTCTCGGGACCTTACCTCAGGTTGAGCGCAGTGGAGAGGGAGAGGTGATGATGATGATATGAGGTGATGATCAAGGGCGACCCCCAAGTGATGGAAATGGAGGGGGGAATCGCCAAGCTCTCTCTCTCTCTATCTCTCTCTCTCTCTCTCTATCTTGAATCGCTCGAGAGTGAGGGAGAGGAAGAGATAGAAGAAATGTACACTGGACGCATTGTTTAAACAAAAGTCTAGATTGATCAAGAATGTTCGATCGATCAAACCTTCATTCGATTGAGATTTTGTCAAGCGCTTGAGGATACAATGATTTTGATCAATCAAGAGTGGTTAGATCGATCGAACATGAGAATCATCAGAAATCTTTAAACAAAACAACTACGTACCCCCAAGTAGCAGAATTTGATCTGGACATATAGGAATATCGTAAAAACAGTTCAATCATAGGACATGCAAGCCAGAAATGATCATCATCATAATAGAAAATTGAAAATTTTATAAATATAACTTTATAATAGCATCCTTTTGGAAAATCATATCCCCCATTTGGTACTTACGACCTTATTATAATGAAAAACTAAAATAAAACCAAACTAATAAGTCTACTGTCTAGGATTGCACTTCAATTGATATAAGAATGACCAAATGACAAAGGACAACTGAAGTGGGACACTAATCTTCAAACATGAATATTTCCTCTTCCACAACTGCTTCATTCTCCGTCAAATCTTTGAATGTGGAGTTTAAACTTGATGATTCCCTTTCCTAGAATAGTCAGAAAGCAGCAAGGATATCATTGAGTATGTTTGAAGTCTCCAAGGAATTGATTACACAGGCAAGAGGTGATCCAGAAGGAGACATGGATAAAGGAGTGTGAGTTCTCAACGAACTTTCTTCTTGCAGCGGAGTACCCGGGGACCCTATGTATGGTCCAGGTCCGTGAAACAATTGGTGTGGAAGGAACATTGGTAGACCATTGTGAAACATAGTGATAATCATGGACAAAGCCAACAGAATAAAACCAAAAGGCAGGAAATTAAAATAGAATAAATGAAAGAACAAAAATAAAAGGAACAAACAACGAAAGACAAAAAGAAAATGAGACGTGACAATGGCAGGCATTGAAGCCTGAACAATAGATAGCTCATGTGCGTTCGGGCACCACATCCTGTAAATCTTCTTCAACCCATGGTTCCCACATCGAGTCATTCTCCCATTGTTCCAAAAGGTCATCATCAACTTCCCCAACGAAATACCCTTCTAGTTCTCCTTCTTCTTCTAGAAGATCCATATACTCAAAAGGATTAATGTTAAGGAGGGCAAGATTGTAAGGATATACCCTTGGGTCAAGTCAATTACATTATCCGCTCCAGGACCTTGATAAGGAGAAAGGTAGCAAACAATCTCCTCGACAGTCTAGGGAGGGCTCTGATAGTCTGGATCAGCCCATGAGCCAATTGAGTGAACATCATCATCTCTCATTCTTACAGCCTACATAGGAGAGAATAAGTGGAATAGAAGATTAGAGTCAAAATCACACTCAAAGAGATAGAAATAAATAAATAAAAACAAAGTGCAGTAAACGGAAAGAAATACAATAACAAATTAAGAACACGCTTTAGCGTTCTAGATGGAGGAATAGCTGGGCTAATCTAGCTGGATGTGCTCAACTTTTGGCAGGAAGTTCTCCAAGAACGGTTTTAACCTTTGGCCATTAACCTTGAAACAATCATCATTCTTGGAGTTTATAAGCTCAGTGGCCCCATGTGGAAAGACAGATTTAGCGATTAATGGGCCTGTCCACCGGGAGCGGAGTTTTCCAGGGAAAAGATGAAGGTGAGAGTCATATAATAAGACTTTTTGTCCTGGCTCGAATGATTTACCAAAGATTGTTCTATCGTGGTGATCCTTCAACCTTTCCTTATGTAATTTGGCATTATCATACGCATCGTGACGTATTTCTTCCAATTCAGCTAACTGGAGTTTCTAGAGATGACCTCCTTCTTTAATATCAAAGTTCAACGAGCGTGTCGCCTAATACGCTTTGTGCTCAATTTTTCCAGGGAGGTGACATGCCTTTTCGTACACTAGCCTGTACGGGGACATTCTCAAATTTGTTTTATACGTAGTACGGTACGCTCATAGAGCATCAGTCAGCTTATATGCACAATCTGTTCTGTTTGAACTAACTGTTTTTTCGAGAATATGTTTTATTTTTTGATTAGCCAATTCTGCCTGCCTGTTAGTTTGTGGGTGGTAGGCTAGAGCGATCTTGTGGTTGATCCCATACTTCTTAAGGAGTGACTCTAAAGGCCTATTGCAAAAATGCTTGCCTTGGTCACTTATTAGTACCCTTGGGGTTCCGAAACGCGACAGAATATGTTCCTTGGTCACTTATTTGTGGTCATTGCGTCTTGTCGGTATCGCTTCTACCGATTTTGATACATACTCCACAGCTAGTGTTTGTTATAATATTTATTCGAACGTGCCAGAGCCTTGTGAGGTAGACCCAAACTAATAAAACAAAATTTCCTAAAGCACTTGTGTGAGTGATACACAAGGTTTTGAAAATCTGACTTCTATCGGGCGATTGTGAAAAGTAAGTAGGAAAGTACCCTCACTTAAGGTCCTATGGCAGTATTGAAGCATACAAGCCATACAAGTGATGAAAGAAACGGAAAGAGAAATTAAATAAAAAGAGTGACTTTTATTTAATTGTAGAAAGAAAAAATTACAAGAAGTAATTGAAAGCTAAGAAAATAGAAAATAATCCTAAGAATGCTAAAGGATGCTAAGAATGCTTTAAGAATGCATGGTTGAATGCTTTTTCGAAGAGACGCGGAGTGAATTGATAGCTTGGTCTGCCTGTTGATTTATAGCGGCCTGTACGGTAGAGATAAGGCAAGTAGAAATTATCTTCAAAAATAATCTGGTAAAAAATACCAGATTCGTCGCCCAAATCTGATAAGAGCTGCCATATATCTTCGAATATATATATATGTATATATATCTTGAATGCAGTCCACATGTTGGCCTTGTACGTCTTGCTTTGCCACCAAGTAAAAGATTACTCCCATAAATGTGATAATATTATCTTCCAAAATACTGATAATATGTTGCCTTATCAGATAATATCAATTCCAATATTGAAATATTATCCCTCCTTATTGCAATACGGTATATATCTTCCTAAAATATCTCCCACGATATAATTGATAATATCAATAGAGATACTTTAGGAATGAGAATGATAGCATTCCATATGTGGGTCACCATAATCCTTCTCAAAGTAGACGACTTAAATACTGATGGCCAAAATAGTACAGTCCGAAAATATATTTTGAATGGCCAAATGGACTGATCCAATTCCATATGGCAATTGAAGTACTAGAAAAAGTTATGTCCATATGAATTGCACGTGACAATGGCAATGGTCAACAAAAGTGATCCCAATTACCTTTGGGTCCCATATTCCCAAAGATATAACAAATTGCATGTAAGTCCGATAGAATGACTAAAAATAAAGCCAAGCCCGATTGCTTCCATTGCCAACCTCCATAATTACAAAATGGTCAAAGTGACCATATCATTAAATCAAGGTGGTCCACTTTATAAACCGGTCTGGTGAAGCAGCCCGATTTAAAATATGTATGTCATTCCGATTATTGCAAAATAGTCCAAAAGTCATTTGGCCTTATCAACTTTGAACCAAACACTTAGCCATTAATTTTTCCATCGGTCTCTAAGTCCGATTAAAAAGATCCAATCGGCCTCTACCAACTTTGACTTAAAAATTGTATTTTTTAGGTGCAAACAGCTAGGAGTATGTACTTGCAGTTATTTGACTTCGGAAATGGGCCCATGAAATCTATGCCCCAACAATCAAAAATTTCGATTGTGATTATGGGAGCTAAAGGCGTAGAATTTTGTTTTGAGATTGCACCTAGCTTTTGACAGCATTGGCACGATTTACAGAATTTATGGGCATCCTTGAATATGGTTAGCCAATAGAAACCACTATGTAGAATTTTCTGTGCGGTCTTCTGTGAAGCAAAGTGGCCACTGCATGCTTCAGAATGGCATAAGGCTAGAATTACAATTATATCCTCATTCGGGATGCAACGTCTGATGACCTGATCAGCACAATATTTGAATAAATATGGGTCATCAAAGAATAAGTGACGTGCGAAAGAGAGGAACTGTTTCTTATCTTGATTTAACCAATGACTCGGGGTTTCTCCCGTAACTAGATAGTTTACGATATCAACATAACATGGAAAACTGGAAACAATCATTAGTTGCTCATCCGGGAATTCATCCTTAATTGGTAGTGGTTCGGTATTGTCAACAAAGGTTAACCGAGACAAATGGTTTGCGACCACATTTTTTACTCCCTTTTTATCTTTGATTGTGATATCGAATTCTTGGAGTAGGAGTATCCAACGGATAAGCGTTTGTTTTGAATCCTTTTTAGATAGCAGGTATTTGGGGGGCGAGTGGTCTGTGAAATAGACAATAGGGGTCCTAATCAGATATGACCTGAATTTATCCAGAGCAAAGACAAACCAGAGCTCTTTTTTGTAGTTGTATAATTCATTTGAGCTTCGTTAAGCGTTCGACTAGCACAGTAGATCACATAAGGTTTATTATGCTTCCTCTGTCCTAGAACTGTACCAAAGGCATAGTCACTAGCATCGCACATTCGTTCAAAAGGCAAACTCGAATGGTGTGCCTGTATTATTGGCACAGAGGTAAGGTGCTCTTTTAGTGCTTCAAAAGACGTTTGACATCTTTTCGACCACTCGAATGGTGTGTCTTTAACGAGCAGTTGACAGAGTGGTCGAAAGATCGCACTAAAATTTTGGATAAAGCAACGAAAAATTCTATGTGTCCAAAAAAAGATCGGATGTCTTTGATTGTACGGGGGACGGGTAGATTTGAGATTAGGTTGATTTTAGCTTTATCCACTAAGATACCTTTGTCAGAGATAATGTGGCTGAGGATAATTCCCTTGGTCACCATGAAGTGACACTTTTCCTAATTTAGCACCAGGTGCTTGTCCTCGCATCGTGCTAGCACACGTTCCAGATTATCTAAGCAATTTTCCAAACTATTGCCAAACACAGAAAAATCATCCATAAATACTTTGAGTATTTGCTCGACCATATCGCTAAAGATACTTAACATGTACCACTGAAATGTAGCAGGTGCATTGCATAAATTGAAAGGCATACGACGATAAGTGAAACTACCGAACAAACACGTAAAAGTTGTTTTCTCCTGATCTTTAGGAGTGATTTTGATTTGGTTAAACCAACTGTATCCATCAAAAAAGCAATAGTACTTATTACCTGCCACTTGTTCTAGCATTTGATCCAGGAACGGTAATGGAAAGTGGTCTTTTTAGGTCACGGTATTTAGTTTTCGGTAATCGATACACATCCACCATCCAGCGGGGACACGTGTTGGTACTAATTAGTAATAACCGTTATGCCTGCCTTTTTAGGCATCACTTGAGTCAGACTGACCCAGGGGCTGTCAGAAATAGGATATATGATCCGAACATCCAATAATTTCAGGACTTCCTTTCTTGCATGTTGGGATTCAGATGCCTTTGAATTTGTCGCGAATGCTTAGCGTCTTCCTCTAAATATAGTTTATGGGTGCAGACGGATGGGCTTGTGCCTTTGAGGTCGGCAATAGTCCATCCCAATGCTCCTCTATGTTGCTTCAGCACTTGGATTTATTTATCCTCTTGTTCTAGACTTAGAGTAGATGAAATTATAATAGGGTAAGTTTTTTCAGTCCCTAAGAAAGTGCATTTGAGCTCATTAGGAAGCTCTTTTAATTCCAAATCGGGGAACTGAAAGTTTGAGGGAATGACTAACTTTGTCTTAGGAGGCAATTGTTCATATGGTGTTACCCACATACATTCATCTCTGTCCTCTTCTAGCATCCTCTTCTAGCGTGTCCATCATGAGGCATGTTTGATTAAGGTCGGCATCGAATGGGGTATAGTCTTTAGGGTGATAGATATCGTCAAATTGTGACACAACTACCTCCAAAGGATCTTTGTAATCAACGATATCAGCCTCATCTTCAATGACCATCTCGATGTAATTCACTTCCTCCTCATCCTCGTATTCTTTAGGTCGGGGATTTAAAAAGATTTTAGCATTTAAAGTTATATTCCTGAATGCAATGGTCATTATACCACTTCTTATTTTGATTGTGGCATCAATTGTGTTGAGGAATGGGCGTCCGAATATCACTGAGATTTGTGCGTATGGATTAGACTCAGGTTTAGTGTCCAAAATCACAAAATTGACCAGGAATACAAATGAGACTATTTGAACAAGACTGTCCTCCAGTATTCCTCTAGGGTATTTGACTGACCTATATGCCAGTTGTAGTGTAACTCGGGTAGGTTTAAGTTTACCCAACCCTAATTCTTTATAAACTGAGTATGGCAATAGGTTTACGCTTGCTCCTAGATCGAGGAGTGCATTGTCTATCCTTTGATTCCCAATTTGGCACAAGATAGTTGGGGTACCAAGGTCTTTGAGTTTCGAAGCCAATTCATTTTGGATGATCGCACTTGCTTGGGAAGCGACATAAGCGTGTTTCTTCACACTTTGCCTCCTCATGACCGTGCATAAGTCTTTAAGGTATTTAGCATAGGCCGGCACTTGTTTGATTGCATCAAGGAGGGAAAGGTTTATTTTGACTTGTTTAAACAATTCCAAGAACTCCTGATTCTTTGCCTCATTTTTAGGCTTCTTTAACCTTTGAGGATAGAGGACGGGAAAAGGGCATTTAGGTAATTCATCATTAACAGGCTCCTTTCCGGGCTTTCTCTCTTCTTCTTCTACTTATTTAGGAGCCTCATCATTTGATTCTAATGGTTCGTTATTAGTAGATGGCTCCTCTTCCTGAGTGGAAGGCTCATTCTTATTCACCACTTCGTCCTCTTCATACATTTTAGGGGTAGAGAGATTGGTATGTTTTGCCCTATAATCTTGCCGCTTCTCAGATTGTTGTTTCTCAGAGTAGTCATGGCTTTTGCGTGTTCTTGATTATTAGGACCATTGTTGCATCCCTTAGGTTTTGAAGTGGTTAGGCAGGGAAGGTCCCTCCCGTTCCCTCTTATCGGGCATCTATCCTCTCTAATGTCGTGAACATTTTACTCATCATTTGAATTAACTGTTATGTTAAGTTCGTGTTAGAGATTGGATCTTCCTCTTGCACCTTTTTGTGTGGTGGAACTTACACGTTTGACTATTGATTGTTAGAGGGTTGAGCCTGGTTGTAATTGTTATTAGGTCTGTTTTGGTTAAATGGTTGGGACTGGCTATTGTATTGCCCTTGATATTGGTTATTGTTGTTGTAGGGCTGTTGTTCGTGTTGGTTTTGTGTCCCAATGTCATTTTTCCAATCAAATCCAGGATGATTCCATCGATTGTTATTGAGTTGAAAGTTGTTATTATAGGAATTCCCCACCCCTCTATATCCTTGCATGGCGTTCATTTCCATGGGGCCTGTTCTTGAAAGTATGGCACATTAGCACAGTATTGAGTTGTATGTCCCAACATATTGCATGTGCCGCATGGTTCTTCAGGCAAAACCTATCTCGAACTCTCTCCTTTCATCCCTAATTCCTCTACTTTCTTTGCTAATTCTTCGTATTTGTTCAATAGGTGATCTTTACTTTTTAGTTGATAGATACTTTTCTCTTCTACACCTGAGATTTGTGTGCGTGGAATGTGATCAGAATTTGACCATTCATGAGAGTGTTCAGCTAACCATTCAGAGTGGGTTTCAGCCTCTTCGGTGTTTTTGCAGAGAAATGGACCTGAGCTCATGGTCTCAACCAATTTTTTCGTTTCACCTTTTAGTCCTTCATAAAAGTAGCTAATGGTTTGCCATTTCTCATACCCGTGATGTGGGCATGAGCGAAGCAAATCCTTTAAACGCTCCCACGTTTGGGTGAAGGTTTCATTACCCTTTTGTTTGTAGGAATTTATTTGACGTTTTTGTTCTGTGGTCATGCAAGGTGGAAAGAATTTCTTTAAAAATGCAGTGTTCATCGCATGCCAGGTGAAGATTGAATTAGGCCTGAGGGTGTGTAGCCACGCTTTTGCTTTATCCTTCAAGGTGAAGGGAAAAAGCATTAAGCGTGTCACATCTACAGGACAGTTTTGTGAGAATGTCTTACAAACATCCTCAAAGTCTTTGACATGTAGATATGCCTTCTCACTCTCCATTCCATGGAAGGTTGGAAGGAGTTGAATCATTCCGCTGCGAAGTTGGAATTCGCCCGCATGGGGTGGAATGATCATGAGATTGCCCAAAGGACGTAGCGAATGATCAATAGGTACAACCACATTATCCCCATTCTTGCTTTGATTTTCAGCCATTGAACCTGTGGGTGTAGCTACGGGATAAATAGAATCAAAGGAATCATATAAGTAGAATTGATTTCTGAAAATTCCTTCAATGGAATTATTGGACATGAAAGGGAAAGAATCCTAAAAGATTTTAATCTAAAGAATTAAAAGAAAAGGAAAATAGAAAGAGATAAAGATAAAGATAGATTGAGGTAATCCAAGCGTTAGCTTGTTACCTTTCCCGGCAACGACGCCAAAAACTTGACACGAAAGTTATTTGTGCACTTGTGCAATGTTCAAGTATAAACAATCGTGCAAGTAGTTATCTGGTTAAGACCAGGTTGATCCCACAGGGAAGGTTGTAAACTAATTACTTAGATCAAACTCTAAAAGAAACTAAAAAAAATTCAATGTTTAAGAGAAGTGTAGAACACGAAGTTCCACAATTAACAACTACTAAAAGTAAAGCAATTAAACTAAGTTACGAATTAACTAATTAACTATAGCGGTATTTTAAAAATGGTTTGTCTTAATAAAAGGGGAATGTTGGGATCACACGAATCCGCAGTGACCTAACCATCTACCATGCACCTACATTAAAGCTCTACGGAGTTCATCTCTCTATAGCATTCCGTGTTTCTCTAAAAATAAAAAATCAATAGCCCTTTCATGACCGGGGCTATATCATCACAGTTAATTTAAAACACATGAAAGCGGTTTAGATCAATAGTTAAGTCTCACACCTACAATGGTGTTAGCATTGAGGGTGGTTTGCAAAAGTTATTGAAAAAAAATGCCTTAAGGCCTTAAGTTCACAGACTGTCTCGACAAACTGAGCATTTGGGGACAGTTTGATAACGAATCTCTAAAACAGAAAGTCTAGGAATACTATAGGAGATCTTCTCAAGAATTAGACAGCTCGATCGATCGACGTACTTTTGATCGATCGAGAATCATCATTTTTCGAGCAATCGAAATGTCTTCGATCGCTTGACTATATCCCAAGTTCGATCGATCGAACTACCTTCGATCGATCGAGCACAGGTTCTAAGCTGATGCTTGGAAGAGGCTGGAGATCACTGTTTCATCGTGATCTCCCGACCTTAGGACTACTCAAACACGGTCTGGAGTGTCTAAGAACCTCACCAGCACCTATAGCCCCACCATCACCGATACCCGTTGTACCAATTCCTGAGCCTGAGTCAATTCAAGAAGACCCAGAGCCAACAGATGAGCATCCTGACGAGGATATTGACGGGGATGAACAGGAGGAGCCCATAGACGATGAGGACCCATCAGAGGAGGAGCCTGTAGACGACGATGATGAAGATGAGCTGGAGGATAACCCAAATGAGCTAGAGTATGATCCCAATGAGGGCCAGAGGACCCCGAGGCCAATGAGCCAGATATAGTGTTTGGAGAGGATGATGCAGTAGTAACAAGAGACGTGATCATAAAGGTGGTAGAGGATGATTTTCCTAACGAGGAGGTAGTTGTGCCAGAGATGCCCGTTTTGCATCAGTTACCCGCCGGACCGATAGTACACATAGCAGCCGTGGTTAATATAGCAGTAGGATGCATAGCTGAGATGCTTGGATAGCCAGTTGGATTTGTTATGGAAGAGGCTGTATTAGTCGGAGCTTTGGATATAGCTGATGGATTTGATGTTGTAGCTGTCAACGTCGCTAATCAGGCGATGATGGCAAAGGAGGTAGTTGAGGATTGGGATATTGGAGTGGTAGTCGGAGATCTCGCCGCACCAATTGAGGACATAACCCTTTACGAGATGGATATCATTTCAGAGGATAAGGCCCCACCAGTAGGATTGGATGCTGACAAATTTTGAGTCAGGACTGTTGGGTTTAGTTTTTGTTAGTTTTATCATAGGACATGTTGTCCACATGAGTTTTGAGAGCTTGAGAGATGGTTGTTGACCATAGCTTTGTATAGATATTACCAGTAGAAATTGTCTTGTAACTAGCTGACTTTAGTACTATTTTAGCCCTTGTCCCATATGGTACACATTTTGACTAGTGTGTGCTATACAGTACATCTTTTGATATTTATATATATATATACAAGCAGTACTTTTGCTATTGATTGTATGTTTGATTGCTGTGTTGTTTAGTAGAACTGTTAGTTCTTGCTGCTTCTCACTCTATCTTGTTTTTGTTCCTGTGAGAAGACTTTCAGCTAATTAGTGGGTCTCTTGTAGGTGACACTTGCTATCACTATGGCAGGACCCTTAAGAAATCATCAAGCACGAATTGGAGCATCTATTCTTGAGGGAATGGACCCATCCAAAGTTTTTGAAGCTTTTATGCAAAGGATGGAACATGTTGGTGACACCTACAACCATGCCACCAACCAACAACTTGTCTAACCCCCAGCTGTACCATTTCAGCAGAGACAAACTGATGACAAACTGTTAGCAAATTTTCATGGATTATATCCCGAGAAGTTTTATGGAGTAACAGAATCATGGAAAGTTGAACAGTGGATAAGAGAGATGGAATTGATTTTTGAAGCATTGGAATGCAGTGAACAAGAGAAACATTGTCTTGCTATGTTTCAACTCACCTATGCCACTGCAGATTGGTAGAAAGTTGGGCGAGCTACTATAGGGATAAATGCTATAAGAGTAATGCTTTGGGAAACATTCAAGGAAAGATTTATAGAGAAGTACTTTTCGGAAGATGAAAAGATCAACAGGAGAAGAATTTTATGAGTCTAGTTTAAGGAGATTAGATGGTAAGAGAGTATACCACCCAGTTTGAGCGATTGTCTCGATTCGCTCAACATATGATTGATACACCGCTGAAGAAGGTGAAAAGATTTCACCAAGGACTGAACCCCATCTTCGCCATATAATGATTGGTCAACTGAACCAGAGTTTCGAGGGATTGGTCAAACTTGCTGTAAGTCTAGAGAAGGATGCGTATCCAGTACAGTGACCATAGACAAATCGACCCAAACCGTCGAGCAATTTTCAACTGAAGAATTTCCAGAACCCCCCACTGAGGAATACCCAAGGGTGGAGACCTCAGGGTAATTTTTAGGGGAACAAGAGAACCTGGGAGGGAACGAAGAAGCCACAACCGGATTATTCTTGACCCCAACAATATCGCCAGCAAGGACCACAACCAACCAACACCGGATGATGTTTTAATTGCAAAAAGCCAGGGCACATTGTCAAGTTTTGCACAGTCATCAAGGTTAATTGCCGGATCGATGCTATCTGCCAGAATTGCAACAAGCTGGGACATTTAAGCAAGGATTGTCGTATACCTCACGGAGGGTATTATGGGGCACCAGTTCAAGGAATTAAAGGATCCCTAGATCAGACAAGGATAAATGCTATCATTTTTGCAGAACTAGGCTTTAATGCTGATGAGAAGCAACATTTAGAAGGTACACTTGTACTCTTTCATAGTCAAGTTAAAGCTTCATTTTATACTAAAGTTGTACGTTCATTTATTACTGTTAAGATTGTGCCCCAGTTGGGTTCAGAACCCCAGACACTTGAGCCAACACTTAATCTTGTGTCACCATTGGGAGTGACTATTAAGCTAGGTAAAGTGTGTAAAGATTGCCCATTGACCTTGGAAGATAGGAATCTTCCAGTAGACTTAATGGTTCTATCAATGTCGGAGTTCGACATTATCCTAGGGATCAATTTCTTGACTAAGTATGATGCCAATTTGGATAGCTCTACCAGGATGATTGTATTTTTGATACCAGGATGTCCGACGATTAGATTCCAGTGTAGCCTACGAGTGTCATTTTCTTGACAAGTGGTTTTGCTACAATCAAGAACACGGGTACAAAACTGACGATGGATCAGATTCCTACTATACAAGACTTTTAGGATATATTCCAGGATATTAAAGGACTTCTACCAAAGAGGGAGATAGACTTCTGTGTGGAGTTAGTACCTGGTGCATTGCCAATATCTAAGACTCCATGCCGGATGGCACCAACTGAGATGTTCGAACTGAAGAAGCAAGTTCAGGAGCTCGAAGATTTATGATTTTGTCATCTAAGTATGCTATGTTGGGGAGACCAGTTCTATTTGTAAAGAAGAAGGACGGTACACTTCGACTCTGCATTACGATCAAGAATAGATATCCATTACCCCAGATAGATGATCTATTCGATTAATTACAAGAATCAAGGATCTTTTCAAATATCGATCTTCGTTCGAGATATCATCAACTTTTAGTTCAACCAAAAGATGTAACGAAGACTGCATTCAAGACAAGATATGGGCATTATGAGTTTCTAGTTATGCCTTTTGGATTGACGAATGCGCCAGCAATATTCATGGACTTGATGAATAGAGTATTCAGACCATATCTGGATAAATTTATTATAATATTCATCGATGACAAACTGATCTACTCAAAAATGAAGGAGGATCACAAAGAACACTTGCAGATTGTTTTACAAACACTCAGAGATGGCAAGTTATACGTAAAGTTTAGCAAGTGCTAATTTTGGCTACAAGAGGTCAAATTCTTGGGATGTTATATCTCAAGATCATATCTCAGTGGACTCATCTAAGATCGATGCAGTCTTAAGTGGAAAAGACTAACCAATGCGATAGAGGTTAAGAGTTTTCTTGGCCTAGTAAGATATTATCAGAGATTTGTAGTAGGATTCTCCAAGATAGTAGGGCCACTGACGAATTTGACAAGAAAGGAGATGAAGTACGAATTGATAGACAAGCATGAGCATGTATTCCAGGAGTTAAACGAATGATTGACTTCTACACCAGTACTCGCGATACCTAAGAGTGGAGAAAGGTATGTGATTTATAGTTATGCATTGCACCAAGGATTTGGATGTGTGCTTGTGTAAGATGGGAATGTCATTGCATATGGATCAAG
Organism: Hydrangea macrophylla; assembly: GCA_033977485.1. Classification (NCBI taxonomy): domain Eukaryota; kingdom Viridiplantae; phylum Streptophyta; class Magnoliopsida; order Cornales; family Hydrangeaceae; genus Hydrangea; species Hydrangea macrophylla. The sequence continues at coordinate 26,383,658 of CM066984.1, read as the reverse complement.
ACAATTGAAGGTACATGAAAAGAACCATCCTACGCATGATTTGGAATTAGCAACAATAGTGTTTGCATTAAAGATTTGGAGACACTATCTCTATGGAGAAAAGTTTGATCCATTTTTCGATTATAAGAGCTTGAAGCATTTGTTCTCTCAGAAGGAGTTGAACATGCGACAAGGAAGATTGAAGGAGTTGCTTAAAGACTATGACTTTTCATTGCAATACCATCCAGGTAAAGCAAATGTCATAGCTGATGCTTTAATTCGTAAATCTCGACTAGTGATCACTGCTTTATTAATTTGAGAATGGAAAGTAGTGGAAGCTTTACCTGAATTCAATCTTCAGCCAGTGGAACTAATGGAAAGATAACATTTTGGATATCTTATGGTACAACCAACTATGATCAGCCGTATCATAGAAGCTCAATAAACAACTAAAGATTTGAAGTTATGGATCACAAAGATATCAGCCAAAGAACCCAAAGTCTGGAGTATTAGTACAGACTGAGCCTTACGATGTAAAGGTAGACTTTGTGTACCTGATGAAGAAAATCTCCTAAAATAAATATTGGATGAAGAACATAAGTCACGGATGACTATACATCCTGGAGGTACGAAGATGTATAAGGATCTGAAGAAGAATTTCTAGTAGGAAGGAATGAAGAGAGAAGTGGTTGAGTGGTTGAGTATGTAGCCCAAAGTCTTACTTGTAAGCAAGTAAAGGTATAACATCATAAACCACCTAGATTTCTACTATCGTTACCAATTCCCTAATGGAAATAGGAACACTCCACCATAGATTTCGTGGTAGGATTATCGAAGTCATAGTAGAGCCACGATGCTACTTGGGTAATTGTGGGTCGACTTATAAAGACGGCATATTTTATTGCCTACAGTATCACGTATCTGGTAGAACGTTTGAGCCGGATGTATCTACAACACATAGTACAGTTACACGGTGTACCTATATCTATTGTGTTAGATCGAGATTCGTGCTTTACTGCAGTGTTTTGGAAGAGTCTTCAGACAGCGATGGGAACAACATTAAACTTGAGTTTAGCCTTTCATCCGTAGACTGATGGACAGACTGAATAAGTCAGTCAAGTGATGAAGGATATGCTATGTGCTTGTGTTATTGATTTTGAGAGTTGTTGGGAAACGCACTTACCTTTGATCGAGTTTTCCTACAACAACAGTTATCATTCGAGCATAAGGATAGCACCATTCGAAGCTTTGTACAGAAGACATTGCCGATAACCGTTATGTTGGGCTGAAGTCGGAGATACTCAACTTTTTCAGACAAAAATGGTACGAGAGACCTGTGAGAAGATTCAGATTATATGTGAGAAGATGAAGAAAACTCAAACCCGACCCAAGAATTATGCTAACAAGCGACGCAAAGACTTAGAGTTTATAGTAGGAGATCACGTGCTACTCAAGGTTTAACCTATTTAAGGTATCGTCAGATTTGGTTAGAAGTGAGACAAGTTATTGTCGTAATTCATCGGACCATTCAAGATTCTAAAACGTGTTGGGAAGGTTGGTTATCGACTTGCGTTGCCGCCGAAGATGTCAGGAGTGCACAACATTCTCCACATCAATATGCTGAAGAAGTGTGCTCATAACCCAGCACATGAGAACTTCAAAGATATTGAGGTCAAGGAAAACATTACATTCAATGAAGGACCCGTGCGGATTTTAGATCATGGAATCAAGAAGCTCAGAAATAAGGAGATTCTGTTAGTGAAGATCCAGTGAAAGCATCATGATGATGGAGAAGCTTCGTGGGACCTAGAGTGAAAGATGCTTGAGAAGTTTTTATTTTTGTTTTATACCTTGTATGTTTTCGATTTCGAGGACAAAATCACTAATGAGTGGTGGATCATGTAATACCTGTATTTTCAATAATTATTTATGCATAGAGATTCCACTTCAATGGATCGAAGTTAGTTTGAGCGATCAAGCATTTCAATGTTCAAGCGATCGAACCCTGTTCAATTGATCAAAACCCTACCAACATGAATTTATGATGTGGTCCCTACTTCAATGGATCAAACCCCTGTTCAATCTATCAAAGCCCACCAATCTTCTCTCGAGCGATCAATCACACTTCGAGCGATGGAACCTGTAATCATGAGATTTCCAGGTTTCACACAAAGATAGCCACTTGTGCCCCCCCCCCCCCCCCTCTATATATACATTGTGCTTGTGTGCTTGTGTGTGTTTTGCTAAACCAAGAGTTTAGAGAAAGTTATGTGCTTGTGTTTTATATATATACACATACATACACCCATATATATATCTACACACACATAAATATATTAAGTTAGGACAGAGAAGAAGAATAAAAAGAAGAAGAAGAAAAGGAAATGAAGAATAAGACAATTAGAGAAGGAGACAGAGAAAGATAGAGAAAGAGAGAGGAGGTCATTGGAGTGAAAGCTCGGAGCTCAAGCGAGCCAAACGCGCCCGTACGATCGTTCAGTGAGTTCCAAACTCACTCAGTAACTTAGTCACAATGTTTTACGAGTTTGGTATATTTGAAAAGCACCCAAACACCCCCTAACAGATTCTAGACGTTTACTGCCAGAACCTGCAGAAGACGAAGTTCGAGCAATCGAACTAAGTTCAATTGATCGAACACACTGAATCTCAATCCATCAAAATGACTTCAATCGATCGAGACCATCACCACTTTAATCGATCGAGCATACTTCAATCAATCAAACTTCACTTTCTTCAAGTGATTAAGAGGACTTCAATAGATCGAACCCTAGCAGAACTTAGATGCTTTCCTTTTAGTTTATATTCATAATATATTACTATTTAATCGATAATTCATGTTCCTATTATGCGACATTATGGATTACAAGGTAATGGGATATAATAATGAGATTATTGAGATAATTGTGGTGAGTAACGTAGTCGAGTTCGAAACATTGGTATTAATACGACACGATAACAAGATAAGTTATAATAGTGAGTAAAATGGGATAGTCTGCTGACTAAGTCAGTGGTATATTGGTTATGTTCAAGGTTGTGTAGTCGAGCTGATGATTCGCTCAGGTTGAATCCGATAAGCGTGTAATAAGGATTTAACCAGAATCGTGGAAGCTATGGGTGTACAGTACTCGCAAGCGTTCTTAGAAGCAGTGAATAGTAAGCGTTATTAAAAGTGGTGAATAAGAGTAGTTGTGGCATGCCTATAGTTTATATTTACCAGAACTATGTGTGTACAATACTCACAAGCTTTCTTAACAGCGGTGAACAACAAGAGTTCCTAAAAAGCAGTGAACAAGAGTACATGGTACGACCATAGACTAGTTGTTATATGAGAATGATGTATGGTGTTCGTAAAAGTTCTTAAAAGTGGTGAACAGTAAGGGTTCTTAAAAGCAGTGAATAAGAACACTAGTATGTCATGATGATATAATCAGTACGAGATAGTCAGTTGGGATTTTTGTATATTCAGTTTTAGAGTTGATAAACGAGGAAAATTGATTAATGATGTGTTTCAATAAAAGAGGAAAGGATATTATTAATATCATGACTGTACATCGTTCACGACGTGTAATTATGTTATTTCTATGAGACTATGTTAATTAGTTCTCACTCAGCTTTCTGTAAGCTGACGGCCTTTATTGCCTGGATGTTCCCTGTCCAGACTACCCTGTCCTTAACAATACATGCAATGATGTGTACGATGATGGCTACTGCCCGGAGGGGGATTATGCAGAGGGTGGCCACATAGATGTCGAATATGCTAGAGAAGGCTGTTATGCTAACGACTACCTTTATGCTAGTTGAAGAGTTGAAGATAGTTGTATCTAGTTCATATTTCTGTTGTTTCTGTAGAACTTTAGTTTAATGATTGAAGTAAGTTTTATAACGGATGTTTCAAACACTTGGTGCATTGATTCTGGTACGACTAACCATATCTATAATTCATTGTAAGGGTTCAGATCTACTAGAAAATGCAGTGATAGGGAGATCGTGCTGACTCTGGGACCTAGCGCAACCATTTTCACGGTTATTATAGGAATGGTAGTTTTAGAATTTGAGGACAATGAGACTTTAGTTTTATCAGATATACTTTACATCCCTTTGATGAGACTTAATTTAATTTTAGTTACTAATTTATCGAATAAAGGTTATTCTTTTTATTTTCAAATTGATGTTGTCATTAAAGGAAATGGTTCCTTTATATGTTATGTTGTTAAAACTAACGACTTGTATGTGATCACTCCAAGTATTTCTAATGATTCTAATATGAAACTTAATAACTCAGTGGTAATTGTACCATATAAAAGAAAGGAAGTTTCCACTGATCCAACAAGGCTTTGGCACATGAGGCTTGGCCATATCAATCTAAATAGGATTGGCAGACTAGTCAAAGAAGGGATCTTAGGCAATTTGGTTCTCGAACTAATGAAAGTCTGTGAGTCATGCTTAGAGGGTAAAATAACCAAAAGGCGCTTTTATGCAAAGGGCAACAAGACCAATGCATTATTATAATTAGTTCATACTGATGTGTGTGGACCAATAAATATTAGAGCTAGAGGTGATTATGAGTATTTCATTACATTTACCAATTACCACTCTAGGTATGGATATGTGTACCTAATGTAGCAAAATTCTGAAGCCTTTGAAAAGTTTAAAGAGTTTAGGACTGGAGTAGAGAAGCAATTGGTCACAAATATCAAGGCCATTCGATCTGATCGAGGTAGAGAGTACCTCTCTAATGAGTTTATTGATCACCTTGTACAGAATAGGATTCTGTCATAGTTGACTACACCTGGTATACCTCAGCAGAACGGTGTAGCAGAGAGAAGAAACTGGACTCGTTTAGACATGACTAGGTCGATGATGAGTTTTTCTGAGTTGCCATTATTTCATTGGGGTCATGCTTTTGAAACTGCTGTGTACTTACTAAATCTTGTTTCAAGCAAATCCGTTCCTAAGACACCATGGGAGATATGGATTGGACACAAGCCCTCTTTGCAACAACTTCGGATATAGGGGTGTCCAGCACATATGCTAAAGGAAAGATGAACAAATTATAAATTAAGATTAGAAGTATATTACTTTGTAAGGTATCCAAAGGGTACTTATGGATGGCATTTTTATGATCCCAGAGAACAGAAAGTGTTTGTTAGTACAAATGTTATTTTCTTGGAGGATGATTATATCATGAACTATAAACCTAAAGAAATGATAGATCTGAGAGAAATAGATGGAGAGCCCCTCAATTCCTCTAACAGTTAAAAGTGCGATGTAAGATAAGAAAACACCACATCTTTACCCATTTCCACACTGGTACCTCATTGTAGTGGGAGGATTATCAGCCAGCCTGATAGATGCATGTTCTTAGGAGAAATTTTTAAAGTTGTCTCTATAGAATCTGAATCTGATCTCTCCATGTACGAAGAGGCAATGGCTAATGTTGATTCAGCTCATTGGGTTAAATCTATGAAGGCTGAATTTGAATCTATTGATTCCAATCAAGTCTGGGATCTTGTAGAACTTCTAGCCAATATTAAACCCAATGGCTGTAAGTGGGTCTACAAGAGGAAAGAGGATCTGATGAAAAGGTTGAGACCTTTAAAGTAAAGCTTGTAGCAAAAGGTTATACTCAAAGAGAGGGCATTGACTATGTTGTACCCTTCTCGCTGATAGCTATGCTCAAATCCATCAGAATACTCTTATCCATTGCCGTGTACCTAGATTTTGAGATCTGGTAGATGGATGTCAAGACTGCATTCTTGAATGGAAATCTTAAGGAGGACATCTATATATGCAGCAATCATAAGGGTTCATAGCTAGTGGGAAAGGTAAATTAGTATGTAAGTTCCAAAAGTCCATTTATGGGCTTAAGCAGATATCCAAGAGTTGGAACATTCATTTTGACCAAGGGGTCATATCATTTGGTTTCATACAGAATCTAGATGAACCTTGTGTATAGAAGAAGTGTGAAGGCCCTGGTGGCTTTTCTTGTGCTTTATGTTGAGGACACTCTACTCATCAGGAATGATGTAGCGGCATTGTCAACGGTTAAGGTTTGGCTAGCTAGTACTTTCAATATAAAGGATCTAAGAGAGGCAAGCTAAATCCTTGGGACAAAGCTCTTTCGAGATCGTAAGCGAAAGAAAATGGGATTATCTTAAGCTGGTTATATCAAGAATGTGATAACTAGGTTTTCCATTGATAATTCGAAGAAAGCTTTATGACCTTTCAAGCATGGTTTAATATTCTCTAAGAACCAGTGTCCTACGACATAGGAAGAGAGGAATCACATGACAGGAGATCCTTCTGCTTTGGTAGTAGGAAGTTTCACATATGCAATGTTATGCACTAGACCAGATATCTGTTTTGCCATTGGCATGGTTAGCAATTATTAGTCGAATCTTTGTCCAGAGCATTAAATAGCCGTTAAGCACATTCTCAAGTACTTGAGAAGAACTAAAGATTACATGCTTATATACGACGGTAGTGAGTTAATTCTAGTGGGATACAATAAATCAGACTTTATGTCAGATAAGGATCGAGGAAGTCAACATCTCGATATCACTTTACCTTAGGAGGTGGTGCTGTTAGTTGGACGAGCATTAAGCAAAAATGTATTACAGACTCAACTATAGAAGCTGAGTATGTGGCTGCTTATGTAGCCATAAAGGAAGTTGTTTGGCTCAAGAAGTTCCTTATAGAGCTCGAGGTGGTACCAGTGTCATTGTCACCTATTACGCTAAACTGCGATAATAGTGGGATAGTGGCTCAGTCCAAGGAGCTAAGGAACTACGGAAAGGGAAAACATTTTGTGGATAGCGGCATTTGGGCCCACTTTTGTTTAAAACATTTCTTCAATTTTTCAAAGACAAAGAGTCGCCACTTAATGTTTTTAAAAGGAAAATTAAGAAACCATTTTAAAAGCAAACTGAATGGGGTCGCCACAAAAGTGGACTTATAATGGAGGTCACCACAAAAGTGGGCTTTTTATGAGAGGGGTTATATGAATGGGCTTTCGAAGGTAATTGCCACGAAAGTGAGCTTTGGAGAAATTGATTTCCTGCATCTGCGGACCCTTGAAAGGAATAAAACGAATTTTTTTGAAAGAGAGAAGCCACCTATGCCCCTATTCTTGGACCCTTCATATTTCCATTTTAGCATTGTGTTCTGATAGTGTTTAATACTCCTGTTTGCATTGCCTTCGGATGCTCATGAATGATTTCCAAACGTTTATTCATCGTCTTAAATCCACACATTTGAGACCATTATTGACTCATCAAAGGAAGACAAACTTGACAAAGCAATTACTCAATACGACTGACTCAAACTCTGTATTATTATGAATCAATGGGCTTTCGTCGTGAATAATGTATTATCTCACATTTCATTTATTCATCATCTTACAATTGTAGTACTTCACTGATAAATCTAAACTTTGAAGATTCTCCCTTTTCGAGTTAGCTGATTCTTTTCCTATCGAGAGTGTGCTTCAAATTAGTGCTTTAGCTTAGAGAATAAAAGACATTCTATTTCAATCCATTCAAAACAAACTTGATTACTTGAGAACTTGTCTCTGACATGGAGCGATTTTGGCAAACGAATTTCGCCCCTAGTTTGAATAGGACTTGAAGGCATTGCTTTTGGGATTAAATGAGGTGTTCAGCAAACGAAGTTTGCCCCTAGTTTGGTGATATATATATATATGGTTTCAGGAAAACTTACACAAGTTTGCCCCTATTTTGAAGGAAGGAATCCAACGGCACGAATGGTGATACTTACAGTTTAGGGATGGTTATGGACTGAGAACCTTGTAAGGTTCGCCTAGTTATCCCTGAACGGGAATCAGGTCCAAAGTAGTTCGACCAAGGACCGAAAGAAAGATGCCATGAGGTGGTAAGGGTGATGACCGAACCGAGCAGGTTGTCTATGTATCCCCGAGTGGGAATCAGGTTGAACGTAGTTCAAGGATTCTGGAGGTTTTGAAAGAATATGGCTTCAAGAATTACAGGCTCTTCAAGCCATGTTGCCACTCATGTCTGGTGATTGCGTGTCACTTGTGGCAGCCCTTGTATAGCATGATGGACTATTTTCCCACATTTTTTTTTTCTTTTCTTCTTTTCCTCTCTCTTCTTTTTTATTTGATGGTTGATTCTTTTCACCTTTTCACTAGCCAATCAATCTTTACAACTCTCATAATGCATAATGTTTAATTCATACTCTATCTACTCACAAAGCAATATCAACCCTTCAAATCTCAATTTGTTTTTCTCAAAGATATCTCTGTATTGTTTTAGGCCCACTCATTAATTGAGACTGAATGATACTTTCAAATCTCTCTCTTTTCATTTCCAATTTATTTTCTTTGTTTAGCACAACTCAAAGCCTTAAGATAATTCATGTGCTAATGATGTACTTTGAAGCGCCCAAGAATTATCAATCTTATTTATTCTCTGCCTTTTCTTTTCTCATTCCTCATTATCTCTTTTTCTCTCCATGATTTTGACTTGTTAGGATTTAGGTCTTGAAGTCAACACGCATATTATTTTTGCTCTAACTTTTGCTTAGGCGCCCTTCGGGTTTTCATCCTAGCGAGCTCATATTTCTTTTTCTTCTTTTTTTTTTCTTTTTTTTTGTACTTTAACTTTTGCCTAGGCGCCCTTTCGGGTTTTCATCCTAGCGAGCTTCTTTTCTTTTTGTCTTTTTTTTTGTGCTTTAACTTTTGCCTAGGCGCCCTTTCGGGTTTTCATCCTAGCGAGCTTCTTTTCTTTTTCTCACTTATTTTCTTTGAACAAGAAGTTCATTTAAAATATCTATCTACCATCATCAAGAACCAAGTTTATGGATTTGGACTATGCGCTCATCTTTTAGGCTTGGTATTTGGGAGAAGGGGATGGTGAGCAAGCTTGAAGTTCCAAGTTCAATTTTTCGAGATTGAGCGAGAGCATCTTTAAATTCTTAAAGTAAAGCTAATCAATTCTCTACTCCTCCTTGGTTTTGGCACAAAATTTTCTTTGTCATTTGGGGATCCATTTTTAATGCAAAGATTTATCAACAAAATATCTTCCATCATCATTTGAAAGGTGGTTTTATTTTTGTTTTCTTCCTTTCTTAGTTTAATGATCCATTTATTCACAACTATGCACATTGAACCAAGCATAATGGATTTTATTCAACTCGAATAGAAGGAGGATTACATCACTCAACTTGATAAAAAGACTTGAAAATAAACTTGATAGCTGATTGACTCAGAGATTCGACTAGACTTGACACTTGACTCCTCCTTGACATGACTCGATTACCGGACTAGACTTGACTTGATCACAATTGGAGTGTCATAGATGATTTTCAATTTATTAGGTTTCTAATAGCATCCATAGTTGGTTTAGCAGCAGCAGTTCCAAACACTATCATCTCACTATCATCATTTGAATCTTCGGGTTCGCCTTCCCCCAATAGTATGTGTGTAGAAATGTCATCCATATTCATGGCCTAATTTTCAGCGGGATAATATTCATCTGACTCATACCAAGGATTGCCAATGCCTTTTTCTATCTTGTTGACTGGGTCGGGGCCAACTGGTAGTTGCACACTTGTGGAGGCAATAAATCCCGTGAGAGTGCTCGGTGATGGCTAGGACTGAAAGGGCTGCATGTCATGTAAAATGTTTCTCGGTGGGTTCTGCGGAGGAGTGATGATTTTCTGCTCAATGAGATCTTGGATATCATGGCAGAGTTACATGCAATAATTGGTCGTGTGGCCAGGGGTCTAGTAGTAGGCGCAGTACAAGGATAGATCACATTTGTGAGACTATGGATTGGGTGGTGGCCTTGTGTGCTGGTTTGGCTTGATTGAGGTGACCACTCTTGATGAGGTGACCAAAGGCCATGGATAACATCATACCAAGGTTGATGAATATTCTTGGCTTGCTGGTTTGGCTTGATTTTGGATTTGACTTTGAGCTTGAGTTGGCTTTTGGGTTCAGATATGTGCTTGGAATGGCTCTTTGGTTAGATGGGATTGGGCCTGGATATGGGCTTTGGTGATAGGCTAGGTTTGGACATGGGCTTTGGTTATTAATTGGGCTTGGGTGCATGGCTGGATTTGGACATGGTTGTTGGTGCTTCTTTGAGCGATCCATTATTCTCTTCTCCAGCTGACATCTTTTCCTCATTATGACCCATTTGATCTTTCGATATTTGAATGAACTTAAGCATGACCTTCTCCAATTGCTTCACCCTTGAATCTTTTTGCTCAACAATGGCCTGCAGTTTGCTCACTTTCTCCTCCAAAGCTCTCAAGGCGATTGGTGGATCAATCTCAACATGATGATCCATGTTCTCTTCTAATCAAGAAAGACGAACCCAAGAAGATTAGAAGTGTCATTACTAAGGGATCTGGTTGTTCCACTCTTTCGAAAAATCCATAATATAAATGAAAAAAGGTCCGTATGCAAAATTGATGTCAAGAGGCGAGGAATTTTGAGGTACTATTTTGATCTTGATTGGAGAGAAGATGTTGTGAATTTTTATGCTACATGAATGCAATGACAAAATGTTCATGCTTTGATGATTTGATGTGGCTAATGCATGCACCGTACATATGTCACACATATTAAATGCAAGTGTGTACGTGTGTGTGTGTGTGCCTATTCTATATGTAAAAGAAATGAAAAAAATTCTAATCCTAACATATAAACACATAAGCACATAATATCCTCACTCATGTCAAGTGCGCTAATTTCTCCTTTCATTGTGATTTTCACTACACTTTCAAGGATTGGGTATTTAATATTTTTGAAATTCATTTGCAATGCATTTCTTGGATGATGAAATCTTTTGAAAATAATTCCTGAGAATTCTTTTGAAAATGATGATGTTTGGACACTCCTTAACAAAGATGACTGAAATTTTGCTTTAAAGTTCATTTGAAAAGCACTTCTCCCGAAAATAATTCCCAACATTTCTTATTAAAAATGATCTGGTTGAAACTTTGTTTCGAAATTCCTTTTAAAAGCATTTCTTTCAAAAACAATTCCCATATGATTTTTGGATTTTTCCTTTGAAGATGATCCTGTGAAAATAGATTTTAACAAATATTAGTTTGAAGCTTTAATCAAAAAGTTAACTCCAAAGATTTTTGAAAGAGTGGTTGAAAACTTTGGAAAAAAGATGGCAAAAATCCGTTTACTTTCAAAGATGGATTTAAAATACTTTGGATAGAAGGATCACATGATCGGATTATCAACGTACATTTTATGAATTCGGATACATAGAAGGTCACTGATGCTTAGCTAAGCATGATATAAGAGATGTGATCTTATAATCAAGATTCAGCATTGTAGACACCCAATTTTGACCACACTGATAGGATTTAGGGTGGACAACGTCTTGGAGGATTCGATGATGAAAAGTACCCCGTGGAAGGTACTGGATTCCACACAATCAGAAGATCGGACTTCGGAAAGTGACTTCAAGCTCAGAAAAGCCCTTTTCCATGGATAAATCCCGGTTTTGTCAAAATCATCTCTCAGAATTCATATTCTCTCAGGGTTATATGAACATTAAGTGTTCTAAACGCAGTATTCTAGGTATCCAGAGATTCAATTTTAAAGAAAAGTTCGAAATCGACGCACATTTGAAAGCAATTTTGGAAAAGACGTCATTTGATTTCAAAAAGACGACGAAAGTTCCGGAGGACTTCCGGACTTCAATTGGACTTCAATTCTCATTATAAAACCTCTGGAAATATTTTTATACTGAAATTCAACCTGACAGCTTTCCAACGGTACGTAAACGGACGATTTCGGACACCAAAAAGCATTTTTACAAAAATCTGGAAAAGCAGTGCGCATGAAATTTGAAACAGAGCTTGTGGGTGACCAGAGGGACCCAAATAGTAAGTGGCGGTTTTGGGTATGGGGGTGGCGGGTCCCACCATAACCGCCACTTCCATTTGTGTCCTCCACGGAGCTTTTTGAGTTCCAGACCCTTCTAGAAGCTTCCCACTGCGAGGAAATTGCCTGGAAATTGCGTTTAAGCTCCGAAATGGCCATTTTAACCCTCTTTTAAGCTCTAAAAATCCTGTTTTAACCCTGAAACTTAAGAGCTAAGTCTTCAAAACTCTATATAAGATCTCATACATCTCATATGAGATCACATCTTAACACACTAGACACTTGGAAGAGATACACTTGAATATACTTGGAGATACAAACACACATAGAAGCACATACAAGAGAGATAAGTATACTTTGAATATACTTTCAATTTAGGTGAATTCTAGAGAGAGAAAATTATGAATTGAATTTAGATTAACTTAGGCTAATTAGACCACAATTTGAACATCAATTGCCTCCCTCAACTTCCATGGATGAGTGCTTGAAGAACACTTGAATAACACTTGAAGAAGAAGATCTTCAAATCAATTTTGGTCTTGTAATTGAGAATCCTCCAAGAGGTAAACACTATAGTTCATCTCTAATTCCTACTTTGTATATATAGATCTATAAGATTTGGATCTAATTTAGTTCTATTTCTACTTATTAGAACACTCATCTTCTTCCTCTCATGTTCTTCACACACTCACATAGTTAGATCCAAATCTCTTTGATTTTTATTGATAATTTACAATTAGAGATTGTTTTTCACTTTGATTTTCAATTTTGGTTTCATTCTTCAATTTTAGTTTAGATTCATGCATACATGATTATATATATATACATATATCTATTTTGAATTCCATGATGGTTTGGAAATATGATCTATGAGAAGGATGATTTCTATGTTCATACCTATCTCTTGATTATTCCTATTACCTAGAATTCCTATTGAATTTCATCTCCAACATGATATTTATAAGTCCCTTTGATCCTTGATCTAAAAGTTCTTCATAGAACTTGAGGGCTAAATTGATTGGGAATCATGATAATTAAGTTGATCTATGAGTTTGATCTCTCTAATAAGCTTCAACTATCACTAAAATGTTTTCCTCACACTTTAAAATGAACTAGATAAAAATTCAGCAAAGCAGATTGGTTTTGTCCATTAGATTTGGTCCATCAAAACCCATAGTTTGATGGATTTCAAATTTTCTGGGTAAACTTTGATGAATTAGCTTTCATCCGGTCCGTTTTGAGAGCTTTTAGGATTCATATACTATTTTTAGAAATTGTTGAGAAATCGGTTGACAGATTTGAACATCGTCTCTTTGTGCTTGAATTTCAGAAAATCTATAATAGTTATCGACGTTCCGCTTTTTGGGGATGATTCCTAACTCATATATCTATATGCCGATGTAAAATCGTGAGCATACGATCGAGTTAGGATCGTTTTCTAAGCGTTTAAAGTTGATACAACTATTCTGGAATTTTCTAAGTTTAATTACAAATATGATTATGTATACAAAATGGTCATACCTTGATCACTCAACAACAATTGATGAATAAAACTTGGTTTAGAAATCACCTAGGATAAATGGATGAGAGATCAAAAGCTTAAATCAACTTGGTTAACATGATTCATGAACTTCTATTATACTTCTATTATGTTTTGCATTCATTTGTCAAATGATACCAAATTTCCAGAATAACAGAGTCTGTTTAAAACACTTTTTCAGAAACCTTGTGATTACAGAATGTCCATGGGTTTATTTTTATCATATACTACAATGAAATAGCTTTCTTTTGACACCAAATAGAGCTTCATATGATTTTTGTAGATTTAATTATGATTTTTACAAGAACAGTGGACAGTCCTGATCCACTGTTCCCAAAACATTTATTTCTCAAACAATAAAATTGATATTGAGGTCCCACTTTTTGGAGAAGTTCCCTAAGACATGTATCTAACTTTCTGTAAAAGGGTTTTTATCCAGCTCATGTTTAAGACCACTTTTGATAGGATTCATTAGAGGTTGCTGAATCTGGAAATTTGATTGATGACATGTTTTCTTTGTTTATCATGCATATCATTTGTTTGCTTGTATTTTTGCAATGCTTGGGTATTCTTTGGTATATTAGTGCAGAGAATTAAGTGCCTCGGACCCGGACTTCGATTTGTGGTTTGCCTCGTCTACATGTGGCTTAGTGCCCATGTATCATGTACTATCTTTATCCTTTCTCTTAGAATTTTTCTAGGTTTACAACTTTGATTTCAACGACACATTTCCTTTAGGATAAGTCTCCGTTTATATGATTATTTGTTAGAGACATCTTATCTAGGATTGTTGCATGATTGCATTGCACGTTTACATTCTTTTTGCTTTCGCGACTCCGCTTGAGTCAACCAATGTAAGTCTTCTCGTTCCCTTTGCATATCATGACATGTTTACTTTATTTGCATCGGTCCCGGGCGGGACTAGCCACTGTGAGTATACTTCTCCCTTGTATTGCATGAGCATCCGCTTTCTACTTGATTTAGTCTCTTGAAATGATTTTCATTAGATGTTTCTTTTTGCCATGTATATATCTATCTAGTATGTTTGAGGAAACAACATCTATTATGAATTAATAACAAGGATATTTGAATCAAGGCCTACCATTCGGTAGGGCGAGGAGGGGGTGCTTTAGTCCTGCTTGGGCTCCTTCCCCTCTCGTACCAAGACCCCCGAACCTTGTTTCTGGTAATGAAGGGCGAGTAACCTTATTCAATTTTGGGCGAGTCAAACTTGGGTTTCCTAATTCCCGATAAAAATTAGGTGGCGACTCTTTGTCTCTAGGATCGCGTGAGGAAGTCCTAGTTTTTCCTGAAGTGTGCTCCTTGGGATCCGTCCCGGGACACTATCGAGGGAGAGCGTCAGGACCTCCTCCTCCATTCGCGACGGTCCACAATCTGGCGACTCTGCTGGGGATTTGAACATGAAACCGATGGTTTCTTGTTCTTCGAGGGTTTGACTTGAGCCAAAGAATATCCTTGTTATTAATTCAATAATCATGTTGTTTCTGCCTGCATTTGCACTTGCATTGTTCTTTCACCGCGACTACTTGAGATCATTGCCTTGAAGATAGAGGGCCCTCTTTCCTCTATTTGTCAAGAGTTTTGGTAGCATGTAGTCACCGTTAGCCTTGTACCGCGTGCGGTATATAGAGCCTATGTGTGAACGGCACGCCCTCGGGGAGGCGGTCAACCACACCGTTGAGCTTGCTAATGGACCCTTTATGAGACTAAAACCCGGCCTTTGCATATAGTTTCTATAGAACCCTTCAATTAGGATCTTGATTATCATCTTTGATTAGGACAATGTGATGAATTACTTGCGCTTGCCCGTAAGGGATTATGTGGATGATGAGGACGTGTATGCGAAGGCATCATCAAACCTTGTATGGTGGATTCCTCTAGGGTAGTATGGTCTTTATCCGAACATCCAATCACTATTTGAGGACAATTTTGAAAATTTTTGAAATTATAAGCACTTCTTTGAAAAACCCCAAGTCTTTCGAAAATTCCAAGAATATCCCTTTTGAAAATTTGCTTTAAGATTCACTTTCACAAAATCTTTCCAAAATTCTCCTTAGATTTTAGAGAATTTCAAAATTCCTATTTCCAGAAATCATGATCACACTTTGATGATTCAATTTCAAATTCTCCTAGATTTTAGAGAATTTCAAAAAAAAAAATAAAAAATTTTACTTTGGTCTTCAAGAAATCATGATGATTCAATTTCAAAATCTTCCTCTCAGATCTTAGAATTTCAAAATTCCCACCTCAATTTTTAAGAATCATGATTTCTCACCACAAGCATTGATGGTTCAAAAATTCTTTTGAAAATTACAAATCTCCCCATCTCTTTCAAAGATTTTCATGAAAAATTTCAATTTTGAAAACATGAACCATCAAGAATTTCAAAACTCAAAATCCTTGGATAATGATTGGATTAGTAGGGTGATTAGCATACTCAAGGAATCTTATGTGCTTATGTGCTGATGTGCTAGGTCTAAGCTAGATTAAGGTGCATTGCATTTAGATTAGATTGCATTTCATCTGCATTGCATGCACTACACGAGCATTGCATATACGACTCACGAGTGCGACGCCTCTAATATACTTTTAAAAAAGAAAAGTTTTGTTTTCCTCAGAATTTTGAAAGCTTGAAAAGATTTCTTTGATTTTAAGAAAAATGTTTTTGAAAAAGGAAATGATTTTCCATTTATGATTTCCATCTTTGTAAATCCACCTTCTTATATCATTCTTTAAAAAATTCTTTTGCAATAAAGATACCCGATTATTTGAAAATCCCTAAATAAACCAGATAAGAAAAGATAGGACCGAAAAGTTGTACTCCTTTCTGGGTCAGAGCTCCGAACAGCCGTTTGATCAGATCAGGGTTAGAAGAAGGAACAGCCGAGTCGACTAGGGTTGAAGATATGACATACGAAGCGGATATGGAAGCCAGATTGGCCGCAATGCAAGCTGCCTTGGATCAGAGCAGGGAGCAGAATCGAGAACAACTTGCCACTATGATGAGAATGATTGAGCAGCTAACTAATCCACCACCACCACCTCCAGAGCATCATGAAGAAGAAGATTTTGGGGAGACAGTTCAACCAAAGGTTCAGCTAGATCAGGAAATTCAGGACAAGTTGGCCAAGATCGACAAACTAGAGAGTGTGATCAGAAAGAGCAAAGGGGTGGATGAGTATTTGTTCGATGTTGAAGGGTTGTGTGACGCTCCAAAAACCAAACTCCCAGAGAAGTTTAAGATGCCGCATATTGAATTTTTCAATGGAACTGGAAATCCGAAGAGCTATCTGAGGCTTTATGTAGGAACTTTGCAGCCTATGGGCATTGAATCTGACCTCTTCGCTCTATTGTTTCCAAGAGTTTTGAGTGGAGCAGCACTTTCATGGTACTTGACGTTGGAACCAGCCATAACCAGAGATTGGGAGGCATTGGCCAAAGCTTTCGTGGCTCAATATTCATATAACCAGTTGTTTGATGTAACTGCAAGAGATCTAGAAACCACCCGACAAGAGTATAGGGAATCCTTCGCAGGTTTCCTTACTCGTTGGAGAGCTAAAGCTGCTCAAATGACTAGCAGGCCAGCGGAAAAAGATCAGGTCCGAATGATCGTCAAGAATCTACAGCCCGAATACTTGGAAAGGCTAGAATTTCAGTCCATTGTGAGTTTCGAACAGCTGTTTGATGTGGGAACTTTGATAGAAGATGCCATTAGAGATGGAAAGATCAAGAAAGAAAGCACGAGCAATCGATACAGAAAGACAGAAAGGCCAGTCTATCATCAGTCTGCTGACGTCAACACACTATCTCCTCAGCCTTTTCAGAAAGAGCGTCGAAGTATGGCTAATGCAAGAGGAAGTCAAAATCAGAAACAGTCGAGAGAGAAAAGAGAATTTTCCGACTTGGGGATGCCACTAAGCACCGCACTTGAAAGAATGATAGAAAAAGGGTACTTGCAGAAATTGGAACCTAAACCAGAGCCAAATCCACTTCCACCGGGTTTCAAAACAGAGTTCTTTTGTGACTTTCATCAAGGCCGTGGACATAGCACAGATAGATGCTGGAGACTTCGCCATGAAATTGAAGACTTGATTGAAAAAGGGGTCATCTCCCCTCCTCCCTCTCAGCCAAATGTTCAGAAGAATCCTCTCCCTAATCATAAAGGGAACATGCCAAATGTTAACTTTGTAGAAGAAGGATCTCAGATTTATAACCCAAAGATCTACATCACATCCTCGAATCAACCAGCTATGGATGTTCAACTTCCGGAAGACGCTGCAATTTGCATCTTGAGGAATATGGAAGAGGAAGAATGGGTCGAAGAAGCACTGGCTTTTGAAGAAGAAATAGCCAACGGAAATCTTACAATTGAATGGTGGGATCCCAATGCCATCACCGACGACTCGATCTGGTATGAGGAAGAAAAGCCCATAGAAGCAGTCACCGAGAAACAAAGCACTGAGCCGATAGAAGAATTGCTAAAGCCTGTCGAGAACCTTGAAATCAAAGATGACGATCTTATTGCAATGATGGAAGAAGAAGAAGATTGGTGGTATGATGATGAGGATGATTCCGTTAATAATACCATAATCCCCGATGATTCTGTTTGGAAAATCACTGTTGGCACCGAAAAGTTAGCCAAAGAACTTGAGTCTATCTGGATCACCAATGAAGCAAACCACTTGACCCGTTCCGGACGTCATTTCAAGCCTCATGAGTTAGAAAATCGTGGAAAAGAAACATGGAATGAGAAAGAAGTCGTCAAAACAAAAGAGGCTGGTAAAGGAGCCGTGAGCGAAGAAGAAGATGAAATCTTAAAGCAATTGAAGAAAACACAAGCTTGGATCTCAGTATGGGGATTACTTATGACCTCTCACAAACACAGGCAGGCCATGCTCGATACTCTCAATCGTTTGGATGTTTCTGTCAATACTACTCCCGAAGATCTAGTAAACATGATCTCTTCAAAGCCTTGTAAGCCTGTAATCACATTCACAGATGAAGATTTACCGCCGGAAGGAGCACACCACAACAGAGCTCTCTACATCACTGTACATTGCCTGGGGAATAGAGTACCGGTCTGCTTGGTAGATAATGGGTCAGCCTTGAATGTATGTCCTCTCCAAACAGCTCTCAGAATGGGGTTGTCTATTTCAGAACTCTTGCCATCAACACAAACTGTGAGGGCCTATGATAACACCAAAAGGGCCATTGTGGGAATGATTAAGTTGAAAATTGAAGTCGGGCCATTAAACAAAGAAGCTGATTTCCAAGTGATTGATATTCCGGCTAGCTTTAATCTGCTATTGGGACGTCCGTGGTTACATGTGAATGATGCAGTCGCCTCCACTCTCCACCAGAAAGTCAAGTTCATCTGGAAAGGGGATGTGGTAACAATCTTTGGGGATAGCTGGATCAAAGAAGAAGGGACAAGCCATGGTCCTGTGCTAGAAGTCCAAACACCGGAAGAAGAAAATGAATTAGGAGGATTCAACTTTGTGGGAATGATAAATGAAGGAGCTAAGAAAAAGAAATCCGTTTGGGATCGACTCAGCTATGAGAAGAAACTTCCTGATGCATCTGTCTGGGGCGAAGAAATCACTCCGATCAAGAAAAAGAAGCCGTTCATCACCGGACGCGAATATAGAAAGATGTTCGAGAAGGGAAACCCGGTTGCCAAAGATCTACAAGAAGAAGTGGGACAGAATTGGATCCCTGAAGTCATGCCATTGTACTTTGACCAGTATGCCAATCCTAAAGTGGCTCATATGGTGCGGAAGATGAACTATTTTCCTGGAATGGGGCTAGGTCGTCGTCAACAAGGAATAACTGAACCACCGAACTTCCACGAACAGAAAGATAAATCTGGGCTTGGGTATCAATTGACTGAAGAAGATAAAAAGAAGATGACAAAAGGAAAAGGGCCGATGGTTGTTTCTGGGCCAAGAATCCTGAATGGATACTTCGTGAAAGAAGGCGATGACTTTCCCTTCTGTGGGTTCCCTGAACCATGGTATGATCCGGCTACCAAGAACATTAAGCCTGGATTTGAGATTTTCTTCAAACATGAGTTCTCCGACTATGAGGATCCGTTCTTGTATACTCCGCCTATCAAGAAAGAAAGGAAGGACTGGGCTGAGCTGATGACAAGTGATGATTTGAACATGCTAATGGATGAAGAGCTGAACATGCTGATGGATGCCGAAGAAGCACTGGGAAATGTGAAAGAAATCAAGCCAATAGAGGGAGCTCTGAACAATTGGGTGATAGAATCGGAAGTCAACAAATCCCCTCCCCCATTTCCCCGGAAGTCTGTAAAGGCCAATATGAGCCATGATGTTGAGTCTGCTTTTGCTTTTGATGTACCCAAAAATGTTAATGAAATGAACGAGGATTTTGCTTACTCTTCTGTGTCTGATGATCTTGATTTTGAAATTTCTGAGGATTTGCAAAGATTAATTGAAAATGAAAATGAATCTGCATGCAAGATTATTGAAGAAACTTTGCTAATAAACTTGGATAATGAAGATAATCCACAAAATGTTCATATTGGCACCACGCTCACTTCACAAGAAAGCAATGAACTAATCAACTTATTAAAAGAATTTAAAGATGTTTTCGCTTGGTCCTACCAAGATATGCCAGGCATCGATCCAGAGATTGTCCAACACCACATCCCTCTCTTTCCAAATTCAAAACCTGTTAAGCAAAAGTTGAGACGCATGAGACCCGAATGGACTTTGAAGATCAAAGAAGAAGTTGAGAAACAATTGAAAGCTGGATTCCTGATGGTAACCCAATATCCGGAATGGATAGCCAATATAGTTCCTGTGCCAAAGAAGGATGGAAGGATCCGTGTATGTGTTGACTTCAGAGATCTAAACAAGGCTAGTCCTAAGGATGATTTTCCGCTTCCACACATAGATGTTCTGGTAGATAGCACCGCGGGGCATGAGTTGTTATCATTCATGGATGGTTTCTCAGGGTACAATCAGATTTTAATGGCACCCGAAGACAGAGAAAAGACTACATTCACAACTCACTGGGGGACGTATTGCTACCGAGTAATGCCATTTGGGTTAAAGAATGCCGGAGCGACCTATCAGAGAGCTGCTACTACCTTGTTACATGACATGATCCATAAAGAGGTAGAAGTTTATGTGGATGATATGATTGTTAAGTCCAAAGAAAGAAGTGGGCATTTAACAGCACTCGCCAAGTTCTTTGAAAGATTAAGGAAATACAGAATGAGATTGAATCCACAGAAATGTACTTTTGGAGTTACCACCGGAAAGCTGCTGGGATTTCTCATCACACAGAGAGGAATTGAGGTTGACCCCACAAAGATCAAGGCTATTATGGATATGCCGCCTCCGACAAATGAAAAGGAAGTAAGAGGATTTCTGGGAAGAATCCAATTCATCAGCCGCTTCATATCTAAGCTCACTGCTACTTGCGATCCGCTTTTCAGCTTGTTGAGAAAAGGGAAGAAATTCGAATGGGACAATCAATGTCAAGAAGCTTTTGACAAGATCAAGGCTTATTTATCAAACCCACCGGTTCTTTCACCCCCGAAGTCAGGGAAGCCTTTGCTGTTGTACTTATCCGTGTCAGAGAATGCTATGGGATGCATGTTAGCCCAAGAAGGAGATGAAGGGCGTACAGAGAAAGCCATTTACTACTTAAGTAAAAGGATGACTGGATACGAATTGAAGTATTCTCCGTTAGAAAAGACATGTTGGGCTTTGGTTTGGGCCACTCGTCGTCTGAGGCATTATATGTTGGCCTTCCCTGTTGTTTTAATCTCCCGAATGGATCCTTTGAAGTACCTATTTGAAAAACCAGCATTGACCGGAAGAATCTCCCGATGGACATTGATGCTATCTGAGTTTGACTTGATACATGCTACGAGTAAATCTGTTAAAGGAAGGGCTGTCGCAGAACATTTAGCAGAACATCCGATAAATCTGGAAAATGAAGGAGAGTTCATGTTCCCTGACGAAGGATTGATGGAATTAAAAGAAGATGTGTGGAAAATGTATTTTGATGGAGCTGCAAACCAGAAAGGATATGGAGTGGGGATCATCCTTGTATCCCCTGAAGGAGCACATACCCCGTTCTCTATTAAGCTGAAGTACACTTCCACCAACAACACTGCTGAGTATGAAGCTTGTATCTTGGGGCTAGAAGCCGCATTGACTTTGGAGGTAAGGAAACTTGATGTATTCGGGGATTCCAATTTGATCATATCCCAAGTTCGAGGAGATTGGAAAGTCAAGGAAGAGAAGTTAAAACCCTATCATGAGTATCTTGATTCTTTACGAACTCGTTTCTTGCATATCACGTTCTTCTACCTGCCTCGAGAAGAAAATCAGCTAGCAGACTCTTTGGCTACTTTAGCGTCAATGATTGAGATTCCTGTGGGGATAAAGCTAACTCCTTTGATGATTGAACAAAGGGAAAAGCCGTCTTATGAGATGATTGGGGAAATAGAAGAAGCAGAAGAACTTCCGTGGTACACCGACGTGTGGAACTTCATTGAAAATGGGGAATATCCGGAAAGCGCCTCCGAGAAAGACAAGAGAGCCATAAGAAGATTCTCGGCTCAGTTCATGATTTGTGGTGGAAGTCTATTGAAGAGATCTTACAATGGATTCAACTTGACATGTCTATATGGAAACAGTGCGAGAAAGATGATGGAGCAAATTCACGAAGGGGTGTGTGGTCCTCATATGAGTGGACACATGTTAGCTAAGAAGATCATCCGACAAGGATATTATTGGACTACTATGGACAAGGACTGCTATGAATATGTCAGAAAATGTCACAAATGTCAGATCCATGCCAATATGAAGCATGTGCCGCCGTCACTGCTATACAACATGACTACCCCTTGGCCATTCTCAGTTTGGGGAATAGATGTTATTGGGGAAGTAACCCCAAAGGCGTCTAATGGGCATCAATACATCCTGGTAGCAATTGATTATTTCACAAAATGGGTGGAAGCAGAGTCTTATGCGACATTGAAGGCTAAAGATGTGGCCAGATTTATCAGAAGAAATATAATCTGCCGATACGGGGTCCCTCATGAGTTGATATCCGATCATGGCAGTCACTTCCAGAAAGAGGTTTTGGATCTACTAGAAGAATACAAGATCATGCACCACATGTCAGCGCCGTATAGGCCACAAACAAATGGGGCAGTTGAAGCAGCTAATAAGAATTTGAAGACGATCCTAAGAAAGATGACTGATACATACCGAGATTGGCATGAGAAGTTACCGTATGCACTGTGGGGATACAGAACATCTATCCGAACATCTACAGGAGCCACTCCTTATTCATTGGCTTACGGAATGGAAGCAGTACTCCCAGTTGAAATAGAACTACCATCTTTGAGAGTTGTGGCAGAATCCGAGATTCCAGAATTTGATTGGCTAAGAGATAGATATGAGGAGCTAATGTTACTTGATGAGAAAAGGTTGGCCGCAATTGATCATGTGCATGTGTATCAGAGAAGAATAGCTCGAGCATTCAACAAGAAGGTCCGTCCAAGAAAACTTGAGGAAGGCGACCTTGTGCTTAAAGCCTTAAAAGTACCCGTTTTCGATCCTAGAGGGAAATTCAAGCCAAATTGGGTTGGCCCATACGTCATCAAGAAGCTTCTCTCTGGAGGAGCGGCATACCTGATGGATCTAGATGGAGTTGAGTTCAATCAGCCAATCAACATTGACCGTCTCAAGAGATACTATGCTTAAAAGCCTTTTCTTTCAAAACCTGTTCTTTCAAAACCTCCAGCATTCGAGGAACTACACTTGACCTGATTCCCACTTGGGGATATGTAGGCAACCTGCTCGGTTCGGTCACTGCTCCTGAAACCCTCAACCATACTTTCTTTCAAGACCTGGCCGAACTACTTTGGATCTGATTCCCACTTGGGGATAAGTAGGCGAGCTTTCCTGGCTCTCGATCCCTGAACCTTGCAAACTAGGGGCAAACTTTCAAGTTTGCCCAAAGCCTCAAGATATCACTGCCACACTAGGGGCAAACTGCGTTTGCCCAAACTTCCATTTATCTCTATCAACTAGGGGCAAACTGTCGTTTGCCCATACCTCGCTACCTGTCCTCTCTGGATCACTTGGCTATCAGAATTAAAGCACCTAAGTGAAAAATCTGGTAATTCTTGATATTAAGTTGAAAAGTTTTTTAGCAATCTAAAGATGTGAATCTAATGTCAAGACTGAAACATTATGTGGAAAATTTTCAAAAGCTTCAAGATTACATGCAAAGCCAACACAATATCCTGCTACAAGATAAAATCTCATTTTCAAAACATGCAAATCCTTAGAAAATTCAAATATCCAAGTCAAAAGACATTGTCGAGAAAGAGGAATCGTCAGAAATTTCCTTTCCCTGTAAAATCGAGTCCTGTGTGTCAGTGTGCAAAGTGTCAATCAAATCAGTCTCGTGATAAGGGATGCAAAGCGAAACAGAAGGATAGCATAAAGCAGCATCAAGCAAAGTCAAGAGTACAAGCCCATCAAGACAGAATACATCAACATCAGTCTCAGCACAGAAAGCAAGAAAAACAGAAAGATAGTCATGGGTGCATATGATCATCATCAGCGACGACGAGTAGCCCGTGGGTACCGAGCAGGCATATCTGAGGCCGTAGAGCTATCATCATCTTCAATTTGGCGCCTTCGCCTAGACCCACCAGCCCCACCAGAAGGGCCTGCATTCATCCGCTCCAACTGTGATTGAAGCTGCCTAACTTGAGCCACCTGTGGAAGAAAAGAATCAGTATAGGGGTTTGAAAAAGCAATGAGATAAGAAGAAAAGGTCAAGAAATTTACCAGGGCCGCATCACGGTCTATGTAAGTCTGGCACATGCCATCCCACTGCAAAGAGAAGGAAGATATGGTCAGAAAGATCAGAAGAATCAGAGGTAATGAGTTCAGAAATTACTTACATGTCCCTCACGAGCAAGGCTCCAAGCCCTCAGATTCTGTGCATAAGCTCGCTCTTCATTGAAAACGGCTCGGGGAACGGACTCATGTTGTTCTGAAACTAGCTGAGGCTCTACAAGATCACGGGGGATCTCTACAGAAGATATAACTCCGCGCAGCATGGTCGAGGCTCGCCAATCACAAGGAGGAATGAGAGGTAGAGGTCGACCAGGGCCATCCACAAAAGAACTCCCCTGCAAATGATGATGAGAAATAAGATAAAGCAAGCATTCGATCAGAAATGAAGAAGTCGTGAAATACCTGCGGGTCATCCGAAAGCGGGAAATTAGGCATCAGATGAGTAACCCTGAAGACGTCATAGTTCTCCTCAAACAGAGTAAAAGAGGCTGAAGGAATTCCGTTCAAAGCATTAATAAGATCTTCATCTTCCAAATTCTGCGCCGACCTCATACAAGAAGGCGGATCCTGTGGCACTAAGAGACGATCCTCCAAATCAGTCTGAGGAGCTACTCTCTCTCCAAGATACCACTCAAGAACAGAGGGACCCTCAAGAAGAATCCTCTCTCCAGTCATCTGTCTAGCTAAGCCAATCTCAGTCACATCTCCATTTGTCACCCAAGGATGCCAGTTAACTTGGGTGAATCTGAGACGGGTAAGAAAATCCCGGCAAGAAATAACATTATGAGCATCATTCTTGGTACCTACGGCTTGGCGACGCCACTTCAGAGCCCGTGGAAAAATATGAATCTCTTCCTCCCGGAATGATGGAGCCGTCATGGAGAAATACTCAAAGGCCCACACCTACAAGAGAAAATAAAGCAGTGGTCAAAACAGCAGAACATCAAATGATAAAAACTGGAAATGAAAATATTTTCAGTACCTCCCAAGCTCTCCAGAATCCGCCGAATCCAGGGGATTTGCCTCGAGAATGCTCCCCCATATGACTATACAGAATGGCTAAACCAGCAGAGCCCCAATCAAAATCTGCAATCTCCTCAAGATTTCGAAGACTATCAAGCATATTCAATGTAATCCGCTCAGCTCGAGTAGAAAGAAGAGAGCAACCAAGCAAATACAAGATGAAAGCACGGGTAAGCTGCATATCGGTAAATTGAGCCGCTCTTTCAGAAGGCCTGAAGTTGTTGATGAACCATGTGATGCCTACGCTCGATCCGTGAAGATCTCTCTGGGATGGGATGATGCCTAGGAGACGCTCAATGATAGTAGGATGTCTATGGATGTTCTTTGCAAAGGCAAGACGATGCCCGCCAAATGAGATGCCGGTTATCATTGCAAAATCAAGAGGGGTCATGGTTATCTCCCCAAAAGGCATGTGAAAAGTATTTGTGGAATCCCACCACCTTTCAGCAAGAGCTTGAATCATGGCCAAATCATTAGTCGATCTCTCCAATAAGGTTACAAACGACCCAAAGCCCGCTTGCTTGATATTGGCTACTACTTGGGGACGCGACTCCGACAATTCATTAAACCATTCAAGGCATTTTCCATGGCTACCATGACCTCTAAGATGACCAACCACATTCTAAAAAGAAAAAGGATGATTTCTAAGGAATCGCAAGAATAAAGAGACACGTATGAAGATGTGAAACAAAGGAGTAATTAAAGAATGGGTTACCTCTTGACGAAAGGCCCTCCTAGAGATATGATTTAGTGGATTTTTCATGGTTGCATACTCCATGGTTTGAGTTGATGAAGCTCCACTAGCTTGAAATTGGCTTCTACGTGTTCTAGAACTTTCACCTTGTCCATGGGAACTCATGGTTGTTGATGCTTGAAGCTTGAAGATAAGAGGTTGAAGATGATGAATAGTAAAAACCTTGGTACTTGAATCCCCTAGAATAGGGAGGAGTTGATGAAATCAACAAAGTTTTTGGAGGTTTTAATGCAAGAAATCACTCAAAACATCAAGAAATTGCAAGATTTGAGCACCTTAGAAGGAAGAGGTGATGCATTGAAGAAGAAATGAATGAAGAACAAAGAAGAAAATGGGTTTAAAACCCCAAAGTTGCGGCTGGCGGTTCCCAAGGGGGTGTGGGGAACCGCCATTTACTATTCACTTCCTGCCATTTCCCCATTTTGCTCTATATTCGCGTTTTGACCCCCGGAACTCTTGATTTGATCCCGGATTGGTCCATTTTTGATATATAAGCCTTGAGAGTGCTTAAAACTTGTTGGAATTGGTCTAGAGGACCTCTGGAGATTTGAATCTTGGTAAAAATCCATTCAAGAATTGAAAAAAAAAGTCCCCCAGATGAGAAGAATCAAAGGCACCGCAGCCTGAAAGTGGCCGAGAAACGGCAAACTCCCGTCGTTTTGGGATTGATTATGAGTTGTCTTAGAAAATGGACATTTGAGTCTACTGTCGCTTGAGAATTACATCCAGAAAGGACTTTCAGAAGATGAGTCAGAATGCGAGATGTTCAGAAAGGGTTAGAGTAAGCCTGACGTGTTGCAAGAATGATTGCGTTGGTCGAAGCACCAATATGAGTCTCAGAAAGAATCAGCAGGGCCTCCAGAATATGTGCTCGCGTCCCAGAAACCTCAGATATCTCCTCAAGCAGAGAATTTCCAGATATTGTCAAGGTATAACAGAATTCGTGCATCTCTCAGAATCATAGGATCTCCCCAGTAGAGAACTTTCAGAATTAAGTTTCTCGCAAGCATCATGTATCCACGGGTTGCCTCCAGATAAAGGGTATCTCTCAGAATTTGAGCATCAAAATCGCCTCCAGAATACAAGGTTTATGCCAAGCATCATGTATCCAGGGTTGCCTCCAGAATGTAGGGTTTCTCTCAGAATCGTGGGTTGCCTCCAGAATGTAGGGTTTCTCTCAGAATCAGAATCGTGGGTCGCCTCCAGAATACAAGGTTTATGCCAAGAATCGTGTATCCGTGGGTTGCTCTCAGAATGTGGGGTTTCTCTCAGAATCGTGGGTTGCCTCCAGAATGTAGGGTTTCTCTCAGAATCAGAATCGTGTATCCAGGGTTGCCTCCAGAATGTAGGGTTTCTCTCAGAATCATGTATTTCTCAGCATCGCATATCAGGGTTGCCTCCAGAATGTAGGGTTTCTCTCAAAATCAGAATCGTGTATCCGTGGGTTGCTCTCAGAAGAAGGGTCATCTCTCAGAATTTGTGTATCTCTCAGAATCCGTGCATCAGAACAGAAGATTTGTCCTCAGAAGAAGGGCCTGTTTCAGAAGAACAGAGGATTTGTCTCCGGCAGAGAGACCTGTTTCAGAAGATTTGTTTCTAGACCTGCCACAGAAGATTTGTCCTCGGAAAAAGGGCCTGTTTCAGAAGAACAGAGGATTTGTCTCCGGCAGAGAGACCTGTTTCAGAAGATTTGTTTCTAGACCTGCCACAGAAGATTTGTCCTCGGAAAAAGGGCCTGTTTCAGAAGAACAGAAGATTTGTCTCCGGCAGAGAGAGACCTGTTTCAGAAGACTTGTTTCCAGACCTGTTATAGAAGATTTGTCTAGAAGAAGGACCTGTTTCAGAAGAGCAGAAGATTTGTCTCCGGCAGAGAGACCTGTTTCAGAAGATTTGTCCCCAGCAAAAGGACTCTACATCAGCAATCGTCCCCAGCAAAAGGACTCTACATCAGCAATCGTCCCCAGCAGAAGGACTCTACATCAGCAATCGTCCCCAGCAAAAGGACTCTACATCAGCAATCGTCCACAGAAGAAGGACCTGTTTCAGCAATCGTCCCCAGCAGAAGGACTCTACATCAGCAATCGTCCCCAGCAGAAGGACTCTACATCAGCAATCGTCCACAGAAGAAGGACCTATTTCAGCAATCGTCCCCAGCAGAAGGACTCTACATCAACAATCGTCCCCAGCAGAAGGACTCTACATCAGTAATCGTCCCCAGCAGAAGGACTCTACACCAGCAATCGTCCAGTTGTTTGACATGACTCAGAATTCATCCAAGATACTTCGCTATTTCAAGAGTCGTCCAGGATACAGATGACGCCTACGAGCCTTAAGATCAGAAGAATAACTTTGACAAAAACCTCGAGAATCATCCAAGATACCTTTAGCATATTCGACTGTGAGAGAGAGTCGTTGCATCCTTTGCATTAGATTTTGCATCTAGGGAACCCTTGAGGATGATTCCTCCAGCACTTTCACATTTCATGTTTTCATATTGCACCAGCATCCTAGGATAGGAGCATTTCATCCGCATTGTTGTTGTTTGTTTGTTTTCCGTCTTCTCGCGCGCTTGAACTACGCCCTGGTCTGATTCCTGGAAAGGATACGTAGGCAGCTCCAGCGGAGCACGACCAGCATCAGCTTCAACTTAGCCGCCTCTACCCAGCATTGCATTGCATTCTTGCATTTGTAATTTCTTGATTTTTTTTCAGATTTTGAATTTCTTGATTTTGCGGATTTTTGTTTTTCCTAAAACCTCTCAGTATGGTTATTTGGGTGCCTTCAAGGCTTTGGCACTCACTTGCAGTTCACGTTGTTCACAACAAGTTCTGCCAAAGAGGGGCAAACTGTAGACACCCAATTTTGACCACACTGATAGGATTTAGGGTGGACAACGTCTTGGAGGATTCGATGATGAAAAGTACCCCGTGGAAGGTACTGGATTCCACACAATCAGAAGATCGGACTTCGGAAAGTGACTTCAAGCTCAGAAAAGCCCTTTTCCATGGATAAATCCCGGTTTTGTCAAAATCATCTCTCAGAATTCATATTCTCTCAGGGTTATATGAACATTAAGTGTTCTAAACGCAGTATTCTAGGTATCCAGAGATTCAATTTTAAAGAAAAGTTCGAAATCGACGCACATTTGAAAGCAATTTTGGAAAAGACGTCATTTGATTTCAAAAAGACGACGAAAGTTCCGGAGGACTTCCGGACTTCAATTGGACTTCAATTCTCATTATAAAACCTCTGGAAATATTTTTATACTGAAATTCAACCTGACAGCTTTCCAACGGTACGTAAACGGACGATTTCGGACACCAAAAAGCATTTTTACAAAAATCTGGAAAAGCAGTGCGCATGAAATTTGAAACAGAGCTTGTGGGTGACCAGAGGGACCCAAATAGTAAGTGGCGGTTTTGGGTATGGGGGTGGCGGGTCCCACCATAACCGCCACTTCCATTTGTGTCCTCCACGGAGCTTTTTGAGTTCCAGACCCTTCTAGAAGCTTCCCACTGCGAGGAAATTGCCTGGAAATTGCGTTTAAGCTCCGAAATGGCCATTTTAACCCTCTTTTAAGCTCTAAAAATCCTGTTTTAACCCTGAAACTTAAGAGCTAAGTCTTCAAAACTCTATATAAGATCTCATACATCTCATATGAGATCACATCTTAACACACTAGACACTTGGAAGAGATACACTTGAATATACTTGGAGATACAAACACACATAGAAGCACATACAAGAGAGATAAGTATACTTTGAATATACTTTCAATTTAGGTGAATTCTAGAGAGAGAAAATTATGAATTGAATTTAGATTAACTTAGGCTAATTAGACCACAATTTGAACATCAATTGCCTCCCTCAACTTCCATGGATGAGTGCTTGAAGAACACTTGAATAACACTTGAAGAAGAAGATCTTCAAATCAATTTTGGTCTTGTAATTGAGAATCCTCCAAGAGGTAAACACTATAGTTCATCTCTAATTCCTACTTTGTATATATAGATCTATAAGATTTGGATCTAATTTAGTTCTATTTCTACTTATTAGAACACTCATCTTCTTCCTCTCATGTTCTTCACACACTCACATAGTTAGATCCAAATCTCTTTGATTTTTATTGATAATTTACAATTAGAGATTGTTTTTCACTTTGATTTTCAATTTTGGTTTCATTCTTCAATTTTAGTTTAGATTCATGCATACATGATTATATATATATACATATATCTATTTTGAATTCCATGATGGTTTGGAAATATGATCTATGAGAAGGATGATTTCTATGTTCATACCTATCTCTTGATTATTCCTATTACCTAGAATTCCTATTGAATTTCATCTCCAACATGATATTTATAAGTCCCTTTGATCCTTGATCTAAAAGTTCTTCATAGAACTTGAGGGCTAAATTGATTGGGAATCATGATAATTAAGTTGATCTATGAGTTTGATCTCTCTAATAAGCTTCAACTATCACTAAAATGTTTTCCTCACACTTTAAAATGAACTAGATAAAAATTCAGCAAAGCAGATTGGTTTTGTCCATTAGATTTGGTCCATCAAAACCCATAGTTTGATGGATTTCAAATTTTCTGGGTAAACT
The DNA here is from genome assembly GCA_033977485.1 of Hydrangea macrophylla. Lineage (NCBI taxonomy): Eukaryota > Viridiplantae > Streptophyta > Magnoliopsida > Cornales > Hydrangeaceae > Hydrangea > Hydrangea macrophylla. The sequence continues at coordinate 26,352,950 of CM066984.1, read as the reverse complement.
TTGATGAATTAGCTTTCATCCGGTCCGTTTTGAGAGCTTTTAGGATTCATATACTATTTTTAGAAATTGTTGAGAAATCGGTTGACAGATTTGAACATCGTCTCTTTGTGCTTGAATTTCAGAAAATCTATAATAGTTATCGACGTTCCGCTTTTTGGGGATGATTCCTAACTCATATATCTATATGCCGATGTAAAATCGTGAGCATACGATCGAGTTAGGATCGTTTTCTAAGCGTTTAAAGTTGATACAACTATTCTGGAATTTTCTAAGTTTAATTACAAATATGATTATGTATACAAAATGGTCATACCTTGATCACTCAACAACAATTGATGAATAAAACTTGTTTTAGAAATCACCTAGGATAAATGGATGAGAGATCAAAAGCTTAAATCAACTTGGTTAACATGATTCATGAACTTCTATTATACTTCTATTATGTTTTGCATTCATTTGTCAAATGATACCAAATTTCCAGAATAACAGAGTCTGTTTAAAACACTTTTTCAGAAACCTTGTGATTACAGAATGTCCATGGGTTTATTTTTATCATATACTACAATGAAATAGCTTTCTTTTGACACCAAATAGAGCTTCATATGATTTTTGTAGATTTAATTATGATTTTTACAAGAACAGTGGACAGTCCTGATCCACTGTTCCCAAAACATTTATTTCTCAAACAATAAAATTGATATTGAGGTCCCACTTTTTGGAGAAGTTCCCTAAGACATGTATCTAACTTTCTGTAAAAGGGTTTTTATCCAGCTCATGTTTAAGACCACTTTTGATAGGATTCATTAGAGGTTGCTGAATCTGGAAATTTGATTGATGACATGTTTTCTTTGTTTATCATGCATATCATTTGTTTGCTTGTATTTTTGCAATGCTTGGGTATTCTTTGGTATATTAGTGCAGAGAATTAAGTGCCTCGGACCCGGACTTCGATTTGTGGTTTGCCTCGTCTACATGTGGCTTAGTGCCCATGTATCATGTACTATCTTTATCCTTTCTCTTAGAATTTTTCTAGGTTTACAACTTTGATTTCAACGACACATTTCCTTTAGGATAAGTCTCCGTTTATATGATTATTTGTTAGAGACATCTTATCTAGGATTGTTGCATGATTGCATTGCACGTTTACATTCTTTTTGCTTTCGCGACTCCGCTTGAGTCAACCAATGTAAGTCTTCTCGTTCCCTTTGCATATCATGACATGTTTACTTTATTTGCATCGGTCCCGGGCGGGACTAGCCACTGTGAGTATACTTCTCCCTTGTATTGCATGAGCATCCGCTTTCTACTTGATTTAGTCTCTTGAAATGATTTTCATTAGATGTTTCTTTTTGCCATGTATATATCTATCTAGTATGTTTGAGGAAACAACATCTATTATGAATTAATAACAAGGATATTTGAATCAAGGCCTACCATTCGGTAGGGCGAGGAGGGGGTGCTTTAGTCCTGCTTGGGCTCCTTCCCCTCTCGTACCAAGACCCCCGAACCTTGTTTCTGGTAATGAAGGGCGAGTAACCTTATTCAATTTTGGGCGAGTCAAACTTGGGTTTCCTAATTCCCGATAAAAATTAGGTGGCGACTCTTTGTCTCTAGGATCGCGTGAGGAAGTCCTAGTTTTTCCTGAAGTGTGCTCCTTGGGATCCGTCCCGGGACACTATCGAGGGAGAGCGTCAGGACCTCCTCCTCCATTCGCGACGGTCCACAAGCATGTTCTCAAATGGCATAGAACATGAAGAGGAATTGCTCAAAAGTGATTAAGAGGTTACACATCTTTCATCAAGCAAGTATCGTCATCATCTCAAGTAATCCCTTCCGGGCATACAAAACTCCCTAGCATATAATCCTAATCAAGAATTGATTCCCTAATTTTGAAAGGTTCTTTAAAAGCTATCATGCAAAGGCCGGGTTTTGGTCAAATAAGGGACCCTTGACACACACCCAATAGGATGCTTCATATACCAACACATGGTACGAGATCAAGGGTGATCACATAGTCCCATGATGGCTTGATCGACCGGGTTGCCCCAAGCCTCCAAGGTTATAGTTCCGTGCAATCGACTAGCGAGGCATGTAAGTGTAATGTAACAAGCACACAAAAATTAATTAATTCGATTAAAAGGATGCTTTCAAGTCTAATCCTCGAGTGAACTCAAAATCAGAAATTCTAGTCTGCAAAACCAGAGATTCTGGGTTTGATCCACAGCAGAGTCGCCAGATTGTGGAAACCGATATTTGGGCCCACTTTTGTTTAAAACATTTCTTCAAATTTTCAAAGACAAAGAGTCACCACTTATTTTTTTTAAACGAAAATTAAGAAACCATTTTAAAAGCAAACTGATCTTTTGCTAAACCAAAGATAAACTGAGTCCGTGGATTATGGAATGAGATGGGAAGGAGCCCAGCAGACTAAAAACACCCCCTCTCATCCTATCTCGTGATAGGCCTCTACTCAACATCCTCATAATCTAATTAATAATCTAGGCAAGCTCTCAACTAATACATAGATATAAATATATACATTACAAAAGCATGTCAAAAGGGTGTAAGATTGCTAATGGTAAAACGGCATACAAAACCACATAATTTCAAGTAGCAAGCAAGATAATGTGCCAATAGAGAACTAGGAAAACTTACCTGGGATCCAACTGCGATATTGAAACATGCAATGCATACAAGAATAGAAAATCCTAAAAAAAGGGTCTCTAATCATATGCACACATAAGGCAAATCCTAATTCTACGGTTTCGAACATAGAGTGAAAAATCAATTAAAATCAAAGAATAAAATAAACTAGGGAGGGATTGAGAAATCGTACCTCGATAGCGCTACAAAATAAAGGGTTAGTCTACATGCTTTGAACAAGATATCAAGTAATCAATCCTAACTTCTAGCTTAAATCTACCAAGTAGAGGAGAAATTGACATAATTATGAATTCCTTTTAACTAGTTGAAAACATAGCACCTCTATAGATATACAAGTCTCAGCTAGAAGCCAATATAATGTCCATATAGAGATGCCATAGCCCCAACATGATCATAAGGAAACCCTTGGCATGCTCAATTAAGTTCAATTAAGCACACTTCAACCAAAAATGAGTCCTACTCATGAGTACCAATATGTATGGATGAATGCATGATCATGAGCAATGAGATATTCATTAATTCAGATCATCTAGCCTCTGGATTTAAACTTTGACATTATTTAAAACATGGTTTTGATCCTAGGACATTAGGAGTCCGTTAGATTAGAGATATTCAAGTTTTATCAAAACAGTGACAGAATTGTAAGAATTACAGAGAGCAGACAAAACTTTCAAAAATATAAATAAAATACTTCCAATGGTTGGATCTTAATGATTTTTGAGTATGTTATGCCTTTGCGAGTCTAGTTTCTAACCCAAAAGAAAAATCAAAGATCCAACAGTTCAATCTTTGGAAATAAGGTCATAACCAGACATCACTCAGAAATTTTCAACTCTCTCCACAGTTTTTGTGTGATTTTCTAAAAAAAGTAAAGTATTAGAATCACTTTGATCTTTTTAGGGTATCTTCCTAACACATTAAACGAACTTACTGTTCTGAAATTTTGAACAGAGAACAACCTACTCACAAATCATAAGACCAAACCATCCTAAGTATAAGATTTCATCAAAACAAAAGTTCTAGTAATGCATATATGAGTTATGAACATCCTCCAATTGGTCTCATCCAATTCCAATTGACCATGATTTAATAAAAAAATCTTTGATCATAGTTGGTTCATGAATTCACTACACCATTTATGGAATTGGCATTCAAAACTTTAACTAAACCTAAACTACACCTAATTCCTGTCCCAAATATGTGTTCTTTGAGGAATGGGTATCCATTTCATTTAAGTCTCCTCTCAAGTCATAGGTCCTTGAAGACTAAACATGATTAAATCCATATGAACCTCCATAGAGTATAGAGAGAACTCCTTGAGATTCTACTTAAAGGATTCAAGTTATGGTTCAAAACTTAGACTCAACAAAAACCATATGGATGTGACTAGGACCCATCTTAATCCCAACATAAATCATGAGATTATGGGAGACTAATTGATCAAAACCACAAAAGACTTTCAAAGAGATATAGAAGATCTTATGGATTTCAAAGAGAAAATAGGGACAAAAGGAGGTAAAATCAAAGTTTACATGAAATCCAAATAAAATATGCTTTTACAATTTGTTTTTTTATTTTAAACCCATGGCTATGTCTAAATCGAAACTAATGAAAACAATACTTGAAAATCTATTCACAAACTCTATGTGGAGTGTGATGAAATGGGATAAGAAGAGAGGTTTAGAAAATGTGTAAAAGTCATAGATCTGTGAGTTTGTGATTGCATCTAGCCTAATTCAAGATAGACTTAGAGGGTTACCACTATAACCTCAAGGATTTCTTGATTTGTTGATGAAGATCTTTCAAATTCTTCAAATTCTTCCTCAAATTCTTCAAAATTCTTCAAATTCTTCAAAAATCTTCTTAGTTTCCCCCAATTCTCTCTCTATATTTCAATATATATGTTTCTTGCCCAAGAAAAATGGAAGAAAAGATCCTCCTAATCTCTCTCTATTGTATATTCTATATATCTTGTTCTCCAAAAAAGGATAAGGATGGAAGAAGGATCCTTATAATGGAGGTGAAGACCTCCTTATATAGACCATTCTCAAAGGGGCAATTAGGTAAATTCGGGTAAAAAAACTCATGTGCAAGAATATTCCATACGTATTTAAGAAAAATAGTCTGTTACAGTGGGCGGCACACACTGAGTTGTCTGCAGCACTCACTGAGTGCCGCCGGCATCTCCGCGTGCCGCTCCCAATAATATTCCCATCTTCTTTATTTATTTTTCAAATGTATTTAAATAGATTATATAAACACATATATTTTTGTTTTTCTTTTCTTTTCTTTTCTTTTCAAAATTCTCCTTTTATTTTTTTTTTTATCATTTTCTTAAAAAATTCTTTTCTTCCTTTTCACTTTCTTTTCAAATTATTTTTTACATATCAATTTTCTTTTCAAACTGTTTTTGCTATACGCACTCTTTACCCAAATTTTCCCAAACGCCCGATTTCTCTCTTCCTTCTTTTTCCTTTTTTTCTTTTGAAAATTTTTATTGGGGCTGAAAAATCATCACAAGGACTTGAATTATTTAAAAAAAAACCTTTGAATTTTCGCCGGACATTGTCATCATCGATCTAGAGGTAACCATCACCTGAATTCGACGGTCGGTCAAATTTGGGGTGTCTACACACGTAGAGCGGAATTATCATCTAATTCGAGATATTATTCAACGTGCAGATGTGACTGTCACCAAGATTGTCACCGCTGACAATCTTGCGGATCCGTTTACAAAGCCCTTTCCACAATAGGTCTTTGATCGTCATTTAGATAGTTTAAATTTCAGATGTAGTCCTGAATGCCTATGAGTGCAAGTGAGAGTTTGTTGGGACTGTGCCCTCAAGCTATTATTTTATGTATGAGACATTGGCATTTAAATATATCGATATCAGCTTTATAATTCAGTATGAATGTGTCATGAGATGATTGTTGTAATCCATAAGTACCATAGTAGGTAAATTCATGTATGTATGAGATACATATATGAGAGATACAAATTCCCAATCTTTGATGCTTAGAACTTGTCACAGTGGATGATGAGGCTGGATATCTCATCAGGTATACACTATAGCATTATTAACTACTATTGGATGGAGTGATTAATATCAATCACTAGAGTGTGACTCTTAATTAACATGTTAGTACTTATAGTGCATTAACAGACCATGAGATTCTTTTTGACATATACAATTGTCAACAGTTAATAGAACAGTTAATAGGAACTCACAAAACTTGTATAAGGTACGTGTTCTCATGTGTACAAGTTTTCCATGAGAGTATAAGTTTTCGAAACCTAAATCCTACAACCACATGTGTACTCTCATAGTGAGAGCATTCAGTTTAGAGCATGTGCGAGTAATTTCATACTGGAAAACTCTTGGTCTTGTTGAAGACATGGCCTTTTGAGGCATTAATATTGGTTTTGTGCATATAGTTGCGCATAAATTATTGGAGGACCGATTGTGGTTTGACATATTCTGGGATGGTTTCAAGTGTCGTTGTTGCATACCACATTTATTATATCCTGGCATTTGTAACCATGGAGAGGTGTTGTGTTGTTGATATCATAATGATTCCATGATTCGGTATGAATATTTTTATTAAGTATGATGTGTTAATTAAGGTTATTCATTTATCTATGAGTATAATCTGGCCACAATGGCTATTCACCCGTGAGTCAAAATTTGCTTTAGACAAAAACATTTCATTTTTATAAACGTCTGCCTATAAGGGAGAATGTGAGATTTTGGGCTCACTTACTTTTAATTTATTTTATAAAAACGGGTTAAAAATCATAGCTAAAATGGATATGCAGGGAGCACTTTAATTATATGGGATATGGACTTTTATGACCTTATTAATAAAAACTATTTTGGGTTTTATGAGCATGTGATGGAAAGGCTTAATTGAGTTTCTATATAAATTAGGGTTAAATCCTCTCTCCTTTCTCAAGGTACGCACGTTATTTTCCATCTAAAAAACGGTGATAGAGGTACAGAGCAAGGAGAGAAAGCCCTAGCTAATAATCTTTTATTGCTATCTTCTTGTCCATTTGTAATGACGAATCCAAATACGTAAATTGATTTTTTATGTTCTATGTTTTTTATGTTGTATGTTTCTAATATGATTTGTTCTAACATATACACTATCAAAATGAACTACAACTGGATTAAGAACCAAAACTTCTAGTACACTCCACCTTTTTTTTGGGTAAGTAATCACGCTCCACCGTTCTTATGTTTTGGTAATTAATTACACTCCACCCTCTTACATAAGTATTTTAATATACTCATTCTTGATCTTACGGCGTTTCGATCCAATTTCATGGGGGAGCAAAGATTTGCAAAACTAGAACTTGATCCACCATAATGAATTGCATATTCACTATCTTCTAAAGTTCTTCATAGAAATGAAAGATAAGGCACAATATATCATCCTTGCTTATGAAATAAATAATTATTTCCATCATTCAAATAATAAAATAAAAAAATTATATGTTGTCTTAGGTATCGAAAGTTCCATGATTATACATAATTTCATGTTTGAGCCCACCATCTAGTGCATTGTCATGATTATATTTCTACAAATCTTTAATCGATTTTGATACTTTTTCTTTATTTTACTTTTGTGCCATAAAACAAGGAACATACTGAGTAGTTTTTAGTCCTTAGTCAATGCAATAAAGTTTCAAACAAGGATGGCCCTTCTGAATTTTAAATTAGTTTGAATGAAGAATCAAGAAAATCACATGGTTATGGTTAAAAGAAAAAAAACAAAATATTGACTTTTTCCAATTCTTTTTTTGTTGTTTTTTTTTAAATTTTTATTTTTTATAGCAACTTTTGAGAGGCAAATAAGAATTAAGTGTTCCTTACACCAACCTACCGATAACCAAACAATCCCTTAACATTTGAACCCAATTATAAACTTCAATGAAGAGAGCCCAAAGTTTCAAAGGAAGGTTCATATAGGTCCATGTCTCAATTTGCATGGAGGATTTTACCACGAGTTTGACTAATCACTTCCTCAAACTTTATTAAAATCAAAATTCGATCATGCTACGTTTGATTGGCCAATTTAATTAACAAAAGGGAGTATGGATTTTTAAAAGTGGACAAGTGGCAAAGTTAGAACAAATTGAAGTATAAACTAAGGTCTCCGAGTTCTCTATTCTCAAATGTAATAATAAAAAAATAGGACAAAAAATTTATGTATAGCTACACTGGCAATTCTTATTAAGGTAAAGTAAAAATAAAAGTAACTTCCCTCATCGTTCTAAAAATTACACTGACATGTTTAGAAGCATGATTTATGCAAGTACTTTCCCCTTTCGTCAGTTAATTATCAATTGAGCGCTAAATTTTTTTTTGTTAAAATATTTAAAACTACTAGTTTACCCCCTTTTGAGCCAAAATAACTTTTTTATTTAGAGTCATTCCCTATTAAATGACTACTTTTGAAAAATTAAAAAAAAATTACTTTCTGAAATGACTACTATTTTTTGTAAAAAAATAATCATTACCCTAGATAGCCTAACAAAATGCCAACACCACCTCCACTAGGCTTGAAATTCACATAGTTTGAGAAATTTGTATTTTTTTTCGTGGCTTTGATAGAAGTAAAGTTATTATTCACCTGATAGCTGGCTGATGGTACTATAAACTAAAATATTTTCAAAAATCAAGAAAAAAGATAGTGATGCCATGTAAAATTGTTGCCTTTAACTTTGCTTTTTTCCCCTTCATATTTTTCTGCACTAATCTTCCTCATGTGGTGATTAGATAAACAAGAAAAAAAGATTTCATTTGTAGCCTAATTACTCTCTTTTACTTTACAAAGTTTATTAAGAAAATGAAGCATCAGTATTTATGTGAGTTTAAAAATAAATGTTCTAGAATTTTTTTCCTTCTCAAAAAGCTAATACAGAAAAGTCATTTGTTACCAGTGATGACATGGGTGAAAATCCTTTTGCTTGAGGGAAGAAAGTGCTTGTTTGATACAAGCATAATAACATGAGTACAAAATAAATTCCCATTCTTTAGCAACATTAGAATATCAATTGAAAAATTATCTGATGTGACTGTCACATTTATATGGTGTACTCATAAATGCATGATTTGAGAATTCTATGAACTTTACGGTACTGAAAAATTACAGTGACTGAATGTGATGGTTACATGTATAATTCCTCCATAAACACCACATTTTTTCCCAGAATTTCCCATTTCAGTTGTTTTAAAGGAAGTTTCATCAAAAGGTTATTTCACATTATGATACCTATTTAGATCCATCAATGCCCACTTCTTTCTTTTTCTTTTTTTCGAAAGATACTTTGTTATTAGTACCATTAAAGTAGGTTTCAATATTTCTCTCTCTTTCTTTTTGGCATACATTTATGATGTTTGATTTTTGCACAGACTTTGGATTCCACTTGACATTATTAGTGACCCAATGAAAAGGGGTGGCTCAACAAAGTGAATAAGTACTCTGAATTTCTAATTCTTTGCAGTGGTTACCACATCATTATATATTGGATTGATGGAAAATCATGAACTATAATTACGGTACGTATACCTATCCTCTTACGAGACATGGACACCAATAATGTGTATACACACACACACGAGGAGCAAATTCTACTCTCTTTTTTTTTTTTAATTGGCTTGATTGGAATCAGCCTCTTGCAAATGAAATCGAGAAAGTCAAAAATAATCATCCTACGTATATTGGCTTACGATGCCAATCAAAGGCTTTTTTTTCCTTTTTAAAATGAAAAGCTAATTTTATGCATAACAAATATTATATTTTCTGTGATAAAAATAATTTTATTTCCAAATTCCTTCTAATAATATGTATCGAAATCTTGTGTAGAAATTTTTTTTCCATTGAGAGAGGGCTTGAAAGTTGTGCCTAATTTATGAACCAACCCCCAAAATACGTGTTGTTTGATCATAAGTGTCATCATAATAAATTTTTGTGTCAAATACATTTTGCTGCTCCCTAATCTCTCCAAAATTTTATTTTCTACACTCCAATTTAACTTGTGCCATTTACTACTCTCAATTATTGTATTATTTTTATCAATTTTATTTTTTATTAAATCCATTTATTAAAAACATTTGAGAACAATTAATTAAATTCATGACAATCACTTTTGGCTCTCATATATACAGGGGCGGCGGATCTAGAAATCCTAGGCTGGGGTGTGGGGTGGCGGGGGAGGAAGCTGGAGGTTACTAACTTAAAAACAAAAATTCTCGATACCAAATAATGATGAAAGACAAGCACAAAGTGTAATGGTGGGTGTGAAGCTTGATTCCATCCACAGTCGTTTGGTTCAAGAAAAGTAAGTAATTGCATGGAGTAGGTGTCACGTCCCGGCGTTGCGATAATTAAGGGAAGTAAGCTTCCTTATCGGACTTGTAGGCTCGTATCAAGTTACATATCACATGATTTTCCAAAACAATAGGAATATAAAATATCATAGTAATAATAGCAGCGAAAATTTTCTAAGCTCAGTGGAAGCAATATCAGAGTCATACAATCTCCATTATACGTACTTATATTACAATCATTTAAAATAAAAGAAACAGAAGTCTAGAGGCCAAACGGCCGATAACAATAACAACAATAACATAATAAAAGATAGATATTAAAATTCCCCAACGGGAACCAAACTGATTTAGCAACACGATCACCTTCACAACTGGTAAAGCCCCAGCCTTCCTCGTTGTCAATCTCATCTTCATGGTACTCGCCCAGCAAAATAGCATCTCCAATATCTGAAACTACAGCAGCTGGACACGGGTGTCCAGGGCCATACGCTCATCAGCTGAACGCTGAGTAAAATACTTCAAAGCACGCACAATATGAACATGTACACCATTAATGTTATCACTTTAGAAGTTATCGCGACGTACGTAAGTTCTTGCCCAAAATCCAATCTTCTTCCCGACTGTGCAGTCCCATCAATGCAACACAACGCGCATGAATCCACCATGCCAACAAATCTCAACTTGACAATACTAGCTTTTGTCGCACCAATCACAACACTAGCAGTACTAGCTTCTGTCCAACCACATTAACATCGAACCGAAGGTACTAGCTTCCGTCGCACACGACACAAACACAATCCCAATTCGGCCTCAAATTCATAAATAAGCCCAGTTCGGCCACAACACAACTCCTAGCCCAATTCGGCCCTAACACGAAACCAAGCCCAATTCGGCCTCAACACAATCGCCTAGCCCAATTCGGCCCTAACTCAATTGTCCTAGTCCAATTTGGCCCTAACTCAACAACACACAGACCACAACACAAACCAATCTTTCAATTTCACATAACATAACTGACAGCAAGACTGTTAAGGTTATACGACCATATGCAACCACACGCGGGACAACTGATGAGGCTATCCAACATACCCATACAACACAACCCTGTCTCACACGTCAGTCAACACCCTTATTCATTATGTATATTATTTGCATAGTAACCTTTGTTATACCATTTAGCGATTTGACCCGACGCGTTACTACTAATTGTTACCAAACTGATCATCACAATAATCCAACGAAAAAAGTATAATTAACATGTTATAAGAATTGACATGTGAAGAATAAATTAACAGTTCTCTTAAGCATTGTACTACTAAGCAAGCATATAGTGCAACTACAAAATTGACAAACTCGTTCATATATATATATAGCATTTATAATTCCAGGTTCAGTTAACCAAGCTCAGAGTACAACACATAGCATAGCCCATATTACCTTCAATCATACAAACAAACAAGGAATCAAAATTATGTCAATCTCAACCGCTCACACCACTCAAGCATTCCAGGCTTGAGTGCTCACGCTTGCTCGAGCGCTCGGGTTTAGCAGATTTTCAGTAGACTGTTTATTTAGTAACATAACTATTATTTTCATAATTGATTCATGATACATCAGCTTTAAACTCACATGCAACTTATAAAACAGATAATACATGCTCATATACACCTTATACATGAATTATAACATCCACAAAGTGATCAAAAATCAAATAGATCATGAAATTGCGTATTAACTTGAAGATAGATGATGATCATGATGATCTAGAATTAGATTTTGCTAAATCAAACACATGCAACATGATTTACAGATTATTTATGTATATATGCACATTGTATGTTAGTTGTAATACTCACAAATATCAAAACTAAGTAAATATAGAAATATTTTGAGAAAGATGATGATCAAGATGATGTTCTTGAACTAGAGCTTCAAATATTCAACATCCAAGCTCTAATCCTCATTTGATCCTCCAAGACTGAGCCCCAGAACTTCAATGATGTTGAAATATATGTGTGTGTGTGTGTGTGTGTGCGCGCGCGCACGTGCGCACATGCACTTATGGAAGGATTAGATCATGAATACATGGACATGTACGAGAAAATGTGTGTATGTTTGTATATGAACTCTCCCTCACAAAACCCTCTCTGTAAATCTTTGTTTCTCCCACGAAAAATGGATAGAATGGCTGCGTGTTTATAGAATTTTCATAGCCCTGGAGGGGCAAAATAGTCTTTTCATATTTTTTCAGCTCGGGCGCTCGCGCTTCTCGAGCACTTGGGTTTGTTGAATAATCAAAGTTTTGCTTTGTTTCAAAAGCATTTATGCTATGAAATGCATGATCACACATGGAATATCAAGCATATTCAAAATCTCTTTTATACATACAGAAAATATCGGTAATAAATATTTAGAAATTATATTTTTGGTAATAGAAAATCTGGGTGCTACAATTGGCAACTTCGCTTGGTCGAGGGTGTTGCTCGCTCGGGCGAGCATGGTGGCTTCGTAGTGATTTGGAGCTCGAGGAATTAATTGGGAAATTGTAATTTCACTCGAGCAAGTTTGCGGCGGAATTGAAGTTTACTAATTATTTTAGGAAAAGGTTTGTGCCTATTTAAAGGCAAGCTAATTCAATGTATTGTAAGGCAATGAAAATACCTGGTGCGATTACAAAGTTGATAGCTCCTCTTGTAACCCTAGAGCATAATAAAACTTTGCAAGGTTAGGGAGGCAGCCCGATTTTGGGTGAACCACGTAGAAATCTTTATATTTCTTGTATTCTTGATTGTTTTTCCTTGTTACTTCTGCTTGTTCGCATCTCACAAATCTTTGGATGGGGATTTGATTATTTTGTACATGTTTCTAGCTACCAAATTTCCAACAGGTGGTATTAGAGTTTTTGATTTGAGTTAGAGCGATGGCCGTACTAGAAGGGAAAATTTAAGGTAGATAAGTTCGACGGCACGAACTTTGAATTTTGAAACGTGCAGATTGAGGATTTATCTTTATGAAAGGAAACTCTATATACCTCTTACTGAGTAGAAATCTGAGACGATAATGATGATGACTGAGCACTGTGGGATTGATAAGTGTTGGGTATAATCCAGTTGACATCAGCCTGCAACTTTGCCTTCAATATAGCGAAGGAGAAGACCACAACTGGTCTTATGGTAGCACTGTTAAATGTGTATAAGAAGCCCTCGACATCGAATAAGGTATATTTAATGCGTCGATTATAATTTACATTGAGTATGGGAGAAAGAGCGTCTATTGTAGACCAGCTGAATAAATTCAAGATTGTTACCACATGGTTGAATTCAGTCCACGTAGATTGGGGCTTTTGTTTCTTTTGTCTTCATTGCCATATACTTGGAACGCAACTGTAATGACGGTTAGCAATGCTTTAGGAGCGAAGAAACTGGGGTGTAATGATGTTCGAGATTTGATTCTCAGTATAGAAATTTGCAAGAGGGAATCGTGTTAACCAGCGCTTAATACTTTAAATATTTCCAACAGCTTGAAAATTGTACTTAATTTGTATATAGGCCTAGAATGGTGCCATCACTATAGATGCCTTCTTAGTTTTTAAATTCTTACTAGAAAACTTACCGTATTAGAACCCTGGTTAGAATTCATGTGTTATTGTCAAGACGATGACACTATGAGCATTAGGATTTTGAATGCATCCTTGACATCTTAAGCTTATATTAAAAATTATAGTCTATATATATTCAGATCTGTACATAGGCACAAGTGACCTTTGTGCGCTTATATTGGATTATGCACATAACCCCAAGCATTTGCATGCAAATTTAGGAGCACAAGACCCAATGTAAGACCCACACAGCCACATGACAGGCATGCATGCCACCACCACCACCACTTCCATCTACCCAAGGGCATACACACATACACATGTATATCCCCACATTAGTATTTGGAGACATAGCCCCTTATTTTTCTCCCTCTATATATATGGCATCACCTCTCCCCCTCTTAAACACATACACATTTGCTCACAATAGATTTTTAGAGAGAGATATTAGAGAGAACCATAAGAGAGAGAGAGAGATACACCATGTACACACTCTTGGTACACACATACATCACACCCCACCCACATACTTTGCCTCACTCTCAACACACCAAAAACCCAGCAATTGGAAAATGAAGAGAAGAAGGAGGAGGAAGAAAGAAGAAGAGGAGAAGAGAGAGAGAGAGAGAGAGAGAGAGAGAGAGAGAGAGAGAGAGAGAGAGAGAGATCTAGACTGCTAGAGAGAAGGGTATGCCTTTCTTTTCCCCCTTTTGTATTTCTGGAGGTTATACACATACACACGCACACGCACACGTGCACGAATGCAAATAGAGCCTTAAGCCTTGGAGAGGTCCAGTAGCCATTAAAGCTCATTTTCGAGCTCGAAACTCAACCTTCACCAAAACCCCTAAAATCTACATCAAACAGACCCTAAGGACCCCCTTATACCCCTATAAAAAGTAGCTTTTAGTTTAGACCATGTGTTAGATAGCCATATAAGTCATTATCCTCCTAAAACCGAAAAAGAATAACCCACTGGTTTGAGTACCAAACGAGATAACCCTATCCCCATCTCGTAGTATGTTATAGAGGAGCCCAATCCGGTCTTTTAGGCATTGGATTGAAGAATTTCTATGGAGAGGAGAGAGAGATATTGCCATTGGAAGATTTTCGGCGAAATCGTGGTCACCAGCGACGTACTAGTGTGACCAAAGATGGATGGGAAGGTCCAAATTTTTGGGTTATATCGTTAACCCGATGGGTTGGGTACGTATATGGGTGGGTCTTAAAATGGGTCCAGTGGCCATTAAGTGAAACGACGTCGTTTTACTTCGGATCATATTAGATCCGATGGGCTAGGTTTGGGTCAGGTCCGGGTTAACCCATGGGTAACTGGTTAGGGTCTTTACGTTAGTGTATATGGGTGACCCATATACATTCAGTTCAGGTTTCGGTTTGACTCGCAAGTATTTGGGTAAGGATTCATTTGACTCTATATGTCACGCCCCGACGTAGCATAAATAAGGAAAGCGTTTAATTTCCTTTATGGACCCGTAGGTCGCGACAGTTTGAAGGATCGATTCCGTCCCAAACGTCAAACAACAAAACATAATAATCAGAGTAAGGCAATCAAGGCTTACAAAAATTTTCTAACTTATTACATCTTATGAACCGGGGTCAACTAAGGCACAGACCGCCTTGAAAATAAAATAATATCTTAGAGTCTGTTACAGTCATCCTTAAAACAAAACAGTTCATAACTTAAAACAGATAAACTTAAAGCATATAATAAACAGTTTCTTTATTCCAGAAGCAGCCATTCTCAATTAGCATAGTCGTATGATTCCTCCTGGTTATAACCTGAAAAGCCTGAGCACGAATGTCCAGGACGCATCAACGTCATCAGCTTCAAGAAGCTGGTGAGTATTAAAAACATGACTTTGAATGTAAAGCATACCCATTTACCTTTTTCCATTATCAGTTTGTTAAATCAATAGTTAAACCGCAGAAAGAATTTATTCTATACAACCACAAGGAAAATAATAAAAGTCGTCATTCATAAAAGACAGTTACTCGTGTATGAGACAATGCACCACACTCATCTTGCCGACTCTTTTCTCTCGACAGCCACGACAACCCACTATCCTACTCCTGGTATCTTTGAAACACTCAGATAGCCACACTTTAGCAACGGGGCGCCAGGGAGTGTCCAGTTTGCCTCACACTTTGGTCCGGGGTACCAGGGAGTGTCCAATGCCTCACACTTTGAATACCCTAACCGCCATGCAAATACCGGGGCAACCCCTCACACAGTATCCAGACTCGAGTTATCAGGGAGTGTCCGTAGGCCACTCTTTAGCACTACCATGGGTGCCAGGGAATGTCCGAGTTCGGCTTCACACACTTTAACGCTTCCATGGGCGTCAGGGAGTGTTCATATTTGCCACCGTCGCATTTCAAAGATACCCTCTCCACAAGCTCAACCATAACCACAACCACGACCACAACCACAAACTCATACTCAACCACAACCACAACCACGACCACAAACACAAACTCATACTCTTTCCACACTACCATTACTCTTTTCCACACAGACTGACACCCCTATGCATGTACCACTGACCCACATGAATGGTATGCACTTAAACGAAAACAAAAATGCTGAATTAAAGGATCAACACGCGTACGGGGGTTAATGAGTCATACTACAATGTTTTAATCATTCAAACATAACCAAATAGAGTTCTGATCAACCAACTTCCCAAACAGAGCCTTAACAGTACTAAAAAGTTGAACCAAACAGACCTTAAACACAAAACAGACAAAAACAGAAACTGTCAGAACTCGCGCGCGCGGGCCGCTCGCGCGAAAGATCGCTCGCGCGATATGCCCAAATTTCCTTTTTTATATATGAACTTTTCTGTCTGCCTGAGAAGGCCAAGGTCGCGCGCGCGGATCGCTCGTGCGAAGGGGTTCTCGCGCGACCCTCGCTCGCGCGACCAGCCAAATTTTTCCTTTATATATATAAACTCTTACGTCTGCCTGAGGACGCCTACCTCGCGCGAAAGGTCGCTCGCGCGGGCCGCTCGCGCGATTCCTCGCGCGCGCGATCGTGGCGCGAGATGAAGCTGAGGCTTCATCTTCTCCGCTGGAACTGTTCTGTTTCAGAAAACAGGGTCTAAAATTGACCCATTTCAAATCTGTAAGTATGTTTATCATGTTATATATGGATCTCTTTGTTTTTAAACAAGGATTAAGAATCTATGATTAATTTAACATGAATCAATCTATAACTCTCCAATTTTAGGAAAAACTAACACATGTCCAAACTTCATTTTCAATATACTTTGTGGTATGAACAAATTAGACTCTATAACTTCAAACTTGACATGTAGGATGTATAATCTACCATATTCATCTCTAAAAACGAATTTAGATTAAGGTTTGAAAATCTTGATTTCAAGCTATGAACTTTCATACGTGAGATCAACCATGGTGTCTTACAAAATTAAACAAACACACAGTAAATAGACATGTAATTACATTCTTAGTGAGTTAGTAATACTCACTATGATAAGAAGATTAATAGTTGTTGAGAAAGACTAAGCAATTAAGGACCCAAATCCAAGCTTCCTAACAATGGTGGATTAGCCCTCTCTCTAAAATAATCTGTGGAAATGAACTCTCAACTTATCTCTTTTCTCTCTGGTTTAGACTACTAGAGCAAGGTGCAGATTGTGTATGTGTGTATATTGGACATATATACATAGAGCTCCCAATACTTGGGCTCCAAGAAGATCCTAATACACTCAACAATTGATTTTAATATCACAATTCCTAATATGCATAAAGAAAACACAGTACGTATACATATATCAATCCTATCTGCAGATTGTTCAACTCAACAATCTCCCAAGAGCCAAGCATAGGTATGTAGGGGGTCAAGTTGAGTTGTTTGGGAATTCAAGCTTATGGCCTAACAATACACACACACATAAAGCATTGCCAAACAAGGCCTAAGCCAATGATCACTTGCCATTAATGGAAATAAAGCATATGTCATGTCCAACTTTACGTCACTTCCAAAATCTGGGGAAGTTTAGTACAACGCAGACAGTTTTGGACATAAACTGGTATTTTCGGGGCGCGGTGTTCATCACAAAAATACAGGAAATTCATTTTAACTTAAGAATTGATTTTCTGGTTTTATAAAAATACTGATTGAGTTAATAGAAGTTATTTTCACCATTTTGAAATACAGATTTTGAAATCCACACAGGTATTACTAACTTTTGTAAAATTGCAGTTTGGCCCCCAATAAACTTTAAATGTGAATTAGATAAGAAATAGATATTCCAAACAAGTGACTGGAATTAAAGTAAAAGCAGACCATGCTAATTGAATTTAAATATGCCAATGCAAATACACATAAATTAAATATGGACATGAATTTTAAATTAAATGGAAATGCAGGTTATTACACCCTTCCTCCCTTAAACAGGATTTCGTCCCCGAAATCAAGACTGACTAATCATGAAACAACTCCGGGTACTTCTTCCTCATATCAGCTTCAACTTCCCACGAGGCTTTGTTCTCGTCATGGTGATTCCACTGAACCTTCACCAATGGGATATCCTTATTCCTCAGCTTCTTGATACTCTGATCCAAAATCTTCACAGGTCTCCGCTTGTAAGAAACGTTATGACTTGTCTCAATGTCGTCATAACTAACCACATGTGAGGGGTCTCTTATGTATTTCCTCAACATACTCACGTGAAACACGTTGTGAACCCCAGACATCTTCGGTGGTAGCGCCAGTCGATAAGCTACTTTCCCGACACGTTCCAAAATCTCAAATGGTCCAATAAAACGCGGAGCTAACTTCCCTCTCTTGAGACCAAAACGTACTACTCCTCGGGTTGGTGAAACCTTGAGAAGCACGTGATCTCCAACACTAAACTCCAAATCCTTCCGGCGTCGATCAGCATAACTCTTATATCGGCTTTGAGCGGTTCTCATCCTCTCCTTGACCAAAGTAATCTTCTCATTGGTTTTTCTTACCAAATCTGGTCCCAACAATTCTGTATCCCCCACTTCTGCCCAACACAATGGAGAACGACATGGTCGTCCGTACAATGCTTCGAACGGAGCCATACCGATACTCGTGTGATAGCTGTTGTTATAGGCAAATTCAACCAACGGCAAGTGTGTCTCCCAAGATTCTTCAAAATCGATAACACAAGCCCTAAGCATATCCTCCATGATCTGGTTAACACGCTCAGTTTGCCCATCTGTCTGAGGGTGAAAAGCAGTACTCATCTTGAGCGAAGTTCCCATAGCTTCTTGCAGACTTTCCCAAAA
This sequence comes from Hydrangea macrophylla, assembly GCA_033977485.1. Lineage (NCBI taxonomy): Eukaryota > Viridiplantae > Streptophyta > Magnoliopsida > Cornales > Hydrangeaceae > Hydrangea > Hydrangea macrophylla. The sequence continues at coordinate 26,334,047 of CM066984.1, read as the reverse complement.
TCCAGAGGTAAAACGTGCGTCACGGTCTGACACAATCGACAGAGGTGCACCGTGAAGTCGCACAACTTGTTGTATGTACATTTGGCTCATTCTCTCTACCGGGTGTGTCATACTATAAGCAATAAAATGAGATGACTTCATCAGTCGATCCACAATTACCGAAATAGCGTCATGATTCTGCTGCGACCGGGGTAATCCTACTACAAAATCCATCGTAATGTGCTCCCACTTCCAACCAGGAATAGGTAGCGGTTGCAACAATCCTGACGGTCTCTGATGTTCGGCCTTGACTTGCTGACATGTCAAACACTTGGATACAAATTCGGCCGCGTCTTTCTTCATACCTTCCCACCAGAAATTTCTCTTCAAATCTTTGTACATCTTCGTTCCTCCCGGGTGAACTGTATATCTCGACTTATGTGCTTCTTCCAGGATATCCTTCCTTAGCTCTCCATCACCTGGCACACATAATCTATTCCTGCACCGATATCCTCCATCGACTCCCACTTTCCATTCTGTCGGGTCCTTTTCTGACATCTTCATGAACCACGTCTGAAACTTCTCATCTTCTTTCTGAGCTCCAATAATGCGGTCGATAAGGACAGGCTGTAGGATAAGACATCCGAACAATTGTCCTTTTCCTTCTTCAGCACTCTGTACATCGAATTCGGCCAAGGTCTCCAACGCTCGCCACTCTCTAACCATTAAGGAGGCGATCGTCTCACGAGTCTGTCGACTCAGGGCATCAGCAACCACATTAGCTTTACCCGGGTGGTATTCTAATGTGAAGTCGTAATCTTTGATCAACTCCATCCATCTGCGCTGCCTCATGTTCAACTCTTTCTGTGTGAACAAATATTTCAAACTCTTGTGATCGGAGAACAAATCTAACTTCTCACCGTAGAGATAGTGTCTCCAAATCTTGAGTGCGAAAACTACTGCCGCCAACTCCAAATCATGAATGGGATAGTTCAACTCATTCGGCTTCAGCTGTCTGGATCCATAGGCGATAACTATGCCTTCTTGCATAAGTACGCACCCTAATCCTTGATATGATGCGTCACTAAAGATAGTGAACTTCTCATCAGGCTTGGGTATTGCTAGTACCTGCGCAGTAGTGAGTCTCTCTTTCAACTCCAGAAAGGCTCGCTCATGCTTATCTGTCCATTCAAACTTCAGATTCTTCTTCGTCAACCCAGTTAAAGGTGCTGCTATCTTTGAGAATCCCTCAACGAATCTCCTGTAATAGCCTGCGAGTCCAAGAAAACTCCGAACTTCTGTAGGGTTGCTCGGCCTAACCCAGTTTGATACAGCATCGGTCTTGAACGAATCCACTGAAATTCCTTGAGATGACACCTTGTGTCCCAAAAATTTTACTTCTTGCAACCAGAACTCACACTTACTGAACTTGGCATACAACTGATGGTCCTTGAGCGTCTGCATCGAAATCCGTAGATGTTGCTCGTGTTCTTCTCCTGACTTAGAATAGATCAAAATATCATCTATAAAGACGATGACAAACTGATCTAAATAAGGCTTGAACACTCTATTCATCAAATCCATAAACACTGCCGGGGCATTCGTCATTCCAAACGGCATCACCAGAAATTCGTAATGACCATATCGGGTTCTGAAAGCAGTCTTAGGTATGTCTTCCTTTCGTACCCTCAACTGATGATATCCCGACCTAAGGTCTATCTTGGAAAATGTCGTAGCTCCTTGTAGTTGATCAAACAAATCGTCAATCCGAGGCAAGGGATACTTGTTCTTGATAGTCACACGGTTCAGTTCTCTGTAGTCGATACACAACCTGAGCGTCCCGTCCTTCTTCTTCACAAATAACACTGGTGCTCCCCAAGGCGATGTACTTGGACGTACAAAACCTAGGTTCTCGAGCTCTTGAACTTGTTCCTTCAATTCCAACAGTTCTGAGGGGGCCATTCTGTAGGGAACCTTGGTGATCGGTACGGTACCTGGTATAAGCTCAATACAGAACTCTATACTTCTCTCGGGCGGCAAACCAGAAATGTCTTGAAATACTTCTTCGAAGTCCTTGACTACAGGTATAGATGAAGCTGTCACCTCTGTACTGGCGACTTCGATGTTGGCTAAACATCTCGTGAGGAACATATCTCCCGTAGGGTTACATTGAAAATCAAAGGGTTGATTCTCATTGTCGGGGAATGTAATTCTCTTCCTCGCACAATCCAACTTCACTTGATTCTGAGAGAGCCAATCCATTCCTAGGATTATGTCGAACTCCTTCATAGATAGGACAATCAACCTCGCAGGGATTTCTCGGTCTCCTAACCGTAAGGGACAATCCTTGCACACGTGTCCTAATCTGACCGCAGCTCCTAGTGGCGAAGTAGCCTTCAAAGCTTTCTCTAAGCGATGAGGTAAGATACCCAATCTCCGAATTATATTAACAGATATGAACGAAAGAGCAGCACCCGTATCAAATAACACTTTAACATGGGAGTTAAACAGAGTTAATGTACCTTCTACTGCTTGCTGATCAGGTTGAGCTTCTCCATAATCTCCTTCTTCATACGCAGTTCTATCATATCCAGCGGCATCAAGGATAACAGGATTCAATCGAGTCTGACCCTGTTGACCATAAGTCACCTACTTAGGAGCAGTACAGAACCTGCTGATGTGACCTGGTTCACCACAGTTGAAGCAGACTATCCCTTGTTGAGTAGCACGCCTTGGTGCCTTGCAATCACGAGCCAAATGTCCAGGGTTGCCATAGTTGAAGCACTTTCCACTACTACTTCCTTCGCCTACTCGAGGTTGAGTTGGATAGGTAATAGCCTGGGTCTTCTTGCTTCCGTCGAAATTCCTCTTCTGCCCTTGGGTACGGTTCATTGGTGGTCTATTCCCAAAATTACCCCTTTGAGGCGGTCGGAATTCAAATTGTTTACGGTTCACTCGAGCATCCTCTTCCAGATCGGTAGCCAAACCAACAAGTCCTTCAAATGATTTATCCAGGTGGCCGAGAGTCAAGCGGCGAATCTGCGGTGTCAGCCCTTGGTTATACTTGCGGATCTTCTTCTCTTCAGTATCAACCAGGTGTGGGGCAAACCGAGACAGTCTTTCAAACTGTGTTGTGTACTCTTTCACCGACTTGGTTCCTTGCGTCAGGTCCATGAATTCCTTCTCTCTTCTGTGCCTCTCCGTAGCCGGGAAGTACTTCTCCAAAAATCTCCCCTTGAACGCAGTCCACGTCATTCCCATAGCAGCTCCATTCCCGATAGTAGCTATGACTGAATCCCACCAATCTGCGGCAGCATCGGTCAACTGAAATGTTGCCAACCTCCTCTTGTCCATCTCGTTACACTGGACAGCTTCGAACATGAGGTCCATCTGCCTCAACCACTGTTCCGCTTTCCAGGGTTCCGCGGTACCCGCAAACTGTTCGGGCCTTAGAGCACGGAATCTCTCTAGCAACTTGTCTCCCGTTTGACGGTCTCTTCAGTTGTCATTCGTATTACCGATTCTTTCTAAACGTCTGATAAATGCTTCAAACATCCCTGTAGGATCGGCAGCCTCGGGTGATCCCTCGATCAGGTTCCTGTTCCTCCTGAATCCTCCAGCCATTCTATGCATGATAGTGGTAGTAAAATGAGAAACATGCATGCAACAGTGCTATGAAGTAATTTAAATGACAACAACATTCAAAAGAGTATATCTTATATATATAACTTCTGTCAAGTAGATACAAAAGCATGTATGGTCAGATCAATGCCTACCCTATCTGTATGGGTTAGGACGCATGCAAGAGTTAATGTTACAAAAATGGGGTCATTGCCCTATACTCTAATGCATGTAATTACAGTTGCAAAAAGAGACAGAGCTAATAGTCAAAAGTGGTTAATATGTACAAGTCATACTCGAACGTCAATCATCTCCATAAGCGGCTATCAGGAGATCTAGCGAATCGACAGGGCGAAATCGCTGAACAACGAACGGTCCAACCCCGTCATAGTTGTGAGAGGTGGATGATGAAGCAGGTACAGGGGCATCTGCCTCATCTACCATCTCCTCAGGTAGGGCTAGCTCTAGTGCTAGCTCCGCCTCGAGCTCAGCGGCAAGATCATCTAGACCTATGCCATCCTCTATAATCTCCCCACCTACTGGGACCACATGAACAACCTCTGCATCGTCCTCAGCAATGGGAACCACCGGCGGAGGCATCTCCAACTGAGCCAGATGGGCATGCACGATCTGGATCTCGAGGGGAAGGTAGAAAGCATCGCTATCGACCAACCTCAGAATCTCGACCAAAACCAAACGCTGAGCCTCTGCGAAATAACGAAGCTCTAAACGGATACGGGTCAGGTCAACTAGGCCTACCACGTGAACCTGGTGCCATACCTCAGATACTACCGTCGTCATGGCCAACTGCTCTACGGCCGCCTGATATAAGTCGAGAAAGGCTGGGATCACTGCCCCAGGTATCACGAAGTGTCCTCCAAATCTGTCTGGCACATGTAGTGGGGGAGCTGGATCCATACCTGATAAAAAGGTACTACTTAAAGTCAGAACAGAATAATCTTAGGCGTTTGGGTTCTGAGTCTATCCTCCCTGTCATATCATCGGGTGTGTAACACTTAATGGAATGTGGAATCGGGTCTATACTGGTAAACCCTAACCTGGCTAAACTATCTTGAGATAAATAATAACCTGGCTCTGATACCACTAAATCCTGTCACGCCCCGACGTAGCATAAATAAGGAAAGCGTTTAATTTCCTTTATGGACCCGTAGGTCGCGACAGTTTGAAGGATCGATTCCGTCCCAAACGTCAAACAACAAAACATAATAATCAGAGTAAGGCAATCAAGGCTTACAAAAATTTTCTAACTTATTACATCTTATGAACCGGGGTCAACTAAGGCACAGACCGCCTTGAAAATAAAATAATATCTTAGAGTCTGTTACAGTCATCCTTAAAACAAAACAGTTCATAACTTAAAACAGATAAACTTAAAGCATATAATAAACAGTTTCTTTATTCCAGAAGCAGCCATTCTCAATTAGCATAGTCGTATGATTCCTCCTGGTTATAACCTGAAAAGCCTGAACACGAATGTCCAGGACGCATCAACGTCATCAGCTTCAAGAAGCTGGTGAGTATTAAAAACATGACTTTGAATGTAAAGCATACCCATTTACCTTTTTCCATTATCAGTTTGTTAAATCAATAGTTAAACCGCAGAAAGAATTTATTCTATACAACCACAAGGAAAATAATAAAAGTCGTCATTCATAAAAGACAGTTACTCGTGTATGAGACAATGCACCACACTCATCTTGCCGACTCTTTTCTCTCGACAGCCACGACAACCCACTATCCTACTCCTGGTATCTTTGAAACACTCAGATAGCCACACTTTAGCAACGGGGCGCCAGGGAGTGTCCAGTTTGCCTCACACTTTGGTCCGGGGTACCAGGGAGTGTCCAATGCCTCACACTTTGAATACCCTAACCGCCATGCAAATACCGGGGCAACCCCTCACACAGTATCCAGACTCGAGTTATCAGGGAGTGTCCGTAGGCCACACTTTAGCACTACCATGGGTGCCAGGGAATGTCCGAGTTCGGCTTCACACACTTTAACGCTTCCATGGGCGTCAGGGAGTGTTCATATTTGCCACCGTCGCATTTCAAAGATACCCTCTCCACAAGCTCAACCACAACCACAACCACGACCACAACCACAAACTCATACTCAACCACAACCACAACCACGACCACAAACACAAACTCATACTCTTTCCACACTACCATTACTCTTTTCCACACAGACTGACACCCCTATGCATGTACCACTGACCGACATGAATGGTATGCACTTAAACGAAAACAAAAATGCTGAATTAAAGGATCAACACGCGTACGGGGGTTAATGAGTCATACTACAATGTTTTAATCATTCAAACATAACCAAATAGAGTTCTGATCAACCAACTTCCCAAACAGAGCCTTAACAGTACTAAAAAGTTGAACCAACCAGACCTTAAACACAAAACAGACAAAAACAGAAACTGTCAGAACTCGCGCGCGCGGGTCGCTCGCGCGAAAGATCGCTCGCGCGGGCCGCTCGCGCGATATGCCCAAATTTCCTTTTTTATATATGAACTTTTCTGTCTGCCTGAGAAGGCCAAGGTCGCGCGCGCGGATCGCTCGCGCGAAGGGGTTCTCGCGCGACCAGCCAAAATTTTCCTTTATATATATAAACTCTTACGTCTGCCTGAGGACGCCTACCTCGCGCGCGCGGGCCGCTCGCGCGAAAGGTCGCTCGCGCGGGCCGCTCGCGCGATTCCTCGCGCGCGCGATCGTGGTGCGAGATGAAGTTGAGGCTTCATCTTCTCCGCAGGAACTGCTCTGTTTCAGAAAACAGGGTCTAAAATTGACCCATTTCAAATCTGTAAGTATGTTTATCATGTTATATATGGATCTCTTTGTTTTTAAACAAGGATTAAGAATCTATGATTAATTTAACATGAATCAATCTATAACTCTCCAATTTTAGGAAAAACTAACACATGTCCAAACTTCATTTTCAATATACTTTGTGGTATGAACAAATTAGACTCTATAACTTCAAACTTGACATGTAGGATGTATAATCTACCATATTCATCTCTAAAAACGAATTTAGATTAAGGTTTGAAAATCTTGATTTCAAGCTATGAACTTTCATACGTGAGATCAACCATGGTGTCTTACAAAATTAAACAAACACACAGTAAATAGACATGTAATTACATTCTTAGTGAGTTAGTAATACTCACTGTGATAAGAAGATTAATAGTTGTTGAGAAAGACTAAGCAATTAAGGACCCAACTCCAAGCTTCCTAACAATGGTGGATTAGCCCTCTCTCTAAAATAATCTGTGGAAATGAACTCTCAACTTATCTCTTTTCTCTCTGGTTTAGACTACTAGAGCAAGGTGCAGATTGCGTATGTGTGTATATTAGACATATATATATAGAGCTCCCAATACTTGGGCTCCAAGAAGATCCTAATACACTCAACAATTGATTTTAATATCACAATTCCTAATATGCATAAAGAAAACACAGTACGTATACATATATCAATCCTATCTGCAGATTGTTCAACTCAACAATCTCCCAAGAGCCAAGCATAGGTATGTAGGGGGTCAAGTTGAGTTGTTTGGGAATTCAAGCTTATGGCCTAACAATACACACACACATAAAGCATTGCCAAACAAGGCCTAAGCCAATGATCACTTGCCATTAATGGAAATAAAGCATATGTCATGTCCAACTTTACGTCACTTCCAAAATCTGGGGAAGTTTAGTACAGCGCAGACAGTTTTGGACATAAACTGGTATTTTCGGGGTGCGGTGGTCATCACAAAAATACAGGAAATTCATTTTAACTTAAGAATTGATTTTCTGGTTTTATAAAAATACTGATTGAGTTAATAGAAGTTATTTTCACCGTTTTGAAATACAGATTTTGAAATCCACACAGGTATTACTAACTTTTGTAAAATTGCAGTTTGGCCCCCAATAAACTTTAAATGTGAATTAGATAAGAAATAGATATTCCAAACAAGTGACTGGAATTAAAGTAAAAGCAGACCATGCTAATTGAATTTAAATATGCCAATGCAAATACACATAAATTAAACATGGACATGAATTTTAAATTAAATGGAAATGCAGGTTATTACACTATAAGTGGGTAACCCGTTTGTATTCGGGCCCTGTCGGTTTACCTCGTGAATTTAGTTTTATTATTACACTCTAATTAATTCATTACTTTATTCTCTAAGCAAGTTTAGTGATTTAATTAATATTAATATACATTAATTTTTTGGCTAATTATTCCTAGGGAATGATTAATTGTTTTTATTAATTCTTAATTATTATTATAATAATTAATTATTGTCTTAATACATAAACTAAGTTTATGTATATGATTAATACTATAATATTTTTTTAACGATTATGCTAATTACGATTAGTGATTTATCTATTATTCTTAATAATAAATAAAGATATTTAATATTTTATAAAAACTGAATAATTACTTTCCTTTTTTAAAAATTTGATAACAAGTATCTATTTAGTATTTTAAATTCTGAAAAATTCTTATTAATATTTATAAGGTTTATATTTATAGTTTTATAATTTATATATGTGGGTATTTTTAATAATTATCTAGGAGCCGTTTAATTATTTTAATTAGCAAACGAGCCCTGATTTTATGAGATAAATACTGGTAGAGTATTTCAATGATTATTTAATTAAAATATTTCCAAGATCTATTTCTTATGTGTGGATACACTTATGTATTTAAGGGCCAATACGGCTATTTTTTTTATATATTTGTAAATTCATAATAAATAATCTAGAGCACCAAAAATTACGTTGTTAGTTCCCAGAGTCTTAGAATAATGTCTAGAACGTTCCCCTTAAGTTTAGAGACACTTTGACACGGTAAAAAATACAAACTGTCTTTAGGGACCCCATTTGTATAGAAAGCTCTGCCTTTCACCTCGAAAACTACAACGGACTCCGATTTTAGTCTAGTTAATGGTGTTGAATTTAGAATGACATGAGGATCACTACTTTGAGGTTTAGGTTCACATTGGAAAGAATTACCATTATACCCTCACTTTTAGAGGCCACGTCTAATCGTTATTCTATCGTATACATTGTAGGAACCTCGTTCTAATCATTGTTCGAGGACGTTTAAGGGTTAAGACACCGAGGTGGGTATTTATAACCTCACTCCTAATATATATAGGGATTGCTAGAGTATTTGTATGTGATATGTATATATACATAGTATAAGTTATATTGTATGAATCTTATGCTACACTATTGTAATAGGTTTTATGAAGTTCTATTGCCAGTATTGCCATGTTTAGCTGTGTTTGAATTGTACTGCCATGAACATTAGCACGTAAAGGGTTTTATTTGTATGTAAATGTTAGATTCATTTTATGTGTAAAGATCAATAAATATATGTTATGTTTTCCTTGCTAAACAATAAAATGAATGTAGTACGATAATCGTTAATCAGAGTGAGGAAACACAACACGTTAGTAATATTAATGAATGATGAAAATGCTTTGTTAGTATATAATCTGTTGTAAACATGTGCACTTCACGACATGTTGTCAGTACAAATTGCATGAGGAGATAAATAATTCATAAGGTACTTGGATCTATTGGATCAACGGTTGATGAGCCTGGGCCTGGTATTCGGGCTTTATTTGTCCCAACAGTGTTGAACGTAGTAGTCTTCAAACTAAACTGGATACGTTCGAAGTCTTCGGACTTCGCCGGATAAGCTGGAAGTTTTTGGACTAGGCGGGATACTCAGGAAATCTTCGGACTTGGTTGGATAAGCTGGTATTCTATAGCCCAGGTAGGATATGTTGGAAGTCTTCGGACTTGGCTGGATAAGCTGGTAGTCTTCAGACTAGGGGGGATACGGTGGTACTCTTCGGACTAGGCTAGATAAGCTGGGGTATATATATATAAAAGATATTATGATTTATTTGATATAAGATATTATATGTGAATACGTTTTAGTTATGTTAATAATGTTAGTTGTAAATGATTTGTCTAATGATTTGCATTGATACCTTGCTATGCCCGTGACAGATACGTCTTTCGATAAGAGACTAACAACATCTTAAGATGTTGAACATTAACACGTGTAAGTCGTTGTTTATGTATATTGGTAGTGTTTAAGGTTATGAATGCTCACTCAACTTGTATTTAATTTTGTAATACCCTGTATTTTGTAATGTATTATGATGAATAAGACCTTATTACTCCTTTTAAATACTTATATGAGTTTAACTTTACCTTTGGTGTATTTTGTATCCGAATCGATTGCCCAATTTTCCTAATCGATTGCCTAATTTTGGATACCATTCGATTGCTATCTTATACCAATTGATTGTCACTTTTGCACCTTGTACTTGGACCCAATCTATTGGACGCCATCTTAATCGATTGGAATCATTAATACCAACCATCAATCGATTGGACTCTAGTCCCAATCGATTGGAACATCTACTACCTACCCCAATCGATAGCCACTTTTGCCAATCGAAAGGCAGCAACTGGACAAATCCTTTTGCTTTGGCGATGGTTTGGCCACGTGAATACATCTCTCTATGTATATGAGCTCTTTTTGGATAATTTTTTGTTTCAAAAAATCAATGGGAGAGAGAGTGTGTGTGTTTCTGTACGTTTTATATGTATACATATATACATCCACATCCACACACACACATGGACTGCAGAAGAAGAAGAAGAAGAAGAAGAAGAAAAGAGGAGGAAGAGAAAGAAGAAGATAGAAGAAGAAGAGAGAGGAGAAGGAGTCACCATTGAAGCTTCCAAAGCTTCAATCTCATTCCCAAACACCCCCTAGACATCTAAGGTGAGTTTTAAACTCACTTAGTAACATAGCATTGATGTTAGGACTTGCTTAAATGAAGAAAAGAAGAATGAATCCTAGTTTTCCCATTTTATATGTTGGACTGCCATCTCTGTGAAGAAGATGAAGTCCCAATCGATTGGGACTTTGCCCAATAGATTGCCTTCTTAGATAAACCAATGATTTCCATTCTAAATAACCAATTGTTATTATGGATACCTCAATCGATTGCCAAAGTTATCAATCGATTAGTATGGATTGTGATCCAATCGATTGGACTTTTTCCCAATAAATTGTTACTATTTTTATACCAATTGATTTGACCTTTTCCTAATCGATTGTTACTATAATCGATTGTTACTATTTTTATACCAATCGATTGGACCTCTGTCCCAACCGATTGGCAGTTATAAAATGTTGTTTTCCCTATTTAGTCAATAGTATAAATGTTTAGTTGTTTACATACTATTTTGAATCCCCCACACGTAGTATAGACATGATAATAAGATAATGCGACATATGATCATAGTAACATTAAGGATAACAGATAATGTTTATAACGTTAGATAATATATCATCATGAATCATTCGGAGTTATCATTCATTTCATTTAAAGTAGTCAGGTCACATGGGTTTGTCATGTATCGATGTTAGAGTTAAACTTTAAGTAGGTTTGTTAAGATTCAGGAAATCTTGTATAGACAGGCCTTGGTAATTCATATGTTCTTAAAAGTGGTGAACTGTGTATATGTTCTTAATTGCAGTGTACTAGACCAAGTAGCCCTAAGATAGCTTATCGATCAATTGATATATTCTTAAAAGCGGTGAACTGTGTATATGTTCTTAAAAGCGGTAGACTAGGATCACAAGTAGATGACATTAAGTAGTGCCATTTGAATGATGTATTGTTGCTTAAAGCATTATATCCCTATAGTGTGGTGAACTGGGCATATGTTGTTAAAAGTTGGGGATGGACTGATGTGGTGTCCATGATATGCGGTGGACTGTGCATATGTTCTTAAAAGTGGTGGATGGAGCAATGGTATGTTATAGAATTGAACTACTAGCACGTCTATTCTTCTATTAGTAATGTATGTTGTCGGTCTTAATTTAGTAAGACGTAGTAATCGGATATTCGGTTTGAATAGGAGAGAAGCTACCCTCAATGGAATTTAATTGTTTATCGATCGTAACTTCTAAAAACTTCAATAGTTGATACATTGTTAGTATCCAATTCACTCAGCTTTCATTAAGCTGACTGCGTTTTATGCTGCTAGACATTTCTACATTCCAATGTGCCCTATCTATGACTATACAGGAGAAGGAACTGCAAGCGAGGGCTACTATGATGGTGACGTCCCTATGGAGAACTACCCCGACAAAGGTCAGGCAGAGGAAGACTACTACGTTGAGGACTACATGTATGCCAATTGAAGATTAGGCTAGATTGTAGTTTATTTATCCTTACTATTTTTTAGACCTTTTTGTAATCAGGCATATGTTGCCTTAACATTTATATTTCTATTATGTTTTATTTGATTAAAGACTTTTATATATAAGGGATTATTAAAAATCAGTCAAGATTATTTAAAATTTTAAAGGTCAGTCAGCTATTTTTTTAAAATGAAAAAGAAATCAAGTTAAAATTAAAAATTTAAAAACACATCAACTTTTTGATTTTTTTAAATAAAAAAATAAAAAAAAATTTATATTTACCTCCCCCATCCTCCTCACCACCATCTTCATCACCTACTACCACCATGGAAGGCCACCACACCACGACCACCACCACTACCAGTCACCACCACACCACCACCAGCCACCACGGCCACCACCACTACCACCACCACCACCTCTCTCTCTCTATATATGTATGAGTGTATATATATATATAATATGGCCACCACCACCCCAACCTCTTTCTATCTCTTCTCTTTCTTCTCATCACCACCATGACCACGGGCCTCCTCCCTGATCCACCCATGCCATTGAAAAAAAAGAAAAAAAAAGTTACAGGTTGGAGCAACTGTCCAAATGGTGGGAGCAACTCACCAAATGTCTTGGGAGTCACTCACCAAACGTAAGGAGCAACTCACCAAACGTAATGAGCAACGTTGCTCATTACGTTTGTTAAGTTGCTCCCAAGACATTTGGTGAGTTGCTCCTGCTGTTTCGACAGTTGCTCCAACTTATAACTTTTTTTTTCTTTTTTTCAATGGCATGGGTGGATGAGGAAGGAGGCCTGTGGTGGTGGTGGTGGTGGTGAGAAGAGAGAGAAGAGGTAGAAAGAGGTTGGGGTGGTGGTGGCCATATAAATTATATATATACTCATATAGAGAGAGAGAGAGGATGTCGTGGTGGCTGGTGGTGGTGGTGGTGGTGGTGTGGTTGTGGCTGGTAGTAGTGGTGGTTGAGGTGTGGTGGCCTTCCATGGTGGTAGGTGATGGAGATAGTGGTGAAGAAGAAGATGGGGAGGTAAATATAATTTTTTTATTTTTTTATTTGAAAAAAATTAAAAAGTTGATGTGTTTTTAAATTTTTAGTTTTAACTTGATTTTCTTTTTATTTTAAAAAAGCAGCCGACTGACCTTTAAAATGCCAAACAAAACTTGACTGATTCTTAATAATCCCTATATATAATAGCAAGTAACTTCCTTTTTGACATAAAGTCATGTTTTAGCCAGAACCTAAATTATTGTATTTTGATCTCGTCAGCATTATTGTTGCTTAGTATTGCATGGTGTAGACAATCATGTGACTTCACCAGTCATTCCCTATGGACCCAAAAAGGAAATTTATTTTTCTCTATTTTTGCTGTTCCTAGGCATGACAGGATTTTGGTATCAAGGCCCCAGGTTATACTTTTTGCTCACTGATTGCCCTATACATATGGTCCTAGATCAATGAGATTCCTATAGATGAGTATTAAGATTAGTTCTAACATAAGGTAGTCACTTTTTAGGTAGCATGGCACTACTGTTGTTCGTTCCAAATGAGTTTGGAGGACACTTCATGTATGAGGGCAATATTGAGCCGGTAGATCCATAGTTCTATGTCTAAAAATTTGGGCAAAGAGCTATCGTAGAGATAGAGTGAGATATGTGGATTGAGCAGCACATATTTGGGACCCATGATCTAGAGGTGATATGTTAAGAGATGATCTACCATAAGGACACCTTCTGATTCATTGAGGAGGATTCCCTACAAATGCTACGAGACCATGGGTCATATTAGGCTTTACTTGTAGAGGTTAGAGTAGTGCCCCCACCTCCCCTGATGGAGCCACCACCACAAACACCTCAACCCCCAGTAAAAGAGGACATGGCCGATGCACCCCCAATAGATGAGGACCCAGAGGAGGAGGATCCAGATGAGGTTAAGGGCGATAATGATGATGAGCTGGAGGATGATGACGAAGAGATAGAGGTCGATGACACTAGCGATGAGGAGCCAGATGATGATCCAGAGGAGCACCTCGAGGACCCAGCTGGTATAAATGTGCCAGTTAGTATAAATATTGTAGTAGCAGAGTATTATCCGATGGAAAAGGAAGAGATAGTAGAGAAGGATGAGGCAGTTTATGACACTGTGGTACCAGTCTTACCGTGTGGCATGATAGCACAACTGGCAGCAGAGTGGGCTACGAAGATGGCTGCACATCCCTATGGATTTGAGATAGGAGCAACAGAGTTGGCACATGCTATGGTAGAGGCCGAGGCACTTACAGCTGCATTCGATGTCGCCTAGACCGATATGGCCAGTGTAGGAGATTTAGGAGTTGTTGTGGAGCATGATGGACCCGAGCTAGCTAAGGAGGATTTGATAGAGGATGAGGATATGATGGATGAGGATGATGGCTTATCCGAGATTCCCTCGGTGGATGAGGCTTCTCTCTATAGATCTGACGTGGACAACTTTTAAGTCCAGGAACTTTAGGACTTAGATTTTTTGTTTTGACTTCAGGGCATGTTGTCCATTACTTTTGACACTTACATAGACAGCTATTGACCATAGCCTATTTGTATAGGTAACCACCAGTGGTGGTCTTCTTTACATCTTTTTGCTAGATCTTGTATAGGATCATGTACTGCGCGGTACACAGATGATCTATTATGTACTCTGACAAATGGGGGTATTTATAAAATACAACCGCGCTAAAATAAAGAAATACACTGATTTAGTCTACAACTCCCTTATAAATCTGCAATTTGGATTACAATGCCAGTTTTTATACAATATGACTAAATCTTTGATAAGTTGTGTTGTTTTAAGCTGTTATTCGTGCAGATTATTGTTTTTGCTGGGTACAGGAATTACTAACAGGATAAAAGAAAAGTTGGATTATAAGAAAGGCAATTCAAAGATGAAAAGTGAAGTTAGAGCAATCGAAGACACCTCAAGCGATTAAGGGTTAGATCGATCGAAGGTTGTTCAAGCACTTAAAGATCCCAGAAGTTCAATCGATTGAGTGATGTTTGATCGATCGAACATGGCTTTTATCAAAACTTACGCGCACGCGCAGCGACAGAGTTTTTAACCCTAGCTCTAGGTTTTAGTATATATATATTCGTTTTGCATACGTTCATAAGGACGCCCACATTGTTTTTCAACAGTTTTAGAGAAAGAGAGAGTGTGTTTACTTGAGTTTTGTAGGTTTCATTGCTTGGGTATTGGATTTGATTGAAGTTTGAAGTTAATAAATAACTCTGTTCATTCCAGGTTCTATTTTATTTGTTTTATTTACAGCCTTTCAGTAGTTTCAAGAGTTACAATCTAAATAGATCGAAGTTTTTCTTGTTAGTAGTGATAAAACCACAGTTTCATAGTTTTTCTTCATGTTTAAATCACAACCAAACAAAGCCTTAATGAATATTTACGTTAAGAATGAATCTGAGACACTCCAGACCATTTATGAGTAGTCCTAGGGTTGGGAGATCACGATGAAATAGTGATCTTTAGCCTCTGCCATGTAGCAGTTTGAGACCTATGTTCGATCGAATATCAATCAAAGTTAGTCCGATCATTCGTATCATAGTACAGTCAAGCGCTCGAAGATATTTCGATCGATTGAGAGTTAATGAGACTCGGTCGATCGAAAGCGCGTCGATCGATCGAGCCCTCTGATTCTTGAGAACATTCTTTGCAGTATTCCTAGACTTTATGCTTTAGAGATTTGTTATCAAACTGTCCCTAAATGCTCAGTTTGTCAAAACAGTCTCTGAACTTAACGCCTTAAAGCATTTTTCTTCAATATCTTTTGCAAACCACCCTCAATGCTAACACCATTGTAGGTGCGAGTCTTAACTATTATTTTAAACCGCTTTCACGTGTTTCAAATTAACTGTGATGTTATAGTCCCGGTCTTAAAAGGGCTATGGATTCTTTATTTTTAGAGAAATACGGGATACTGTAGAATATGTTCTCCATTGAGCTTTAATGCAACTGCATGGTAGATGGCTAGGTCGCTGTGGATTCGTGTGATCCCAACACTTCCCTTTTTATTACGTAAAAACACGATTTTAAAATATTGCTTTAGTTAATTAGTTAATCATTAGTTTAATTTAATTTAGTTGCTTTATCTTTAGAAGTTCATAACCGTGGAACTCCGTGTTCTACACTTTCCTTAAACATTGATTTTTATTTTCTTTTTAGATTCTAATCTAGGAACTTAGTTTCTAACCTTCCCTGTGGGATCGACCTGGTCTTGACCAGATTACTACTTGCATGTCTACCTACACTTGGGTATAGCACACAAGCGCACACAAATTATTCTCGTGTCATGTTTTTGGCACCGTTGCCGGGGAAGGCGATGAGTTAATAATTAGATTACCTCATTCTATCTTTATCTATTTCTATTTTCCTTTTCTTTTAATTCTTTAGATTAAAACCTTTTAGGATCCTTTCCCTTTCATGTCTGATAATTCCATTGAAGGATTTCACGGAAATCTATTCTACTCATCTGATTCTTCTAGTTCTATTAATCATGTAGCTACACATACAGATTCAATGGCCGATAATCAAAATGAAAATAGTGAGAATGTGGTTGTACCAATTGATAATTCGCATCGTCGTTTGTGCGATCTCATGACACCCGAACATGCTCCTACACCTTCTTGTATTCTCATTCCACCCCATGCAGGCGAATTATAGTTTTGCAATGGAATGATTTAACTCTTTCCAACCTTCCATGGAATGGAGAGCGAGAAGGTATATCTACATGTCAAGGACTTCGAGGATGTTTGTAAAACATTCTCACAAAATTGTTCTGTGGATGTGACACGCCTAATGCTATTTCCCTTCACCTTAAAGGACAAAGCAAAAGCGTGGCTACTCACCCTCAAGCCAAATTCGATTTTTGCCTGACATCCGAAGAACAATGCGTTCTTAAAGAAATTCTTTCCACCTCACATGACCACTGAACTAAAATGTCAAATAAATTCTTACAAACAAAAGAGCAATGAAACCTTCATTCAAACATGGGAGCGTTTCAATGATTTACTTCTATCATGCCCACATCATGGGTATGAGAAATGGCGAACCATTAGCTACTTTTACGAAGGGTTATATGGTAAAACGAAAAAAACTGGTTGAAACCATGAGCTTAGGTCCATTCCTTCACTAAAACACCGAAGAGGCTGAAACCCACTTCGAGTGGTTAGCTGAACATGCACACGAATGGTATAACTCTGAGGATATCCCACGAGCACAAATATCAGGTGTAGAGGAGAAAAGTATCTATCAGTTAAAAAGTGAAGATCACCTAATGACCAAATATGAGGAACTAGCAAAGAAAGTAGAAGAGTTAGGGATGAAAGGAGAGAGTTCTAGGCAAGTTTTGCCTGAAGAACCATGCGGCACATGTAATATGTTGGGACACACCACTCAATACTGTCCCAGTGTGTCGTATTTTCAATAACAACCCTCCATGGAAATGAATGCCATACAAGGGTAGAGGGGGCTGGGTAATTCCTATAACAATAATATCTTTCAAAATAATAACAGTCGATGGAATCACCCCAGTTTTGATTGGAAAAATGACGCTAAGACCCAAAATCAATATCAACAACAACAACCCTACAACAACAATAATCAATTTCAAGGGCATTACAATAGACAGTCCCATCCATTCAATCAAAATAGATCAAACAACTACAACCAAGCTCAACCCTCTAATAATCAACAGTCAAACGTGTACGTACCACCACACAAAAAGGTGCAAGAAGAACTAATGCGAATTTAACACATCAATTAATTCAAATGATAGAGTAAAATGTCCGCAATGTTAGAGAGAATGGATGCATGACAAGAAGGGTCGAGTGGGACGTTTCCTGCCTAACCACTTCAAAACCCTAAGGGATGCAACATTGGTCCCAATAATCAAAGAACACGCAAAAGCCGCGACCACTCCGAGAAGCAGCAAGATTATAGGGCAAAACATGCCTCTCTCTACTACTGAAGAATACGAGGAGGACGAAGTGGTAAATAAAAATGAACCTTCAATTCCGGAAGAGGAGCCATCAACTAACAACAAACCATTTATAAATAAATGATGAAGCTCCTAGAGAAGTGGAAGAAGTTGAGAGAAGGCCCGGAAAGGAGCTCGCTAATGACAAATTACCGAAATGCCCTTTTCCCCCACCTTATCCTCAAAGGTTAAAGAAGCCCAAAAATGGGGCAAAGAATCAGGAGTTCTTGGAATTGTTTAAACAAGTCAAAATAAACCTTCTTCTCCTTGTTGCTATTAAACAAATACCGGCCTACGCTAAGTATCTCAAAGACTTATGTGCGATCAAAAGGAGGCAAAGTGTGAAGAAACACGCTTATGTCGCTTGCCAAGCAAGCGCAATCATTAAAAATGAGTTGCCTCTGAAACTTAAAGACCCCGGTACTCCCACTGTCTTATGTCAAATTGGGAATCAAAGAATAGACAACACACTCCTCAATTTAGGAGCAAGTGTAAACCTGCTGCCATATTCAGTTTACAAACAATTAGGGTTGGGTGAACTTAAACCTACCCGAGTTGCACTACAACTGGCAGATAGGTCAGTCAAATACCCTAGAGGAATACTGGAGGATGTCTTCATTCAAATAGACTCATTTGTCTTCCTGGTTGATTTTGTGATCTTAGACACTAAAACTGTGTCTAATCCATGTGCACAAATCCTGGTAATATTCGGATGCCCATTCCTCAACACAATTGATGCCACAATCAAAATAAGAAGTGGCATAATGACCATCGTATTCAGGAACATGACTTTAAATGTCAAAATCTTTTCAAATCACTTACCTGAAGAATACGAGGATGAGGAGGAAGTTAATAAAATCAAAATGGTCATTGAAGATGAGGTCGATCTGGTAAACTACAAAGATCCTTTGGAGGTAGCGGGTCACAATTTGATGCTGTCTACCAACCCAAAAACTCTACCCCATTGGACGGAGACCTAAATTTAACTTGCCTCGTGATGGACATGCTAGAGGAGGATAGAGATGAATGAATGTAGGTAGCACCATATGAACCATTGCCTCCTAAGACAAAGTTAGTCATGCCCTCAAATTTTTAGTTCCCCGATTTGGAATTAAAGGAGCTCCCAAAATTGCTCAAATACACTTTCCAAGAGACTGAAAAGAATTATCCTGTCATAATCTCATCTACGATAAATTCTGAACAAGAGGATAAGTAGTCAAAATGTTGAAACAACATAATGGAGCATTAGGATTGACTATTGCCGACCTCAAAGGCATAAGTCCGTCTGTTTGCACCCATCAAATATATCTGGAGGAAGACGCTAAACCTTCGTGACAAATGGAAAGGCGTCTGAATCCCAATATGCAAGAAGTAGTCAAAAAGGAAGTTTTAAAACTACTCGATGTTGGGATTATATAACCTCTTTCTGATAGCCTTTGGGTTAGCCCAACCCAGGTGGTGCCCAAAAAGGCGGGTATAACAGTAATCTCAAATAAAGACGGCAAATTGGTACCAACACGCGTCCCCATCGGATGGCAAATGTGTATTGATTAGCGAAAACTGAATACTATGACCCGGAAAGACCACTTCCCATTACCATTCATGGATCAAATGCTAGAACAAGTGGCGGGTCATAAGTAATATTGCTTTCTAGACGGATACACTAGGTATAACCAAATTGAAATCGCACTTAAAGATCAGGAGAAAACAACTTTCATATGTCCGTTCGGTACTTTTTCTTATCGTCATATGCCTTTCGGTTTATACAATGCACCTGCTACATTTCAGAGGTCCATGTCAAGTATCTTTAGCGATATGGTTGAGCAAATACTCAAAGTATTTATGGATGATTTTTTGGTGTTCAGCCATAGTTTCAAAATTTTATTAGACAATCTGGAACGTGTGCTAGCATGATGCGAGGACAAACACCTGGTACTAAACTGGGAAAAGTGACCAAGGGAATTGTCCTCGGCCACATTATCTCCGAAGAAGGTATCTAAGTGGATAAAGCTAAAATCGATATAATCTCAAACCTACCTGTCCCCCATACAGTCAAAGACATTCGATCTTTTCTGGGACACGCGAGATTTTATCATTGCTTCATCGAGAAATTTAGTGCAATATCACGACCACTCTGTCAACTGCTCATTAAAGACGCACCATTTGAGTGGTCAGAAAGCTATCAAACATCGTTTGACGCACTAAAAGAACACCTTACCTGTGCACCAATAATACAGACAACCAACTAGGGTTTGCCATTCGAACTAATGTGCGATGCTAGCGACTATGCCATTGGTGCAGTCCTAGGACAGAGGAAGGATAATAATCCTTATGTAATCTACTATGCCAGTTGAACACTTAACGAAGCTCAAATGAATTATACGACTACCAAAAAAGAGCTACTGGCAATAGTCTTCGCTCTGGATAAATTCAGCTCATATCTAATAGGGTCCCCAATCGTCTGTTTTACGGACCACTTGGCCCTCAAGTACCTCCTATCTAAGAAGGATGTGAAACAAAGGCTTATCCATTGGATACTCCTACTCCAAGAATTCGATATCACGATCAAGGATAAAAAGGGAGTAGAAAATGTGGTTGCTGACCATTTATCTCGGTTAACGTTTGTTGACAACACTAAACCCATACCGATTAAGGATGAATTCCCTGATGAGCAACTGGTGACTGTTTTCAGTTTGCCCTGGTATGTGGATATAGTAAACTATATAGTTACGGGAGAGACCCCAAGTCATTGGTCAAATCAAGACAAAAAATGGTTCCTCTCTTTCGCACGTCACTTCTTCTTCGATGACCCGTACTTATTCAAGTATTGTGCCGATCAGGTCATTTGACGTTGCGTTCCCACTGAGGATATAACTGTGACTTTAGCCTCATGCCACTCCAAAGCTTGCAGTGGCCACTTTGCTTCACAAAAGACCGCACAGAAAATCCTACATAGCGGTTTCTATTGGCCAACAATATTCAAGGATGCCCATGAATTTTGTAAATCGTGCCAACGCTGTCAAAAGCTAGGTGCAATCTTAAAACAAAATTCTATGCCTTTGACTCCCATAATCACAATCGAAATTTTTTATTGGGGCATAGATTTCATGGGCCCATTCCCAAAGTCAAATAACTGCGAGTATATACTCCTTGCTGTAGAGTATATCTCGAAATGGGTAGAGACAATTTCAACAAGGCGAAATGATCATCTAACAGTTATTTCTTTCTTAAAAGAAAATATTCTTTTGCGTTTTGGAACCCCAAGAGCATTAATAAGTGACCAAGGAAAGCACTTTTGCAATAGACCCTTGGAGTCACTTCTCAAAAAGTATGGGGTTAACCATAAAATTGCCTTAGCCTACCACCCATAAACTAACGGGCAGGCAAAACTGGCTAACTGAGAAATCAAACATATTCTCGAAAAGATAATTAGTTCAAACCAGAAAGACTGGGCATACAAGTTGACCGATGCTCTATGGGCATATCGTACTGCTTACAAGACAAATCTAGGAATGTCCCACTACATGCTAGTGTACAAAAAAGCATGTCACCTCTCTGTCGAAATCAAGCACAAAGTGTATTGGGCGACATGCTCATTGAACTTTGACATTAAAGAGGGAGGTCATCTTTGAAAACTCTAGTTGGCTGAACTGGAAGAAATACATCGTGATGCGTACGATAATGCCAAATTACATAAGGAAAGGTTGAAGGCTTACCACGATAGAATGATATTTTGTAAATCATTCGAGCTAGGACAAAAAGTCTTATTATACGACTCTCACCTTCACCTATTTCCTGGGAAGCTCCGCTCCCAGCGGATAGGACCGTTTATTATTAAATATGTCTTCCCACACGGGGCCGTTGAGCTCATAAATCCTAAGAATGATGAAAGTTTCAAGATCAACGGCCAAAGATTAAATTCGTTCTTGGAGAATTTCCAACTCAAAGCTGAGCACATCCAGTTGGATGAGCCCAACTATTCCTCTACTTAAAATACTAAAGAGTGTTCTCACACTGTTGTTGTATTTATTCCTTTTGCTGCACTTTATTTGTTTTATTCACTTCTGTCTTTTTTTTTTAATGTGTCGTTGCGTTTAACCCACTATTCTTTATTATCTATCCTCCGTAGGCTATTTAGAATGAGAAATCATGATGGTACATAGTCCATGTTTTTGATTGGTTTATGGGCTAATTCGGAAGATCAAAACCTGCATGGACCCGCTGACGAGATTGCATTTTGCTTTTCACCGTACCAAGGTCTAGATGCAGATGATGTAGTTGACCTGACTCAAGGGTACATCCCTTAGAATCCTGCCCTCCTCCAAATTAACCCTTTTGCAAATATGGATCTTCTAAAAGAAGAAGGAGAACCAGAAGGGTATTTCATTTAGGAAGCGGATGATGTACTCTTGGAACAATGGAAGAACAACTCGATGTGGGAACCATGGGTTGATGAAGATCTACAGGATGTGGTGCCCGAACGCCATAACGATGTCTTCACATATGTGGATGACCTCATTGTTATCGAGTAGATTCCATATATTTATGTGCATATAAGCTATTTGTTGTTCCGACTTCAATGCCCCCTACCTACTAGTGCACATAGCTTTATCACGCCAATAGTGAGGGTAATGTTTTGTCACGTTTCATTTTCTTTCTGTCGTGTTTTGTTTATTCCTTTCTATTAGTTCTTTCATTTACTTGATTTACCTTCTTCCTTTTGTTTTGTTTTCCTTTGCCCATGATTATCACTATGTTTCACAATGGTATGCCGGTGTGCCTTCTGCACTAACTGCTTCATAGACCTGGACCTTACATAGGGTCTCCTGGTACTCCACCGCAAGAGAGCAAAGAGCTGAGAAATTATTCTCCTCTATTAATGTCTCCATCTAGATTGCCTCTTGCCTGTGTAATAAATTCTTTGGAGGATTCAGACACTATCGATGATATTCTAGACGCTTTAAGATCTTTCTGGAATCATAAATTATCGCGTTTGGCCTCCAACTATGAAGATTTGGCGAAGCACGAAGCATTTGCGGAAAATGAAATTTTCATGCTCGAAGAATAGGGACTTGTTTCGGTTGTGTCATGTCGTTTGATTCATCTTTTCTCAATTGAAGTGTAATGTTGGATAAAGAATTGCCAGTTTTTGTTTTTAATTTTTGTTTTCCATGTAATATAGTCTTAAGTGCCAATTTGGGGATTATGATTTGCAAAATGGTTGCTATTACGAAGTTGTATTTATAAAATTTGCAATTTTCTATTATGATGATGATCTTTGCTGGCTTGCATGTCCTGTGATTGAACTGTTCTTATCACTTCCTGTATGTCTAGAACAATCTTTATTAGTTGGGGTGCATAAATCTATCATCCAAAGTGATCCTATAATCATCATGTTCGATCGATTGAACCATTCTCGATCGATCGAAGGTGTACAATCCTCAAGCGCTTTAACAGGTCTCAATCGATTGAGGTTTCGATCAATCAACCGTTCTCGATCGATCGAGACTTGTATTTAAATGAGGCATCCTCCACAATCTTCTTCAGTTTCTCTCTCTTACTCTCCCTTTCAAGCGAAGACTCGGGGCGATTCCCCCCCCCCCCCCCCCCCCCCCCCCCTCCCCCCCCCCCCTCATCACACCTTTCATTTAGGCAGCGTTCATCACCTCTGATCATCATCCTCATCACACTCACCTCTTCTCTGCGTGTATATCCGAGGTAAGGTCCCGAATCCCCTCCTTTTCATTTTCATATAAAAACTTGTGGGGGTGCCCCCCATTGGTCCTAAGACCAATTCATGTTTGTATTATTCCTCTATTACTTGTTTTCTATCCATTTTCGATCATTTTTCTTATCCCCGCTAATTTTCTATACTGGATCGATCAATCTAGGCTCAAGCGATCAAAGCCGATACCAGTTCAATCGATCGAGAAATGTTCGATCGATCGAACTGTTGTAGTGACAAATTCTTCCTTTCTTTTTAGTTTTCTATTTTTATTAATTTTTCGCTTCTTTTTCAATTTCAGGGCCTTCGCAATTAACCCTATTATGAGATATCACAAATCCAAACCCTTCGATCTCACAATACTTGATTCGGTACCTGATCACGGGCTTCGAAATGACGAGGACCGAATTTGGTTTAACCACTATTTTCATTTATGAAAGACGTTGTTGGAGCGACCGCTATAGACGGTTTGGCTCTCAGCTCCATGGTTACTGGCGAGAATCAGAGACATGCCTCTATGGTATGGCATGTTGACCCAAACCTAACGGGTCAACATCAATTGAGTTTGGGAAGCCTGTGGCACGATGATTAAGGATCCCACAACCCTATTCACATACCGGTCCTTCTTCCACGGGCATGAGATCATTTTCAACCCTGACACTGTTTTTGCTACTCTGGGGGTACCTGAGGTGCCTGACTATTTCTACCCTCAGCTATCGGGTGCTCCAGAGATCTCTCTCGCCACTATTATCCTTGAGCTCACGAGAGGAGCAGTCCAGATATGGTACGGCGAATCTCTTATTGAGGATAAGTTTCTTACTGAGAAGTACCATCTCCTTAATCTAGCGCTCGTTAATTAAATTTTGATGACTTCCTACCACGAGAAGTTGGCGCCATGGTATGCCCGAGCAACCTATTCTATTGGGACGGGATAACGAGTCTGCCTGTCTCGCCTCTATATCGACTTATTTATATAGCCGACGCGGTACATTGCCGCCAGGCACCATTTGAAGGGAGCTTGGCCTATTGATCAGGTTATTGAGCGGGCTGGGTTACTTCCATTGGCCATAGACATGACTTTACAAGCTTCGAGTCGATTCGGCGAGACAGCGGGCTGCCGTTCTGATGCGCAAAAGAAGAGAAAATCAAAAGGAAAAGCAAAGGTGGGAGCAAAGAGGAGGAGAGGAGGAGGCACCGATACTGAGGGTGTTGCTTTAGGGATGCCTTTCGAGGCTAAGGAGCATAATTCAACTGATGAGGTTGATCCTGTGGAGGAGGTTGCACGTTTTGAGCTGAGATAGAGATCTCAGGCTCTAGCCTAGGGAGAGTCATCATCTGTGTCTCTCCAGACTCTCCATACACTGTTCTTGGGAGAAAGGGAGGCCCGGATACAGCTTGAGGGCAACGCTGACCGTATGACATTTCTGCTGGAGACGATTTTTGTACAAATAGGGGTAGATCAGTCTATTCACATAGCTTCATATCCCCCTACTACCCCTTCTGCACCACCCACCACTGTTCCATCTTCTTCTATTCCGCCAACATCTTCTAATCCTGCCGCTTCATCTACATCCACAACTCCACCTCCTATTTCTGATACTCCACCTCCACCGCCTACTGATCCCTGTGCCCCATCATCCTCATCTGCACCACCTCCGGCCGTGGCTGACCCTTCAATTTCTACATCAGCTGCCCCGATTATGAGTAACCCGGCGATGGCTACTACTATTGCTGAGGGTGGAGATGAGGATGCTCCTGCTGCACCGATCATGATTTTATCCGAAGTTAGTGATGATTAGTTTGTGTCCGTTGAGAGTGAGAGTTTTGTTGTATTTTGTTTATTATTGTTCTCTCTCTTCTCTCATAGTTCTCTTTTGGGTATGTAGATATTTTTGGACTGTATGGCTATGATTGGACATTTTGATCACTGCTCTAATGTTTTTATTGTTTTATCATCCCCGTGATCAATTTTTATATTATTTATGGATCTCATGCTAGATTATTTCATATTTTCTTTCTATTGTTCTTTGCTGCTTGGAGTTTGTATGCCTTCTTTACAGATTTCTATGCATGCGGTTCTTGCTTTGCTTTATCAGGTGATATCTCTCTATTTATTTTTGAAAATCAACTTTTGAGGACATCGCAATTTTCAGTTGGGGGTGGAATGTAGATAGATAATCACCTGCACATGTTTATACTTAGCAATCTGGATAACTTTATTGCACATATTATACAAACTTTTTTGCACATATCATACAAATTCGATTAGAATTATATTAAATTTAAAAATTAAACAAATTGGAATTTTTTTTTTAAGAAATGTGAAAATTTTTTATATTTTTATTGGTAGAGCAACTTTGAATATTCACTCATATTTAGTCGTTATCAAGCGATGATACATTCATATTAATCTCATTGTTTTATGAATTAAGTTCACGCATTTTTTTTAGTTCACTAGGATGATTGCATATATTGACCATTCTTGTATCCAAAATCCATATGCACATGTTAACAGCTATGTAGAAAACCTAAAATAGAGTTAACATGACTTTTGTGCTCTAAGGAACGAGTAGTGGAAACTAATGACCCTTAGTGAGCTTTTGATCCAATCTTTGCTTCTGAGGGATTTTTCACATAAATTTGAGTTATTTTGTCTTGAATATGCTTATTAAATTCGTTGCACTAGTCTCAATTAATTCTTTCCTTTCGGCTGCTTATTAGAGGAGAATGTTCAGGATCGACCAACTAAACTCAATGAACAGTGAAATGCTAAAACTAAGAAATTAAGAAAATGAATTAAGCCACCGTCACCCATTTTCTACCACTATTTATATCCCTTTACCCACACCAACTTAATATGGCTGATTCTATTATGAAATCCCTAATCCTTTACCTTGACCCCAATGGACCCTATTGCGTATCTAAAATAAATGACTGTCAAAGTATGTGATTGGAAGAAGACTAGTTGTGGGAGCATATGTTCATTCCAAAAAAATAAGAGAATATGAAAGGATGGAAGTGGTTGGAGATATAAAAAAAATTATTAGACTCCATCATATGCTAAAGAAGTACAACTCTTTCCTCTCTCATCTCTATCCTACTAATTGAAATCGAAAAGTCAAAGTCTTAATGATTCTTAATAGATTAGTTTGAACATGAATGTGTAATTTGAGTTATCCACGGTATTTCACTCCTCTAATTAGTAGTATTCCATTTGCGAGACTATACACTCTAAATGTTCGTCCTTTATAGAGTCTGATAAGAAAGTATTAGTATCCAGAAAAATCACTCCTATCAAAGCTTTCATACCATAAGCGATCATTTTTAACTAAGTTTCAGAGAGACGTTCATTTTTTAGTGTAAATCCATGTGAGAATTGACTTGAAACTACAAGTTCTGAGGGTATGGTAGTCTAAACAACTCTAAATAAAGTTTGATGCATAGCTGTTAACTTCACACACACACGGATACCTGATTGCAATACATAGGTTATATTCATCTTGGTGAGATGAGGGGCATGTGATCTTCTTTCATGGATTAAATGAGGGTGATATGTTTTGTAGAGCTAAGTTGACAGTTGAATGGGAGGGAGTCTTTACAAGTTATTCTATATTTTTTTGAGCTTAAAATTGAGAATTTTGTGGGTATATTCACTCCAAACCCTCACGAAACAACACTCGTCCACTAGGGGGAACCTAGGGGTTTAACAGCTTGTTGCATTCGCTAAATGCAACCGCGAGTCTTGCGAAAGTGAGTTAGGAAGTTTCTCTTTCTATTTAGATTAGTTTGCTTTAGTTTATTTTGTTTGAATTTAGTTGTTGTAGTAATAGTTTAACTTGTCTTTATTTTTGCTTTATTTCTAGGGACTAGCAATTCGCTAGTTGGGGGTTGTGACAAGCGGGGGTATTTGTAAAATACAACTGTTCTAAAATAAAGAAATACACTGATTTAGTCTACAACTCCCTTGTAAATCTGCAATTTGGATTACAATGCCAGTTTTTATACAATATGATTAATCTTTGATAAGTTGTGTTGTTTTAAGATGTTATTCGTGCAGATTATTGTTTTTCTGGGTGCAGGAATCACTAACAGAATAAAAGGAAAGCTGGATTATAAGAAAGGCAATTCAAAGATGAAAAGTGAAGTTAGAGCGATCGAAGACACCTCGAGCGATCGAGGGTTCGATCGATCAAAGGTTGTTTAAGCCCTTGAAGATCCCAGAAGTTCAATCGATCGAGTGATGTTCGATCAATCGAACGTGGCTTTTATCAGAACTTACACGCACGCAGTAGAGACAGAGTTTTTAACCCTAGCTCTAGGATTTAGTATATATATTCATTTTGTATACATCTATAAGGACACCCACATTGTTTTTCAATAGTTTTAGAGAGAGAGTGTTTACTTGAGTTTTGTAGGTTTCACTGCTTGGGTATTCTATTTGATTGAAGTTTGAAGTTAATAAATAACTCTGTTCATTCCAGGTTCTATTTTAATCATTTTATTTATAGTCTTTCAGTAGCTTCAAGAGTTACAATCTGAATAGATCAAAGTTTTTCTTGTTAGTAGTGATAAAACCATAGTTTCATAGTTTTTCTTCATGTTTAAATCACAACCAAACAAATCCTTAATGAATATTTACGTTAAAAACGAATCTGAGACACTCTAGACCATGTCTGAGTAGTCCTAGGGTTGGGAGATCACGATGAAATAGTGATCTCCAGCCTCTGCCATGCAGCAATTTGAGACCTGTGTTCGATCAATCGAAGTTAGTTAGATCGATCGTATCAGAGTACAGTCAAGCGCTCGAAGATATTTCGATCAATTCAGAGTTGATGAGACTCGATCGATCGAAAGTGCGTCAATCAATCGAGCCCTCTATTCTTGAGAACATTCTATGCAGTATTCCTAGACTTTCTGCTTTAGAGATTTGTTATCAAACTGTCCCCAAATGCTCAATTTGTCAAAATAGTCTCTGAACTTAAGGCCTTAAAGCATTTTTCTTCAATATCTATTGCAAACCACCCTCAATGCTAACACCATTGTAGGTGCAAGTCTTAACTGTTTTGAACCGCTTTCACGTGTTTCAAATTAACTGTGATGATATAGTCCCGGTCATGAAAGGGCTATGGATTCTTTATTTTTAGAGAAATGCGGGATACTATAGAAGATGTTCTCCATTGAGCATTAATGTAACTGTATGGTAGATGGCTAGGTCGCTGTGGATTCGTGTGATCCCAACACTTCCCTTTTTATTAAGTAAAAACACAGTTTTAAAATATCGCTTTAGTTAATTAGTTAATCATTAGTTTAATTTAATTTAGTTGCTTTATCTTTAGAAGTTGATAATCGTGGAACTCCGTGTTCTACACTTTTCTTAAACATTGATTTTTATTTTCTTTTTAGAATCTAATTTAGGTACTTAGTTTCCAACCTTCCCTGTGGGATCGACCTGGTATTAACCAGATTACTACTTGCACGTCTACCTACACTTAGGTATAGCACATAAGTGCACACAAATTATTCTCATGTCATACTCCACAGTACATCTTTTGGATATGTGTGTATATATTTATGTGGTAGATCATTCTTTTGATTATCTCTATTGTAATCTCATTATTTATTCCATGTTTATGATTTAGATTCATGTTATGCCTTCCATTGCTTTACTTTATGGTTGCTTACCGAGAAGATTTCTAGCTAATTGTTAGATCTTTCATAGGTATACCTCACACTGAACAATATCGTTGGAAACACGAGATATCAAGGGCAACTGGGAGCACCCATTCCCGAGGGTATGGACCCAATCGGAGTCTTCGAAGCGTTCATGCAATGAATGGAACATGTTGGAAACACTTAAAACAATGCCACCCATCGAGATAATAATGGCAACAATGGCAACAACAACATTGCTCCCCCAAGAAAGACATGGGACAAACAATTGGAACGTTTTCGTGGCCTGCGATCCAAGAAGTTAGATGGCATAACAGAGTTGTGGATATCCGAACAATGGATACGAGGGATAGAGTTAATCTTCGAAACCCTAGAATGCACTGAGCTTGACAAGAGACGTCTAGCTGCATTTCTGCTAACTTACGCCACCGTAGACTGGTGGGAGGCCGAAAGAACCATAATTGGGATTGATGTTGCAAGGACAATGCCCTGGGAAGCATTCAAGACTCGATTTCTCGAGAACCATTTCCTCGAGGATGAAAGAGATCAACAAAAAAGAAATTTCCTCAGTCGAGCTCAAGGAAACTGAACTGTCAGGGAATATACCACTCAATTTGAGCGACTTTTCTGTTTCACCCCATACATGAAAGATACCCCCACTAAGAAGGTTAAGCGATTCTACCAAGGACTCAACCCACACCTCCAACACATGATGATAGGCCATCTAGGCTAGACATTTTAAGGGATAGTCCATCTTGCTGCAAGTTTGGAAAAGGATGCTTACCCTGTGCAAGGGCCACAAGTGATTCGCCCTCCACCCAGGACCTTCCAACCGAGGAACTTTCCTTTGCAATCTTTAAGGAATAATTCGGGATGGAAGCCCCAGACTAACAACTACCAGGGAAACAAGCACACTTGGGACAAGATAAGGAAGCCCCAAGACAACTTTCCTCAATAGCAAAATCAATAGCGAGGACTACCTCAGGCATAGCCCGTTGTGGATATCGCAATTTTTTCTACCCACAGATTTTTAAATTTCTTCAAAATTCAAATCACGAGTCGCCACTTAATTTTTAAAAGGAAAATTAAGAAACCATTTGAAGTAAACTGATCATTTAGGAAACCAGAGATTTCTAGGTCCGGGGATTATGGAATGAGAAGGGAAGGAGCCCGGCGGACTAAAACACCCCCTCTCATCCTATCTCACGATAGGCCTCTACTCAACATCATTTTAATCGAATTTTTAATCTAAATGTGCTCTCAACTAATACATATGTATAAATATACATTACAAAAGCATGTCTAAAGGGTACAAGATTGCAAATGATAAAATATCATTCAAAACCACATAATTCAATTAGCAAGCAATATGATATGCAATAAGGAACAAGAGAACTTACCCGGGATCCGACCACGAATATTAAACGTGCAATGTATGCAAATAAATAAAACCTAGGAAAAGAGTCTCTAATCCATTTATACAAGTAAAGCAAGTCCTAATTCTAAGGTGTCGTGTCTGGAGTCGAAAAATCAATTAAAATCAAAGAATACAATACACTAGAGAGGGGTTGAGAAATCGTACCTCAATAGCGCTACAAAATAGAGGGTTAGTCCACATAAATTAATCAAGATAGAGTATGAAATTCCAAATGACAATCTTAAACTTCTAGCTTAAATCTATCAAGTATGAGAGAACGGACATAATCATGGATTCCTTCAACTAGGAGCCAATGTAATGTCCATATAGAAGTGGTGTAGTCCCAACATGGTCATAAGGAACCCACAATTAGGTTTTACTAAATTCAGTCCTAACACAAAATGAATTATAATTACAAGTATTAACCTACATGGATGAATGCATATAGATATATAAACATGAACAAGGATAAGCTATGAATTATTCATTAATTTGGATCACTTAACCTCTGTATTTAAGTTTAATTGATCATTATTAAAACATGGTTTGAGCCCTAGGTCATAGAAAATTCATTTGGACCATTATTTACAAAGTTGGTCAAATCTGTCATAAAATTCTAAAAATTTCAAAGAGCAGACTAGAAATTAAAGGAAAGAAAAGGCATGCTTCCCTGGGTTTGATGTTGGTGCATTTTGGACACAAGATGCCTCTGTATGTCTAGTTTGCATCCCAGAAAGAAAATCAAAGTTTCAACAGATAGATCTCTGGGAAACGGACAAAAACCAGATATCACTCAGAGATTTACAAATTTCTGTCCAGAGATTTTGTACGATTTTTTTAAAATAGTTAAAAACTCATAAATACTTTGATCTTTTTAGGGTATCCTTCTAACACATTGAACTACCCAGAAAAAATTACTTGGAGTCAGGAATGCATGATTAAGGCTCTGATTTACTCATTTCAAAAATGTGTTACTGTTCTGAAACTCTGGATAGATTGTAGTTGTCTCACAAAACTCATGACCAAACCACTTTAAATAGGAAATCTCCTTAAAACATAAAAGAAAACTAACAAGAGTAGAGTATCACCTCCAACTATCCTCAAACTTCTATTGTTTTAAGATCTTCCAAGCTATTCTTCAAGCCCTCAAAAACTCACTTTTCCCAAAATTCTTTTTGTTTTCTCCTTGAAATTCCCCCTTCCCAAAAATGTATAGTAGTCCCCCCCCAAAAAAAGATCCCTTGTAATGGAGTATTCACCCTCTATTTATAGGTAAATTTTAGAGGGTTATTTTGGTATTTTCAAGACAAAAGGCCTAATTTTGGATGTACTTTTGAGGGTACAAAACGTGTTGTATTACAGCTGGCTAAAATACGGCACTAAATGGAGTTGTCCACGGACTACTCCATGGACTGCCGTCTTTTTTGAAACTCTGATTTTGACGGCACTTGATGTGTTTTTGCGGTAGTTAGGGACTGTCGATCTAGTAAACACAGAGTGCTACTGAGGGCACTGCGTGCCTGCCGCAGCCCACACCATGTGTCGTTCTATTCCTTTTTCTTTTCTTTCTTTTATTTGTTTGAATTGAAGATTCTTTTGAAGATCTTGAATCACCTTGGAAGCCTTAGTTTTGTTCAGACATTGTCATCATCAGACTTGGAGGTAACACTCCCCTTAATTCGACGTTTGGTCAAAATTGGGGTGTCTACAATTTGACCTTTTGCGACAGAGCTTGTGGAGCACCGCGTGTCACAAGTGAATGTCGAAGCCTATGTGAAGACAAGCTTTTGACCAAACCGTCAGATTTAGGTAAAAAAAATGTGTTGCAAAAACAGCTGCGCAAATGGTCTATGTTGGTCGTGCTCAACGGTGAGCTACCTATGTATCCATTCAGGAATCAGACCAAGACGTAGTTCGGGCAAGGGTCAAACACACACAAGCAGAAATAATCATATAGATGAATGCACCTATCCTATCGTGATGCACGTGCTCATACAATGACGGCTGCCAGTGCAAATTCATGCTCTATAAATGATGCAATTCGAAAGCATGCTATTCTGATGTTTCTTGATGTAATCTATGCCTTAGTTAATGCTCGCATTTACTCAAACTTAAAGACGAGTTATTCTTTAGAATTCGGAGTTTCTATAATCCACAGGTTGATTCTTCTTCACGATACTTGGCCGTCTCAGCCAAAAGGACGAACGCAATTGACCGGGCGGCACTTTGCGACTTAGGCCCCGGTGTCAATGCGGTTTGCTCTCTTCAACGCAATCGACTGGACGGCGCTTCGTGACTTAGGCCCTGGTGTCAACGCTGGTTTGCTCTCTTCAACGCAATCGACTGGGCAGTGCTTCGCGACTTAGGCCGCGGTGGCTTCCAAGAATCATCTGATCAATTGAGATGCGCTTTGTGCATCATACTCCGGTGTCGAATGAGGTACCATGCTTTTTGAAAAGACTGAGATGCGCTTCGCGCCTTGTACTCTGGTGTCGAATCAAGAACCACGCTTTTTGAAAGACTGAGATGCACTTCGCGCCTTATACTCCGGTGTCTTTTAAAAATCATCTGATTGACTGAGATGCGCTTCTCGCCTTATACTCCAATGTCGAAGTGAGTTTGCTCTGAAAAATCCGCATCCCTTCGGCCCTGTCAGATATAAAAATAATCTGTAGCCCTTAGGCCCCGTCGGATATGTTTTCTCATAATGATCCATAGCTCTTCGACCTCATCGGATATGTTTTCTCACAATGATCTGTAGCCCTTCGGCCTCGTTGGATATGATTTCTTCTGAAAAATCCGTGACCCTTTGGCCTCGTCGGATATGTTTGCTCTGAAAAATTCGCAGCCCTTTGGCCTTGTCGGAGATGTTTGCTCTGAATTCGGGGTCAATCAGACTCAAATTCTTTTCAATTTTCAAAATTTGGAGTCAAATCGACTCAAATTCTTTTCAATTTTCAAAACTTGGAGTCGGACAGAGTAAAATTCATTTTATTTTTCAAAACCTGGAGTCGGACAGACTCAAATTCATTTTATTTTTCAAAATTAGGAGTCAACCAGACTTAACTAAATTTAATTCAAATTTGGAGTCAATCAGACTCGAATCAGTTCAATTCCAAAAATCCAGAGTCCTTCAGACTTAATTCGATTTTCTAAAATTGAGAGTCCATTAGACTCAACAAATTCCCTTCTTAGTCAAACAAATTTGATTCCATTTACTTTCAAAAATTCGGAATCTAGTACATCAGACTCAAATTATTTCAAATTTCTAAATCGGGAGTCCGATGGACTTAAATTATTTCAAATATCTAAAGTCGGGGGTCTAATGGACTCAAATCCACTTCAATTTCCAAAATCGAGAATCAGCTAGACTCAATTTAATTCAATTTTCCAAAATTGGTAGTCAATCGAGCTTAATTTTTTTTCAAATTTCGATCAAGAGTCAGCCAAACTCAAATAGACTCAATTTCACCAAGTCCGGAATCGAGTCGACTCAATTCGAGTTCAAATTCAAATGCTAAATTAGAGTCGCCTAGACTCGACTTAATTCATTTTCTGAAATCAGGGGTCAGTCAAACTCAAACAAATTCAATTTCACAAAGTCCAGAGTCAATTTGACTCAAATCAAATTCAAACTCAAATCCTAAATCAGGAGTCAATCAGACTTGATTCAATTCCTATTTCGCAAAATCGGACAAAACCAGGAGTCAATCGAACTCAAAGAAATTCAAATTCACAACATTGGACTTAAAGAATTTCTATTTCACAAGATTGGGAGTCAACCAGACTCAAAAGAATTTCTAATTTCCAAAAACATGAGCCAATTAGACTCAAAAGAATTTCTATTTTCCAAAAACATAAGCCTATCAGACTCAAAAGAATTTTTAATTTCCAAAAACATAAGCCTATCAGACTCAAAAGAATTTCTAATTTCAAAAGATTGGGAGCCAACAAGACTCAAAAGAGTTTCTAATTTCCAAAAACATGAGCCAATCAGACTCAAAAGAATTCCCAATTCCAAATCATGAGTCAATCATACTCAAAAGAATTTCTAATTTCAAAATCGGAGTCAACAGACTCAAAACAATTTCAAATTTCTAGAACAGGAGTCAATTAGACTCGAATTGGATTCTATTTGACAACACCGAGAGTCAATCAAACTCAAATCTAAAATTGGGAGTCGATCAGCGAGCAGAATCTTGAATGAATCGACATTTGTGGATGGTTGTTCATTCGGGATTCTTCTATCTATATTTAGAACTACTGGATCCACTACTCCAGCTTTTAGCCTTTGGAACCAGTGGAACCCTAAAGTAACTCGCCTGCTCAAACTCTTCTGTCCCTCCCATCTAAAACCCTTGAATCAGTGAATTCGGGGACAGAGACCTAGCCGCTGCTTTATTTAAACAGCTAAGATATCAATGAAACCGAAATAAAGAACAAAAAACCAATTTCAAATTAAAAAAACAGAGTCAATCAGACTCAATTTGATTCAAAAACTCTTAAATCTGGAGTCAATCAGACTCAAATGAATTTTTCTAGAATTAGGAGTCAATCAGACTCAATTCAATTCAATTTCTATGCTCAGGTGCTAAGTTAGACTTTCATGAATCGGGAGTCAATCAAATTCAACTTAATTTAACATTAAAATCTGGCGATAGTTAGATCCATTTTAGCCCAAACTTTCGAAAGTTCGGAGTCAGTTAGACTCGAAGAATTCAATTCCAACAAAATTCAGAGTTAAACAGACTCTCATAATTTCAAATTTCTTGAACTAGGAGTCAAATTGAATCAAGATTTCAATTTCACAAAAAACGGAGTCAATTTGACTCCTTTCTATCATCAAGATCCTATCTTTTGGTTAAATTCATGATTGAACACCACAGCATTTCATGTGTTGCTATGTTTTCCTCTTAAGCCTTTCAAAAACTTGATTCTTCCCACTCTTTCTTGCAGATCTGTTCCTATGGCTAGCGGTTCAGGCTCCCCAAATCTCATATTTTACATCCACTAAGACACTTGGACTCAATAATTCAAATTCATGCAACTTTCTAACAAAAGGAGTAACGCAGACTCAAAAATTCAAAGGGAGTCACTTGGACCCAAAAATTCAACTTTCTTACGCAAGGAGTCATGCGGACTCAAGAATTCAATTTTCTGACAAAAGGAGTCACGGAGACGTAAAAATTCAAAGGGAGTCACATGGACTCAAAACTTCATTTTTTTGACAAAGAGAGTCACAATTGAAAAATTTTACAAGACAAAGGTAGTCATGCGGACTCAAAAATATAATATTCTTACACAAGGACTCAAAAATTCACATTTTTAAAACAAAAGAGTATTCGGATCCATGGACCCACATTTCTACAACAAAGGAGTCATTCGGACTCGAAAATTCGCATTTTATGTCAACGGAGTCACTCGGGCTCAACGAAATTCACGGAGTCACACGGACTGAACAAAAATTTACTTTTTATACAAATGGAATCACACAAACTCAATCAAATTCACATTTCATACTAATGGAGTCATACAGACTCAACAAATATATATGCATATATATATGTATATTTTTTTACACGAATGGAGTCACACAGACTCAAAAATTTATTTTTTACTAACACGAAGTTATGCAAACTCAAAGACCCATTTTTTACAAATACGGAGTCACGCGGACTCGAAACATTCTTATTTTTCAAACATGGAGTCACGTGGACTCAAGAACTCAATATTTTATACTCACGAAGTCAAGCGGACTCAAGAACTCGATATTTTAAACACAAGGATTCACGCGGACTAAAAAAATTCATATCTTATATATATGAAGTCACGCGGACTCAAGAACTTATTCTTTTATATTAACGGAGTCACGCGGACTCAAGAATTCATTAATGGAGTCACACAGACTCATGAAATCATATTCTACGCAAACGGAGTCACGCAGACTCAAGAATTTCATATTTTACATTAACAGAGTCACACGAACTCAAAGAATTGATTTTACAAAGATGGAGTGTCCTCAGACTCAAAGAATTGGTTTTTTACAAAAATGGAGAGTCCTTGAATCCAAAGAATTGGTATTTTTACAAAAAATGGAGAGTCCTTGAACTCAAAGAATTGCTGTCACAAAAGTGGGGAGTCCTCAAACTCAAAGAATTTGAACGGAGCTGATGAGGTCATGAAGGGAGTTGTACTACCCTAGTGGTGTTTGGAAATCATGATTTTCTGCACTTGCGGATCATTTGGAAGAAACACAATAATTGTGTCCAAAGAGGGATGTCCTCTTCGCCCTCAGTCTTGGACCATTATCATATGTCCACTTTTAGTATTGTGTTGTGATAGTGTTTAAAACTCTTGCTTGCAATACTCGTGGGATGCTTATGGAGGCTTTTCAAATCTTTATTCATCATCTTAAACCCACACGTTTGAGACCATTATTGACTCATCGAAGGAGGACAATCTTAACAAAGCAATTACAAAAGATGACTGACTCAAAGTCTATATTATTATGAATCAATGTGCTTTCATCGTGAATAATGTATCATCTCACCTTTCATTTATTAATCATCTTACAATGGTAGTACTTCACCGACAAATCTAAACTTTGAAGATTCGCCCTTTTCGAGTTAGCTGGTTTTTTTGTCTATCCAGAGTGTGCTTCAAATTAGTGCTTTAGCTTAGAGAATAAAAGACATTCTATTTCAATACATTCAAAACAAACTTGATTACTTGAGAACTTTTCTCTAACATAGAGGGATTTTGGCAAACGAAGTTTGCCCCTAGTTTAAATAGGACTTGGAGGCATTGCTTCTGGGATTAAATAAGGTGTTCAACAAACAAACTTTGCCCCTGGTTTGGCAATATATATGTGGCTTCGGGGAAACTTACGCAAGTTTGCCCCTAGTCTAAAGGAAGAAAACCAAAGGCACAAAGGGTGATGCTTACGGTTTAGGGATGGTTTTGGATCGAGAACCTTGCAAGGTTTGCCTACTTATCCCTGAACGGGAATCAGGTCCAGAGTATACGTAGTTTGGCTAAAGCTTGAAGAAAGTGCCAGATCATTAGTGGCAACTAAACTGAACAGGTTACCTACGTATCCCCGAGTGGGAATCAGGTCGAGCGTAATTCAAGTACTCTGGAGGTCTTGAAAAAAAAAGGCTTGAATAATAGGCAGGCTCTTCGAGCCATGCTTTCATATGGGTCCAATGAGTGCCCTTTCTGAAATGGGTGGCTTGTGGTAGCCTTCAAACAGGATGATGAGAACATAAACTATTTCTCCCTTTTATTTTCTTCTTTTCTTTTTGTTTTTTTTCTTTTGTTTGTGGTGGTTGATTCTTTTCACCTTTTCACTAGCCAGTATTTCTTTACAACTCTCATAACACATCATGTTTTAATCATACTCTATCATACTCACAAAGCAGTATCAACCCTCCAAATGACTCTTTATCTTTTTCAAAGATATCTCTGCATTGTTTTAGGCTCACTTAGCCATTGAGCTTTCCACAAAATTTTGAGACTAATTGATACTTTCAAATCTTCTTTTTATTTCCAATTCATGTACTTTGAAGTGCTCAAGAATTCTCAATCCCATTTATTCTTTACTTTTTCTTTTCTCTTTCCTTTCTTTTCTCTATCTCACTATCTCTAATTTTCTTCATGATTTTGACTGGCTAGGATTGGGTGTTTTGACAATAACACGCATCTTATTTTTGCTCTAACTTTTGCCTAAGCGCCTTTTCAGGTTTCATCCTAGCGAGCTCCTTTTTCTTTTTTCCTTCTTTTTTTTTCTTTTTTCTTTTTCTGTTCCCCTTTTTTTTGGAAGAAGAATTTCATTTAAAATGGTTGGCTACCATCAAGGACCAAGTTGATAGCTTTAGACTGGTTGAGCTCATCTTTTAGGCTTGGTATTTGAGAAAAGGGGATTGTGAGCAAGCTTCAAGTTCCAAGTTCATCTTTTTAAGATTGAGCAAGAGCGTCTTTAAATTCTTAAAATAAAGCTAATCAATTCTCTACTCCTTGGTTTTGGCACAAGATTTCCTTTGATCACTTGGGGATCCTTTTCAATGCAAAGATTTATTAACAAAGTATTTTTCATGATCGTTTGAGAAAAATGTTTTTTTTTAACCTTAATGATCTATGCATTCATGACTTGGCACACTGAATCAAGCAGAATGCGATTTTATTCAACTAGCAGCGGATTACACCACCTAACTCGATTGACTCAATGAAGACTTGACAATAAACTTGATAATAGACTAACTAGAAGACTCTACTGGACTCAACATTTGACTCCAACTTAGACATAAGTCGATTACAATGGACTGGACTCGACTTTGGCCTCAATTGGAGTGTCATAGATGATCTTCAATTTAATATATTTCCAAGAGCATCCACATTCGCTTCAGTAGCAGTATTCCCAAACAATATCACCTCACTAGCATCATTTGAACCTTTGGGTTTGCCACCCGTGTTTGCGGTAACATTATCCATCCCTATGGCCAATTTCTCAGTTAAGTGGCCCTTCTTTGAATCATTAGGCTCCACAAGCTAATCAACCTCAACATAATCCTTTTCATTATCCTCTCTCTTCTAACTATTCTCATGCTTGAATTGCTAACCCAAACTATTCTGGGTTTGATGCTATCTCGCCTACAGTCATGTTTCATTCTTAATCAATTTTGATTGATTTCAAAAGAATTCTCATTTTGTTATTAGTTTTCACATTTTCTTTTACAAATGCTTAGTGAAATGTTCATGAATGGTTCATATGTCACACAGATGCAATGCATGTGTGTGTGTGCCTATTTTATATGCCAAAGAAAAGAAAATCCTAATCCTAACACATAAACACATAAGCACATAAGATCCTCACCCATGTCAAGTACGCAAACTTCTCCTTTCATTGTGATCTTCACGATATTCAAAAATTTTCGAAATTCATTTGAAAAGCATTTCTTTAAATGATGAGATCTTTCAAAAACAATTCTCAAGGATTTGAATCTTTTATTTAAAAATGAGGATGTGAAAATATTTCTCAATAAAGATGATTGGATTGAATTTTTGCTTTGAAATTCATTTGAAGAGCATTTCTTCCAAAAATAATTCCCAAAATTTTTGGATTTTTCCTTAGAAGATGATCATGTGAAAATGTACCTTAACAGATGTTAGTTTGGAGCTTTAATCAAAAGTGAACTCCAAAGATTTTTTGAAAAAGTGATTGAAAACTGGAATAAAGATGGCAAAAATCCGTTTGCTTTCAAAGATGGATTTATAATTATTCGGGTAGAAGAATCACATGATCGGATTATCACCGTACTTTCCATGAACTTGGATAATACAAGGTCAATGATGCTTAGCTAAACATGATATAAGAGATGTAATCTTATAATCAAAATCTGACATATTCCTAAATGTCATGGGACATGAACAGGAATTGCTTGAAAGCGATTAAGAGTTTACATGTCTCGTATTAAGTGAGTATCGTCATCATCTTAAGTAATCCATTCCGGGCATACAACACTCCCTAGCACATAACCCTAATCAAGGATTCATTCCCTAAGACTTGAAAGGTTTTATAGAAGCTACCATGCAAAGGCTGGGTTTTGGTCAAATAAGAGACCCTTGACACACATCCGATAGGATGCTTCATATACAAAATCATGGTACGAGATCAAGGGTGATCACATAGTCCTATGATAACTTGATCGACCGAGTTGTCCGAGTCTCCAAGGTCATAGTTTTGTGCAATCGACTGATGAGACATGCAAGTGCAATGCAACAGGCGCACAAAGATTAATTAATTCGATTAAAAGGATGCTTTAAAGTCTAATCCTCGAGTGAAACCAAAATAAAAAACCTGGTCTATGAAACCAGAGACTCTGGGTTCGATCCCCAGCAGAGTCGTCAGATTGTGGATATAGCAATTTTTCCTACTCACAGCTTTTTAAATTTCTTCAAAATTCAAATCATGAGTTGCAACTTAATTTTTAAAAGAAAAATTAAGAAACCATTTGAAGCAAACGGATCTTTTAGAAAACCAGAGATTTCTAGGTCCGAAGATTATGTAATAAGAAGGGAAGGGCCCGGCGGACTAAAACACCCCTCTCATCCTATCTCACGATAGGCCTTTATTCAACATCCTTTTAATCAAATTATTAATCTAAATATGCTCTCAACTAATACATATGTATAAATATACATTACAAAAGCATGTCTAAAGGGTACAAGATTGGAAATGATAAAATATCATTCAAAACCACATAATTCAATTAGCAAGCAATATGATATGCAATAAGGAACAAGAGAACTTACCCGGGATCCGGCCACGAATATTAAACGTGCAATGCATGCAAATAAATAAAACCTAGGAAAAGAGTCTCTAATCCATTTATACAAGTAAAGCAAGTCCTAATTCTAAGGTGTCGCACGGGGAGTCAAAAAATCAATTAAAATCAAAGAATACAATAAACTAGAGAGGGGTTGCGAAATCGCACCTCAATAGTGCTACAAAATAGAGGGTTAGTCCACATGCCTTAATCAAGATAGATTATGAAATTCTAAATGACAATCTTAAACTTCTAGCTTAAATCTATCAAGTATGAGAGAACAGACGTAGTCATGGATTCCTTCTAATTAGTTGGAAATGCATCACTTCTATAGATATACAAGTCTCAACTAGAAGCCAATGTAATGTTCATATAGAAGTGGTGTAGTCCCAACATGGTCATAAGGAACCCACAATTAGGTTTTACTAAATTCAGTCCTAACATAAAGTGAATTATAATTTCAACTATTAACCTACATGGATGAATGCATATAGATATATAAACATGAACAAGGATAAGCTATGAATTATTCATTAATTTCGATCACTAAACCTCTGTATTTAAGTTTAATGGATCATTATTAAAACATGGTTTGAGCCCTAGGTCACAGAAAAGTCATTTGGACCATTATTTATAAAGTTGGTCAAATCTGTCATAAAATTCTGAAAATTACAAAGAGGAGACCAAAAATTAAAGGAAAGAAAAAGCATGGTTCCCATGGTTTGATGTCGGTGAATTTTGTACACAAGATGCCTCTATATGTTTAGTTTCCATCCCAAAAATAAAATCAAAGTTTCAATGGTTAGATCTCTGGGAAACGGACAAAAACTACACGTCACTTAGAGATTTGCAAATCTCTGTCCAGAGATTTCGTATGATTTTTTAAAAATAGAAAAAATATCTGAAACACTTTGATCTTTTTAGGGTATCCTCCTAACACATTGAACTACCCAGAAAAATATATTTGGAGTCAAGAATGTATGATTAAGGCTCTCATTTACTCATTTCAAAAATGTGTTACTATTCTGAAACTCTGGACAGATTGTAGTTGTCTCACAAAACTCATGACCACACCACTTTAAACAAGAAATCTCCTTGAAATAAAAAATATGGTGGTAAAACTTCGTGTTATAAACACTCTCCAGTTAGTTTCATTCAATTCCAACTATCCATTATTTAACTAAAAATCCTTGATCAAAAATAGTTTATGAACCCACTATTTCATTATCAAGTTCAACTTTTATTTGTTAACTCCAACTACTAAGCCATGAAGTTAGGCTTGAACCAAACTACTTTTCCTACCATTTGATGGTCATTGGAGACTAGAGACATGGCTAGTACTCATGAGTTTTCAAGGAATATAAAGGAAATTCTATGAAAACTCTAAGTTAGAGAACCCAAACTATGGTAGGGGTTTGGATTCATCTAATTGTTCTTAATAAATTGATGATCAACTTTAAATCTCGTGTGAATCATAAGCTTATATGAGACTAAAATATCATACTCATGAGATGCAAGTGAGATATGGAAGATCCCCAAGAGTCTCAAGAGAAGAGCATAGACAAGAAAAAAGAAAACAAGAATCAAAGAACTAGCTCATGAACTTCAAGAGGATATAGAGAAGATCCCACGAAATTTCAAGTTAGAGAATCCAAGTCATTGGTATGGACTTGGATCCATCTATTAGTTTATAAATGATGATCAAACTTTGGTTTTCGTATAAAGCATAAGCTTACATGGAATCAAAAAATTAAACTCAAGGGCTTTCAAGAGAGATATTGAAGATCTCCAAGAACCTCAAGAGAAAAGCAAAAACAATAAGAAGGAATGAAATAAAGAAAACTAAGAGATTAAGTGCTCTAAATCCAGAAAAGAAAACTAACAAGAGTAGAGTATCACCTCCAACTATCCTCAAACTTCTATAGTTTTAAGATCTTCCAAGCTCTTCTTCAAGCCCTCAAAAACTCTCTTTTTCCAAAATTCTTTTTATTTTCTCCTTAAAATTCCCCCTTCCCAAAAATGTGTAGTAGTCCCCCCCAAAAAAAGATCCCTCATAATGGAGTATTCACCTTCTATATATAGGCAAATTTTAGAGGGTTATTTTTGGTATTGTCAAGCCACAAATCCTAATTTCGGATGTACTTTTGAGGGTATAAAATGTGTTGTATTACAACTAGCTGCTAAAAATGCAGCACTCAATGGAGATGGAAGTGGTACTCATTGAGTGCCGAAACGGTACTCACTGAATGCCGGTGCGGCATTTAGTGAATGCCGCTGCGACACTCAATGAATGCCGCGGACAACTCCATGCACTACCTTCTTTTTTGAAACACTGATTTTGGCAGCACTTGATGTATTTTTGCGGCAGTTACAGACTGCCGGTCCAGCAAACATAGAGAGTCACTTTGGAACTGCGTGCCTGCCGCAGCCCACACCATGTGCCATTCTATTCCTTTTTCTTTTCTTTCTTTTATTGTTTGAATTGAATAGCCTTTTGAAGAGCTTGAATCACCTTGGAAGCCTTAGTTTTGTTCGGACATTGTCATCATCGGACTTGGAAGTAACACTCCCCTTAATTCGACATTTGGTCAAAATTAGGGTTTCTACACTCGCCGCCTAGCAATAGAGCACTGATGGATGATTGAACTGTGGAGTGCCCTCATACATTACAAGGTATTGTACAACTCCCAAGACTAACTGCCATAATTATCTCGTGTGCCATAACTGTAACAAGCCTGGTCACATGACCAAGGATTACCGAGCACCTCGTGCAGGCTACTATGGAGCGGCCGCTCGGGGACAGCATGGACAAAATAAATGCTATCATCCTTGACAATACAGGATACAATGCTGAAGAACGCAGAACATGGAAGGTACACTCATTTAATTTCACAGTTAAGTTAGAGCTTTATTTGATACTGGTGCTACCCGTTCTTTCATAGCTATTA
Source organism: Hydrangea macrophylla (assembly GCA_033977485.1). Taxonomy (NCBI): domain Eukaryota; kingdom Viridiplantae; phylum Streptophyta; class Magnoliopsida; order Cornales; family Hydrangeaceae; genus Hydrangea; species Hydrangea macrophylla. The sequence continues at coordinate 26,290,054 of CM066984.1, read as the reverse complement.
AGATTGTGCATGATTTGGATTTGGTACCCCTAGCAGCTAAGCCTTTGCCCTTGGGAGTAATTGTTAAGTTAGATAAAGTGTACAAGGATTGCCCCTTGACCATAGAAGATAAGAATCTCCTAGTAAACTTGACAGTTTTGTTAATCTCTGAGTTTGACGTGATCCTAGGAATGGATTGGCTTACCAAGTATGGTGCCAACCTGAACTGTGTTAGTCAGACCACTGTCTTTTCAACACCTGGTTATCCACAGATCAGATTTTTGTGCTAGCCGTTGAGTGACATGTTTCTTACGAGTTGTTTTGCCATGATCGAGAGTTTAAGCATGGAGCTTACTATCAACTGAATCCCTGTTATTCAAGATTTTGAAGACGTATTTTGAGATATCTCAAGACTTTTGCTGAAAAGAGAGACAGACTTTTGCATTGAGCTAGCACTTGAAACATTGGCAATTTCTGAAACCCCATACCGGATGGCGCCAACAGAGACGTAAGAGTTGAAGAACAAGTTCAATTCACCCGAGTACGTTACCTTGGGGAACACCTATGCTGTTTATAATGTAGAAGGATAGAGAGCTACGACTTTGTATCGATAATAGAGAGCTAAACAAGGTCACGATCTAGAATAGATATCCATTATAGACGACCTATTCGATCAGTTGTAAGGATCAAGGATATTCTCGAAGATTGATTTGCATTCAGGTTATCATTAATTGCTAGTTCGACTGGAAGATATATCAAAGACTGCTTTCATGATGAGGTATGGGTACTACGAGTTTCTTGTGATGTCTTTTGGATTGACCAATACCCCAACAGTATTTATGGTTCTTATGAATAGAGTATTCTGATCTCTTTGAATCAATTCATTATAGAGTTCATCAACGACATTCTGATTTACTCGCAGATGGAAGAAGAGAACAAGAAACACCTAGAGATTGCTTTGCAGACTCTCCAAGACAATAGTCTATATACAAAGTTCAACAAGTGTGAATTCTGGCTTCAAGCAATTAAATTCTTAGGATATGTCATATCGTAGGATGGAGTTTTTTAAGACTCATCTAAGATCGATGCAGTCTTGAGTGGAATAGAGCAACCAATGTAATCGAAGTTAGAAGTTTTCTTGGACTGGCTGGATATTACCAGAGATTCATAGAAGGATTCTCCAAGATCGCAGAACCATTGAAGAGCCTGACAAGGAAAGAGACAAAGTATGAATGGACTGATAAGCATGAGGATGCATTTCGGGAATTGAAAGAGAGACTAACCTTAGCTCCAGTACTTGCGATACCCACGAGTGGCAAATGATTCATAATCTACAGTGATGCATCACACCAAGGACTTAGTTGTGTGCTAATGCAAGACGAGAATGTTATTGCATACAAATTGAGACAATTGAAACCGCATGAGAAGAACTATCCAACGCATGACTTGGAACTAGCTACGATCGTGTTTGCTTTGAAGATTTGGAGACACTACTTGTATATGGAGAAGTTCAATCTATTCTCGACTCACAATAGTTTAAAGTACTTGTTCGCTCAGAAGGAGTTGAACATATGACAACAAAGATGGATGGAACTACTAAAGGAGTACGATTTTTCTTTACAATACCATTCGGGTAAAGCGAATGTTGTAACCGATGCTTTGAGTCGAAGGCCTCGTCTTTTGATTGCTTCAATTTTGATTAGAGAATGGAGAGTATTAGAGTCGCTAACTAGATTCGACCTTGAACCAGTGAAATCAGGAGAAGGACAGCACCTTGGATGTCTTGTCATGCAATTGACTCTCATCAGTTGTATCTTCGAAGCTATGGTTTACTAAGATGTCAGCAAAGGAGCCAAAAATATGGAGTATCGATACAGACAGAGTATTGAGATGTAAAGGTAGACTCTGTGTATCGAATGACGGTAGTCTCAGAAAGGATATTTTGGATGAAGCACATAAGTCAAGGATGACTATTCACCCTAGAGGTAACAAGATGTATAAGGACTTAAAGAAGAACTTCTGGTAAAAAAGAATGAAGCGAGAAGTGGCCTAGTATGTATCGCAACGTCTTGTTTATAAACAAGTGAAGGCAGTACATCATAAATCACCTGGACTTCTACATCCATTACCAATTCCCCAATGGAAATGGGAACACATCACCATGGATTTCAAGGTTGGTTTGCCAAGATCTCAGCAAAACTACAATGCTATTTGGGTAATAATAGATTAACTCACAAAGACGGTGCATTTTGTTATCTATAGCATGACGTACCTAGTCAAACAATTAAGCCGAATGAATCTATAGCAAGTTGTGCAACTACATGGTGTACCTGTCTTAATAGTATCAGATAGAGATTCGTGCTTCATTGCAGAATTCTAGAAGAGCCTTCAGACAACTATGGGAAATTAACTAAACTTGAGTTTAGCCTTCTATCCACAGATAGACAGTCAAACAGAATGAGTTAATCAAATGATGAAGGATATGTTGTAAGCATGCGTTATTGATTTCAAGAGCTCATGGGAGACGCACCTACCTTTGATAAAGTTTTCCTACAACAATAGCTATCACACAAGCATATGGATGGCACTGTTCGAAGCTTTACATGGAAGACCTTGCTAATCACCACTATGTTGGCCGAAGTCGGAGATATTCAACTACGTGGGCCTGAGATGATTCAAGAAACTAGCAAGAAAATCCAAATTGTGCGAGAAAAGATGAAGACAGAGCAATCCAGACACAAGAGCTATGCCGACAAGCGATGCAAAGACCTAGATTTTACGATTGGAGATTATGTACTACTCAAGGTTTCACCAGTTTAAGGTATTGTCAAATTTGGACAGAAGAGGGATAAGCTATTACCATGATTCAGTTGACCATTCGAGATCCTACAACATGTTGGAAAAGTAGCCTACAGGCTTGCATTACCACTGAAGGTGTCAGGAGTCCACAACGTCTTCTACATCAGCATGTTGAGGAAATGTGCTAACAACCCAATGCACGAGATCAGTTTTGAAGATATTGAGGCAAACGAGAATGTGGCATTCAATAAAGGACCCAGACGAATTCTAGGCCAAGGAGTGAAGAAACTCAAAACCAAGGATATCCCACTAGTGAAGACTCAGTGAAAGCACCATGATGAAGGAGAAGCTTCATGGGAACTACAATCAGATATGCGAGAGAAGTTTCCATATTTTTTTTACCCTGCTTACTTCAGATTTCGGGGATGAAATCATTGGATAAGTGGTGGATGATGTAATAGCCTATATTTTGTAATGTATTATGATGAGTAAGACCATGTATTACTCCTTTTAAATACTTCTGAGTTTACCTTTACCTTTGCTATATTTTGTATCTCAATCGATTGCCCAGTTTTTCTGATCGATTGCCTTATTTTGGATACCAATCAATTGCCAGTTTTGTACCGACTACCTAGACCTAATCCATTGGACTCCATCTCAATCGATTAGACCCTTGCCCCAATTGATTAGTACATTTACTACCTACCCCAATCAATTGCCACTTTGGCCAATTGATTGACAGTAGCTGGACAGATTCTTTTGCTATAACTGGGGTTTGGCCACGTGAACACATATCTCTCTATGTATACGATCCATTTTTGGATGATTTTCTATTTCAAAAAATTAGTGGGAGAGAAAGAGTGTGTGTTTGTGTATGTTTTATTTTATCACGACACATCTCGCTATGTGTAGAAATAGGACACGTGGCACACCTCCAAGGCTCATCCAATTTAATTAAAGTAAATAGCAGTGGAAAACATAAGTAAAACCATGAAATTCAGAGTGATAAAAAGTTTTACACATTTAAAAACACTTACAGAAACACCCTAATTGAAACCAGCAATCCAGTGGATTGATCAGAGGTCTGGTCGACTAGAAATACAAGATAATGAGAGCCTCAAAATCTTAGCATCCAATCTAGTCGACTGAACAGGGTCTGGTTGATTGGAAATGCAAGATACAAAGAGCCTAAAATCTCAGCAGCCAGTCCAATCGACTATGTCAAGGGACCCAGTCGACTATGGTGTCAAATTCTGAGTCGACTGGTACCTTTCAGCCGACTGAAATCCTAATCCCCCAGAAACTCCCATTTGGGAAACACAATCCAGTCGATTATGGTCTTCACCCAATCGACTATTTCTTTCACATAATGAAAACAACATTTCTAGCCCAATGATCCAGCCAACTATGTTGGGGACCCAGTTGACTACTTTTCAATATTTTAGGGCAATACTACAAATCCATTTCAAGATTCTAAAAGAAACGTATGGTTTTAACTTCTCAAAAATCTCATTATAACATGGAATGGAAATAATAACATGTTTAAGGATATCCCTGTCGTCCCATCAGCCTCATTCTCTTCATTTCTTCTTTCCTTTGTTTCTGTCACTTGCAATGGAGTAAAGCTCCACTGCTCAGCTATAAGCTGAGTGCACAATTTTAAACATATGCTTTTATGACAATTCATGTTTTAAAATATCTAAACACATCAAATTAGCCTCTAGGGAGAGTTGTACGTTTCCATCTAGTAAATGAGATTGATGCCGTGGAAGGCCCTCCTCTTCCATGCACCCAATGCCCTGGCTGGGCCTTCCTCCAAATCAGGTACAACAACTATCGATATCACCATCCTCAAACTTCGATGAGCTTACTCCTAGATAGAATTGTACCAAACTCCCCTTTGCCCAAGTAGACACATAGCATACTCACATAAACATTGATACGTGATTTTATCGCATTTTCATATACATAATTAACCGGCCTAATTAATACATGAATTTCGCCCAGATCCAAAATATCAAGTCCGATATTTAAAACATATAAATTCCCTATAATTCATCGATCTAGAATTCATACTTCTTGCTATTTCTCTCTTACTTTGAAGGATAAACTAGAGGCCCGATTAAACGTCGGATCTCTGATTATACACGATTCCTACAAGTTATACATAGTTTTCCCCAAAATTTCAATATTAGGATTTTTGTAAAAAGTTACCAAACGAGGCCTAAGAGATATCAAAACGTAGCTCTTACCTCGAGGAGCTCAGATATGAAGTTAGAGAAAAAATGACGGTCAAAAGGTTGTCGATTTGCGTCGTGAAGCTCGCGGAAATAAAATCTCCTCTCTCTCTCTGTCTCTCCAAGATATTTTGGTTTTTGGATATTTATGAAAAATATCTTGAGTTTACTATATATATGTATAACTCTCAAAAATTATGTTTACCTGCCCACGAGTTCTCAAATCATCTAATTATCCTCCAAAACGTCGCACACGTCCATTTTATTACTTCATAAGTGAAACTATAAATTATAAAAGTGTTCGAATAAGTTGCATTTGTCACCGTAATTACTTTCTGAAAAAAAAATTTCATGGAATCTCTATAAAATCTACCTTTTATACAACATATCTCCAACATTCTCACTACAGTATTCAAAATGATCTAAATCAAGGTTAACATTACTAGGAATTACTCTACACTGGTAAAATTATTATTCATATATATAGATAAAGTCAAATAAAATTTAATGCACATCAATGTCATTTACTCATGTCAATGTCGCATGGATTATCAAATCCTCGTGTCCTCACTAACACTCACCGTTGACACACAATCAACCTCATCTCAATTATAAATCAACATTAATAATTTTATAATTCAAAAATGCATTTAAAACTAACTGTACTTTTCCTAGGAGGGGTGTGACATATAGATACTTATATATACACATACATATACATCCACATCCATACACACACATGGAATGAAGAAGAAGAAGACGAAAGAAGACCAGGAGAAGAAAAGAGAAGGAAGAGAAAGAAGAAGACAGAGGAAGAAGAGAGAGGACGAGCCACCATTGAAGCTTCCAAAGCTTCAATCTCATTCCCAAACACCCCCTAGACATCTAATGTGAGTTTTAAACTCACTTGGTAATATAGTATTGATATTAGGACATGTTTAAATGAAAAAAGAAGCATGAATCATACTTTTCCCATTTTTATATCCTGGACTGCCATCTGTATGAAGAAGATGAAGTCCCAATCGATTGGGACTTTGCCCGATCGATTGCCATCTTTTGATAACCCAATTGATTTCTATTCTAAACAATCGATTGTCATTATAGATAGCCCAATTGGTTGTCAAAGTTAACAATTGACTGATATAGATTGTGATCCAATCGATTGAACTTTTTCCCAATTGATTGTTACTATTTTTATACCAATCAATTAGCAGTTATAGAATGTTGTTTTTCCTATTTAGTCAATAGTATAATTGTTTAGTTATTTACATGCTATTTTGAATCCCATACATGTAATATAGACGTGATAATGAGATAATGCGACCTAACAATCGTAGTAATGTTAAGGATAATGAATAATGTTTATAATGTTAGGCAACGTATCGTCATGAATCAATTGGAGTTATCATTCATTTCATTCAAAGTAGTCAGGCCACATGGGATTGTTGTGTATCGATGTTAGAGTTGAACTTAAGTAGTGATGATGCCTAAATTTGGTTAGAGGTCAAACGAATTAAATTAGAGAGATTTGTGCGTGGTTTGGCCCTGTTAATTAAGAGACCTACATCCACGGGTGTGTCAGAGCACATGCACTAACCAATCATCCTTCGCCTTTGGTGAACCGATAAAAAGGGCGGCACTACCAGAGACCGGTCGGGTATATGCGTATGAGGGTTGTATATTTACGATTCCATAGAATAAGAATGCGATCCCCTTTGAAGGGGTAAGTGGTCTCTTTTATAGATACAAGAGACCACTCGCATAAGGTAAGTAGCTTGATTAGGCAATACAATCTAATTACAATTAGTCAGCACAAATCGTAGGAGTTTTTTACTCTGATTATAAAACAACCTTCTCTTTCCATTAGTCTTCTAGCTGAGATAGAAAGCTATCTGGGACCTTCTGGGTCATGCCCCACGATGTAGACAACTAACTCCAGACACAGAACAGGCCTGTATCGTATACCCGATCTGTTGATTACTGATTAGACTTTTCTGGGCAATTCTGGATATTCGGCACGAGATGGTCATGTGCTCAGTTCAGTTACTAGGTGACTCGGCATTTCTTGCTGAGGTGGGGGAGATTAACTTTTATCGAATATTTTTGTACATATCAACTGCCCCCAATTTCCAAGGCTAATGTGATGGCTCATCGAATGAGCATTAGAAATCAGTGCAACTCGGTTAACTGCATGAGAACTTAGAGATCAAAAAGTTTCAGGAGTCATAACTTGTTTTGCAAGAGTTGCATAGCAGACAAGTCATGATTAATCGAAAGATCGAACATTGACCACCACACGGAGACTTTCTTCTTTCGTTTCGATATTTCGGCGACTTTGTTTTAAAATAAGAGTTTTTTAAGGATTCTTTTATTTCAAACTGTCAAATTCTGATATCTATATTTATTTTGTTTGTTTGATTTTCAGTAATCATAATGTCTGGATCTACATTTAGTCCACTTACCACCATACTCACTCAAAACAAGTTAACTGGAAACAACTACACTGAATGGAAACGTGACCTTGACATCGTGTTAACTGCGGAGGATCACATATATATCCTCACCACCCCAAGCCCTGAAGTACCCGCGGTAAATGCTTCGCCAGCTGCCAGACGCGAGTTCGACAAATAGAAGAAGTCGAATGGAATGGCTCGTTGCTACATTCTGGCCTCAATGGCTAGCGTGTTGCAACACTAATTCCAATTGAATGATTCTGTCAGTGACATTATCACAACCTTGAAAAAGATTTTTAGGGAGCATAGCAGGCCTGCCAGACAGGTGGCTATGCAGAAGATAATGAGTGCAAAGATGTCGAAAGGGACCCCAGTCAAGGAACATGTTTTAAAAATGATTGGTCATTTAAATGAGCTGGAGACCCTAGGTGCCAACATCGATGCACAAACCCAAGTTGATATGATCCTCAATTCGCTGTTGCCTTCATTCACTCAATTCAAACTTAACTATAATATGAATCAAATGAATTTCTCAATGAGCGAATTAATGAGTTCTTTACTCATAGCAGAAGGGGTGATCAAGCCTGGGGTCAATGTTTTGAACATTGAGAAAAGCGCTTCTTCTTCCCGATCTATACCGAAAGGAAAGAAAAGAAAGAAGAAGGATGGCACTGGTGGTTCAAATGTTGGATCGGTCCCTAAGATTGCAAAATCTAAGGGAAAAGGTAAGGGCAAAGGGAAGATGGGTGGCCAAGGCAAAGGAAAGTGTTTCTAATACGGCAACAAGGGCCACTGGAAGAGGAACTGTCCAGAATTCTTAGCTACAAGAGTTCAAGGTATGATTGAATCACACGTGATTGAAGTAAGTTTTATAACGCACACTTTAAACACTTGGTGCATTGATTCTGGTGCGACTAACCATATCTGTAATTCATTGAAGGGGTTCAGATCAACCAGGAGGTGCAGTGATGGGAAAATCATACTTACTCTAGGTTCTAGCGCGACCGTTTTTGCGGTTACTATAGGATTTGTAGCTTTAGAATTTCTAGACAATAAAGTTTTGATTTTATCAGATGTACTTTACGTCCCTTAAATGAGACGTAATTTAACTTCAGTTTCTAATTTATCAAATAATGGTTATTCCTTTCATTTTGGAACTAAAGTTGTGATTAAAAGAAATAGTTCTTTTATATGTTCTGGTGTTAAATTAAATTGATTGTATGTGATTACTCCCAATATTTCTAACGACTCTTGCATGGAACTTAATAACTCAGTGGTAACTACACCATCTAAAAGAAATGGACCTTCCACTAATCTAATAAGGCTTTGGCATATGAGGCTTGGCCATATCAATCTAAATAGGATTGGCAGACTAGTCAAAGAAGGGGTCTTAGGCAATTTGGTTTTCGAACCCAATGGAAGTCTACGAGTCTTGTTTAGAGAGTAAGATGACCAAAAGGCCCTTTCCTGCAAAGGGAAATAGAACCAATACATTGTTGGAATTAGTTCATATTGATGTGTGTGGACCAATAAATATTAGAGCAAGGGGTGGCTATGAGTATTTTATAACATTTACTGATGACCACTCTAGGTATGAATATATGTACCTAATGTAACATAAGTCTGAAGCCTTTGAAAAGTTCAAAGAGTTTAGGGCTGAAGTAGAGAAGCAATTGGGCACACATATCAAGACCATTCGATCTGATTAAGGTGGTGAGTACCTCTCTAATGAGTTTATTGATCACCTTATACAGAATGGGATTCTGTCACAATTGACTACACCTGGTACGCCTCAGCAGAACGGTGTAGCAGAGAGAAGGAATCAGACTCTTTTAGACATGGCTAGGTCGATGATGAGTTATCTGAGTTGCCATCATTCCTTTAGGGTCATGCTTTGGAAACCGCTGCATACATGCTAAATCTAGTACCAAGCAAATCTATTCCCAGGACACCACAGGAGATGTGGATTGGGCGCAAGCCTTCTTTGCAACATCTCCGAATATGGGGGTGTCCGACACATATGCTGAAAGGAAAGATGAGCAAGTTGGATTCTAGATCAGAAGTATGTTACTTCGTAGGGTATCCAAAGGGTACTTATGGATGGTATTTTTATGATCCAAGAGAACAAAAAGTGTTTGTTAGTACAAATGCTATTTTCTTGGAAGATGATTATATCATGAACCATAAACCTAAAGGAAGGATAGATCTTAGAGAGATAGAAGGAGAGCCCTCAGTCCAACCCGCAGTTAATAACGATGTAAATCAAGAAAACACCACTTCTTCACCCATTTTCGTACCAGTACCTCGTTGTAGTAGGAGGATTATCAGTCAGCCTGATAGATACATGTTGTTATGAGAAGTTTTTGAAGTTGTCTCCATAGAATCTGAATCTGATCCTGCTATATATGAAGAGGCAATGGCTGATGTTGATTCAGTTCATTGAGTTAAAGCTATGAAGGCTGGATTGGAATCTATGGATTCTAATCAGGTCTGGAATCTTGTAGAAATTCCAACCAATATTAATCACATTGGTTGCAAGTGGGTCTACAAGAGGAATAGAGGATCTGATGGAAAGGTTGAGACCTTTAAGGCTAGGCATGTAGCGAAAGGTTATACTCAGAGGGAGGGCATTGACTATGAGAAAATCTTCTCGCCGGTAGCCAATGTCAAGTCCATCAGAATACTCTTATCCATTGCTGCATGCCTAGATTATGAGATCTGGTAGATGGACATCAAGACTGCATTCTTGAATGGCAATCTTGAGGAGGACATCTATATGCAGCAACCAGAAGGGTTCATAGCTGGTCGGAAAGGTAACTTGGTATGCAAGTTGCAAAAGTCCATTTATGGGCTTAAGCAGGCATCTTGGAGTTGGAACATCCAATTTGACCAAGCCGTCAAGTTGTTTGGTTTCATATAGAATCTGTATGAACCTTGTGTATACAAGAAGTATGAAGGGAAAATGGTGGCTTTTCTTATGCTTTACGTTGATGACATTCTACTCATTGGGAATAATGTAGCGACATTGTCAACAGTCAAGGTTTGGCTAGCTAGTACATTCGATATGAAGGATCTAGGAGAGGCGAGCTATATTCTTGGGATAAAGCTCTTTTGGGATCACAAGCGAAAGATAATGGGATTATCTCAAGATGGTTATATCAATAAGGTGCTGACTAGGTTTTCAATGGTTAATTCAAAGAAAGGTTTGTTACATTTCAGGCATGGTTTAGCATTCTCTAAGGAACAGTGTCCTAAGATATAGGAGGAGAGGAATCAGATATCAGGAATTCTGTACACCTCGATAGTGGGAAGTCTCATGTATGCGAGGTTATGCACTAGACCAGATATCTATTTTGCCATTGGCATGGTTAGCGGGTATCAGGCGAATCCAGGTCCAGAGCACTGGACAGCTGTTAAGCACATTCTTAAGTACTTAAGAAGGACTAAAGATTACATGCTTATGTATGGTGGTAGTGAGTTAATTCCAGTAGGATACACTGACTCAGACTTTATGTCAGATAAAGATTCGAGGAAGTCGACATCCGATCATCTCTTTACCTTGGGAGGTGGTCCTGTTAGTTGGAGGAGCATTAAGTAGAAATGCATTGCAGACCCAACTACAGAAGTTGATATTGTGGCTGCTTGTGAAGCCGCAAAGGAAGTTGTTTGGCTCAAGAAGTTCCTTATGGAGTTTGAGGTGGTATCAGCATCGCTGTCACCTATTACGCTTTGTTATGATAATAGTGGGGCAGTGGCTCAGGCCAAGGAGCCAAGGAACTACGGAAAGGGAAAGCACGTATAGCGGAAATATCATCTTATCCAAGATATTGTTCAACGTGGAGATGTGACTGTCACCAAGATTGCCACTGTCGACAATCTTGCTAATCTGTTTACAAAGGCCTTGCCATAGAAGGTCTTTAATCGTCATCTAGATAGTCTAGGTCTCAGATGTAGTCATGTATTGTTGTAAGTGCAAGTGGGAGTTTGTTGGGTTTATGCCCTCAAACCATTACTTTATCTATGACATTAGCATTTTAATATATGGATATCAGTTTTACATTTCATTATGTATGTTTCTTTCATGAGATGATTTTCAATCCTTAAGTATCATAATAGGTCATTCATGTGTGTATCAGATACATACAAGTGAGATATGAATTACCATCCTTTGATTCTTAAAGCATGTCATAGTGGATGATGAGACTGGATATCTCATCAGGTATACACTGTAGCATAATTAACTAACATTGGATGGAATAATTAATCTCAATCACTAGAGTGTCACTCTTAGTTACTATGCTAGTGCGTATAGTGCATTGACGTGCCTGAGCTTTCCTATTGACACTTAATGTTATCAAATAGTCAATAGAAACTCATAACTTGTATAAGGTACGTGTTCTCAATCTTGCGACGATAATGAACACAGATTGTGGATATGGTTGCTTTGACTTACCAATCAGTGAGGTCTATAGAAGATCAACACCTGGGTATCTTGGGTATGTCATGTTCATAGGGTTGTGAACATATATTGTCGAGATAGAATCTACCCTATGTCTTAGAGTAAGCATTCCCTTGAGAATGTCACCAAGTCGATTACTGAGTACTGCAATCTTCTTGATAAGAGTTATCAACATGTTTGGTAATCATGAGAGGTGAATGGGACTCAAGGAATACAAGAAGTAATCATGATTCAGGTTGACAGTAACAGTTATCCGACTACCTGAATATGATTACGAATGTTGAAGGTAGAGGGACATTAGTACAACATACAAGTCCAGTTATCGCTTCGGATATGTTCTTTTGCGTTGGAGTTCAATTATCGTTTTATAGCGGAGTAAACGTTAACTGACCAGTTAGTTAGTTTGCTGATCAAAGAGTTTGGTCACGGTAATTAACAAACTGGTCTGATCCAATAATAAAGAGCCTAGGAGGTCCCACTCTTAGCTCCGCTAGGAAGCTTAGAAGGGCACATGAGGATTATGTCAAGACAGGTTTGATCGATCGAAGGAGTTTCGATCGATTGAAGTCTAGCCAGGTTTGATCGCTCGAGGGTGGTTCGATCGATCGATCGAATACACTTCGATCGCTCAAAGGTTAGGTTAATTCTGGGAATCTATAAATAGCTGCGTATTGAATGTTTTTAATCTTCGTTTTTATACGTAAAAGCTGCAGAAACTATTTAGGTTTCCCTAAACCTTCCCTATCCTCCATATTAGGGTTCCCACCAACCCTATTCCTTCTAGTAGGCATCCGCAGGAATCATAAGAGTGAAGACAGCCTAGTGGAAGTTGATGCACAATCAAGGAGGAAGAAGTTTTCAAAATTGGGTTCAAGACCTGAGGTATATATTTCCTCTCCCTCTTGTTAGTACGCATCTATGGAATTGACTGGTAGTAGATCCTGGGCTACCAATAAGTTTTTATAACTTGACTTTTTCGCTGCGCTTTTAAACCAAATTTTCCATCAAAAAGTGCTTTAATTTGCTATTGAGCCTGACGCTGGCCCTCTAGGAGTTGCGCGAGAGCTGCCGTGATCTGTCCGTAGGTAATGGAAGTCGCCGATTGAGAAACCGATGAGTCTTCCTGGCCTGTTGGCTCATTGGTCTTTTTGCCCTTCTTCAGTGGAATGTTTATCAGTCACGGATTTATTTTTTTGGGAAAAAAACTATCGAATTCCCACAGATGGCGCCAAACTGATGATGCCTAAATTTGGTTAGAGGTAAAAAGAATTAAAGAAGAGAGATTTGTGTGTGGTTCGGCCCTGTTAATTAAGAGACTTACGTCCACGTGTGTGTCGGAGCACTTCCACTTACCAATGATGGTAGCCTTTGGTGAACTGACAAAGAGGGTGGCACTACCAGTGATAGGCTGGGTATATGCGTATGAGTGTTGTATATTTACGATTTAGTAGAATAAGAATGCCATCCCCTTTGAAGGGGGTGAGTTGTCTCTTTTATAGATATAAGAGACCACTCATATAAGGTAAGTAGCTTGACTAGGCAGTACAATCTAATTAAAATTAGTCAGCATAAAACATCGGAGTTTCCTAATCTGATTAAGAAAGAGTCTTATCTTTCCAATAGTCTTCTAGCTGAGACAGGAAGCTGTTTAGGACCTTCTGGGTCACGCACTATGACATAGACTGCTAACTCCCGATGCGGAACGGGCCCATACATTATGCCTGATCCGTTGATTGCTGATCAGACCTTCCTAAGTGGCACTGGATATTCGGCACGGGATGGTTATGGACTAAGAGTAGTTATTGAGTGACTCGGCATTTCTTGCCGAGGTAGGTGAGATCAACTCTTACTGGATATTTTTGTACATATCAAATAGGTTTGTTAAGATTTGGGAAATCTTGCGTGGACGGGCCTTTAGTCATTCATATGTTCTTAAAAGCGGTGAATTGTGCATATGTTCTTAAAAGCGGTGGACTAGACCAAGTAGCCCTAAGATAGCTTATCGATCCATTGATATGTTCTTAAAAGCGGTGAATTGTGTATATGTTCTTAAAAGCGGTGGACTGGGATCGCAAGTAGATGACGTTAAGTCATGACATTAGAATGATGTGCTGTTTCTCAAAGCGTTATATCCCTATATGCGGTGAACTAGGCAAATGTTCTTAAAAGTTGGGGATAGACTGACATGGTGTCCATGACATACAGTGGACTATGCATATGTTCTTAAACGGAGTAATGGTATGTTGTAGAAGTGAACTGCTGTTGAGTCAGTTCTTCTATGAGTAATGTATGTTGTCAGTCTTAATTTAGTAAGACCTATTAATCGAACATTCAGTCTGAATAAGAGAGAAGATGCCCTCAATGGAATTTAATTTTTTATCTTTCATAACTTGTATTAACTTCAATAGTTGATACCTTGTTAGTATCCAATTCACTTAACTTTCATTAAGATGGCGGCGTTTTATGCCGCTGGACATTTTTACGTTTCAGCGCACTCTATTTATGTCTATACATGAGAAGAACCTACAGGCGAGGACTACTATGCTAGTGACAAAGTCCCTATGGGGGACTAACTTGACGAAGGTCAGACAGATGAACACTACTACGTCGTGGACTACACCTATGCCAATTGAAGATTAGGCTAGATTGTAGTTTATCTATCCTTACTATTTTCTAACCTTTTTGTAATCAGGCATATGCTTCCTTAACATTTGTATTTCAGTTATGTTTTACTTGATTCAAGACTCTGATATGTAATAGCTATTAACTTCTTTTTTGACATTAAGTTATCTTTTAACCATAACCTTGATTATTGTACTTCGATCTCGTTACCATTGTTGTTGCTTAGTACTGTGTAGTGTGGACAATCATGAGACTTCACCAGTCATTCACTATGGACCCAAAAAGGAAATTTATTTTTCTCTATTTTTGTTGTTCCAGGGTGTGACAAAGTTAACATCATATTATGTCCTAGACAATCCAACATCCAGATTTCTTACAGAGATATTAAGATAGGCGCAATGATGATGTGCTAAAGAGTGTAGGAAGGATAGAGTCAGGCAGAAGATCAGAGATAGCTGTTTAGTAATGTATTATTTGTGGTTAGAACCTTTTGTAATTGATATATATTTGTATTGGAAAAGTTTGAGGCCGTGTAGGCCAACTAGTTGTGATGATGCCGAAAATTGGTAAGACGGATTAAAAGAGAGATATGGGGACAAGAGTGCTTGTATGTGGTTCGGCCCCATTAATGAGGTGACCTACGTCTATGGGTGCATCTGAGTGCTTTACTAATAGATCACCGGCAGGCCTGGTGAGCCAACAGTTTGGGCGGCACTACCAATAAAACTGGCCGGGTGTATGCGTATAAATTAGTATAAACTGCTATTCTCTAGGTTAAGAATGCAATCCCTCTGTAAAGAGGGTAGGTGGTCTCTTTTATAGATGCAAGAGTCCACCTGTACATGGTAAGTATGCAGATTTGGAAGCCTAATCTGATTGCAATTAATCTACACAAATTTAGGGGAGTTTCCTAAGTTGTTTAGGAAACCGTTTACCCTTCCTAATCGATTTTTGGCCAGATAAGGAAACTGTTGAGCGGCTTGGTTGTCAAACTGCACCTTGTGGAGAACTGCTACGCTGCAAGCCCCGGCTGTGTGAATACCCCGAGGGTAACAGTCGATGACTTCAGGATTGGCGAGCCACAAGCGCCCATTCCTGATAGCCCGGGACCTTCGCTACTGACGTAGAGCTTGGCTTTAGCAGAATATTTCTGGACGTATCAACTGTCCCCCATTTTTGAAGTTGATGTGATGCCCCATCAGATGAGGTTTGAAAATTAAGATTGCTCCCGGGAGACCATCCGGTAAGAGGTTGGGACACTACCCGGGGTGGGACCGATCGTAGTGGTCAACCGGGGTATGAACCAAGCGGTGGTCTTGTGAGCCCGAGTTCTACCTCTGCCATGTGTCAACTAGTCATTAGCCTAGTCAGAATCCAATGATGCCAGCGTGTGAGTAACCGAACCATCTCGTCATGCATTTAATGCACGCGCCTTTTGAGGCGACGCTTCACGTGCCTGAGGCAACAACTGTCAGTAACTTTGGGCAGGAAGGTGTATAAGCCATTGGATATGTTCTGATTTGAACTATCCGTGGTTCCTATATAAAGGGTACTTGTTCATTTCTTTCATTCCTGCTGACTGGAGATTGAATTTACCGAGCGGTTTTGAGAGCAAAGCGTTCCCGATCAAACTTCCCAAGCTCTTTCCCTACTTTAACTTGCGTAAGTCTTCACTTCCCTTTTCTTAGCGAGTCTGGAGAGGACAAATCTGCTAGGGCTTACCCAGGAGTGGGACTTTTTCTTTTTTAGATTCTTCTTTTTCCTTAGGTCGGGCGGCACGGTTAGGCGACTTAGCCACACGGGTTGTTCCAGTGTAGTTTTGACTGAGTGCTACTTGACCGTTAGGACTTTGTATGTTATGCCCTTTAGGCTTTTGACTTTGCCCCCTCCATATCTTAGGATTGGAATCCCTGATCCCTACTTAGGTCATCATCTGCATCCTCCTCCTACCATAGGTGACACGAGAATTTTCTTGTGCGCTCTTGTGCAGTACCCAAGTGTAGGTAGACGTGCAAGTAATATCTGGTAAGACCAGGTCGATCCCACAGGGAAGGTGTTGACCTAAAGAATTAGACTAACCTCTAAAGAAAACAAAATAAAATAACTAAGTTTGAATGAAGGTGCAGAACATGAAGTTCCACAAACTAGGATTACTACTGACAATAATTAAAATTAATTAAACAATTTAACTAGCTATTGAAAACAATATTCTAAATTAAGGTGTTTAACTTTTAAAAGAAAGTGTTGGGATTACACGAATCCACAGTAACCTAGCCATCTACCATGCATTTACCTTAAAGCACAATGGAGTATATTACCTACAGTTTTCCGTATTCCTCAAAAGAAATAAAGATTCTATGGCCCTTTCATGACCGGGACCATATCATCACAGTTAATTTAAATACACAAAAGCGGTTTAATTCAATAGTTAAGACTCGCATCCTCAATGGTGTTAGCATTGAAGATGGTTTGCAAAATGTATTGAAAGAAAATGCCTTAGGGCCTTAGTTTTAAAACTGTTTTGACAGACTGAGCATTTATTTGGGACAGAATGATAACAAGTCCTAAAACAAAAAGTCCTGGAATACTGCAGGGAACATCCTCAAGAATCAGAGACTTCGATCGATCGACGCGCCTTCGATCGATCGAAGACCTTCATCCCTCAATCGATCGAACTAACTTCGATCGCTTGACTGTCTCTGGTTCGATCGATCGAACTGACTTCGATCGATCGAACACAGCGATTATTCTGCTGCATGGCAGAGGCTGGAGATCACTGTTTCATCGTGATCTCCCAACCTAGGACTACTCAGACATCGTCTGGAGTGTCGAGGATTGATTTTTAACGTAAGAAAACTTTAATACCATGTTTGGTTGTGAGTTATTCATTAAAACTATGAAATCTATGGTTTTACCAATGTTTAGCATACAATATCACGAGATGATTGATTAAACTACTTCTAAAACGTGCAGAGTATGAATAAACAGTATATAGATAACCTGGAATAGAAGATACTTGTGTAAACTTAGAAGAATCCAATCCACAATGTGAGAAATCAATGAAAAACCTACAAAAACCAAACAAAACTCTCTATCTCTCTCTATAAAACTGTTGAAAACAAAAGTGGCGTCCCAAAAGACGTGAACAAAACACATATATAAAGAAAAACCTAAAGCACTAGGGTTAAAACCCGCATTCTGCTGCGCACGCAAATGTTTCTGGAAATACCCCGTTCGATCGATCGAACTGCTTTCGATCGATCGAACCCTTGATCTTCAAGCGCTTCTACTCTGTTCGAGCGATCGAACCCTCGATCGATCGAACCTTCTACGATCGATCGAACTTCACTTTTCAGCTTTGACTTCTTTTGTTTGCATTCCAGCATTCCATTTATTCTGATGTTCCTCTATTCAGTCCGCACAGCAGTGATCTGCATAAACAACAGCTAAAACAATACAACTTATCATAGATTAATCATACTGTATAAAAATTAGCCTTGCAATGCAAATTGCAGATAATACGGGAAATTGTGATCAAAACTACTACAATTCTTCCTTTTAGCGCGGTTGTATTTTACAAATACCCCCGCTTTGCACAACCCCCAACTAGCTTATTGCTAGTCCCTAGCGATAAAGCGAAAATAAAAATAAAACAAAAACTCTTAAACTAATACTATCACAACTAAGAAACAAAGAAAAACTAAAAACAACCTAACTAAGATAGAGAGAAAAATCCTAACTCACTTTCGCAGGAATCGCGGTTGCATTTAGCGAATGCAACAAGCCGTTAAACCCCTAGGTTCCCCCTAGTGGACGAGTGTTGTCTCGTGAGGGTTTGCAGTGAATATACCCACAAAATTCCAATTTTTAGCTCAAAAAGAATTAGAATAACTTTGTAGAATTCCCCCTTCCATTAAACTGTTAATTCAACTCTACAAGAATATAATATCCTCTATCAACCCATGGAAGAGATCCACATGCTCTCCTATATCACCAAGTAAAATATACAAATGTATTACCATCATGCACCCGTGTGTGTGTGGAATTAACAACCATGCAGCCAACCCTTATTAGGAGTTATCTAGATTATTGTACTTTGGAAACTTGCAGTTTTAGCTCAATTCTCACATTGGTCACACTCAAAACGAACGTCTCTCAGAAACTTGCTTTACAATGATCGCACATAGTATGAAAGCTTTGAGAAGAATGATATTCTAAGTGCTAATGCTTTCATACTTTACTCTATAAAAAACGGACATTTAAGAGTGTAAAGTCTCATGAATGGAATACTACTTACTAGAGGAGCGAAATACCGTGGATAACTCAACTCACACTTTCATGTTCAAATCAATTGTTGAGAATCTTCAAGACTTTGAATTATGGCTTTTATTTAGTAGGTGGGGGTGTTGTAGAGAAGAATGTGCTTTTTAGTATGTGATGGAATTTCCACTTCTCTTTTTATTCTTTATTCTTTTCTCCACCCAATCTCCCATTCATTTCTTCTTTTTTTTTTTTTTTTTTTTTTTTTTTTTTTTATAGAACTCCTTCATTCATCATCACATTTTTTTTTTTTTTTTTTTTAACCTGGAATATCCCACAACAACTTCCTTCCATTTCACATACTTTGATGACTCATTCTCAATAAATTTATCAAACAGTTCGATGAGGTCAAGGTATAAATCAAGGATTTGGATTCTTGTGATTTTTATTGGAAATATTTATTTGAGGTGGGATCAGGAATGAATTCAATGAATGTAGGTGGGCTATGTTAGGTAAAGGAATGGGTAATACGATGGCTTGAATCATTTTCTCAATTTTCAATTTTTAGCACTTAAGTGTTCATTGAGTTTAATTGGTAAATCCTGAACATTCTCCTCTAACAAGCGGTCAAAACTTTTAAAGAAAACTGAGACTTAACAACGAATTCACGGGTATATGCAAGAAAAAAAACATTCGACAATGTATGAGAATCCCCTCAGAAATGATGATTGGCTCAAAAGCTCACAAAGGGTTATTAGCTTCCACTACTTGTTCTTTTCCGCACAATATTCATTTTAACTCCATTTTCAAGTTTTCTACATAGCTGCCAATTAGTGCACAAAAGTGTTGGGTACATAACAGCTTTACAGAGGCAATTCATTTCAATGATACAGAAAAACCGCATGGATTTAATCCATAAAAAGATAAGAATACTACAAATGTATCATTGTCTAATTAACAAGCAGAAGAGGTTATTCAGAGTTATTCTATCAATACTATTCAATAAAAATTTTTCAAATTTTAACAGACTGTGTTCTCATTAAATTTAAAACATATCTAAGTGCAAAACCTGATTATTACGGGTGTATACCTATCTATTGTCTCCTACCCCCAACTGAAAACAACAAAGTCCTCAGAAGTTGATTTTCAATAAATAAAAGAGATGGGTATCACCTGTATAGCGCAAATGATGATCGCAAGCAAAGCAACCTAGCATAAAAAATAGAACACAATCTCCAAAACAGACAGGATCAAAAGATAACAATAAGACAATAAAACCATGATCCAATCAATCGAAACCACTGGAATATGAACAAAATAAAATAAAATACAAGAAGTGATAAATACTGTCCATACAATACCAACTAACCAAATAAAACACCCAAAAACCACCAGCATATACAACCAACCAAAAATAAATAAATGCCACCTCCCTGACTAAAACTAATCGACCCCAGATGGCGTATCATCGGCTATCTCAGAAGGGATGTCGATAGGAGCAGGCGGCAATACAGTAGTAGTAGGAGTAGTAGATGGCTCGGAAGTAGCGGTCGAAACCGGATCAGTAGCCTCAGCAGCTGGGGTAGCAGATGGTGGATCAGGAAGTGGTGGATCCGTAGGAGTAGCAACATGTGACGGATCAGCAGCAGGCGGAGCAGATGGGGTGGCCGTGGGATGGTGAGCAGAGTGAACAGCCTGATCAACCCCTATCTGAATCAAAATGGACTCCAGTAAAGTCTGGATCTGATCCATCCGGCCCTCGAGTCTAATCCTGGCCTCTCACTCCTCCAATAATAACTCGCGAACTGTCGGGAGAGGCACAGAAGAAGAAGACTCTCCCTGGGCACGAGACTGCGACCGCTGTCGCAGCTCAAACTGCTGAACCGCAGCAACTGGATCATCCTCCTCATCCGAGTCAAGCTCCTCCACCTCGGTGGGTGTCCCTGAAGCTCCGGCCTCCGTGTCTGTACCGCCACGCCTCTTCTTCCTCCCCCGCACCCTCGCTGTCCCTTTCCCCTTGCGCTTCCTCTTCTGAGCGTCGGAGCGGCGAGCAGCCGCCTCGCTAAATCGGCGGGGAGAAGGGCGGATATCATCTCCAGGGAGCTCGAGGAACCCGGCATCGGCCATGACCCTCTGAATAGCCCAAGCACCCTTCAGGTGCTTCCTGGACGAGATATAACGAGTGGGGTGGACCATAAAATCGATGTATAGGCGTGGTATACAAACTGGCTGACCCGTCCCCACAGCATATAAGACTCGCGCATACCAAGCCGCGATCTTCTCTCGATAGGACGTCACTAGGAGGCAGTTACTGAGGACCAAATGAAGCATGTGGTAGTCATCGGTGAGAGAGTGGTCCTCGATCAAAGCATCGCCATCCCAAGACGGAACGGCGCCTCCAGTGAGCTCCCTGATAATAGCGGATGGTGGGGTCACGGGTGCATCAGGCCGGTGGGGGCAAACATAATCAGGTACCTCTGGTACCCCCAACGCGGCGGAAACGGTCGCGGGACTGATGATGAATGAACGACTCCGGAAGAAGGCATGATAAGTGAATGGTACAAACGGGTCGCTGATCATAGTCGCACACGCACCTCTGATCCAGGATAGGTTGACCCTCTTGGCCAACGACAGGAGATCGAACCAGTGCGGCATCGCGCGGATCCGTGTGAGGAACCACGGGCTCTCAGTCCAGATATGCTCAATGGGGCGCTCAATCATAACCATCCGAGTCTGGAAGTACCGCTCGAACCAAACCCTATCCTCGTTATTTCGGAACCCGTGAGCGGGTACTGGATCTGGTATAGTATGATCGAGGGGCTTGGACTTATGATAGCCCGTCACTGGATTCATCTTGCAGTCCTGAAAATAAGACCACACAGGATACGGATCAGAATAGGAAGAAAAAGAAACAAAACAAACACTGCTGAAGTTCGATCGATTGAACTGAGTTCGATCGATCGAACTGGAGTAGACTTCGATCGCTTGAACATTGTTCGATCGATCGAACATCACCCCTTCGATCGCTCGAAACCAGTTCGAGCGATCGAACACAGCGGTGTTCAGAAATCGCAGAAACAAAAAGAAAACCTAAGTTACGCTACCAACAGACGATCCTAAGACCAAGGGGACACCCCCTTGGGATTTTCTAACACAAACAAGAAGGAAAAAGAAAACACAAACGAACGGGGCCTACCTCAGGTCAGAACCTGCAGTGGGGACGGAGAGATGATGAGATGAAGATGAGGGGGATCAGAGGATTGTTCAGGGCGTCCTTTTGGATGCCAGAAATTGAAATTTTCCGAGTCGCCCTTTCCTCTGCCTTCGAGCGCTTGAGGGTGAGAGTGAGGGAAATGAAGAAATGTCCTGAAGACGCCTCGTTTAAATGCGTTGTTCGATCGATCGAAGAATGTTCGATCGATCGAACACAAATCCTTCAATCGATTGAACGTAAACTACAAGCGCTTGAACATTCAGGGTTCGATCGATCGAACTGAGTTCGATCGATCGAACACAAAAATTCCAGAATTCAATGGGATATGAACCACATCACTCCCAACTATCACAAACAAATCTGGACATGCAGATAGACTGAAAGAACAGTTGAAGAACAAGCATGTAGTGCAGAAATGTATCCCCAGAATAGAAGATTGCAATTTATATCAAAATAAAACTTTATTATTGCATCCAAATTGCACCATTATCATCCCCAACTGTGGTTAAAACCTTATTGGACTAGAAAACCAAAAATAAAACTAAAACTAAAACTGAAAACAAATTGTCAAGGATTACATTCCAGTTGCTAAACAAGAATTGAAATTGAACAGAAACAACTGAAATGTAGCACTAGTCTTCGAGTATAAAAATTTCCTCTTCCACGATCTCTTCATAATCCTCCGAAACTTCAGAAGTGAAGTCCAAACTCGATGATTCCCTTTCCCAGAACAATCGAAAAGCAGCAAGGACATCATCAAACAAGTCTGGAGTCTCCAAGGAATTAAAAGCCCACGCAAGAGGTGATCCGGATGGAGACAAGGATAACGGAGTGTGAATGCGCAACGGACTGTCCTCTCGCGGCGGAGTGAGTGGGGGCCTTATGTATGGCCCAAGACCATGAATCAGTTGATGTGGAAGGAATACCGGGATGCCATTTAGGAACATAATGACAATCCTGGACAAAAGACAACACACTGAAATTAAAACAACAGAACACAAGAAACACAAATTATCACAAAAAGAAGATCAAAGAAAAGAAACAAGAATTACAAAGAAATGTGACACGTTCCAACCTCACTATTGGCATTGGTTCCCAAAGTGCACTAGCTGGTAAGGGGCATTGGAGCCTGAATAGCAAGTAGCTCAGGTGCACGTAGTGGTATGGGACCAACTCAAGTATGAGGAAATCGTCCACGAAAACAAATACAGCATTGTGGCGTTCTGGGACGACATCCTGCAGGACATGATCCTCCCATGGCTCCCACATGTCATCGTTTTCCCATTGGGCCATGAGGGCATCATCCACCATGCGTCCCATATACAGGTCTTCTTCCTCATCCAACTCCTCCTCATTAGGAAAGTCCATATTTTCATACGGATTGATGTCCAGGAGAGCAGGGTCGAATGGGATATAACCGATGGAAGCATCGATTCGAGTGTGAACTTCAGGATCATAAGGATGCAAGGGGCAGGGCGTGGGTTCACCCTCAGTCCAAGTGCCACAACAACACTCGGAATCAGTCCATGAACCAATTGAATGGACATCATCACCTCGCATATTCACCTGCAACAGAGTGGTTTAAGGAATAACGGATTAGAACTAAATCACAAACACGAAAGAACAAACAAAAACTAAACACAAAAGAAAGAAAGAAACTAAAATGCAGGGAAAGAAAAGAAATACAACAACAAGTTGAAATTCCACCTGAGATTTTTTAAGTGGTGGAATAGCTGGGCTCATCCAGCTGGATGTGCTCAACTTCAGAGTGGAAATTCTCCAAGAACGGCTTCAATCTTTGGCCATTGACCTTGAAACAATCGTCGTTCTTTGGATTGACAATCTCGACCGCCCCATGTGGAAAAACAGTTTTAACGATGAACGGGCCTGTCCACCGGGAACGGAGTTTACCTGGGAAAAGATGGAGGCGAGAATCATATAGCAACACTTTCTGCCCCGGCTCAAATGATTTACGAAAAATCGTACGATCGTGACGAGCCTTCAACTTTTCCTTATGCAACTTTGCAGAGTCATACGCATCTCGTCGTATTTCCTCTAGCTCTGCAAGTTGGAGCTTGCGTAGCTGACCTCCCTCTTGAATATCAAAGTTCAATGAGCGTGTCGCCCAATAAGCTTTATGTTCAATTTCAACAGGAAGGTGGCAAGCTTTCCCGTAAACTAGTCTATACGGGGACATACCAAGATTCGTCTTATAGGCAGTACGGTATGCCCATAACGCGTCAGTTAATTTGTATGCCCAGTCTTTTCGATTGGAACTAACCGTTTTCTCGAGAATATGCTTGATTTCTCGGTTAGCCAATTCTGCTTGCCCATTTGACTGTGGATGATAAGCAAGAGCGATTTTATGATGGACTCCGTATTTCTTGAGAAGTGACTCCAAGGGCTTATTGCAGAAATGCTTGCCTTGATCACTTAGTAAAGCTTTCGGAGTACCAAAGCGAGACAGAATATGCTCTCTGAGAAATGACATGACTGTTCTGTGATCATTTCGTCTCGTCGGTATCGCTTCTACCCATTTCGATACATACTCCACAGCAAGGAGTATGTACTCACAGTTATTCGACTTGGGAAATGGGCCCATAAAATCTATGCCCCAACAATCAAATATCTCAATTGTGATGATAGGGGTTAGAGGCATAGAATTCCTTTTAGAAATGGTTCCAAGCTTTTGACAGCGTTGGCATGTCTTACAAAAGGAATAAGCATCTTTGAAGACTGTGGGCCAGTAAAAACCGCTTTGCAACACTTTTTGTGCGGTCTTCTGTGACGCAAAATGGCCACCGCATGCCTCAGAATGGCATGACGCTAAGATAACGGTTATATCCTCGTTGGGTACGCAACGCCTGATGACCTGATCAGCACAGTATTTGAAAAGGTATGGGTCATCAAAGAAAAAATGGCGTGCAAACGAGAGGAACCGTTTCCTATCTTGATTTGACCAATGAGTCGGTGTCTCACCCGTGACCAGGTAGTTTACCACATCAGCATACCAAGGCAGACTACTTACTGCCAGTAGCTGTTCATCTGGGAACTCATCTTTGATGGATTGGGATTCAGTGTTATCGGTAAAAGTCAACCGGGATAAATGATCCGCAACCACATTCTCTACTCCTTTCTTGTCCTTGATTGTTAAATCAAACTCTTGGAGTAAGAGTATCCAGCGGATAAGCCGTTGTTTAGCGTCTTTCTTTGACAAAAGATACTTGAGGGCCGAATGATCTGTAAAACAGACGATTGGTGACCCTATCAGGTAAGACCTAAACTTGTCCAGAGCGAATACTACGGCCAGCAGCTCCTTTTCAGTAGTAGTGTAATTCATTTGAGCTTCATTTAAGGTTCGGCTGGCATAGTATATCACATGCGGCTTATTGTCCTTCCTCTGGCCTAGGACTGCGCCAATGGCGTAATCACTAGCATCGCACATTAATTCAAAAGGCAAACTCCAGTCGGGTGCCTGTATTATAGGTGCGGAGGTGAGGAGATCCTTTAAATCCTCAAAGGACTTTTGGCAACTCTCTGACCACTCGAAAGGTGCATCTTTGACAAGAAGTTGACAAAGGGGTCTAGAGATTGCACTGAAATTCTGGATAAATCGACGATAAAAACCCGCATGCCCCAAAAATGAACGAATGTCTCGCACTGTACGGGGGACAGGTAGGTTTGAGATTATGTCGATCTTAGCCTTATCCACTTGGATTCCTTCATCGGATATTATGTGGCCTAAAACTATACCCTTGGTCACCATAAAGTGACACTTCTCCCAATTCAAGACTAGGTGTTTGTCCTCACACCTCATTAAAACCTGTTCGAGATTGCTGAGGCAATCCTCGAAGCTATGGCCGAATACTGAAAAGTCATCCATGAAGACTTCAAGGATGTTTTCGACCATGTCACTAAAAATGCTTAACATGCACCGCTGAAAGGTAGCCGGTGCATTACATAAGCCAAATGGCATTCGTCGGTAGGCGAAAGTACCGAATGGACACGTGAACGTGGTTTTCTCCTGATCTTCAGGAGCAATCTCAATTTGATTATACCCACTGTATCCATCCAAGAAGCAGTAATACTTATGACCCGCCACCCGTTCTAGCATTTGATCCATGAATGGCAAAGGAAAATGATCCTTTCGGGTCACAGTATTTAGCTTCCTGTAGTCGATACACATTCTCCATCCAGTGGGGACTCGTGTCGGTACTAATTCACCCTCTTTGTTCGGAATGACCGTTATGCCAGCTTTCTTTGGAACTACTTGGGTAGGACTAACCCAAGGACTGTCAGATATTGGATATATCATCCCAACATCAAGCAGTTTAAGCACTTCCTTCTTAACCACTTCTTGCATGTTGGGATTCAGACGCCTTTGCATTTGCCTTGAGGGTTTAGCGTCTTCCTCCAGATATATCTTATGCGTGCATATGGATGGGCTTATGCCTTTGAGGTCAGCAATTGTCCATCCCATAGCATCTTTATGCTTTTTCAGCATGTCCACTAGCTTACTTTCCTGTTCATGAGTTAAAGCAGATGAAATGATTACAGGATAAGTTTTTCCAGTTCCTAGGAATGCATATTTCAGCTCTTTTGGGAGCTCCTTCAATTCTAACTCTGGGAACTGGAAACTAGAGGGCATGACCAATTTGGTTTTAGGAGGCAGTTGTTCATATGGCATTACCCACATGCAATCGGCTCTATCCTCCTCTATCGTATCCATCATAAGACACGTCTGGTTTAGGTCAGCATCCAATGGAGTTGACTCTTCAGGCTGATAAATATCGCCAAATAGAGTCATCACAACTTCCAAAGGATCTTTATAGTCGACCAAGTCAACTTCATCTTCAATGACCGTGTCTATATAATGGATTTCTTCCTCATCATCGTATTCTTCAGGTCGGGGATTAGAGAAGATCTTGATATTCAACGTCATGTTCCCGAATACGATAGTCATGATACCAGTTCTAATCTTGATTGTGGCATCAATGGTGTTGAGGAATGGACGTCCAAAAATAACCGGGATATGTGCACCAGGATTAGACACAGGTTCTGTGTCTAATATCACGAAATCAACCGGAAATACGAAAGTGTCTATTTGGACCAGGACGTCCTCTAATACCCCTCTAGGGTACTTCACGGATCTGTCTGCCAACTGCAAAGCAACTCGAGTGGGTTTGAGTTCACCCAACCCTAGCTGTTTATAGACTGAATATGGCAGCAGATTAACGCTTGCTCCTAAATCAAGGAGTGCATTGTCTATCTTTTGATTCCCAATTCTGCATGAGACAGTAGGTGTACCGGGATCTTTGAGTTTTGGAGGCAACTCGTTTTGAATGATCGCGCTAGCTTGGCACGCGACATAAGCATGTTTCTTCACGCTTTGCCTCCTCTTGACCGTGCATAGATCTTTGAGATACTTTGCATAGGCCGGCACCTGCTTGATAGCATCTAGGAGTGGAAGGTTAATCTTAACTTGCTTAAACAATTCCAAAAACTCCTGATTCTTCGTCTCATTCTTGGGTTTCTTCAACCGTTGAGGATAAGGTGCAGGAAAGGGGCATTTTGGTGGTTCCTCCTTAACAGATTCCTTTCCCGGCCTTCGCTCAACTTCTTCATCTACTCTAGGAGCTGCAATGTTTGCCTTTATTGGTTCGTCATTAGTAGACGGCTCCTCCTCTCGAGTAGATGGTAGCTCAACTTCTTCATCCAACACTTCCCCCTCCTTGTACACTTCGGGAGTGGACAGAGGTATGCCTTTTTCTATGACTTTTCCACTTCTCAGTGTAGTCACAGCTTTAGCATGCTCTTGATTGTTAGGACCATTGTTATGTCCCTTGGGGTTCTGAAGTGGTTGGGCAGGGAATGTTCCTCCTGAGCTCTCTTGCCGTGCATCTATCCTCTCTAACGTGGCAGACATTTTACTCATCATTTGGATGAGTTGTTGCGTTAGATTGGCATTAGCAAGTGGCTCCTCCTCTTGTACCTTCTTGTGCGGGGGCACATAGGCATTGGTTTGGGGCGCATTAGAGGGTTGAGCTTGATTGTAATTGTTAGTTCTGTTTTGATTGTAATGCTGGGCTGGCCTATTGTGTTGCCCTTGATATTGATTATTGTTGTAGGGCTGCTGTTGATATTGATTTTGGGCCCCAGCATTATTTCTCCAATCAAAACCGGGGTGATTCCATCTATTGTTATTTTGAAAATTATTATTGGAATTCCCCGCCCCTCGAAAACCTTGCATGGCATTCATTTCTACAGGGGCTTGCTCTTGAAAATATGGCACATTAGGACAATACTGAGTTGTATGTCCCAACATGTTGCATGTGCCACATGGTTCTTCAGGCATGACTTGCCTAGAACTCTCTCCTTTCATGCTTAACTCTTCCACCTTCTTTGCTAGCTCTGCATACTTAGTCATGAGGCGATCTTCATTGGTTAGCTGATATAAGCTTTTCTCTTCTACACAGGATATCTGTGATCGTGAGATATTGTCAGAATTTGACCATTCATGAGCGTATTCAGCTAACCATTCGAAATGGGCTTCGGCCTCTTCAGTATTTTTTCGCAGAAATGGTCCAGAGCTCATTGTTTCCACCAACTTCTTTGTTTCACCATTTAATCCCTGATAAAAGAAGCTGATCGTTCGCCATTTCTCAAACCCATGGTGTGGGCATGAGAGAAGCAAATCTTTGAAACGCTCCCACGCTTGTGTGAAGGTTTCATTGCTCTTTTGTTTATAGGAATTAATTTGACGCTGAAGATCTGTGGTCATGCGAGTAGGATAGAATTTCTTCAGAAATGCGGTGCTCATCGCATGCCAGGTGAAAATGGAATTAGGCTTTAGAGAGTGGAGCCACGCCTTCGCTTTATCTTTCAAAGTGAAGGGGAATAGCATTAAATGCGTCACCTCCCTAGGACAATTTTGCGAGAATGTTTTGCAAACATCCTCGAAATCGGTGACATGTAAATACGCCTTCTCGCTGTCCATCCCATGAAAAGTGGGAAGCAATTGAATCATCCCATTGCGAAACTGAAATTCGCCATTGTGTGGTGGGATTTGAATGCAAGAGGGCGTAGGTGCATGTTCTGGTTGCATAAGATCGCAAAGAGGACGGAGTGCCTCATCGATTGGCACCACAACATTGTCACCGTTTTCACTCTGATGATCATCCATTGATGCAGTTGGAGTGATAATCGGGTTGATGGAACTATCCGAGTCAGAGCAGTAGAATGGGTTTCCAAAGAATCCTTCGATAGAATTCTCGGACATGAACTAGGAGAGTCCCTAGGGTGAGAACTTACCCAAAAGAACCGAAAAGAAAAGAAAGGAAAAATAGAAAGAGATGAAGAGAGACTGAGGTAATCTAAAGAATTGATCGTCGCCTTCCCCGGCAACGGCGCCAAAAACTTGACACGAGAATTTTCTTGTGCGCTCTTGTGCAGTACCCAAGTGTAGGTAGACGTGCAAGTAATATCTGGTAAGACCAGGTCGATCCCACAGGGAAGGTGTTGACCTAAAGAATTAGACTAACCTCTAAAGAAAACAAAATAAAATAACTAAGTTTGAATGAAGGTGCAGAACACGAAGTTCCACAAACTAGGATTACTACTGACAATAATTAAAATTAATTAAACAATTTAACTAGCTATTGAAAACAATATTCTAAATTAAGGTGTTTAACTTTTAAAAGAAAGTGTTGGGATTACACGAATCCACAGTAACCTAGCCATCTACCATGCATTTACCTTAAAGCACAATGGAGTATATTACCTACAGTTTTCCGTATTCCTCAAAAGAAATAAAGATTCTATGGCCCTTTCATGACCGGGACCATATCATCACAGTTAATTTAAATACACAAAAGCGGTTTAATTCAATAGTTAAGACTCGCATCCTCAATGGTGTTAGCATTGAAGATGGTTTGCAAAATGTATTGAAAGAAAATGCCTTAGGGCCTTAGTTTTAAAACTGTTTTGACAGACTGAGCATTTATTTGGGACAGAATGATAACAAGTCCTAAAACAAAAAGTCCTGGAATACTGCAGGGAACATCCTCAAGAATCAGAGACTTCGATCGATCGACGCGCCTTCGATCGATCGAAGACCTTCATCCCTCAATCGATCGAACTAACTTCGATCGCTTGACTGTCTCTGGTTCGATCGATCGAACTGACTTCGATCGATCGAACACAGCGATTATTCTGCTGCATGGCAGAGGCTGGAGATCACTGTTTCATCGTGATCTCCCAACCTGGGACTACTCAGACATCGTCTGGAGTGTCGAGGATTGATTTTTAACGTAAGAAAACTTTAATACCATGTTTGGTTGTGAGTTATTCATTAAAACTATGAAATCTATGGTTTTACCAATGTTTAGCATACAATATCACGAGATGATTGATTAAACTACTTCTAAAACGTGCAGAGTATGAATAAACAGTATATAGATAACCTGGAATAGAAGATACTTGTGTAAACTTAGAAGAATCCAATCCACAATGTGAGAAATCAATGAAAAACCTACAAAAACCAAACAAAACTCTCTATCTCTCTCTATAAAACTGTTGAAAACAAAAGTGGCGTCCCAAAAGACGTGAACAAAACACATATATAAAGAAAAACCTAAAGCACTAGGGTTAAAACCCGCATTCTGCTGCGCACGCAAATGTTTCTGGAAATACCCCGTTCGATCGATCGAACTGCTTTCGATCGATCGAACCCTTGATCTTCAAGCGCTTCTACTCTGTTCGAGCGATCGAACCCTCGATCGATCGAACCTTCTACGATCGATCGAACTTCACTTTTCAGCTTTGACTTCTTTTGTTTGCATTCCAGCATTCCATTTATTCTGATGTTCCTCTATTCAGTCCGCACAGCAGTGATCTGCATAAACAACAGCTAAAACAATACAACTTATCATAGATTAATCATACTGTATAAAAATTAGCCTTGCAATGCAAATTGCAGATAATACGGGAAATTGTGATCAAAACTACTACAATTCTTCCTTTTAGCGCGGTTGTATTTTACAAATACCCCCGCTTTGCAATAGGAACACTAGAGATGAGTCACTCTAATTTTAATTATACTTCCTGATCGAAAGACGAAGAGGCGTTGTCTGGGAACCCTCGCACTAGTTTGGACCCTCCTTCTGCTTCCCCGTCGGACCATCACAGTGAGGGTAGGATTCCTACCCAGATCTCCGATGATGAGCCTGACCAGGAGGCCCCGATGGCCTCCGTTTCGCGAGGCTCAGGGGATGAGGCGCCTAGGGAGTCTGATCCCGAGGTAGCATTCGCCTACGAGTTCATCCCCTCGACCTTGAACGCCGGGGACCTTAGTCGAGTCAAGGACAGGTATGCCATTCCTAGCGATAGCTCCTTGTTCGTCCATCCCGATGGGGCGCACATTCGCCGCCGGGGTTTTATCACTTTATATGAGGATGCCTTTGTGGAGGGCCTTCGCATTCCTCTCCATTCGACTGCCCGGGATGCTCTGATCTACCTTGGGATAGCTCCCGAGCAGTTAGCCTCAAACGGGTGGAGGTTCCTGATGGGGTCTATTTCTTTGTGGCCCCAAGTCTTTGGGTATGAGCTCACCCTCCAGGAGTTCTTCTGGATCCACCGGCCATTCAAAGTACATGGGGAGGTCGGTTTCTTCTCCCTGGGGGCTCGACAGGGGAAGAAAATTATTATCAACTGCCCGAGCAACAACAAGTGGTGGAAGAACAAGTTCTTCCAAGTGTCCATCCCCGGGCTCTGTGAGCGAGCCCCAAGGGGTCAACTGAGGACCTCCTGGGTGGGAGAGTTAAGGGGTAAGCGTGTCCTTCGCCCTTTTATGTTTCTTTCTAGGCCTTTTGATATGGTCACGTAACTGATCACTTCGGCTTGTTTTGCAGCGGGGTCGTTCAATCTTCCGAGCATTCCAGAGGATTATGAGGAGAGGATCAGAGGCTTGGTGGAATGTCCTATCAACATTTGGGACGTGCTCACCCGGTCGGGAGACCAGAGAGGTAATCCCCGGCCTGACCAACCCGCCGAGGCTCCCATTTTCCCTGCTATCATCCAGGGTAATAGCTTAATTAACGACTTCATTTTTGCTTACCCTTTGTCGTCTCGTTGCTCTGGTTACTAACCTCGTGATTGTTTACCTTTTGTAGAAATCGCCCCCAGGAGAGACCCGGAGCGATTGAGGGCTCTGCAAGCTGCTGCTGCCGAGCTGATGGCCGCGGTAGGGAAGAGGCCGGCCTTCGAGGCCACCGATAGTGACCGCCCGCTCAAGCAGCTCAGGTGTGGCCCACCGGCCGACTGTGCTCCCGGGGAGATGTCAACCTCTCAAGTGGTGGCAGTGGGGAGGTGCGTCAGTATGTCTTCCCAGGTCTTTTAGGGGTGGATCTATAACATCTCCCATCTGGTAAGTGACTCTGATGTACCTTCTAATTTTTGTACGCTTGACTCGTTATACTGGCAATAGTGACTGACCAGTTTTCTTTTGATTTCTTGTAGGTCGGTTGCATGGTTGCCGGAGCTGAGTCTTTCATGCCGGCCCTGGCCGGGAGGGCCACCGCCGCCGAGACCGCCTTAGCTGAGAAAGAGGATTCCCTAGAGACCAAAGAGAGGGCCTTGATCATAGAGAAAAATAGGGTGAAGGGCCTAGTTTTGAACCTCGGTGCAGCCCAAGAAGAGTTGGCGGTGGCTTTGGTAGAGCTGGAAACCAAGCGGGCTGGCCGCACAACAGTAGAGGCCCGGGAGAGGGCACTATTGGAGGCAGCAGCGGCCACTGGTCCCTCGGGGACACTTTTGATGACGGTTTCTTCCTCGGGTATGAGGATTTGAAGAGGAGGCTAGCTCGGGACCACCCTGAGTTGGACACCTCCCCTTACCAGGGGGTGGATTCCGATTACTGGGACATGGTTCCTGGTCTTGCTGATGGTGCCGCCGCCAAGGCTGACGGTCCTACTGTTGCGCCGGAAGGTGCAACCCTCCAGGATGAGCTAGATGGAGATACCGCTCCGGAGGGAGGGAATGCAGAGACCGAGGAGGTGGTCATTGTTGGCGACGTCTGACTCCTCTAATTCTTGTATATTATTGTTTTTTTTTGGGGGGGGAGGCTACTACAACTGCCCCCCAAGCACTGTACAATTTTTTATATTGATGAAAAGGTTCTTGCATTGAGACTAACTTTTCCATCAATTGTTTACTATTTTTGTACTTGTGTGCCTGTGCTTGCCAATTCCCGACTGATTTTTATTTTTAATTGACCGATCTAATTCCTTGCCTTAGCAAAATGGTTTTGGATCATGACCGGTAGAACAAATGGTCTTCTTGACCTGTTTAAAAGATCCCGTCCGGTGTATTATAGGAATTTATCCTGTTTTCCTGACCGAACGGTATTTCTCTGGCCTATCTAGGTACTTACGAATGTTTGGATTCCAAGCCCTGTTAGTGACTGGTCTGGTTTCCTTTTTAGTCTGGTATCCCCCTGCCCCCCAAGCATTTTTGCTAAGGTGGGTGTCTAGGAGGGGGGAACCATAGGAAACCAACTTGGAACATGGGTGGTTACAGGGTCCTTTGAAGCTTGCCATCATCAGCCACCTAGGGGGTTTGCCCCCGTCGCCGGTGGGGCCTAAGAGAATTCGGTGCCTCGGGGTTAGGCCCGAGGTCTTTTTATGCCTTGGTTTTGAGCCAAGAAGGTCTTTTGCCTCTCAAGTAAGTTCCCGGGGTCTTTGTGCCTTGGTTTTGAGTCAAGGTCTTTTGCCTCGGGTGTTGGCCCGAGGTCTTTGTGCCTTGGTTTTGAGCCAAGTTCTTTTGCCTCGGGTGTTGGCCTGAGGTCTTTGTGCAGAATACCGACAAGGGTTGTTTTTTGATGTAAGGTAGGAACCGTTTTATTGCTTTTTTATTTTGAAAAATCATAATGACTGCTCGAATGGAGCTACAAGTACCCTAACCAACATTAATCTACCCACATCTAATTGCTACTGATAGTACTTTCGGAGATGCTGCACATTCCAAGTGTGAGAAAGGTGACGGTCGTCCAGAGTTTGTAACCAATAGGTGCCCGGGCGGTTTATCCAGGTAACTAGATATGGACCTTCGTAGTTTGGCCCTAACTTTCCCTGGCTTCGGACATTTGTGGACTAATTAACGGCTTTAAGGACCAGGTCCCCCGCCAGGAAACTGCGATGCTTCACCTTGCTGTTATAGTATTGGGATACTCTCTGCTTGTAGGCTGCCACTTTTAGATGCGCCTGGTCTCTTTTCTCCTCTGCTAGGTCGAGCTCTGCCCTGAGGGCATTTTCATTATCTAGCTCGCTATAATTTGCCACCTGGTAGGTAGGTAACCCAAGCACCGTGGGGACCACCGCCTCAAAGTCGTAGGTTAGGGAGAACGACGTCTCACCTGTTTCCGCTCGAGGTGTAGTGCGGTAGGCCCACAGGAGGGTCGGTAGTACCTCTACCCATAGCCCTTTAGCGCTTTTAACCCTCGTTTTGATTGACTGAAGAATAGTCCGGTTGGTCAACTCAGCTTGGCCATTGGCCTGGGGGTGCTCGTGGGATGAGTAGTGATTGGTTATCCCATAGCCCGAGCAGAACTACCTGAATATCGGGGTGTCAAATTACCTACCGTTGTCACTAACCAAGACCCAGGGGACGCCAAACCTGCTGAGGATGTTCCTCTCCACGAAGTTTTCCATTTTCTTCTCGGTGATTGTTGCTAAGGGCTCGGCCTTCGCCCACTTGGTGAAGTAATCCACGGCAACGACAGCGAACTTGACTTGTCCTTTTCCCGTTGGCAGGGGACCGACAATGTTAATGCCCTACTGAGTGAATGGTCTGGGGCTAAAGATTGGCATCTGAAGTATCACACCTCTTGACGGTTGATCATGGGAGAAAACTTTGGCATGTATTACACCTCTTGACGTACTCTTGAGAGTCTTTGACCATGGTCGGCCAATAGTAACCTTGCAGCAGGGCTTTGCGTGAGAGTGCCCGGCCTCCGATGTGGTTCCCGCACACCCCTTCATGGATTTTCGTATAGTATTGCTTGGACCTGTGTAGGATGGACACAGCGGAGGTATGGTATAGAAAATCCCCTTTTGTAGAGGATGCCATCAACGATATGGTACCTTGTCGCTCGGTATTTAACCCGACGGGCTTCTTCCTTTCCTTCTGGTAACGCATCTATTGCCAGAAATGGCATGATTGGGTCCATGCAGGTAGGTTCTAGGGTGGCCGGTTCGACCTCCATGCATTCCGAGTTGATAATACTTGGCTCGGGTAGGTACTCTATCCTTATCCCGGGCAAGTCTTACTCAGAAGATGAAGCAAGGCAGGCTAACCGGTCGGCCCTAGTGTTTTCCTCCCTAGGTATCTGCGTAAAAGAGAACCCCTGAAGTTTCTTTAAAACTGCTCGGACAAGGGATAGATAAGCTATCATGTTATCTTCACGAGCCTCGTACTCTTGATTGACCTGATTTACCACGAGCTGAGAGTCACTGTACCCCTGGACCTGTGGTGCACCCATTGAAGCGGCCAACTGTAATC
Source organism: Hydrangea macrophylla (assembly GCA_033977485.1). NCBI lineage: Eukaryota > Viridiplantae > Streptophyta > Magnoliopsida > Cornales > Hydrangeaceae > Hydrangea > Hydrangea macrophylla. Next base: position 26,254,477 of record CM066984.1, on the reverse strand, counting down.
CGGCCAAGAGGGCTTCATACTCGGCCTCATTATTGGAGGCTTTGAATCCAAACCTAAGCGCATACTCGAGCTGGATCCCATCGGGCGTGGTTAGGATGATCCCTACTCCACTTCCCTGTTTGTTGGATGATCCGTCTACATAGAATACCCAGGTTGGGATGTCTGATTTCAATCTGGGCGGTAGGGCCGGTGGGTCGAGCTCTTCAACTGGGTCTTCTTGGTATGTGAATTCAATAAGAAAGTCCGCTACTTCCTATCCCTTGATTGTTGTATAGGGTCTGTAGACCACTTCAAATTCTTCTAACTCCAAGGCCCACTTGACGAGCCTTTCGGACATTTCGGGCCTGCTTAAGATCTTACGGAGGGGCTTATCCGTAAGGACCACGATAATGTGGGCCTGGAAATACGAGCTGAAGTGATGAGGGCGAAGGCGAGCTTTTCAATGCCGAAGTATCTACTTTCTGCACCCTGAAGTGCTCAACTTATATAGTAGACCGGGAAATGTATCCCATGCTCTTCTCGAATGAGTGTCGAGCTGACCGCCGAGGGTGACACCGTCAAGTACAAGAACAGCTCCTCGCCTGGTGATCGGGAGATAACAGATCCTATTTATACTCTTTAACTTGCGTTAGTTAGTACCTTTTTATCCTGTTTTTGTATAGTTTTACTTCATTTTCTATTTTCTGACAGGTTTTGGAAGAAATCAAGTTAACCAAGTTAAATGGGGAGAAAAAGCAGAGCAAAAGAAGCTGAAAAAACCACATCGCGCGCCCGACCCGCTCGCGCGAAAATCCCAGAAATCGCTCGCGCGATCCGCTCGTGGGAAGTCCCAATATCGCGCTCGCGCGGCCCGCGCGCGCGACATGTGTAAAAATGAAACTTGCGTATTTCACTCTACTAATGATTCCTACGTGAACGAAACTGCCTAATTACGTCTGGAAAGCTAAATACAGCAGTTTTAGTGCGTTTCGGGTTAGGAAAGCTTCCAAAAACATGTTGTAAATCTATATATACTCTATTTTACTTCAATTTAGGGGTTGGAAAATATTATACACAGAATATACAACCAAACTTTCAGCCATTGAAGAGAGGAAAGCAAGGAGAAGAAGAAGAAGACCAAGGATTCCCATGGCCTCCTCCATCAACCTTTTGCGGTTCATCAATTCCATGGACAACTAGACTCTAGATCTAGGGTTTCAATGAAATCCTAGTCGAGTAATAGGGTTTTATTTATGTTTTTATTTTAGTTTTATTATGTATGGATGATGATTACATGTTCCGAGGATTTTTATAAATAAATCGTGCTTTTAATTGATTAAATCATCACTTTCAAAGTTTATTCTTGTCTTAGATCTATTTTGACTGTGATGTGCTCAATGATCTATGTTTGCTGTGCTTATATAGGTTATTTACATGTAATGGTGCTTTATTGAATTGTGCTATCAAGTATCCAAATAGTCCATGCCTAGATTAGATGGATTATACCACAACCCTAGTTTAGTGTGGGATAATTCGTGCTAACCGAAGATGGATTATGTTGGTGCTTGAACCATAGTTATTTTCTTGACGGAGGAATTAGGCTTGTAGTTACAATTTTCCATTATCATCCAACTTAATAAACTAAAGTAATTCGTAAATACCCTTATTATGAAGCTAGTGGTGGATTTGCAATCCTAGGTTCCCTTCAAATATCTTTAAAACAACTTTAATTGCTTTTATAATTTAGATTTACTTTTATTTTTCTTAGTTTAAATAAAATCAAATCAAAATCTGTTTTTCTTAATTAATTAAAATTAGGTTTTAAAATTAAAGCACTATAGTATTTCAATCTCTGTGGGTTCGACCTTTACTTTCACTACTACAAATCTTTAGAAAAGTAAAGTATACTTTTATATCTTGATATTGACAACATAAATTTTTGGTACCGTTGCCGGGGATTACAAATTACTACCTTTAGTTTTAAAATCTTAGTTTAGTTAATTCGTAAATATTAGATTAGGTTTTCTTTTGCTTATTTTTCGTTTTATTTTGAGTTACTAACTTTTATTTTTACTTTGTAGTTTCTCGAGTCATCAAATTCTAACGTTTCTAGGAGGAATAGCTTAGCGCATCAAAGGAGCTTACGCGAAAAAAAATTAAATAAATTGCTTCTTTTGAAATTCGCTTTAAACCACTGTAAGTCAGGGCGCTGTGACGCACTATTTGCATTAGTTTAGGGTTAATTGCACTGTATTAGCTAGGAAACCCAGGGCGCTGGGCTTGACGCGGTCATTGCATTACATGATAATATTCATGCATCACAGTAGTTGAGTGCTTGTTATCTTAGTTGCGTGATTGCTATTTATTTGTTTTATTATTTGAGTCAGTTTTTGTTTTTAGTTTATTTTCTTTTTAGTTTATGTTTGGTACGCGTTCTAGTAAATCTGAATTACAAACTTTTGATCTTGAACTAGAACGTACCCTTAGAATTAGTAAGTCTTCAACCCAAGCTCCGAGAGCTCACTTGAAAATAGACGACGAATCAACGCCAATTCCGTCGTCGTTGTTTGAGTCCGAAATTCAAAGTGCCCTTAAACGATTAAGGAGAACTCGAACTTTTAAAATCGAACCGATTAAAATGGCTGACGGAAACAACGTAAATAACGGAAATAATCCTAATATACCTCCACCTCCTCCACTTATAAATTATTTTATTCCTACGACTTACACGCCATGTAACGCCCTGTATTTTATTATCATTAATAAATAAATATTACATTTTATTTCCATGAGTAGTTGATTTAATTTCTACTTATAAATAATTATCTGGGGCCAAACCGTAATATTTGAAAATATAGAAAATACTTTCTATGGTTTCAAAAACGATATCTATATTTTGTACAAACCGGGAATTTATGCGTACACAAAAATATAATTTTCAGTATTTTTATATCAATCGTAAAATACCAGTTTATGATTTAATCTGCATCCTTATCGCAGTTTGGGTGAGGGAGCACGTGAGCTCAACCTCACCGGAAGATTTCTTTGCCTAACTTGGAGCCTACTCATATCAGTTTATATATATGTATAACAGTGTCTCTCTCACTCACAGTCTCTCATCTCTCACTCACCCAAACTCTCTGAAACTCTCTCTAATTCTCTCTCAATTTTCTCTACCTCTCAAAGATCATCACACAACACACACACTCAGATTATATACACAAACACATACATAGTTATACATATATACATATCTCAAGATCAAGAGGAGAGAACGGAGGAGTATTTTCTAACGACGGAATCGACGACGGTTATTATCGGTCTCAAATTTATCTGTGTAATCACCTCGGTGAGTATTATAAACTCACTCGCCATGTTTATATGTGTATATTTCAGTGTATATATGTGTGTATATATGTATATATATCAATACACCATTGAAGCTTGAGAATTGGAGTTTTAGAAATCGTAACCAAAATCAATTCTGTAAATTGGGAATGAAAGATATCGATGCCAACAGGCTACGGTTCGAATCCTACGACTTAATTCATCCGTATCGCGACGAACGGTTGATTTAAAGTTTTGACACCCTCACTTTAATCGCGAATATTTAGAGATATAATCCGTATTAGCTAAAATTGATCGCATATTCTTAATCTACGCGGAAAACCGAAGAGATCCATATATGGCACGATATGTTTAAAACAGAATCTGAAAATGGTAAATTTCAGTTTAAAACCAGAAACAGGGGAGAAAACGAAGAAGATGACATTCTGCAAGAACTCGCGCGCGCGACCCGCTCGCGCGAGGCTCGCTCGCGCGGCCCGCTTGCGCGAACCATTCCCCCCCTTCGCGCGCGCGATCCGCTCGCGCGACCTATTCTGCCCCTCCGCGCGCGCGATTTGTTCTTCCCTTCGCTCGCGCGACCTGGCAGTTTTTGTATTTTTCTTCTCAGGGACTGTTTGGAAAATGTTTTAAAAGTTTTTAAAGAACTGTTTGGCAAAAATAATGTTTTAAAGGTCTATGTTTTAAGAATTGTACAAATAAGAACAACTAAGGTCAAAATTTATGCTCGTACGATTATCCGGCTTTGTGATTTATTAATGGTGTTATTTATGAAACATTGACATACATAAAAGGGTTGAGGTTGGGTCAACATGCATGTGTGTGAGAAAGCGTGAAAAGAGTAAAGGGTGGCAGTTTGGTGTGTGACTTCAATACCGATCGGATAGTATTCCTGGTATTGGAGGTGATAGTGTTGTGTACGACTTAGATATCGATCGGATAGTATTCCTGGTATCTAAGGCGCGTGTTTCGGATATTGATCGGATAGTATTCCTGATATCCGAAGCGATGGTAATAGTGTTGTGTACGACTTAGATATCGATCGGATAGTATTCCTGGTATCTAAGGCGCGCGTTTCGGATATTGATCGGATAGTATTCCTGATATCCGAAGCGATGGTGATAGTGTTGCGTACGACTTAGATATCGATCGGATAGTATTCCTGGTATCTAAGTCGCGCGTTTCGGATATTGATCGGATAGTATTCCTGATATCCGGAGCGATGGTTGGTTGTGATCGGTCTAGATATCGATCGGATAGTATTCCTGATATCTGAGGCAGTAGTGTGGTGTGTGACTTCAATACCGATCGGATAGTATTCCTGGTATTGGAGGCGATAGTGTAGGGTATGAATTGGATGACTGAATACTTATTACTCCTGGTAGCTGAAATGATGTGTTGATTGAATTGGATTGTTCTAAAGGAAAGAATTGGCAAAATAAGATGTTTCACAATTCATGTATAATTTTGTATTTTAATTCTTACTATATTCCCCCGTGATTCATGTTGGAATTGGAACCTTGAATATATTACTGTTAAAGTTAAATTGCACCGTTGTTTATATGCTTATATATACATTGCGAGTACTTGTTTATTTTACTCACCAGCTTTCATAAGCTGACGGCGTTGATGCGTCCTGGACTGTATGTCCAGATTTTCAGGGGCAGGAGCAGCCAGGGTACTTCGACTATGCTAGTTAGAGGCAGGGAACTTTCCAGGAGGCTGCTTATTATTTTCCTATGTCTTTCATTTCTGAAGTTGTAATAGACTGGAGAATAGCTTTTGAATAAGGGCGTTTTGTGCCTAAGACATTGACTTATGTAATAGTTTAGCAAGTTTTAAATTTCGGAGCTTATGTTTATTAGTATCCTTTATTTTAGAAATGTTGTTAAGTTATTTGTTGCAGGGACAATTGGTCATACTCACTTGTCACGACCTACGAGTCCATAAAGGAAATTAAATGCTTTCCTGAATTATGCTACGTCGGGGCGTGACAGGCTTTTTGGTATCAGAGTCAGGTTATGGCTCGACCAATTGTCCAGAACACCTAGGATCTGCCGTTAAGATAGAATTGAGATAAGATAGTTCGACTTTATTCCGTGTCTAGTCGCTTTCTATCGTTTAGAGTTTTCTTTCTTCTCGAGGGGTTGACCGAATTCTATTGATTGATGGATAGGTACCGTTCTATCGATCAGATGGCTGGAAGAAATCTCAGGAATCGTCCCGCTATTTAAGATGCACCGCCGGTAATAGATCCAACCGGGATGTTCGAAGCTTTTGTAAGGAGGTTGGAGAGGGTTAGTGATCAGAACGCAAGGAACAATAATCAGAATGGGAATCACAACGGGAATGGGAGGCAAGCCCACCAGACTGGAGACAAGCTTCTCAAGGAGTTTCGCGCTTTGCGACCTGAGTATTTTGCGGGGACTGATGAACCCTGGCAAGCGGAACAGTGGCTACGCCAGATGGAGCGTATCTTTGAGACCATAGAGTGCACTGATCTGGAGAAGAAGCGTCTGGCTATCTTTCAGCTGTCTTATGCAGCGGCTGATTGGTGGGATGCTGAAAAAGCGACCATAGGGGAAGAAGCTGCAAGGAGAATGCCGTGGGTGGTGTTTAAAGATAGATTTCTCGAAAAGTATTTTCCTGAAGAAGAGAAGGACAAGAGAGAGAAAGAGTTTATGGAGTTGACTCAAGGGAATCTGACTGTCCGTGAGTACACTACTCGATTTGAGCGTCTGTCTCGCTTTGCTCCACATATGGTGGACACACCCCAGAAGAAAATCAAGAAGTATCACCGGGGTCTCAACCTGTCTCTTCGACACCTGACTATGGGGCATCTGGGCCAATCATTTGAAGCCCTAGTGAGGTTGGCTACGGGGTTAGAAAATGATGGTTGTCAGAATTTGAAGCCACTTGGAAATCGACCTCCGCAGAAGGGTTATTCAGGACAGAAACCTGGGTACCCTCAAGGACAGAAAAGGACCTGGGATGGAGGAAAGAAACCACAGCAGACACAAGCAGTTCAGCAGTATCAGCCTCTAGCAATAGAAGGGGCCAAAAGCAATAACTGCTTCAATTGTGGAGTTCCTGGTCACCGAGCTAAAGATTGCAGAGCACCTAGGCGTGCGGATCGTCCAGGAGTTGTGTGCTATAATTGTGGCATGCCAGGTCACATAAGTCCAGAATGCAAGGCTCCTAGGAAAGGCAACTATGGTCAGCAAGGACAGGTTCGCCTGAATGCTGTTATTCCCAAGGCTGCTGGTTATGAGGAAACAGGGTACGAAGGAGGTGCTTATGAGGAAGAACCGCCTGAGCAACGAGCAGTGGAAGGTACTCTAACCTTGTTTAACTCTCATGTTAAAGTTTTATTCGACACGGGTGCTACACATTCTTTTATATCTGTTAAGATCGTTCAGAAGTTGGGTATCGTACCGCATCGTTTAGAGGAAGCTTTGAGTGCTGTCTCACCCTTAGGGACCACAGTCAAGTTATTACATGTGTGTAAGGATTGTCCTCTACGGTTAGGAGACCGCGAACTTTTGGCAAGTTTGGTGGTTCTGTCGATGAAGGAGTTTGATATAATCCTGGGAATGGATTGGCTCGAGAAGAATCATGCGAAGTTGGATTGTGCAAAGAAGAAGATCACATTGGCGGACAGGGGGAATCGACTCTTCGATTTCCAATGTAACCCTTCGGGTGATATGTTCCTCACTAGATGCCTAGCAAACATTGAGGTTGTCAGTGCAGAGGTGACAGTATCATCTATACCGGTAATCAAAGAGTTCGAGGAAGTATTCCGAGATATTTCAGGATTACCGCCGGAAAGGGACATAGAATTCTGTGTGGAATTGGTACCAGGTACTCGACCTATAACCAAGGTTTCCTACAGGATGGCCCCTACAGAGTTGTTGGAGCTGAAGGAACAAGTTCAAGAACTTGAGAAGTTGGGTTTTGTTCGTCCAAGTACTTCACCCTGGGGAGCACCAGTGTTGTTTGTGAAGAAGAAGGATGGGTCAATGCGGCTGTGTATTGACTACCGAGAACTGAATAAGGTTACTATCAAGAATAAGTATCCTTTACCTCGGATAGACAATCTGTTTGATCAGTTGCAAGGAGCCACGACCTTTTCTAAGATTGATCTACGGTCAGGGTATCACCAGTTGAGGGTGCGGAAGGAAGACATACCTAAGACTGCTTTCAGGACGAGATACGGGCACTATGAGTTCTTAGTGATGCCGTTTGGGATGACGAATGCTCCGGCTATGTTTATGGACTTGATGAACAGAGTATTCAAGCCCTACTTGGATCAATTCGTTATTGTCTTTATTGATGATATTTTGATCTATTCCAAGTCAGAGGAAGAGCATGAACAACACCTGAGGATCGCGTTGCAGACTCTCAAGGATCACCGCCTGTATGCTAAATTCAGCAAGTGTGAATTCTGGCTTCAGGAAGTTAAGTTTCTTGGGCATGTGATCTCTCAACAAGGAATCGCGGTTGACTCATCAAAGACCGATGCAGTGGCGAATTGGACTCGGCCGACCAATGCTACAGAAGTCAGAAGTTTTCTGGGACTAGCTGGTTACTATCGGAGATTTGTAGAAGGTTTCTCCAAGATAGCAGCCCCGTTAACTGGTTTGACTAAGAAAGATTCGAAGTTTAAATGGACTGATAAGCATGAACGCGCTTTTCTGGAATTGAAAGAGAGATTGACAACAGCGCCAGTGCTTGCGATACCAAGGGATGGTGAGAAGTTCACTATTTTTAGTGACGCCTCGTATCAAGGATTGGGATGTGTCCTTATGCAAGACAGAAAGGTCATAGCCTATGGTTCACGACAGTTGAAGCCGAATGAATTGAATTACCCAACTCATGATTTGGAGCTGGCAGCCGTTGTGTTTGCGCTCAAGATCTGGAGACATTACCTCTATGGGGAGAAGTTTGATTTGTTTTCAGACCACAAGAGCCTTAAGTATTTGTTTACTCAGAAGGAGTTGAACATGAGGCAACGTAGGTGGATGGAGCTGATTAAGGACTACGACTTCACATTAGAGTACCACCCTGGTAAGGCTAACGTAGTCGCTGACGCCCTAAGTCGGAAGCCTCGAGGAATGATTGCTTCATTGATGTTGAGGGAATGGAAAGCTTTAGAGACAATCGCAGAATTTGATATGCAGATTTTTGAGGAAAGTGTCGGGCAACACTTTGGATGCCTCGTAGTACAACCAACACTTGTGAGTCGAATTATCGAAGCCCAGAAGGAAGATGAAAAGTTTCAAGTATGGTTCGCCAAGATGTCAGAAAAGGACCCGACAGAATGGAAGGTTGGGGCCGATGGAGGGTACAGATGTCGAGACAGATTGTGTGTGCCAGATTCAGGAGATTTGAGAAAAGATATTCTCGAAGAAGCACATAAATCGAGACTGACAGTACACCCAGGAGGAACAAAGATGTATAAGGATTTGAAGAGAAACTTCTGGTGGGAAGGGATGAAACGAGAAGTAGCCGAGTTTGTGTCTAAATGTTTGACTTGTCAACAAGTGAAGGCCGAACATCAGAGACCCTCGGGATTGTTACAACCCTTACCTGTCCCAGGATGGAAGTGGGAACACATAACTATGGATTTTGTGGTTGGATTACCCCGGTCACAACAGAATCATGACGCGATTTGGGTAATTCTGGATCGTTTGACGAAGTCTGCACACTTTATCGCGTACAATATGACTTACCCAGTAGAAAGGATGAGTCGAATGTACCTACAGCAAGTGGTGCGACTGCATGGTGCGCCTGTGACGATTGTATCAAACCGCGATGCACGTTTTACCTCGGGATTTTGGGAAAGTCTACAGAAGGCTATGGGAACTTCACTCAAGATGAGTACTGCATTCCATCCTCAGACCGATGGGCAGACCGAGCGTGTTAATCAGATAATGGAAGATATGCTCAGAGCTTGTGCAATCGACTTTGAAGAGTCTTGGGAGACGAACTTGCCGTTGGTCGAATTTGCGTATAACAACAGTTATCACTCAAGTATTGGGATGGCACCATTTGAAGCTTTGTACGGACGGCCATGTCGATCTCCGTTGTGTTGGGCTGAAGTGGGAGACACGGAACTTTTGGGACCAGATTTGGTGAGAGAGACCAATGAGAAGATTTCACTGGTCAAGGAAAGGATGAAAACTGCACAGAGTAGACACAAGAGTTATGCGGATCGATGACGAAAGGACTTGGAGTTCAATAGCGGTGATCACGTACTCCTTAAGGTTTCACCTGTTCGTGGAATAGTACGTTTTGGTCAGAAGAGAGGGAAGCTGGCACCTCGTTTCATCGGACCGTTCGAGGTTTTGGAGCGTGTTGGGAAAGTGGCTTATCGGCTCGCGTTGCCACCAAAGATGTCTGGTGTTCATAATGTGTTCCATGTCAGTATGTTAAGGAAATACATACGGGATCCTTCACATGTGGTTAATTTTGATGATATTGAGACGAGTCAGAGTGTTGTCTACAAGGATAGACCTGTGAGGATTCTTGACCAGAGTATCAAGAGGCTGAGAAGAAGAGACGTTCCTTTGGTTAAGGTTCAGTGGAGGCATCATAACGAAGGAGAGGCGTCGTGGGAGTTAGAGTCAGACATGAGGACTAGATACCCCGAGTTGTTTCAGGATTAGTTAGCTCAGATTTTGGGGCGAAATCTCTGTTAAGGTGGGTAGGGTGTAACGCCCTGTATTTTATTATCATTAATAAATAAATATTGCATTTTATTTCCATGAGTAGTTGATTTAATTTCTACTTATAAATAATTATCTGGGGCCAAACCGTAATATTTGAAAATATAGAAAATACTTTCTATGGTTTCAAAAACGATATCTATATTTTGTACAAACCGGGAATTTATTCGTACACAAAAATATAATTTTCAGTATTTTTATATCAACCGTAAAATACCAGTTTATGATTTAATCTGCATCCTTATCGCAGTTTGGGTGAGGGAGCACGTGAGCTCAACCTCACCGGAAGATTTCTTTGCCTAACTTGGAGCCTACTCATATCAGTTTATATATATGTATAACAGTGTCTCTCTCACTCACAGTCTCTCATCTCTCACTCACCCAAACTCTCTGAAACTCTCTCTAATTCTCTCTCAATTTTCTCTACCTCTCAAAGATCATCACACAACACACACACTCAGATTATATACACAAACACATACATAGTTATACATATATACATATCTCAAGATCAAGAGGAGAGAACGGAGGAGTATTTTCTAACGACGGAATCGACGACGGTTATTATCGGTCTCAAATTTATCTGTGTAATCACCTCGGTGAGTATTATAAACTCACTCGTCATGTTTATATGTGTATATTTCAGTGTATATATGTGTGTATATGTGTATATATATCAATACACCATTGAAGCTTGAGAATTGGAGTTTTAGAAATCGTAACCAAAATCAATTCTGTAAATTGGGAATGAAAGATATCGATGCCAATAGGCTACGGTTCGAATCCTACGACTTAATTCATCCGTATCGCGACGAACGGTTGATTTAAAGTTTTGACACCCTCACTTTAATCGCGAATATTTAGAGATATAATCCGTATTAGCTAAAATTGATCGCGTATTCTTAATCTACGCGGAAAACCGAAGAGATCCATATATGGCACGACATGTTTAAAACAGAATCTGAAAATGGGTAAATTTCAGTTTAAAACCAGAAACAGGGGAGAAAACGAAGAAGATGACATTCTGCAAGAACTCGCGCGCGCGACCCGCTCGCGCGAGGCTCGCTCGCGCGGCCCGCTCGCGCGAACCATTCCCCCCCTTCGCGCGCGCGATCCGCTCGCGCGACCTGTTCTGCCCCTTCGTGCGCGCGATCCGCTCGCGCGATTTGTTCTTCCCTTCACTCGCGCGACCTGGCAGTTGTTGTATTTTTCTTCTCAGGGACTGTTTGGAAAATGTTTTAAAAGTTTTTAAAGAACTGTTTGGCAAAAATAATGTTTTAAAGGTCTATGTTTTAAGAATTGTACAAATAAGAACAACTAAGGTCAAAATTTATGCTCGTACGATTATCCGGCTTTGTGATTTATTAATGGTGTTATTTATGAAACATTGACATACATAAAAGGGTTGAGGTTGGGTCAACATGCATGTGTGTGAGAAAGCGTGAAAAGAGTAAAGGGTGGCAGTTTGGTGTGTGACTTCAATACCGATCGGATAGTATTCCTGGTATTGGAGGTGATAGTGTTGTGTACGACTTAGATATCGATCGGATAGTATTCCTGGTATCTAAGGCGCGTGTTTCGGATATTGATCGGATAGTATTCCTGATATCCGAAGCGATGGTAATAGTGTTGTGTACGACTTAGATATCGATCGGATAGTATTCCTGATATCCGAAGTGATGGTGATAGTGTTGCGTACGACTTAGATATCGATCGGATAGTATTCCTGGTATCTAAGTCGCGCGTTTCGGATATTGATCGGATAGTATTCCTGATATCCGGAGCGATGGTTGGTTGTGATCGGTCTAGATATCGATCGGATAGTATTCCTGATATCTGAGGCAGTAGTGTGGTGTGTGACTTCAATACCGATCGGATAGTATTCCTGGTATTGGAGGCGATAGTGTAGGGTGTGAATTGGATGACTGAATACTTATTACTCCTGGTAGCTGAAATGATGTGTTGATTGAATTGGATTGTTCTAAAGGAAAGAATTGGCAAAATAAGATGTTTCACAATTCATGTACAATTTCGTATTTTAATTCTTACTATATTCCCCCGTGATTCATGTTGGAATTGGAACCTTGAATATATTACTGTTAAAGTTAAATTGCACCGTTGTTTATATGCTTATATATACATTGCGAGTACTTGTTTATTTTACTCACCAGCTTTCATAAGCTGACGGCGTTGATGCGTCCTGGACTGTATGTCCATATTTTCAGGGGCAGGAGCAGCCAGGGTACTTCGACTATGCTAGTTAGAGGCAGGGAACTTTCCAGGAGGCTGCTTATTATTTTCCTATGTCTTTCATTTCTGAAGTTGTAATAGACTGGAGAATAGCTTTTGAATAAGGGCGTTTTGTGCCTAAGACATTGACTTATGTAATAGTTTAGCAAGTTTTAAATTTCGGAGCTTATGTTTATTAGTATCCTTTATTTTAGAAATGTTGTTAAGTTATTTGTTGCAGGGACAATTGGTCATACTCACTTGTCACGACCTACGAGTCCATAAAGGAAATTAAATGCTTTCCTGAATTATGCTACGTCGGGGCGTGACACGCCACAATCCGGTATCGAATTACCGGAGGCAACAGCATCTCACTTTGAGATAAAGTCGTCTACCATCTCGCTACTTCCTTCTTTCCATGGCCGTCTAAATGAAGATCCATATCAACACTTAGGAGATTTTCAGGATATATGCTCCACTTTGAAAATTCAAAATCTTACTGATGATGAATTAAAATTCCGGCTCTTTCCATTCTCTTTAAAAGATAAAGCTAAATACTGGCTCCAATCTTTGGAGCCAAACACAATTAGAACATGGGAAGCCTTACACACCGCATTATTACAAAAGTTTTTCCCTATTATGCGTACGAATCAGATAAGAAAATCCATAACAAATTTTGTGATGCAAGATGGGGAAACACTTTACGACACGTGGGAAAAATTTAAAGAATTATTACGCTCGTGTCCACATCATCAGGTTCCTAAGTGGCAGTTGGTACAGGTCTTTTACGAGGGACTTATTCCCTCAGTCTGTAATACCGTCGACGCTGTTTGTGCGGGTACCTTCCTACATAAAAGTGCTGACGAGGCCTGGAAAATCTTTGAAACATTAAGCGAGAATTCGATGCATCAGGCTGTGTCAGTACGTTCCGAGGGATATCATTTACAACCTAAGAGAGAGGTAAAGTTCGAGTCAAGTCAGTCAATTGAAATAAAAGAACTATCTAAAAAAACTTGACCGACTATTAACAATGAACCAAACGACAGCCCCACCCGCTCATGAAATTTGTGCATTATGTTCTGATCCTTCACATTCTATACTTGCATGTCCATCGGCGAGTCAATTCCCGGAATTCGTGGAGCAACACATTAATTCTATTCAACAATACCCACGAAATAATTATAATTCGACTACTAATAATCCGGATGCACCATGGAAAAACCATCCTAACTTCTCGTGGAAAAATAATAATAATAATCCTAATGAGGCGACTAATTTTCTTAATGCATATCGACCTCAGTTTCAACCTAATCAATACCAACAACCGCCTTCTAATCCGAACCCTCCAAGGGGTAACATTTTTGAGGAAAAGGTGTTGGCATCCCTTAATAAAATTGAAACACGAGTACAGGCACAAGCACAAATAGTGCACTCACACACACAATCCATTGCGAAGCTTGAATCCCAAATGGGACAACTAGCTACTATAGTGAGTTGTAGAAACGAGGGGACGTTGCCTAGTCAAACAATTCAAAACCCTAAGGGACAATATGAGGTTAAGGGGTCGAATGAGCAAGTAAACGCCGTCTCAACTAGGTTGACTACACGAGAGGAAGAGGTAATAGAAATTCCGAATGAGAATGTGATAGATATGAATATCAACTCTAATACGAAGAAGGGTGAGGACGCAAGCCAAAATAAGAAAGAAAAAGAACAGGTCCCAACGAATTATATTCCGAGAATGCCATATCCACCAAACATTGAGGGACCGTCACATTTGTCTAAGAAAGGGTCAAAAGTTGAGGATATACTCGAGGTGTTCAAACAAGTAAAAATCAATATTCCATTCCTCGATGCTATAAAACAAATTCCCGCTTACGCTAAATGTCTTAAAGACCTTTGCACTCAAAAACGCAAGCTGCGCAGTCATATTCCAAAAAAAGTCTTCCTCACGGAAAAAGTAAGCTCAATTCTTCAACACGATACTCCAAAATATAAAGATCCAGGTACGCCTACGATTTCATGTGTCATAGGTGACACGGTCATTCATACGGCTCTCCTTGACTTAGGAACTAGTGTTAATCTTTTACCTTACCATGTCTACAAACAACTAGGACTAGGTGAACTTAAGCCTACGGCCGCTACTATACAATTAGCGGATCGTTCTATTAAAATACCTAGAGGAATCGTCGAGGACGTCTTGGTTAAAGTTGATAAATGCTATTATCCTGTCGACTTCATGGTCCTTGACACTGAACCCGTACTAGATGCTAGGAAGCACACTCCTGTTATCTTAGGTCGTCCATTATTAGCTACGGCTAACGCGCGTGTTAACTGTCGGACGGGGGTAATGAAGGTGTCATTTGGGAACATGAACTTAAAATTGAACGTTTTTAACGCTATTGATCAACCTTCTAAAGATGACGATTACCTATGTGAGGCAGAGAGTGAGGTACGACGGAATATTGAACCTAGTATAGGAATAAATACGTGTGAGGAAAATATTATGGTTAGTGATAAGCGGATGGATTTGAATGACCTGGACCCTAATGACGAATTTACTCAAAAGGTGAAGAATCGATTTGAAACCGAAAAGGATGAACCGTTGAATGAATTGATACATAGCGATATGGTTTCTGCTTACCACCGGGCTCTTCCTGATATCCTTAGGGGTACACAGTTCGATTTACGGCCTCCATAAATCTTGAGCTAGAACGATCTAGCTAAAGACGTAAAAGATAGTGCTTCTTGGGAGGCAACCCAAGCTTTAATTCTTTAATTCGTTCGTTTCTTTGATTTTTGCATGTTTTTGGGTCGTTTTGGTCATTTTTTGAGTTTTCTGAACAGGTTTGGAGATCGGGGATAATTTATTTTGAACTTATATACATTCAAATAAAGAAAAAGAGGAAAAGACCAAAGTCACGCGCGCGACCCGCTCGCGCGATAGGTCGTTCGCACGGTCCGCTCGCGCGAGATTCCCCCTTAGATAAAATTTTTCCAACTTTTTACATATGAGTTCTCTGTTACATGTCGCGCCTAGAATCGCGCGCGCAAGGTGTTCGCTCGCACGGCCCGCTCGCGCGATTCTGGTACTTAGAAAGTTTTCTAAATAAATTAATAACAAGGCCTCAGGGTAAACTCGCGGAGGGATTCGCTCGCGCGAGAGTCGCTTGCGCGATCCACTCGCGCGAGGTGGGAATTTTCCACTGTTTCTTGTTGTTCTTTTACATTTTGTTTCCCAAACCTGGTCTGGTGTTTTTATTTGTTCTGTTCTTTATTTTCATAGTTTCGTTTATGTTTGTTTTTTTTTTAATTACTTTCATTAAGTCTTTTAATTCTAGTTAGTTTTATTTCTATTTTCGTTAATTAAAAAAAAACAGATGTATTATATATTGGCTTTTATTATTATTTTTGTTTGTTTTCTTTTACCAAGAAGTAACAGGTAACATTGAACTTTATTGCCATATTCCAATGTATTCATCTGTTCTATGCTTGTCAAGATCGAGGTATTATCGTTCCTTCTTTACGTACTTCTTTTTCTTTCGTTTTATTGTTTCATTGGGGACAATGAAAGGTTTAGGTTTGGGGGTATGCACACATATGCACATTATTATGCACTAATTTTTAAAAATTTAAAAAAATTTCGATTCTTATGCTTAAATAAACGATGTTACCTACGGTTTTGCAATTTCTAGCCAATACTTCTTGTTATATAACTTGGATTGTTATAGAATGGTAAACAAGAGAAGATGTAATTAAACATTTGCTTAAGTCATGATGTAACGTTTTAAGTTATGTATCATTCTAATCATAGTTTTATATCATAGATTTGTACATAAACATATGCACTGCACGTAGTCGCTTGAATACATGTTTGATGTGAACTATAATATGATTCGGATTTCTAGATAACACATGGTGGAGACTAAGCCCGATGAGCTTTTGAGCCTATCTTTTCGTTATAGAGGGTTATAAATACATTGTGTTTGTTGAATTTCATTGAAATAACGCATCAACTTGTTGTTTAGTCTCATTATTCTTGTTTTGGTTGATAGTCAAGTTAAAATATTTGTTACCATGCTAAATAACCTTCCGTCATAAATATTGAAGAACCATATGACCATAGGAAATGATTTTAGGCCTTCTTTGTTT
Source organism: Hydrangea macrophylla (assembly GCA_033977485.1). Classification (NCBI taxonomy): domain Eukaryota; kingdom Viridiplantae; phylum Streptophyta; class Magnoliopsida; order Cornales; family Hydrangeaceae; genus Hydrangea; species Hydrangea macrophylla. The sequence goes on along the minus strand of CM066984.1, from coordinate 26,238,044 downwards.
ACTGCCGACCGATAAATGATAAAATGTCCTTAGTTCGCCCCTTGAGCCGTTAAAATGCCTTTTCTTTCTTTAATTACCATTATCCTGTTTTTGCTCCAATTTGGCCAACTTGGAGTTCACCCCTGAAAGATTGATCAACTTTTAGTGGTGTTAAGGCGATGTGTGATTGAGAAGAAAAAGAAGATAAGATGATGTTTGGGGTGGTTGTCTTGGTATTCAATGAATATTTGTTTCAAAAGCAACGAAGAGGAAAAGAAATAAAAAAAAAAGCAATGAAGAAAAAGAAGAATAAGGTTGAAAAAAAAAAAAGAAACAGAAGGAGAAAAAATTGAAAGGAATGAAAAGAAGAGAATAAGAAGATGAAAGTAGGTAGAAGAAATGAATGAAAGAAATCGAACATGCCTTACAATGCCATTCTAAAATTACCTAACAAATCCTTTTTATCCTTTTCCATTACCTGAGCCACGTTATAACCTTTGAAAAGTCCTATTTGATCCTATGAAACATGGTTTGGATATATAAACAATGGGAGGGGGATTAAAACATGGTAATGATTATTTTTTCTTGATTATTGGCATCCTATCCATGAGACTATTGTTCTTTCGTGTCATGCATCTTGTTCGAGTCATATGTGAGCATTTCTCGTTTTGGAAACATATTTCCTTTGCTCCCATATATTAGATAAATTACACCTGTTTCTAAGTGTTTCATTTTAGAGTGTAATTAACATTGTGAGATTCGTAGTCGAAGCATATTTAGATGGTTATCCGAGTTATAGTCCAAGTTCATGACATGCGCGTGTTTATTTGACTACCATATCACACACGTGCAATTTTATGAGAAACTCTATTGATTTATACGATGCATGTGCTTGGGATTATTTTTCATGACTTAGGTGGATGTTTCATTATGTTTCTTCTTGTTCGTTATTCTATTTCAAATCATCGTTCTATGATAAGGAGTATTGATTGTTTTGTTTTTCGTTTGAATAAATTTTTTTAAATTTATAAGTTAATAAAGATGGTTGTGGGTGACTTGTTGATGAGAACCCTCACGAGACTTCACTCGTCCGACTAGGGACACCTAAGGGTTTAAAAGGCTTGTTGCATAAGCTAAATGCAATCGCAATCCATGCGAAAATGGAGTAGTATGTTATTAGTAGTTTAGTTTTTATTTTTAAGTTTTGCTCGAGGACCAGCAAAATGTAGGTTTGGGGGTGTGATCGGGAGAGAACAGATCCTATTTATACTCTTTAACTTGCGTTAGTTAGTACCTTTTTATCCTGTTTTTGTATAGTTTTACTTCTTTTTCTATTTTCTGACAGGTTTTGGAAGAAATCAAGTTAACCAAGTTAAATGGGGTGAAAAAGCAGAGCAAAAGAAGCTGAAAAAACCACATCGCGCGCATGACCCGCTCGCGCGAAAATCCCAGAAATTGCTCGCGCGAGGTCCCAATATCGCGCTAGCGTGGCCCGCGCGCGCGATATGTGTAAAAATGGAACTTGCGTATTTCACTCTACTGATGATTCCTACGCGAACGAAACTGCCTAATTACATCTGGAAAGCTAAATACAGCAGTTTTAGTGCGTTTCGGGTTAGGAAAGCTTCCAAAAACATGTTGTAAATCTATATATACTCTATTTTACTTCAATTTAGGGGTTGGAAAATATTATACACAGAATATACAACCAAACTTTCAGCCATTGAAGAGAGGAAAGCAAGGAGAAGAAGAAGAAGACCAAGGATTCCCATGGCCTCCTTCATCAACCTTTTGCGGTTCATCAATTCCATGGACAACTAGACTCTAGATCTAGGGTTTCAATGAAATCCTAGTCGAGTAATAGGGTTTTATTTATGTTTTTATTTTAGTTTTATTATGTATGGATGATGATTACATGCTCCGAGGAATTTTATAAATAAATCGTGCTTCTAATTGATTAAATCATCACTTTCAAAGTTTATTCTTGTCTTAGATCTATTTTGACTGTGATGTGCTCAATGATCTATGTTTGCTGTGCTTATATAGGTTATTTACATGTAATGGTGCTTTATTGAATTGTGCTATCAAGTATCCGAATAGTCCATGCCTTGATTAGATGGATTATACCACAACCCTAGTTTAGTGTGGGATAATTCGTGCTAACCGAAGATGGATTATGTTGGTGCTTGAACCATAGTTATTTTCTTGACGGAGGAATTAGGCTTGTAGCTACAATTTCCCATTATCATCCAACTTAATAAACTAAAGTAATTCGTAAATACCCTTATTATGAAGCTAGTGGTGGATTTGCAATCCTAGGTTCCCTTCAAATATCTTTAAAACAACTTTAATTGCTTTCATAATTTAGATATACTTTTATTTTTCTTAGTTTAAATAAAATCAAATCAAAATTTGTTTTTCTTAATTAATTAAATTTAGGTTTTAAAATTAAAGCATTGTAGTATTTCAATCTTTGTGGGTTCGACCTTTACTTTCACTACTACAAATCTTTAGAAAAGTAAAGTATGCTTTTATATCTTGATATTGACAACATCACCTGGCATGGTCGTTGAGAGTAGAGGGGGTGACGCCAAATATTTCTTGGGCTCCCGAAACGCCTCCTCGCACTCTTCCGACCACTGAAAAGCCTTGCGGAGGATCTTAAAAAATGGTAAGCACCGATCGGTTGTTCGGGACACGAACCTGCTCAACGCGACAACCAGTCTGGCCAGACTTTGTACTTCTTTGGTTGACCTGGGCGACCGCATGTTGATGACGGCCTGGATTTCCTCAGGGTTTGCTTCGATCCCCCGCCTGCTGACTAGGTGCCCTAAAAACTTTCTAGATGAGATGCCAAATGTGCACTTGGCCGGGTTCAAACTCATCCTGAACTTCCTCAAAATGCTGAAGGCCCCGGCCAAATGCTCAAGATGGTTAGACTCATCCCGGCTTTTGACCAGCAGATCGTTAACGTAGACCTCTATGGATTTCCCGATCAAGTCTTTGAACATGTGATTGACCAGGCGTTGATAAGAAGCCCCGGCATTTTTGAGGCCGAAGGGCATGACTTTGTAGCAGTAGGTCCCCTGATCCCTGATGAATGAGGTCTCTTCTTCATCCCCGGGGTACATGCTGATCTGATTATACCCGGAGTAGGCGTCCACGAACGAGAGGAGCGAATGGCCGGCTGTAGAATCCATAAGGAGATCTATCCTGGGCAGTGGATAGCAGTCCTTGGGGCAAGCTTTGTTCAGATCGGTGAAGTCCACGCACATCCTCCACTTCCTGTTGCTTTTTTTGACCAGTACTACGTTTGCTAACCAGTCGGGATAGTGGACCTCTCGGATAGATTTGGCTTTGAAGAGCTTCTCGACCTCCTCGTACACTGCCTTTTGCCTCTCGGGGGCCATGCCCCGTCTCTTCTGCTTCACCGGCCGGGAATCTAGGTTGACGTTAAGTCGATGGGACATTACCCGGGGGTCAATCTTGAGCATATCTTCATGACACCAGGCAAATAAATCCTGACTCTGCTACAGGAATTGAATCAGCTTCTCCCTAAGGCTGGGCTCCAGCAGGGTGCCGATGCTGACCATTCGGTTAGGGAGTTGTAGGTCCAACGCCACTTGTTCCAGTACTCTATCATTCTGATCCCTCAGGTCCATCTCCTGGACGTTCAGTGTTTTTGTGATGACTTCCCGGTGAAGGGAACTGACATAACAACTCCGGGCGGTTATTTGATCTGCACGCAGGCTCCCGGGTCCCTGAGGGGTCGGGAACTTAACTATCAGGCTATGAGTAGAGACGACGGTCTTGGCTCTGTTGAGTGTAGGCCTCTCGAGAATGACATTATAGGCAGTGGGGCCTCCACGATTACAAAATTTGCCAGCAGGGAAATCTGCTGAGGGTAAGTTCCCATAATAATAGGGAGCTCCATGGTACCGAGTGGCTGGGTGCTGGATCCGTTAAAACCCACCAGGGGAGTAGCTACAGGACAGAGCCGATCCCTAGACATCCTGAGCTGATCGAACGCTGACACAAACATGATGACGGAGGAGCTGCCCGTGTCTACCAACACCCTTTTAACCACGTAGTTTGTTACAAAGAGCGTCACCACCAACGGATCATCATCGGGGTAGTGTAGGTCTAGCATGTCTTCGGATGAGAACGTCAACACGTCGGTTGGGGAAGAGCGGGTGGATTGGACATGCCAGACATCTAATCGAGATGTCCGGGCATGCCTCTTCCTAGCCGACCGTGAATCCCCTCTGCCTGCAATGCCTCTGGGGATTACATTGATCTGCCCAAGGGGTCGTGGTTGCTCGGAAGCTCGGGCTCCCTGTGAAGGCCGTCCATCTGTCTTGACGTATTCTACAAGATGACCCTTCTCGATCATTTTTTCTATGGCTATCTTCGACTTGAAACAATCCTCTATGTCATGATTGTGGTCTCTATGGAAGCGGCAAAACTTATCCTGATTCCTCTTTCCAAGCGGGGCTTTTAGTTTTGCCGGTTGTTGAAGCAACCTCTACGCCTTGGCGGCGGCTATGACTTCGTGGATTGGTCGAGAAAGCGGCGTGAAGGCGATCAGGGGCTGATCCCGACCTCCTCTCTGTTGGTCTAGCCTGGGCTTCTTTACCGGACCCTTCCCAGAGCCTTTACGCCTCTGCTTAGCTTTCGGGGACTCATCTCCTGCGAAACTGGCGCGTTTGGACTTCAAAAATTCTTCCGTGTCAATATATTTCCCGACCCTCTCCAAGAGTTCCACCAGGGTTGCCGGTCGGTCTCGGTGAAACGACATAGCAACTTTGGTGTGTTAAACTCCCGAGCAGAAGGCCATAATGGCTGCTGTTTCGTTCAAGTTACCGATCTGGAGCCTCTGCTGATTGAAATGGTCCATGTACTCGCTTAGGGATTCACCCTTGCGCTGCTTGACAGTCAATAGCTGAGTGTCCGATTGCAACCGGTCGAGCATCCCTACAAATTGGCTAATGAAGAGCTTGCTCAGCGTCTTGAAGTCATCCACTGTTCGAGGTTTAAGGGCGTGGAACCACGATACAACTGGCCCTTTGAGAGTGTTGGAGAAAGCTAGGCACAGTAATTCATCGACAGTGGTGACCAACGCCATCTGGGCCCTATAGGTGCGAACGTGATCCACTGGGCTCCATATCCCGTCATAAAAGCTGAGATGTGATGGCTTAAACTTTCGCAGGATGGGAAATCCGGTGACCCGAGCGATATAGTGCTACTCGGTCTCCGTGTTGGTATGGTCGTGACGCTGCTTGCGGCTCAGTTGCTCGATGTATTTCTGTAAGCCCTGGATTTGAGCATTCACGTCTTTCCGCTCGGGCTTCCTTTCAATGTCCAAGCGGTAAGTCGGATCAGACAACGAGGCTTCTTCTTTGAAGTGTGTTGTTGACCTTGGGGATAGGACCCAGCTCTGGCTCCAGGTAATCATATGCCTAAGATCTCCCCGGCTCTGAGCCGGAGGGTCTTTGGCTGATTCCCGGGGCTTTTGGCCCTAATCCGTCCCTCCTGGTGGCGTGTTGCCTGTTGATGATGTCTCTGGCATCTTCCACCCGATGAGGATTGGTCCGAGCTTGTCGCCTGGTGTGCTTGGGCGCTCTACTACGGTCACCATCCCGGGCGTGTTCCCAATCTGACGGGGATACCGGCACAAAGTGGATATGGTTCCAAACTCTTGCGGGCTCCCGGTCATGGGCACTCTTCCCGGTCTGGTTCTCTGATTGAGGGCGCTTTTCCTGCAAGGCCAACAACGCTTCGATTTGCTGCTGGGTTTGTCGTTGGCCTTTCAGAAGTTGCGCGAGCGACGCTATCATTTGCTCGGAGGTCATGGAGGCAGCCTGTTGCTCGAGCTGCAAGTTCTCCTGACCGACCGGAGTAGTATTTTTCTTTCCCGTCTTCGGTGGTATGTTGATCAATCAAGGAATTTGTTGGTGAAAAACTTATCGCTTCCCACAGACGGCGCGAAACTGATGATGCCGAAAATTGGTAAGACAGATTAAAAGAGTGATATGGGGACAAAAGAGCTTGTATGTGGTTCGGCCCCATTAATGAGGTGACCTACGACCACGGGTGCGTCTGAGTGCTTTACTAAGAGATCACCGGCGGGCCTGGTGAGCCAACAGTTTGTGCGGCACTACCAGTAAAATCAGCAGGGTGTATGCGTATGAATCAGTATAAACTACTATTCTCTAGGTTAAGAATGCAATCCCTCTGTAAAGAGGGTAGGTGGTCTCTTTTATAGATGCAAGAGTCCACCTCTACATGGTAAGTATGCAGATTTGGAAGCCTAATCTGATTGCTATTAATCTACACAAATTTAGGGTAGTTTCCTAACTAGTTTAGGAAACCGTTTACCCTTCCTAATTGATTTCTGGCCAGATAAGGAAACTGCTGAGCGGCATGGTTGTCAAATTGCACCTTGTGGAGAGTTGCTGTGCTGCACGTCCGGGCTGTGTGAATACCCCGAGCGGTAACAGCCGATGACCTTAGGATTGGCGGGCCACAAGTGCCCATTCCGGATAGCCCGGGTCCTTTGCTACTGACGTGGCGGTTTGGCTTTCGCAGAATATTTCTAGACGTATCAAGTTGTATTATTTTTCTGCTATTGTTTAATGTTAAGACAAGTGCAGTTTGGGATAATTCTCAATGTTTAAATCACGTTGTCGTTAGTTATGGACTGCGTAAGCAGTATAAGCCACCATTAAACTAGTCACATATCCACGGGTCCAAAAGAGGAAATTTAAAAATTTTCCTATTTTGTTACTCCAGGGTCTGACACATCAGAATCCGCTTTATATGTGGAGAACAAAGGAAGGGGGTCCAAAATTAATTTAGACCATGACAGATCTCAATCAAGTAGAAAAAAGTCGAGGGGTGGGAGGTCAAATGTTGTGTGTGAAATTGTGAGAAGAAGGGTCGTGTGAGTAGAGAATGTCGAGGCACTGAATGGGAATGGGAAGGGAATGGAGAATAAAGAGTGTGAAACAGATGTGGTAGTTAAAGACATCGGGGATGCAATTATTCTGTCCCTTGATAGTTGAAAGGAACCTTTGGTTTTAGATTCAGGGACTTTCGTTCTTGTCACTACTAGTGAATAATTCATGGAGATTGAACTATGTTCAGGGTGATTTTAGGAGGCTTCAGATGGGTGATGATGAGCCGTGTAATATAATCAATAAAGGTGACATAATAACCAATTTACCCGTTGAGCTGTATGGAAATTGATCAAGGAGGTCAGACACGTCCCTTGTTTGAAAAGGAATTTGATTTCCGTTGGACAACTTATACGTTCAATATGAAGATCAACATTCTTGAGTACTCGTGGAAGTTCACAAAAGAAGCTATGATGTTGGCCATGGTAAGAAGGAACATAATCTCTACATGACTGATTTATAGGAAGATCACTAGTTCCTTCAAGTTTTGAAAATTTTGTACTAAAGCGTATGTCTGCGATATAAGTATCAAGCTGACTAGAAAGGAGCTGAAGTTGAAATTGTGAAAAATCATTTGGATAAAACTCAGCACAGCACATTAATTAATTTCTTCTTTTTGCAAAACTTTTGAACAAATCAGATGGACTCAAGGATGTGAGGAAAAGAAGCAACTACATGTTTTCCACACTGAAGCGAGCATTCGATCGGTTCCTACAGCTGCAAATTTGGCATTGTATAGAATACCTTGACTCGATAATGATTTAAGTTCTTGATTTCATGTGCGGTACACCTTTTTTGCCCTCAAACCACAAACATGTCATCCATATCAAGAACTACAAAATACTGCTTAGTTTTTGACAAAAAGAGGAAACATCGATCGTAAAATAAAGAGGTCCATCCAATTTCTCTCATCTATTGAAGCCTTCTTTTGGATATTTGAACTGAATTTATGGCGTTCACAATATCTTGAAAATTTCTTTGGAGTGCTTGTGATGTGATAGCTAGCTCATTTGTTATAGCCAACATATTTCCTCATTGGGAGAAGGAAAAATTCAAACTCAAATGATCACATCGTACGCATCTAGTGAAAACTTTGCTTCACCTCTTTGGCATGAATTTAAAGAATATGTCCAATCATTCCAATCGTTGATCATCGCCGGCATTGCTGTGTCTCATCGTCGTAACTAGGTTGAGGACTATGACGCTATGATTGTGAGTTTAAAAAATGAGAGAAAAGAAGAGAAAGGGAAAGAAAGTACCTCACTTTCTCTCGTTTTCTCTCGATTGCGAGTTTTAATGAGGAGAGAAAATGAGAGAAAATTAGCCCCACTTTCTTTCAATTTCTTTCTCTCCAAATTGGCAAGAAAATGAGAGAAAAGAAAGTTGGATTTAATTAATATTTCTTAATACCCAGTATACCCTTCTAGTTTAGTCTTACCTAATTGTAATTTCATCTAAGTGGGGATAGAATGATAACTTTATTTTCTTTTCTTTTCTTTTCTTCTCAACTTGCAATCAAGGGGAAAGAAAGTCACTTTCTCTTCTGTCCTCAACTCTCAATCAAGAAGAAAGAAAACATCATCATTTCTCTCATTACTTATGACTTTCTCTTCTTTTCTTTTCTCTCCTAAACTCCCAATCATAGCGTGAGAGAGACTAGAGACAGAAAGTCAAAAGACAGGTTTCTAAAATAAAAGCCCTAGGTACAGTTTATATTAGAAGGGGCTCTATATAGTTTTTATAAAACATGGGGGGCTTCTGATTTTTTGGGAGGGGCTAAACTATGCATTTTTTTGTTTTAGGGTATGCGATTTAAATACAAAAAAAAAATATAAAAATAAAAATAACTCAGATATACATACACATGTCATTCATTGTCCTCTATTCAAATTTCTTTAAAAATAAAAATTCAATTCTGACGTGATGCAATTGATAATAGAAAGTTGAAAAGTAAATTCTCAATAATCCCAAGTGAAATATTTCATTGATGGTACGACCAATTGCTAATATCAAGTGTTTATCTAGGCGTACATTTATAAAAACAAAAAATGCTACCTATTGATAGCAACTAGCCTTAAAGTAGTAGAAATAATAATGCGTTTCGGATTGATATATGCAGAAAATATTTTTGCAAAATTAAATTAAATTTGTTATTGTCTTTATCTTTTAACGTATTCCAATTATTTACATTGTAACAAAAATATATTTTTTAAAGAAATTCTTACTTACTTTTATTTTTAAATTGAAGACGCCGTGTTATGCATTCCAGAATATGAGTTGGATGAGTTAATGGCACTCAATGTTCCTCAGCCTTTGAGGTGGGATACAACTTTCATACAACTTTCATACAATCTTTCCAAAAGATGTGTCTATTTCTTTCCTATGTCACTGTAGGGTCCAATGACATCACAGGAGAGAGATAGACACATCTTTTGGGAAGGTTATATAAAGATTGTATGAAGGTTGTGTCCCAAATATTACTCTTCAAAGAAAGTACCTCTAAGTCCGACGTGTTTCAATCTTCTTTTCTACATTTCTTTAAACTTTTCCCCTTTCCCTGTACACTGTGTACTAGTAGTATTCACGCATATGTACCATCAGATAAAGTCAATCACTTTTGTTTTCTTCCTGCTCTCTATCTAGTATTTATGGTATACCAATAATATTCACATATGCACCATCAATAAAAAGTCGCTTCCATTCCAATTACACAACATAGTTAATAAAAACTCAAATGTTAAAAAGTTTAAAATAAAATTATAATACAAATTTTATGGCTTTTGGAATTTTCCATAGCATAAACCATAAAAAAAAAAACATAGAGTTCAGAAAAAGGGTCAAATTTATTTCAATATATACCATCTATTTTTTTTTCCCCAAAATTTTGATTCAGACACTCCACTATAAATCCATCACTTAGCGCCTGTGATTTTTATACAGTAATGCTACAAGCACAAAAAAATGCACAGAATTTGTGCACAGAATTGATCCAGACCACTTATTTCGGTAGCCCCCATACCAAAATGTGTGAAGGCCATTGAAATGAGTGATCCGGATCAATTCTGTGCTTGATCCTGTGCAAATATTCTGTGCACAAATCATTTCTGATTTTTATAACAGTTTCAATTGACAAGAATCGAGGCAAGTCAGTTTCAATGAGGACAATATTTTTAAAGTTTTTGATAAGTCATATATGTTAATGATTATTTTCAATGGACATCAATTTAAAAATGAAGAGCTTTAAGTGAGTGAGGCAGTTGACAATAGAGTAAATTAAATAAGAGTAATGATAGATGTACAATACGAATGTGTAGTATAATATTAGTCTACATATACCTTTTTGTGTACACAAATTTTTCAACACAAAGTCCAATATTATATTACACGTTTGTGCAATTTATTATACACCTATCATTATTGATAAAATAATACTTCAAAATGATTGGCCACTTCTATTTTGTACATTATTTAAAAAAATTATATTACATTAATTTTTTTAGTTTATTAAATAATCACTTTTTAATTTTCACTTCTATATATTTTGTACATTATTTAAAAAAGTTATATTACATTAATTTATTTAGTTCATTAAATAATCACCTTTTAATTTTATTCTTAAATTTGACAAGTATTTGACTTTTTCTTATTTTTGGACTACACATAAATGTTATTTTATCCTTATTATAATGGTAATTTTGAAAGAAATGTAAACAGTGTTTTTAAAACAAAAGAAGCATAGTTTTAAAAAATTGAAGGGAACTAAAATGTATTTGAGACTAATAAAAAAGGAAAAGAACACATTAAGAGTTTGTTTAATAATCCAATTAAATAATAAAAATAATAATTTCTAACACTTATTTATTTTCAGTTCATTTTGGTAACATACCACTTAATTGAAAAACTAACCAAAAATTTGCTAATAGCTTAAAAGTGAAAAATTTTAACTGAAAAAAAATCACTAAATGCATTCCATTTCAATATTTTAAACACACTTTTATGTATTGTAAATTCAATCACTTAAAATTTTCTGTACTTAAAATCAAAACTTAATTTTTAGTACTTAATTTTCAGTTTTATCAATCAATATATAATTCATTTAATTCTTGTGACATTAGAGAAACTGATGTACATTTTTAAGTGACCTGTAAATATACATACAACCCTTCGGTCGGTAGGGGTAATAGTATTATAATTATGCCTTCCTATGAGTATCAAATCAAACAAATACGGACACAACCAACAGCTCATGAATCGTGAGATTACGATCACACTCCCTGAAATCAATGGCAATGCACAGTTGATTGATTTAGATGATCATCACATGACATTGCTTTGGTAAAACCTAGTAATGATGAAATATATAGATACATATATGTCATGATCATTTCCAACTTAAAATCCAAACAAACATGATTAACAATTAATTCGATCTAACAAACAAATGGGTAGCTCGCACATGCAACCAAATTTCTATGTTGTTCACAGACATACCTGTTAGATATATAGCCAAAAAAAAAAAAAAGAGGAGAAATTAAATTGAAAACAAAGAAGAGAAATTCTGTACACATGAGGAATTTTTGCATGTATTATATCTTCTCTATACATAAGGTTTGTTTTCCCTCAAACAAACATAAATATGGAGGAATTAAACCGAAAAGTTGTCAAGCTAGTGATTGACTAACATTTGATGCACAAACAAAAGAATTTGGATTGAAACAGCCAATCCTACACCAAGAGTGTATATATATGGAGGACAAACACAACACATACTCTTAAGATCACCCTAACATAGACTTAGTCATCAAAGCACCAAAAAAAATGGATCAATACCCAGAATTGAAAGCCCCTTTACATTACCCACCAACCCATCTGAAAAAAAGTGGAAAACAATAAAATAAAAAATAAAATAAAAAAAAGAAGAAAAAAATTATATCACCTTTAGTTCAAAAAAAATTTGAGGGTGAGCTTCAAGGTGATCTAGAGCTTTGTAACCCAATGTCATTGTGTTTCCTTGAAGGACCGGAGGACGGTATCGGTATTCTTCTAGGCAAGAACCCTAAGAAGTTGCCTGAAATCTGAGACTTCGGCTTTAGATTAAATACATGCTTGCTTCTTGAGCCATGGCAGTGACCAACTATGAAGATGAACATCAAAACCAACCATAGAAGTTGAATTAGAGGCCTTTTACGATGACAAGTTATACCAAACTCCATTATGCAAAACTATACTAGAGAGAGAGAGAGAGAGAGAGAGTGTTCTGGTGAAGTTGGGGTGCCTTGTTTTGAGTGTTTTGATGAGAAAAAGGTGTGTGTGTGTGTGTGTGAGAGAGAGAGAGAGAGAGAGAGAGCAGGAAACATGGGCAATTGAATGCAGAATCGTGAGTATTAGATTGAGCCGTTCGGGTTGTGGTTTTTGTATTTGGAGAGAGAGAGAGAGAGATGAAAGAGAGATGGGTTAAAGAAGTCGGATGCTTCTACAAGTAGTCATGTTATTATGTTAGAAGCAGAAAGTTGGAAAGCACTTTTTGAATGGGTCTTCTTTGTAAAGAGTGATGTGATTAAAGAGAGGGACGCTGGAAAAAAAAAAATTAAAGGTTTTATTTCTCATGTCAAATGCCAATAATAGAAAGAAAAAGAAAGGATAGAAAAGATAAGAGAGAGGGAAAAAAAAAAAAAAAAAGTAAGAAGAGAGGGTTTATGTCACAGTCTTCTAATGGTTAGGTGAGTGTTAGGACCCACTTCACATTCAATGGCCAACTAAGGTATTGGGACTGTTGTTTTTAGACCCCCAGAACAGGAAACTTGTCCCCCCCTTTCTACAGTTTTCTTTTTGTAGAGTTTGATTTGATGCTCCCACTTTTTCTCCTTATATTTTTAGTTGTATTGTACCCCTTTCTCTCCTGTGAAAGGGGGAACAGTATGTAATTTGAAAGTGATACAGTGGAGAGTCATGGAGGTGGTGATCAGTAGGTGGTACTTGTAGCTAGTCAATATAAATAATAGAAAAGGACAAGATTTGTTTACTTACTGTTCGTGCAGATTGGCAGAGTAGTCCCTTTAATTGGGGGAATGGGTTAGAGAGAGAGAGTTTCATTGTTCATGGTCATGTCCATTGTCCAATGAGTCCACAGTTTGTAACAAGTGTTGAATAGATGTTCCCACGGATTCAGTGAATTGATTGAATGAAATTTACGACATACACATTGCGTGTGTAAATATAGATACGTACAATGTGTACATACGGTAGTCAGCTCTCCTACTTCGTATAGAAGTATAAGACTGTTCAATAGGCATGTTATACATTATGTTATTGTTAAATTATAGTATAATTTTAAAAAATTATCTAATGACATGTCAAAATTCATGTAAAATTATAGCAATACTATATTGGGACAATTGGTGTTAAATCTATTTTAGGGTAATATTTTAGTATTAGATCCAACAAGCAAAAAGTTTAATTCTAAGTCCTCTCTCCCTTCAACTGACTAAACTACCCTCATCATTTTGCTAAAATTGCTACACAATAGACACGACACTACCATGAACTCCGACAACCTCGCCGGACCTCCGACCACCTCGCCGGACCTCCGGCGACCACCACCAAGATGTCGTCTGAGCTCTGGTGACCTCGTCGGAGCTCCGGCGACTTCGTCGGACATTGTTAACAGTTTTTCTAAAGTTTTTTCACGCTTCAAAAATTCATAACTTCCAAAAATTCATAACTTCCAATCTACACATTGTTTTTGAGTTTTGGCTTACGGAGATAGCATTTTTGGGACATGTGATTTCTAAAGCAGGTGTTTCAGTGGATCCACAGAAAATTGAAGCAGTAGCCAATTGGAATCCACCGAAAAATGTGTCAGAAGTTCGAAGTTTCTTGGGTTTGGCCGGGTATTACCGAAGGTTTGTAGAAAACTTCTCAAAAATTGCGATGCCTATGACTCAACTAATGAGAAAAGATGTTCCTTTTGTTTGGAGTTCTGAATGTGAGAAAAGTTTCAAGGAATTGAAGACTAGACTTATAACAGCACCGATATTGACGATTCCGTCGGGGACTGAGGGGTTTGTTATCTTCAGCGATGCTTCGCATCGAGGTCTAGGATGTGTCCTAATGCAGAATGGCAAAGTAATTGCATATGCTTCACGACAACTGAGACCACATGAAACCAATTACCCAACACACGACTTAGAATTGGCAGCGGTAATCTTTGCCTTGAAGATTTGGAGACATTACCTATACGGGGAACGATGTGAAATTTACACGGATCACAAAAGCTTGAAGTATATATTCACTCAGAGAGACTTGAATATGAGGCAGAGACGGTGGTTGGAGTTAATGAAAGATTACGATTTATCGATCCAATATCACCCAGGGAAGGCCAACGTGGTGGCCGATGCATTGAGTCGAAAGGCAACCGGTAATTTAGCTTATGTTTTGACTTCCCAAGAGAAGCTGATTCGTGAAATGGAGCTACTAAAACTGGAGGTAATTCCAAGAACTGAGGGAGCATTGATGGCAGCTATTATAGCACAACCAACACTTGTGGATGAGATTAGAATGAAACATCTTCAAGACCCAAACTTGAGAAAAATTTGTGACGGAATACCTGAGGGTAAGCAACCGGATTTCACTTACGTGGATGGTGTATTGAAATATAGAAATCGAATTTGTGTACCCGATGTTAATGGGATTAAATTGACGATTCTAGAAGAGGCGCACAACACCAAATATTCCATTCATCCGGGAAGTACTAAAATGTATCGTGATCTACGAGAGAACTATTGGTGGTTTGGAATGAAGCGAGAAATAGCTGAACACGTAGCAAAGTGTATGGTGTGTCAACGGGTAAAAGCAGAACATCAAAGATCAGCGGGATTATTGCAACCATTGCCAGTACCAGAATGGAAATGGGAGAACATCACGATGGATTTTGTAGCAGGTTTACCAAAATCCAGAAGATCAAATGATAGTATTTGGGTAATTGTTGACCGATTAACCAAGTCTGCGCATTTTCTCGCAATTAAGACGAATGATCCGATGAAGTTGGCAGAGTTATATGTTCAGGAAATTGTAAGGCTTCATGGAGTTCCAGTGTCTATTATCTCTGATAGAGATAGTAGATTTACATCAAGATTTTGGAGGGGTTTACAAGAGGCTATGGGCACAAAGTTGAATTTTAGCACAGCTTTCCATCCGCAGACTGATGGACAGTCAGAGCGGGTAATTCAGATATTGGAAGATATGCTTAGATTATGTGTTCTTGATTTCAAAGGTGATTGGGAACAACACTTGTCGTTGGCTGAATTTACTTATAATAATAGTTTTCAATCCAGTATTGGGATGGCACCTTTTGAGGCTTTATATGGGCGTAGATGTCGTTCGCCGATTTGTTGGGCTGAGGTAGGAGAACGGAAACTATTGGGACCTGAGATAGTTCAGCAGACCACAGAGAAAGTTAAGGTGATACAACAACGATTGCAAACAGCTCAAAGTCGTTACAAGAGCTATGCGGATTTGAAAAGGAGACTAATAGAGTTTGAAGTTGGTGATTATGTGTTCCTAAAGGTGTCACCGACCAAAGGGATTGTGAGGTTTGGAAAACGTGGAAAACTGAATCCGAGGTACGTTGGACCGTTTGAAATCATTGGTAGAGTTGGACCAGTAGCATACCGGTTAGAGCTACCACAAGAAATGGAAAATGTTCATAATGTGTTTCATGTATCAATGTTGCGACGTTGTGTGACACATGCACGTCATATCATTACGCCAGAACCGTTGGAAATTAGAGAAGACTTGACTTACATAGAACATCCAGTGAGAATTCTTGATGCAAAAGTTCAAGTTTTGAGAACCAAGTCTATCCCATTAGTTATGGTTTTGTGGCGGAATCACTCTGTGGAAGAGGCTACGTGGGAACGGGAAGAGGAGATGCGTGAGAAGTATCCATTCCTATTCGAAACTTGAGGTACTTTAAGTTTGGGGACAAACTTCTTTTAAGTAGGGGAGAGATGTAACACCCGCTCCCGCGATTAATTGTTAATTATGATTTGGTATGCATTAGCATAATTAATTGGTATTTATTAACACATGTTTAAGTGAGTTTTAACTCACTAGTTGATTATGGGTGTCCAGATTGGGAACCCAATGTTGGCCAATGTGGCAGTCCCAAATTGAGACATGATTTGAGAAAGTTCCATTGTGATGGGACAAAGTTGTGGAATCACCCTTATGTGCTTAAATGTTTATTAAGGCATATGTGAAATATTTACATGTTGTTTAGAATATATTGATTATTGTTAGGGACCAATTATGTGGTCATTTAGCATACCTTGGTGAGGACGAAATGAACACGTTACATAATTAGTAGGCTATATAATTAGAAACTTCATAAAATTATGTGGGACCACTTATGGGACCCACGCGAGACATAGACAAATACCCACTTAAATTTGGAGGACTAAATAAGTTGTTATAAAACTAATCGGGGGTGTAATTGCAAATAATCAGAAATTTGGTGGGTTTCATAATAGAAACATTAGTTGATATACTTGTGCTGGGAATTGAAGAAGAGATTCATATCTCATTCTTCCAAATTCAGTCGGTTAGAGAAAGAAAAGAGACGAGGGTTTCGTCGGAGCTTCTCGGCAACGATTGACGGCGCGTTCGACTACCAATTTCAATTCCGAGACCGGATTTGGACTCGTAGAGGTGAGTTCTACGTTTTGGTACTGATTTTATTGAGTATAATCGTCGTAATTTTTGAGACCCAATTCGGAGCGGTAATCCGTAGTTGGTCGAATTCATGTAGGATTTTAACCCGGAGTAGATTTGGGCTTCAATTTCACAACTAGGAACGAATTGCTAAGAGGTGAGTGGTTTCAATCTTGTGTTTGGATGAGATTTGTGTTTGTGTTCATGTGGGTGTAAATTACATGCCTATTTAGCTAATTATCCATGTTTAGCTATAATTATATGAAAAGCACGGTGATATGTTTATGTGAGCATGTTTAGTTGTCTATATGGGTCAAAGGAAAGCTTGTATGAATCCACCATGAGATTGTTCCGTGGTGACGACCACTTGTTGCCGACAACGGCATTAGACCGCACGTGTGTGGCGTGGGTCATTGGCTTGTGCCGTGGACTATTGGGGGAGTCGCGGACTTGCGGGTAGTGGTGGATGAAATACTTGCTTATCCGGAGATCAATTTACTTGTTGAGTTGAATATAAACATGATATGTCATCCGTGTGCTTGATTGATATCTCTCACTAAGCATATAGCTTATATATTGTAGTGGTTATTGAATAACCATTGTAGGTGAGCACGACGGCGAGAATCCGGGAAGATGAACTTGGGGTTCGTGGTGTCGAGGAAGCTTGTAAATGTTGTAGTATCATGTATATAGTTGTTTTTGAGCTAAACTTATAGTTTTGGTGCAAAACTTGTGGTTGTAATAGTTAACTTGAGTTTATGTTAAAACTTGGAGAGATATGTTAGTTTTGGTTTAATCGTTCCAAAACTTGTGTAAATTTGGTAATTGAAGCTTAGAATGTTGTTGGTATCTTCCATGCCTTGATAATGTAGTTTTGAGCATGCTTGAATGAAAATTTTGTTTAAAAACATGTTTTGGTTGATCATAGTAGCATTGGGAGTATTTGGGAGAGATTTGGGAGAGATTTGAGGAGTATGTGGGAGAGATTGCATTTCATATCTTGTTTATTGTATATGAACATGTTAGAGTCTCTTGGGAATGTTTTGAAATGGTTTAGAAATGATTTTGAAATGTTTTTGTAAGTTTCCAAGAAGTTTGATTTGGTTTGGTATTGATTTGGGCATGTTTAGCAGAGTTTTTGACAGTAAAAATGACCTCTGCTGAGCCCGGATCGATCCGGGTTAAAGAGGGGATCGATCCGGCCTTTTTCGGGGGCATTCTGATACCAAAATCCTTAAATGGATCGATCCGGCTTTTGAGCGGATCGATCCGCTCACAATTTTGCTGCACTGCTGACCTTTACGGAAACGGACATAACTTTCTTTAGAAAACTCGGTTTCGCGCGCCGTTTTTTGCGTTGGAACCGGGACTCAAAAACCTATCTTTTGGTATAAAATTTGCTATACCTTATTAATGACCATTTTGCCCTTGGGCTTGTTTTGTCTAACTCAAAGGTTGATTTGAGCGTGTTTTTCCTCCTTTTCACTTGTAACTTGTTGTTTGAAGGCCTTGGTGGCGTGCCACGTGTCTTGGGTTCACATGTGTGGATTCGGGGCGTGACAGATAATCATATGAAAAACACTCTCATTAATCGGTTTTCTCCATCAGCACAACTCTCCTTCCAAATCGTTGAGTCAACTAAGCCAAAAGTGAAGCCAGACGGCGCCACACAAGGGACTCCATGAATCTTTGAACACGCCACTAGATCTGCTCACGGAGGTGGTGGATCTGAAATTCTTGGTGGTCGTTCATGGCCGTGGCTAGTGGTTGTTGGTGATGGACGTAGTTGGTGGTGGTTATCGGCGATGGCGGTGGATGGAGATGCGATAATATTGACTT
This sequence comes from Hydrangea macrophylla, assembly GCA_033977485.1. Taxonomy (NCBI): domain Eukaryota; kingdom Viridiplantae; phylum Streptophyta; class Magnoliopsida; order Cornales; family Hydrangeaceae; genus Hydrangea; species Hydrangea macrophylla. The sequence goes on along the minus strand of CM066984.1, from coordinate 26,219,559 downwards.
TCGCTGTGGGTGAGTATGGAGGATGTTGGTAATCGCCGGAGATGATGGTGGTCACCGGTGGTCTCGTCTCTGGATCTCGACGGTCTGTGACGGCGGTGCTTGGTGGTCCGATCAGAGATCGATGTTCTCTCTCTCTCTCTCTCTCTCTCTCTCTCTCTCTCTCACTGCAAACCCAGTAATGGGAAATGTGTGAAGGGTGTAATGGTCACAAACTATGATATTAAATGGGTCAAAGAATTTATGTTTATTAATGTCCAGTAATCATGGACTTATCCCCAAATATTTTTCCCTTGTGTCTTATAACCAAATAATTCTCCTAATTTGGTATTTAATACCAAATTTCTATACTATATTATATGCCAAATTTGGTATGACTTTTGGCATTGTTATAATTTAGCATGATATTTGGTACACCATTAGAGATGTGTTTTTAAAGGGTCATGCTATAATTTGGCACACTAACAAGGCAATATCTTAACTTTTTTCAATACAAGAAAATGAATAGCATTTCATTTAGCATATACCATGAGAGCACATATGTTAAAATATAGCATTTTAGTACTATAATAATGCTCAAATATAAATTTAACATGAAGAAAATAACATTTATCATTAGAGATGCTCTAACATTATATCACTTTCTACATTAATTGGTAACTTGTTCTACCTCAAAAAAAAAAAAATAATAATAATAATAATAATAATAATAATAAATGACTATTTATTTAATGTGACAATCTTGTATTGCAATAGAGGCAAAGAGGGAAACTAAAAAAAATAATAAAAAAAAATAAGAAACTAAAAGCTTCATATGGTTACTATGCAAGTAAGCAAGGCTACTTTTTGTGAACTATGCCACCCACACAAACGATCTTTGTGTAGACATTGTTTGGCCACATGGTTAAGTTATCCAATGCAAGAATAACATGCCCAAAAAATCCATAAATTCATAATAAAAAAAAAACAAATAAAAGAAAGGAAAATATCAGTTTACCTCCCTTGAGATTTGTCTGTACACCCCTCACTGATCATGTTTCAATAATATATATTACTAATCTTCTTCTAGGTTTTAAACACAATAATATATTTTTCCTTCGACAATTGACGTTGGAAAAAAGTGATGGACTAATACGGATCATGCCTTCTATTTGCCCAAAATGCCTAAAGTATCCTTAGTAACATTACGTAAAACTGAAATGATAAAATTTGCGATATCAATGCTATGTTTACATAATTTTAAAAAAAAAACCCTAGCAACCTACCCCCCTCTATAAATATACTGTATGAGCATATTTCTTGTATACTCTTCTCTCTTAGGAGGCCTTTATGTAAATTATTTACAAGAGTCTATAAAAAGAAATCAAGACCTAAAATCAAGCTTATAATTATGCTAATTAAAAATACAGGCAGTCACAATATGTACAAAATTAATGTATAGTCAATCTGTATAAATCACAGTTCAATTTATATAAATCATAATTGTAAGTCTGGTGGTTTAACATGCCCCTGCAAACTCGGCTATCTTTGAGAGTCAAGGTTGGATCAAAGTAGAGTGAAGCGGTGTTTGTGAAGATCTTTTGTAACACCCGTACCCGGGGAACGGGTAAATTATTGTGTTAATATGTATTAATTAATATAATTAGTGCATAAAAGGAATTAAGGGGAGGCTTGGACTCGCGCATGTAAAAAGTGTTCAGAGAGGAACACTAGTTGAAAAGGTCCCTAGAGAGGTGGGACAGGTATTGAAATGGAACCCAGTGAAGGGTAAATTGGTAATTTGCATTTTTAAATGATTAAATGCATTTTATGTGAGTATATGAATATTTGTTTACATGCTTTCATAATACATGTTGATATGGGTTAGCATTCGTTTGGACACCCAAGTAAGGGTATAAATGAAAAAGATTTAAAATTAGTAGGTACGATAGCAATTTTACAAAATATGTGGGACCCACGTTGGGACCCATACGGAACTTAGACAAACACTTATTAGATAATTGGGTAGTTAATGGAATGTTTGGAGGATTTCATAATAAGAACTTAAGAAATTCCGAGGGTGTAAATGATAAATGGACAATGTTAAGGTTAAGACACCTCATGCTTATGCATGTATAGGTGTTGGAGAGAGGGAGACTCTCACAATCTGCTGGAATTAAAGAAAGAAGAAGAGAGCTTGGGAGAGAATACGGAACCGTCACTGACGTCGAATTCTCGTCGTTCCGTCGCCGCCGTTCGTCGGATTCACGACTCGAAGCCATTTTCGGACTCGTGGAGGTGAGACGAACGTTTCTATACCTTTAATTTACGTTTTACTCATCATAATTTTGGTAGCTTACGCCAATCGGTGACACAAGGTTGCCGAATTTGTGTAGGATTTACTCCAGTGAGAGGATTGAGCAAGAATTGCTAAGGAATTCTGCACAATTAGCTTAATTTTGGGTATAATCAGTGAGTAAGGTGAGTTTTCTACTCTTAAAATGATTGTGTTTAATTTGTTCAAGGCTTTAAGTGATTTTAGAGATGATAATTTATGTTTAGAAGCAATTATATTGTTGGATTGTGAATTTCATATCAATTGTATGAGAATTATGTGTTGATACATGTATATGCATAGGGGCTTATATGTCTATGTGGTAGTCAATGAGCACCGGGGAAATGGTTCATTGTTGGGAGTAATAAGGGTGGTGAAGAGGAAGAATCCGATAAATACGGAAGTCCAAGGAATAAAATTGACCCACGGGACCAAGGGATGTCTTCGGGTTTGAATGAATCATATAATCAGTTACTCAGCGACTACGGTTGTGTTTTATGTGTTAATAATAGCATTGCACGTGTTAAACATACAATCATGCTTAGAATGCTCACTAAGCGTAATGCTTAAGAAAACCGTTTTCCTATTTTTGTTGTGGTACATAACAACCACCGCAGGTTCGGAGTCTTATCCGGAGAAGAAATGACGCGCGTTGGGAGAGATGGGAGAGATGGGGGAGATTTGAGGCTAAAGCATGTAAACTACTTTGAACTTGTAAAATGATGTAAATTATGGTTTCTTTTATGTTAATGTTCATATTTGGGTTGTAGGAAAAGAGTTTGAATCCTAAAGTTGTATTTTGTAGAGTTGGAAGTGAATTTGAGGACCAATGTATAATCCTTCTTGTTTTTTTCAAGTATGGTGCAAGTAATGGGTTGACCATCTCGGCAAGTCCAGATGTGTCTCTAGTGTCTTGGACATGTTTCTTTAGTGCTCATAATGCTAGTTGTATCATTGAGTTTATCCCCAGCAAGTTTCATGTATTTTGGACATGTTTCTTTAGTGCTCATAACTCTTTCTAGAAAATTTGGATTCGCGCACCGTTTGTTGCGTTGGAACCGGGACTCAAAAATATAACTTTTGGTATAAAAATTTTACATAATTTCTTAATGATCATTATGCCTTTGGGGGCTGTTTGGTCACAATGGAGTTCTTTAAAGTGGTTTATCCACATTTTCTTTCTAATTAGTGTGTGTTTTGGGTGTGGTTACTCTTGTTACACGGGTCCTAATCCTCCGAGGTGGGTTGGGGTGTGACATCTTTTGTGAAGATGTCAGCTAATTGATCTAGTGAAGAAACAAACTAGACACAATGAGTGCCAGAGATGATCCATTCCGGGATGAAGTGATAATCAAGTTTAATATGTTTAGTGCGAGCATGGAAAACAGGGTTGGAGCCCATTTAGGTAGTACTAAGATTATCATATAGCAGGTTAATGGGGGTAGGGGGTGGAAGTTGTAGTTCAGTAAGAAGATGAGAAATCCAAGTGGATTTTGCACGGCAAGAGAACGGTATTCTAGTTCGGCACTGGAGTGGGAGATAGTTGGTTGCTTCTTGGTAGTCCAAGAGATGAGATTGGAGTCCAAGAAAACACAAAAACCAGTGGTGGATCATCCGAGTAAGCTGTGAGGGTTAATGGTTTGGAGGAGTGGTGAAACATGAGGCCAAACACGAGAGATCCTTTAAGATAACGAAGAATCCGTTTGGCTGCAATAAGATGGGGGGAATGGGGTTGACTCATAAATTGTGCAACATGGTGGACCGCATAGGCTATGGCAGGTTGGGTAAAGGTGAGGCACTGTAGGGAACCCACCAGTTGGCGATATTCAATGGCATCAGGGAGTAGATCACTTGTATGAGCAGAAAGGTGGGTTTTGGCACAAACTGGAGTGATGCGTGGCTTACAATCCTGTCATTAAAAAATGATGCAAAAGATAAATCGTATACTTGGTTTGAGAAAGGTGTAAGCAATCCGGGGAGAAGGTGGCTTCAAGATCCAGGAAGTAAGAAAGAGGACCAAGGTCACTGAGTTCAAATTCTTTGCCAAGTTTAGTGATAAAGGAGGTCACTAAGAAAAGTCGATTACCAATCAGAATAATATCATCAACATAGAGGAGTAGAAGTATTACTGCAGATCCTGAACGGTAGATGAAGAGGGAGTGATCAGCCCGACTCTGAGTAAAACCAAATTAGAAGAGAAAGCTGCTGAGGCATTGAAACCAAGCCCGTGGAGCCTGTTTGAGACCATAAATAGCTTTTTGCAAGAGACAAAAATGATGAGGATAGGTTGAGTCTGCAAACCCTGGTGGTTGGCTCATAAAAACTATTTCATCTATGATGCAATGGAGAAATGAATTTTTCACATCAAGCTACCGGATGGACCATCCCATGGAGACAGGAATATTTAGCACTGTACGAACAGTGGTGGGCTTGATAACAGGACTGAAAGTTTCATCAAAGTCAATCCCAAGCTATTGGTGAAAACCTTTGGCAACCACACGTGCTTTGTAGCATTCAATGGACCCATTTGTTCACCGTTTGATTTTGAAAACCCACTTGCAACTAACCACATGTTGTTTAGGATCAGGAGGAGGAAGAATCCAGGTAGCATTTTTCAGTAATGCATTGAATTCATTGGTCATGGCCTGGCGCAATTCAGGGATGCGGGCAGCCTGTGCATAGCATGTGTGTTTATTAGTGGGAGAGGAAAGTTGGTCTAGGAGAACTTTAGGAAGAGGATATCAGACTGTACCATCAGTCTAAATGCCAGTTTTTCCAGAACCACCCTGCTGGCGACTAACCATTAACCATTTGGCGTCGGGAGGGTGGGAAGGGGGGGTCTAAAGTAGGGATGGGTGTGGATACCGGCATTTGGGCCCACTTTTATTTTTTTAAAACAATTTATTTTCAAATTCAAAGATTCACCACTTAATTTTTTTTTGGAAAATTAAGAAACCATTTTTAAAAGCAACCGATCTTCTGCGAAACCAAAGATAATCTGGGTCCGGGGATTATGAAATGAGAGGGGAAGGAGCCCGATGGACTAAAACACCCCCTCTCATCCTATCTCATGATAGACCTCTACTCAACATCCTTTTTAATCGAATTAATAATCTAAGTGTGCCCTCAACTAATATGTATATACATATACATTACAAAAGCATATTGAAAATGGTGTAAGATTGCTAACGATAAAATATCATTAATAATCCACATAATTCAAGTAGCAAGCATAATGATGTGCAAGTAGGGAACTAGAGAACTTACCCGGATCCAGCCGCGAAATGGGGAACATGTAATGCATACAAAGAATAGAAATCCTAGGAAAAATGCCTCTAATCACATATACACATAAGGCAAGACCTAAGCTAAGGTGTCGCGCATGGAGTCGAAAATCAATTAAAATCAAGGAATGAAATAAAGTAGAGAAGGAGTTGAGAAATTGTACCTCAAATATAACACCCGTAATTGTGTTATTGCATTTGCATTACATTGTCATGCATGATAATGTGATGTGGCGTGTCCTATGACACATGATTGAGTGAGTTTTGACTCACGAGTTGATTTGGGTGTCTGTATTAGAGAACCATGTTTACCTGTGTATTTCAATATCTGTATTATTTTCTGCCTTAGAATATATTTCTGTTGGTAGATTTAGTTTCCTGGTGAGAACGAATGAATACGCTATTAATTTGGTAGGCTAATTAGCAACTTCGGAAACGTCATGTAGAAATTCGCGTTTTAGCGACCAAACGAAACTTAGTCGAAAACTTTTATAATTTTGAGTTTTCACTCGTAAAGCTATGAATAAGCTGTATAGAATGTTTCAGAGACTGATTAGGAGTTGGAAAAACTCGTGGGGAGGTAAACGTAATTCCCGAAGAGTGTTGTCTATATATAGATAGAGATGAACTTAGATTTTTTCATAAGTTCTTGACCTAATTCCAAAAGGAGGCCAAAAGGGGGCTTGAGGGAGATTTAGGAGCTTAGAGCTTTGCGACGCCAAATGACGACCTTCCGTCAGTCTGGTTTCTCCCAGATTTCATATTCGAGCTCCTCGAGGTAAGAGCTTCGTTTTGATACCTGTTAGGGCCTGTTTGGCTAAGTTTTCTGAAAAGTTATTTTCTAGAATTTTTCATAAAAGTTGATAAATGGAATTCTGATCCATAGGAATTGTACTAGACGGACTTCTGCACGTTCTTTGTGCACGGGTTTTCTTCAGATTGTATTATAGGAGCGTTATTCGGAGGTGAGTGATTCAACTATGTTTTTGGAATGATTTCTTGACATGTATTCATGTTTTGTGTGAATAGCATGTATTAATTCTTAGAGATATATTGTGTAGTTCATATTGGGCAATTATATTGATAAGTAGGCTCAATAACACGGTGATATGTTTTAATTACCGCGAGCATGGTGATATGTATTTGAGCATGTTAAGTTGCTTATTTGGGTCAGAAGGAGCACGTGGTCACCGTGCCATTTTGTGGAGCCGATATAGGCATTAAGGTCGCACGATTGTTTGTAGAATCGTGGGTCTTACCCTTTCGCGTGGACTTATTGGCGAGGAGTCGCGGATTGGGAGTATGGACGGGCACGTGAGTCTCCGGCGACTAGTATGAAATGTAGAGATGTGAATGCAGACATGTTTATCATTCATGTACATATGTTGATTTATTCACTAAGCATTAGCTTAAACAAATCGAAATATGTGTGGTTATTCAAATAACCATTTCAGGTGTAAATGCTGGCGAGGAATCGCAGAAGTGAGCACGTGGGTTGGGAGTTCTTTTAGAAGGCAACTTGAATGTAAATCTTGTAGTTTTGGGATCCTAGAAATGTTGTAATAAGAATTTCTATTGTTTTAACCCATGTTTAATTTGGTATGATAGAATGAATCTTGAACGTTGTATTAGGCTATAATATGTTGTAATTATGTTTGGTAATGCTTTAATACAACTAGAATTACTTTGGACTGAGTTTGATTTGAGTGGTTGATCATTGGATGGAAGTTAGGAAGCTTTTTAAACTTGTTTTCTGCAGATTGGGCTGCTGCCAGGGGAGCAGTCGACTGAGCAGTCGACTGAACCCCTGAGCCTGTTAGATACTGCTTCTTTTTTTTGCAAAAGCAGTCGACTGGACCCCTCGGCAGTCGACTGGACCCCTCAGTAGTCGACTGGACCTTCAATTGCAGTCGACTGAAATTTGATATTAAAATCCCTGCCCGCCTCCGTCGACTGAGCAGTCGACTTAGCAGTCGACTGAACCTCTGGTTTTTAAAATGTGTTTTGTTTTCCGCTGCGTGTGTTCTTCAAACCTAATTTTTGGGAACATTAATGAATTGGTTTAGCCTCGGTGGCGTGCCACGGGCTTCGGTTCCGCTATTGTGGGACCGGGCTGTGACATCAAATGTGCTACAAAACAGAGATTAGTACACATACCTTGAGCAAAGATATCAAATAATCAACCCTAAGCTTCTAGCTTAAATCTATCAAGCATGGAAAGAATTGATAAAACTATGAATTCCTTTTGATTAGTTGGAGCCATAGCACCTCTATAGATATACAAGTCTCAACTAGGAGCCAATGTAATGTCCATATAAGGGTTCTATAATCCCAACATGATCATAAGAAATTCATGTTTATGTTCAATTATGTTCAACTAAGTCCAATTTTATCCAAGAACTAGCTCTAATCATAAGCGTCAACATACATGAATGAATGAATGAATATGAACAAGAATGAGATATGAATTTATTCACTAATTTGAACCACTTAGCATCGGGATTTAAGCAAAATTATCATTATTCAAAACATGATTTGGGTCCCAAGACATTAGGAAACCATTTAACTTAAAATCAATGAGAATAGACAAAAACAGTGACTGTTTTTCCTAAATTACAGAGAGCATACTAGATTTTAAAAGGTAGAGAAATCCTACTTCCAACGGTTAGATCTTAATGATTTTGGATATGAGATGCCTCTGTGAATCTAGTTTCTAACCCAAGAAGAAAATCAAAGATTGAACGGTTAGATCTCTGAGAATAAGAAAAACACTAGATATCACTCAGGAATCTGTAACTCTCTGTCCAGATATCTTGTACGATTTTCTAAAAATAGTAAACAAATGAGAAACTCTTAGATCTTTTTAGCGAACCTTCCTAACACATTGAAATACTTAGAAAAAATTATTAGAGGCCAAGGAAGTTTGATTAAGGTTCTGATTTATTAATTTTAAAACAGACTTACTGTTCTGGAATTTTGGACAGAGAATTGCTTGTTTTGAAATCACAAGACCAAACCATCTTAAGCATGGAATTTCATCAAAACAAAAATTACAGATGTGCTTAAATGAGTTATGAAAATCCTCCAATTAGTCTCATCCAATTTCCAATGAACCATGATTTTATAAAAATCTTTGATCACATCTGGTTTATGGATTCACTGCACCTTTGTTAAATTGATGTTCATAGTTCGAATCAAACTTGATCCATGATTCTAGAGAGAACTAGGATCAAGTATGATTATGATCCATTGGAGTAAATAATGAAATATGAAGATGTTCATGGATTTAGCTTTAATGGATTTCCATCATAGATCTCATAGCAAGAGAATCCTAAGGTCTTACTTAGTCTCATGAATTTTGAATATAAACTACGAAAATCTACATCTAATTTTACTCTCAAACATATGATCCTTGAGGAATATAGAGTCATGACATTCTAATCCCTTCTCAAATTAATGGTCCTTGGAGACTAAATAAAATCAAAATTTTACATAAACCTCTATAGAATATAGCATGAATCCCATAAGATTCATAATAAGGGGATTCAAATCATGAGTTGAGATTTAAATTCCACTAACTATGTGTAGACATGACCATAGTTTTCCTTAATCTCCATATGAATCATGAGACCATAGGAAACTAAGGAATTGAATTCAAAAAGGACTCAAAGGAATACATAAAGTTTTATGAATCTCAAAGAGAAAATAGAAATGAGGAATCAAAGTTTACTTAGAGAAATTGGAACACAAGTCCTTCAAAATCAAACTTATCTTAAACCCAAGGCATCAATTGAATCCAAATTAATGAAATGTTATGAGATTCAATCACAAGCTCTAAGTGGTGTGTGATGAAATGAGGTATGAAGATAGGTTTTGAAAATGTGTAAAGTTCCTAGAACTATGAACTTGTGATTGAATTTGCCCAATTCTATCAAGGATTGAGAGGTTACCTTTATGACCTCAAGGATTTCTTCTATCTCTAGTGAAGTTCTTCCAAAAAAAATCTTCAAATTCTTCAAGAAAACTCTCTTTTTTTTTTCTCAATTCTCTCTATTCTCTATATATCTCATGTATATCTCAATTTGATTCAAAGGTTAAACCAAAAGTCCCAATAATAGAGATGAAGGTCTGTTTATATAGACCAACATTACAAGGTTAAATGGATAAATTCGGGTGAAAACCCATGTGCAAAGTTTTCTTCTAGAACATGTGAGAACAGCAGTCTGTTACAGGGCATGGCACTCGACGACTTGCCTACGGCATCCACTGAGTGCCGGGCGGTACTCATTGACTGCCGGGGCGGCACTCAGTGAATGCTGGCGTGGCACTCAGTGAGTGCCGCCAGCTTCGCCGCGTACCGCAGCTAACAGAATCCCTGCCTTATTTTTAATTTTCAAAATATATGTTAACAAGAACTTAATTTTTTGGTAAATTACATTTAAATACTTACATTTGTAATATATTTCATCAAGAATACATACATAGCATGTACTTTAATGTGTTATTTCTTTTCCTTTTTTTCTTTTCTTTTCTATGACTCATTTCAAAACTTTCTTTCATATCTTATTTCTCAGGACGGATCCCCAGACTGATTTTCTCATACGTTTTTCAACATTCAGGTTTCTCTTGAATACCCAATTTCTCCTTGTTTTATTTTGAATTTTGAAATTTTATTTGAAGAATCTTTGAAGGATTTGAATTTTCTTGAAAATCTCCGAATTTCACTGGTCATCGTCATCATTGGTCTTAAGAGGTAACCAATCCCTGGATATGACGTTTGGTCAAAATCAGGGTGTCTACAATTTACCCCTCTTCAGCAGAGCTTGTAAAGCAACGCGTATCATAAGTGAATGTCGAAGCCTGTGTGAAAGACATGCCTTTGACCAAGCGGTCGAATCCAGGTAAAAACAAAAAGTGCATTGCAAAAGTCGGGTGCGCACAGAGCCAAAATTGATCGTGTTCAATGGTGAGCTGCCTACGTATCCCATCGGGAATTAGACCAGGACGTAGTTCGAGCAAAGGACAACACATAAACGCAAATAACCACACAGATGTACTCCTATCTTATCGTGATGCATATGCTCAAATTTAATGTCTCATGCTCCCGATTGTAATGATCCGGAGTCATGTTGCTCTTCTTATTATTAGAAATGCGCTTTATGCTTCAAATTCTCCGATTATGTTATAGTTTTATTCTTGGGCACATGTGTTTCTAGGAATCATCTGATCGACTGAGCCACATCACGCCTTACATTCCATAGTCGAATCAGGTTGCACGCTAAAAGATTGAGTCGCTTCATGCCTTACACTCCATAATCCTCCAAAAATCATTTGATCGACTAAGCTGCTTCACGCCTTACACTCCATAGTCGAATCAGGTAGCACGCTGAAAGATTGAGTCGCTTCATGTCTTACACTCCATAATCCTCCAAAAATCATCTGATCGACTGAGCCGCTTCATGCCTTACACTCCATAGTCGAATCAGGTAGCACGCTGAAAGATTGAGTCGCTTCATGCCTTACACTCCATAATCCTCCAAAAATCATCTGATCGACTGAGTCGCTTTACGCCTTACACTCTATAGTCAAATTAGGTAGCACGCTGAAAGATTGAGTCGTTTCATGCCTTACACTCCATAATCCTCCAAAAATCATCTGATCGAATGAGCCGCTTCACGCCTTACACTCCATAGTCAAATCAGGTAGCACACTGAAAGATTGAGTCGCTTCATGCCTTACACTCCATAATCTTTCAAAAATCATCTGATCAACTGAGCCACTTCACGCCTTACACTCCATAGTCGAATCAGTTAGCACGCTGAAAGATTGAGTCGCTTCATGGCTTACACTCCATAATCCTCCAAAAATCATATGATCGACTGGGCCGCTTCCTGCCTTACACTCTATAGTCGAATCAGGTAGCATGCTGAAAGATTGAGTCTCTTCATGCCTTACACTCCATAATCCTCCTACAATCATCTGATCGACTGAGCCACTTCATGCCGATTCCTAGTTTAGTTTCCTTTTAGGGGTTACTTTTTTTTAGATTCAATTTTGAATTACTTTTCCTAAATCTGGAAGCACTTGGATTCATATCTGCTTTTAATTTCTGAAATTGAGGATCTAAATCGGCTTAATTATCCCATAATCTAGAGTCTACCAGATTCAAAATCAAATTAAATTCCAAAATCGAAAGTCAATTAGACTTCAATCAAATCAAAATTCTTTCAAAATCCAGTGTCAATTAGACTCAACTTTATTCAAATTTCCAAAATCCGGAGTCAATCAAACTCTAATCAAATCAAATTTTACAAGTTCGGAGCTAATCAGACTCCGACAAATCAATCTTTCAAAATCCGAATCATTTCAATTTTTGAAATTCTGGAGTCAATCATACTCCAATTAAATCAAAATTTTAAAAAATCCAGAGCCGATATAAATCCAATTTATTCACTTCCCAACATCCGGAGTCAATTAGACTCCAATTAAATTAGTCTTCGAAAATCCGGAGTCAATCAGACTCCAATCAACTCAATTTTCAAAATTCTGGAGTCAATCATACTCTAATTAAATAAAATTAAAAAAAAAATCCAGAGCCGATCAAACTCCAATTTATTCACTTCCTAAAATCCGGAGTCAATCAGACTCCATTCAAATCAAAATTTCAAAATTCTGGAGTCAATCAGACTCCATTCAAATCAAAATTCTTTCAAAATCCGGAGTCGATTAGACTCAACTTTAGTTCATTTGCCAAAACTGGGTGTTTTTGACAAAAATTCCTCACAATCAGGGCTAATTCTAATTTGCAACAGGGCTTAAGAAATCGTTTTTTAAACTCCGGGGGTCCTTTCGAAACGAGGGAAAATCTTTAGGGACATGGGAGCGAAATTCGGTGGTCCTCATTATAAATATAAAAATTAGGAGGAAGAGAGACACCTGGCACATCCGGCTGGCATTCCATCAACTGCCGCGTGGCACTCACTGAGTGCCGACGCCTTTTCGTCGAGTGCCGGCCTGACCAGCAGTGTTTATAAAACTTGATTCTTCTTCTTTCTTTTTCATTCTCTTTATCTTTTATTTCGGACTTCTTTCCAAAACTCTCTCCCTCTTGATTCTTTACTCAATATTTATCAAGTAAACAAGGTATGTCTACTTCATTAATCATCAAGATCACAACTTTGTTTGATTTTACACTTCAAATCATGATCATCTTCATGTTTCCCCCACAAATTCCATATGAAACTTTAACTTTCCTCCTCTTTTGCTTGTAGATTCTACAATGGCTAGTGGTTCAGGGTCCCATGGTCCCCCCAAGAAGAAGTATAAGCCCCACCCTAGCCATAACTCATCAGTTTTACTTGCCGACCTCGGGGCGCATATCTCGGCACGAGCCTTCAACAGATTGGTATACTCCCAAACCCCCTTTTTATGCTTATGATAAAATAATGCAATGCAATGCAATCCATGATGAACAATGCATGTATGAGTGCCCACATGACTTTGTGCATTTGCATGTATTAAAATTTATATTTGCGATATCCCCTCTTCTTGAATTGATTTTCTTGTCATGATTTGGGGTTCAATGCTTAATATTGTGCTTTTCGCTTACCGCCCTTATTTGGATTCATTAATTTTCCATACTCACAAATTCCATTATTCCATTTATCCACTGCTAATGCGGGGTTGTATCGACCCCATGAAACACTCGAATTTCATGTAAACCTTGCTTTTACTGAACATAAAGCCTATTGTTGCATAACCAAAAACCTTATTTTTCTCTCAATAACGAGTCGCTTAGACTCGAAATTTTTTTTATTTTCAAATCAACGAGTCGCTTAGACCCAAAAGAATTTTCTTATTTTCAAATCAACGAGTCGCTTAGACTCAAAAGAATTTTCTTATTTTCAAATCAACGAGTCGCTTGAACTCAAAAGAATTTTCTTATTTCAAATCAACGAGCCACTTAGACTCAAAAGATTTTTCTTATTTTCAAATCAACGAGTCGCTTAGACTCGAAAGAATTTTCTGATTTTCAAATGAACGACTCGCTTAGACTCAAAAAATTTTTCTTATTTTAAAATCAACGAGTCGCTTAGACTCGAAAGAACTTTCTTATTTTCAAATCAACGAGTCGCTTAGACTCAAACTAATTTTCTTATTTTCAAATCAACGAGTCGCTTGGACTCAAAAGAATTTTCTTATTTTCAAATCAACGAGTCGCTTAGACTCGAAAGAACTTCCTTATTTTCAAATCAACGAGAAAAGAATTTTCTTATTTTCGAATCAACGAGTCGCTTGGACTTGAAAATCATCACTCACTTTTTCTCTTCTTTTTTTTTTTGAATAATCGAGTCGCTTAGACTCGAAAATCAAAACTTTATTTGAGTCGCTCAGACTCGGAGATCACCACTTATTTTTCCTTTTACAAAAAAAAAAAAAATTGAGTTGTTTAGATTCTAAAAATCATTTATTTTCTTTCTTCCTCTTATTTTGTTTTTCTTCTATCCTTTTCTTGCAGACTCCGAAATTTGTCCTCAAAGGCTATGGGAGCCTGGCTCACGGCCGGAGATGGTACGAGGAGCTTTCTGATGAGGTTAGAACCCTGGTCAACAATGCTGGAATTGGGCTTTTTGCACTACTTTTAGAGAAGAGTTCGAACGATATGACCCACATCCTAGCTCTGGCGGAACGATGGTGGGACACACCAAACACATTCCACATGCCTTTCGGGGAGATGATGATGACACCTCTAGATTTTGCTATGATCACTGGCATCCCCTTTGGCGTCCTCTCGGTTGCTCGCTATGGCGATCTCCAGACTCGCAATGAGGAGATTATTGACCTGCTCGGGGCTTACCCAGTAGAGTTCATAGTGCCCGCAAAATAGTTCCTGGATACTTTCAAGGGTTAGGTCTTTACCGATGACCAGATGGCTAGGGCCTTTATCATGTATGTGTTGGGTTGATCGCTGATGAGCAAGAAGGGGGATAGGATCAACCTCGTGTACCTGGCCTCTCTTGCAAACATCGACCACATCTCTCAGTATAATTGGGGAGGGGCAGGGCTGGCTACTCTTTACAACCATATGAGTGAGGTCTCTAGGGGAAACTCACCTTCCACTGGCGGGTACTGGAGAGCTTAGGAGGTAAAACTTTGTTATTATATTTCAATCACACTTTTATTTTATTCATCTCCTCTGATTTTATTTTGAAAATCGAATTCACTTTTTTTCTTTTTCTTTTGCAGATATGGTTTCACTTTTTTTCTTTTTCTTTTGCAGATATGGTCTCATGAATACCTTTGCATGAGGGCTCCTAGTACCCGGGAAGGCGAGGCTGCGATCATGCCTCAGGGTTTGAAATGGAGGAAAGGAGCGACAGGCCGAAAAGTCGGGGCCCATGACTTTGTAGGCTACAGAAACCTCCTTATCAACTTACGCGAGATTCATGCGGTGTGGAATCCTTGGGAGGCGGCCCTTCCAGAGGCTAGCGAAGAAATACAAGCTGCTGTAGGTTTTTCCAGGATAAGGATCCTGATGGTAGGCGAGGCATGCCGAGAGTGGTACCTTAGTGAGAGGGTGACCAGGCAATCCCTTGCAGCCCCGGCTTTTTATGTGCCGAGAGCTCCCCCAGCGACTATGAGGAGTACGAAGACTTTGGATCATGATGACCTGGTGGCTACTATAGACGGGGAGGGCATTGCAAACTTCTTGGATGGTCCAGACGGTTATCCTACCTTCAGATTAAATTCTCTCGTGTATAATTTTCCTCTTATGGATGTCACCCGAGTAATAGACTTTTATTTCTTTTACTTCTACTTTTTAGATACTCGACCACATTTATTAATATTCAAATTCTCATTTGCAGCCTGTCTCTTCTCATCCTTCAATGGCTGCGATTGTCTCGAATGAGGGCCGGGTTCTCTCTTCTATAGATTGGGGAATCATGGTAACTCCTATAGGGAATTGGATCATCAAGGCCAACGTTGCTAAAGAATCAGCTAGTTGGTTTTCCTCACGAGGAAGGTAATAGAATGAGATTTTTCTAAACTGCACTTTTAGGCTCTCCAAGCATTCATGGTAAGGTCTCAATTTCTCATGTTTTATTCTCTAATTACCCCTCACTTGTGATATTATCAGATTCGAGTCCCCAAAAACATCAATCTTATCAATTTTTAAGGCCAAGGCTGCTTCCATCCCAATTATGCATGCTTCGTATTCTGCCGTGTTGTTGGTTGAGTCATACTTAAGTTTAACGGCCAACGGGATAGGGGCCCCTTTAGGTGATATGAGGATGATTCCAACTCCGTATCCTACCTGATTGGCTGCTCCATCAAAATACATTCTCCACCGGTCTTCCTCTACTTTCATCATCCCCTCATCAGGAAACTTAAATTCTCCTCTTTCTTCAGATTCTATAGCAAGGTCAGCTAAGTATTCGACGACGGCTCTCCCTTTGACAGATTTAGAAGTGACATATCTAATATCAAATTTGGCCAGCATCATGGTCCAACGTGAGATCCTACTGGTTAAGGCAGGTTTTTCAAACAGGTGATCCATTCAAGATATTAGAGTGACAGGGAAGCTTAACATGTAATGCCTAAGGCGACGTGTACACCACACCAAAGCCCAACATGCTTTCTCCAACGTCGAATAGTTCAACTCACCGACCATTCTCTTACCTAGGTAATATATGGCTTTCTCTACATAGCCCCTCTTCCTCTTCTTGGGCCAGCATAAACCCCATGGAATTCTCGGTAACAGATAGATATAGCAATAAAGGCTTCCCAGGTTTGGGAGGTGATAGGACAGATGGGTTTTGAAGGTAAGTTCTGATCTTTTCGAAGGCTTTCTGGCATTGATCATTCCATTCAAACTTTTCCCCTTTCCTCAACAACTTGAATAGGGGGTCACAGGTCATGGTGAGTTTGGATATGAAACGGCTGATAAACTGTATTCTTAAGAACCCCCTCAACTCCTTCTCATTTTGGGGTGACGGCATTTCGGTTATGGCTTGAATTTTGGTTGGATCTACCTAAATCCCCCCTCTATGTAATCAGAAACCCCAACAATTTCCCTGTGGTGACCCCAAAAGTACATTTCTGCGGGTTTAATCTCATTCTGAATTTTCTTAACCTCTCAAAGAATTTCCTTAAAGCCTTTAAGTGCCCTTCCCTCTCTTTGGACTTCACTATCATGTCATCCACGTACACCTCTACTTCTTTATGGATCATGTCATGTAGTAGGGTGGTGGCGGCTCTTTTGATAAGTTGCCCCCGCGTTATTAAGCCCAAATGGCATAACTCTATAACAATAAGTCCCCCAGGGTGTGATAAAGGTAGTCTTTTCCCTATCCTTAGGTGCCATTAATATCTGGTTGTACCCTAAGAACCCATCCATGAAAGATAAGAGTTCATGCCCTGCCGTATTGTCTACTAACACATCAATGTGGGGTAAAGGGAAATCATCCTTAGGGCTGGCTCTATTCAAATCTCAGAAATCCACGCAAACCCTAACGCGCCCATCTTTTTGTGGGACTGGTACAATATTGGCGACCCATTCTGGATACTCGGTGACAATCAAGAATCCAGCTTCTAACTGCTTTTCAACTTCTTCTTTCACTTTTAGCGCCCATTCAGGCCTCATTCGCCTCAATTTTTGTTTTACAGGTTTTGAGTTTGGGAAGAGGGGAATATGATGTTGGACTATTTCTGGATCAATCCCTAGCATATCATCATAGGACCATGCAAAGACATCTTTGAATTCATTTAATAAATTGATTAACTCTTTGCCTTCCTCATTACTAAGTGTGGAGCCAATAGAAACATTTTGTGATTTATCTTCATTTTCCAAATTAATCGTTAAAGTGCCTTCAATGATTTTACATGCAGATTCATTTTCCTTTTCAATTATTTTTTGCAATTCATCTGGTATTTCACTACATTCATCATATGCATCACAATTATTATGCGCAGTTGAGTAAGCAGAATTAGTCATATTCTCATTAACTTTCTTGGGAGCAATCACAACAGACATAGAAATTGAAAGACGCATCATTTGGGCCAATACAGACTCTAGGTGAGGGGGATACCTATCACTAGACTCAAAAACCCATTCCTTCTTCCTTTCTCCTCCAAGATCAGTGATGAAGCATTCTTCCAGGTCCCCTGTCTGAGTAATTTCCCCCATTTCTTCTTCCTCTGGTTCTTTTCCAAGTTTTGATTTCTTCCTTTCTGCCTTTTCCTTGCTTCCTTCTTCACCTCTGTTTTTCCCATCTTTATTCACACTTTCCCCGATACTACCCTTTCCGATTCCTCTGTGTTCTTCTTCTAGTAGGTCTTTCATCGCCAAGCCATCTAAAGTGCACACCCAATCCTGAATAGTGGTGGATTTTGTAGGTGCTTGCAGGTAAAGGTCCTTATAGTCAGAGAAGTCATGTGCAAAGAAAATCTCAAATCCCGGCTTCATACATTTTTCCACTTTATCCAACCATGGTTCCGGGAAACCGCAAAATGGAAAATCCTCTCCTTCTTTGACAAAGTATCCATTGAGAGTCTTTGAGTATGGTTCTATTAGTGCATCGGCCGATTTCTTCTTTTTCTTCATTTTCTCCCTTGTCGGCTGATATCCCTACCCATGGGTATGCGTTTACGTGACAATGTTTGGAAACTCGGGCAACCCTTGGTGCTTCTTACCCAAACCCATCCCTGGGAAGAATCCCATCTTTCTCATAATTTCGGCTACCAACAAACTTGCATACTGATCAAAGTAAAGCGGTAAAAACTCTTTTGGCTTGTTGTCTTCTATCACATTGATGAATTCGAACCCGCCCAAACTTGTCTCTTCCTCTTGCATTTGTACTTCCAAAATTGGGGCACTAGATAAAGCTCCAGACGCTTGCATCCAACTATCCCCTAGAACATCACAAACTTTACGCTTCCAAATGTACTTGACTTTCTGATGGATGGTTGACGGGATGTCACCCAAACTGTCCAGCCATGGCCTTCCCAGAAGTAGATTGAAAGATGCAGGAATATCGATAATCT
This sequence comes from Hydrangea macrophylla, assembly GCA_033977485.1. Lineage (NCBI taxonomy): Eukaryota > Viridiplantae > Streptophyta > Magnoliopsida > Cornales > Hydrangeaceae > Hydrangea > Hydrangea macrophylla. Next base: position 26,200,920 of record CM066984.1, on the reverse strand, counting down.
GGAACTCTGCCTCCTTTTCCCCGGTCCCAATAGAGAGATTCAAAAAAATGATCCCCATAACCGTTCGCTGAGTATTGTCATAGGCCCTTACCTTTTGCTCCGATGGTATAAACGTAGATTCATCAAGCCCCATTCTTTTGGCTGTTCGGAATGGGCATACATTCAATACAGACCCGTTTTCAACGAGACAAGCGGGCAAAGAATTTCCTAGACACTCGACGGTAATGTGCAAAGGCTTGTTGTGAGCGGGCCCTCCAGGAGGTAAGTCAGCTTCAGTAAAGGAGATAGTGAGAGTCGAGCTCTTTTTGATCATGCCGACAAGATCTTCTAGGGTGATGTTGATGGAGACATTAGATTGATTAAGAGCATCGAGGACCGCTTGTCTATAATTCTTGGGAGCAATTAATAATCCCCAAATAGTGATATTCGCTTATGTCTTCTTCATTTGTCTCAAGACCCTATCTTCCTCTTCTTCCTTATTCAATTTCCCTTTCCCCTTATCCAATTCCTGGCCTGAGTGATCTTCCTCAAGTTCGTGTAGTTTGAAATGCCTTCCTGATCGCGTTAAATGACTGACCTCTTCTTTAAACCAAAGATCATCCTGTGCTTTAGTGACTTCTGGATTTTCTTCTTCTTTCTCACTTTTATACCAAAGATCCTCCTTAACTTTATTGATATCTTGACTGTCATCCCCTTTATACCAAATAGAGTTGTCATCTTCAGGTGCCCACCAATCCACGGCGGGAGCCTTTTTTATCACTTTTCCCTTGTTTCTATCCGTCAGTTCGCCCAAAGATGTTCAAATCTCCCAGTATATGATAAAACTTGCTCAGGCACCCCAACTTAGTGATCAGTGTTGATGGATCAAAAGCGCATCCTTCACTTTCCAAATAGTAAACTCCGGGTGGCGGTACCACATGATGATTTGGAAGTGAATTCTTGGTAATGTTCGGCGGGTTGGTGGGTGGTTTAGATATTACCTTCTTATCTATCAGATTCTGGATGTCATGTCCCAACCTTAAGCATTGATCGATTGAGTGTCCCTGCTCTTGATGGAATTTGCAGTATAGATCAGCTTTGAAATTTAGGGGTGGTGGATTTGGTCTCGGTCGTGGCTCCAATATGTGAAGGTGCCCCTTTGCTAGTAGCCTATCCAGAGCGGTAGACAATGACACTCCTAAGTCTGAGAACCTGCTCAAAGGCTTATCTCCTCCTCTCTTTGGGTAACTCCTGACTGTATCAAACTTCTTCTCTGGTTCGCTTAGCACATTCACATTTGTAGGACTTAAATGACTTCCTGAATGCCCTCCTCATGTCCCGTAATTCGGACGCCTGTACTTGTTCACCGGTTCTTCTCTCTTGATCAATCCTTCTTGTATCGCATCCTCAATCCTAGCTCCTACATCGAACACTTCAGCAAAGGTGTTTATGGATTGAAACCTCATCTTTTCTTGATAGACGGGCTAGAGATTTTTCATTAGCATCCGATTTTGTTCTTTCTCGGTTGGCCTCTGTACCATTTTAGCTGCTTTTCCCTTCCAACGGCTCAGATATTCAGTAAAGATTCCTTATTTCCCTACTGGGTAGTCTCTAGATCTCTGACGGTAACATCCAAATCCTGATTATACTCGTACTGGGCTACAAATGACTTGACAACTTCCTCCCAAATTCTGGTCTTACCATGCTCTAGTGTAAGATACCAAGATAAGGCAGCTCCGGTTAATGTCTGTTGAAACAGAATAGCCATCATAGTCGTACTCAAGCCTCTTGGCTGAAAAGCCCCTGTACACATTCTGATATGGCTACGGGGGTTTCCTGTCCCATTGAATTTATCAAACACAGGCATTTTGAATCCTGCAGGTAATACTTCACAAACCCCTTCATATAATCCCTCTAGTTCCAACAAGTAGGTGTCTACTCCTTGGGCCTTTCGGACTACCCTCTCCAGTTTCTCTACTTTCTAGGTCATCAGCTTCTCTCTCTCAGCCTTTTCTTTCTCTATCTTTTCCTTTTCTGTCCTCGGCACTTCAGCTCTTTCTGGATCATCGAACTAATCATCCTCCCTAATAAGTGGAGGAGGATCGACAACTGGCGGCTGTCGTGCTAGTGTTTCCATCATGTTCATTATCCTTGTCATCTGACCTGCTTGCTGTTCCACTATAGCCCTCAATTCTACTATCTCTCTTGCGTTTGCTTCTTGTGCCATCTCTCTTCTCGCTAATCTCGCGGTAGAGTCTCTGTACCAAATTGTGTTTGTAGCTGATTCTATCTTTTATCTACAAACATATTTTATTCTTTTTTATTCATTTATTTAAATTTCAAAGTCAAAGAAACTTTCTTTATTTTGTTATTTTGCTTGCAAATGCTTTTTAAGAAATATTCATGAATGGCTCATATGTCATGCGGATGCAAATGCATGTGTACGTGTGTGCCTACTCTATATGCCAAAGAAAGGAAATTCTAATCATAGCACATAAACACATAAGCACATAAAATCCTCACCCATGTTAAGTGCGCCGACTTTTCCTTTCATTGAGATCGTCATTACCCCTTTAAAGTTTGAAAATTTTAAAATATATTTTTTTTTAAATTCATGAGTCAAGCACTTCCCTAGATGATGGGATCTTTCAAATTCTTAAGATGTTTTCCTTTGAAAGTAACTATATTTCTCAACAAGAGATGATTGGGTTGAAACTTCGCTTTGAAATTCATTTGAAAAAGCATTTCTTCTAAAAACAATTCCCAAAAATTTTGGATTCTTCCTTCAAAGATGAGAATGTGCAAATATACCTCAACAAAGGTTGATGTGGAATTTTAGTCAAAAGTGAACTCCAAAGTTTTTTTTTTTTGAAAGAGCGGTTAAATGTTTTGGGTCAAAGATGGCAAAATCCGTTTGCTTTTAAAGATGGATTTAAGATTCTTTGGATATGAGGGTCACATGATCGGATAATTATCGCACTTTTCATGGATTCGGATGCATACAAGGTCGATGATGCTTAGCTAGCAAGATATGAGAGATGTAACCTTATAATTAAAATTCGGCATGTCTTCAAATGTTATAAGACATGGAGAGAATTGCTCAAAAGTAATTAAGAGGTTACACATCTTTCATCAAACAAGCATCGTCATCATCTCAATTAATCCCTTTCGGGCATGCAAAACTCCCTAGCACATAATCCTAATCAAGAATTAATTTCCTACGATTGAAAGGTTCTATAGAAGCTATCATGCAAAGGTCGGGTTTTGGTCAAATAAGGGACCCTTGACACACACCCGATAGGATGCTTCATATACCAACACATGGTACGAGATCAAGGGTGATCACACGGCCCCATAATAGCTTGACCGACCGGGTTACCCCGAGCCTCCAAGGTCATAGTTCGGTGCAATCGACTGGCGAGAAATGCAAATGCAATGCAACGGGCATACAAAAATAAATTAATTCGATTAAAACGATGCTTTCAAGTCTAATCCTCGAGTAAACCCAAAATCAGAAATTCTGGTCTGCGAAACCAGAGATTCTGGGTTCGATCCCCAGCAGAGTCGCCAGATTTGTGGATACCGGCATTTGGGACCACTTTTATTTTTTTAAAACAATTTCTTTTCAAATTCAAAGAGTCGCCACATAATTTTTTTTTAGGAAAATTAAGAAACCATTTTTAAAAGCAACCGATCTTTTGCGAAACCAAAGATAATCTGGGTCCAGGGATTATGGAATGAGAGGGGAAGGTGCCCGACGAACTAAAACACCCCATCTCATCCTATCTCATAATAGGCCTCTACTCAACATCCTTTTTAATCGAATTAATAATCTAAGTGTGCCCTCAACTAATACATATATATATTTACATTACAAAAGCATATTAAAAATGGTGTAAGATTGCTAATGATAAAATATCATTCATAATCCACATAATTCAAGTAGCAAGCAAAATGATGTGCAAGTAGAGAACTAGAGAACTTACTCGGGATCTAGCCACGAAATGGGAAACGAGCAATGCATACAAAGAATAGAAATCCTACGAAAAATGTCTCTAATCACATATACACATAAGGCAAGACCTAAGCTAAGGTGTCGTGCATGGAGTCAAAAATCAATTAAAATCAAGGAATGAAATAAACTAGAGAAGAAGTTGAGAATTGTACCTCAAATGCACTACAAAACAAAGATTAGTACACATACCTTGATCAAAGATATCAAATAATCAACCCTAAGCTTCTAGCTTAAATCTATCAAGCATCGAAAGAATTGATAAAACTATGAATTCCTTTTGATCAGTTGGAGCCATAGCACATCTATAGATATACAAATCTCAAATAGGAGCCAATGTAATGTCCAGGGGTTCTATAATCCCAACATGATCATAAGGAATTCATGTTTATGTTCAATTATTTTCAACTAAGTCCAATTTTATCCAAGAATTAGCTCTAATCATAAGCGTTAACATACATGAATGAATGAATGAATATGAACAAGAATGAGATATGAATTTATTCACTTATTTAGACCACTTAGCCTCTGGATTTAAGCTAAATTATCATTATTCAAAACATGATTTGTGTCACGCCCCGAAGTACCAAAAATAGGGAAAAATAAATTTCCTTTATGGTTCGTAGGCACGTGACTGGTTGTGAATGTCACCTGATTGTCCAAAAATGCTTAAAACAATAATATAATACGGGAAAGTGACTAAGTGCAGCAGAAGCAAGAATCTAAACATTCGAGTCTTACATGATTAGTATATTACAGACTAAAAGATATCCAAAAGATAGATATTACAAGTTCAACTAAGCTATTACATCATTAAACATATTAATAACAGAACTATGATAAAAGAAAAACTCCAAGATCTTTAGCTGGCGAAACCATAGCCTTCCTCGTAGTAATCTTCACCAGCATAGTCATTAGTAGTAAAGTCCGTATCTTGATCATAGCCAGCTCCGTCTGGACCTATAAAGGCTAGACATGGAAGGTCCAGTGGCATGAAAAGCCATTAGTGGTTAAGCTAAGTGAGGGTCCCCTTAAGGTTACCACCACCAAGGTAATTTATTCATCATCTCTTCTTATTTCTCGAAACCATATCTCGTTCATCATTTCTTATTCTTGATACTATGTCTCATTCGTCTTTTCTTATTCTCAAAACCATGTCTTATTTAAACCCAATCATTCCCTTTGAAACTTAACCCAGAACTGAACTAACCAATGACATTGACTGAAAGAAGACTTAACTCTAAATGCATTTATTGGTCAAGAAAGAACAACACTCAATAATGAATAGTTAACTGATCGGAGACGAATAGTTGCCGTTTATAGTTCTAAAAATACGCTTTGTTAGCCCATTTCATGTAGTTATTAGTTATTTTTTAATAAGTATTCTAAATTTTGTAGGATTTGGAGCTTTAACTTGATAATGTACAAAAATCCAATGATTAGTGGCTTTGGAAGTCATTCTGGGCTCAAACGGTGATTCTGGTGAAAGCTGAATGCAGTAGCAGTCTCGGAAAATTGCATTTTTGATAAAGAATACTTTGGATTTGAGAACTGGCATTCAAACTGTCGCCCAAATGGCATAAGTGTGCGGGACATTAACAATCTCTTGGTCGAACACGTCAAGTCGATCCTCAGGTCGCCCGCACGTTACCGAACACGTCATGCCGATCCTCAGACCAAGGGTGCGGAAAAATAATCAACCACTTGATCGAACACGTCATGACGATCCTCAGGTCATCCGCACTTGACCAAACACGTCATGCCGATCCTCAGATCAAGAACACAAAACATAACTCTCCGATCGACACTATGGAATTACCGAAAGACCAATTTTGCAAGAAATATCCAAACACAACACGAAAGTTCACGAATCAACTTTGACCGGTAGTCACACGACTAGAAACGAGGCCCAATGTCCCTTACATTAAATCTATTATTAAAGGTTTTATCGTTATCTTACGCGTTCGTACGTTTCGTAGTTTAGTTCATTAATATCATCCATTTATAATCGTTAATATTTCGCTATACATCCGACATTCCGTTTTACCCCTCAACATACTTACGATGAAAACTTTTCCGATCACTTATTAACGTAATAATCGTGCCATATAACATACTTATAGTTTGGGTATGAACTTTTCAACGGTCATTAAACTATATTCATAACAATGGGAAAACATAGCACGTGGCTCATGGATTTATAACATGAATTTAATACCAATAAACATATAGATGAAACCCTTAACATGCTCATCTACGCGATAGCACTACCATAGCACAAGATTTTCATAACAACACAGGTAACAGAAAACTAGCATCATCAATCAACACCATGCATAACAAAACATCATACAAAAAGCTACACAATATGCCAGGATACATTTTCACTGTGTTGACTGAATTAACGTGATTTATTTGGGCATGATAAATTGCTTTGTGGATCAAACTCAAAACTAAAACATTGTAGATAATAGGATTATCTTCATGTGAAAAAAAAGAATCTAGCTTCAATTACATGTTTAAGTTGCTCAAAATATTTATTCTACCTAGACATTTCTATACTTTTGGACTGCTATGTCCCAGATTTATAGCACTGCGTTGTACGTGAATTTCACCTATGAAGGAGGGGTTTTTAGACTGAGCTATAGAAGAGTTATTTGTGGATAAATGAGTTAGCTTTCTCTACAAAAAAAAACCTAGCCTAATTCAGATTTTTGAGCTACTCCAAACATTCATTTTACTAAACTATGTTCTGCTGAAAGTTTCAGTTTCTCAGATTTATAACATTGTGTTGTACATGAATTTCACCTATGAAGGATTGATTTCTAGACTAAGCTATAGAAGAGTTATTTATAGATAAATGTGTTAGCGTTCACCACAAAAAAACCTAGCTTAATTCCGATTTATGAGCTCCTCAAAACATTCATTTTACTAAACTACATTCTGCTGGAAGTTTCTGTTTCTCAGGTTTATAAAACTGCGTTGTACATGCATTTCACCCATGAAGGATTGATTTTCAGACCAAGCTATAGAAGAGTTATTTGTAGATATATGAGTTATCTTTCACCACTAAAAAACCTAGCTTAATTCCGATTTTTGAGCTCCTCAAAACATTCATTTTACTAAACTACATTCTGCTGAAAGTTTCTGTTTCTCAGATTTAAGGATTTGTCTTGCATTTCATGAAAACTTCAACACAACAACATCAAATTCCTAATAAACATTATTATATACTATATATGTTCTAAATTGAGTTAGATTACTCACAATTTACTCACCAAAGCTTGAAATTGAGCTTGGATGTTATTTTTGTGGAGCTTGAACTTCAAACTTCAAGGATGAACTTCTTCTTCTTCTTAACTTTTCTTCTCTCTTTTTCTCATGAACTACCCAAGTCTCCTAATTTTCTCTCCAAAAATTCAGATTATGATCCAACTAAGAGAGTGTAGTCTGTGCATGTGCTTGTTTATATAGAATTTCCATGTGCTAGGTGTCTTTTGCATGTTACATGCTGAGGACATGTGTCCATTAAGTGGACATGTGTCCAAAGGGATGACATGTGGTTGCCATATGGCCAGCCATGTGGGCCCACCTTGAGTTGTGTGCCACTTCCTCAATTTAAGTGCATAATTTCCTCGGTATGTGTGTCGGTCTCAAAGTACGTGCAAACTGGTATTATTTCTAATGTCCGGGTCCGGGTACGGTACTAATTTAAATCTTATTATGGTCAAGTCGGTATGCTTACTACAGTCCATATGGTAATACTACAACACGTACATACCGTCACGTAATTAAAATAATAATATAATAATATAGTCGGTCCAATACAGAAATTCGAAAAAGCTGATATTATAATGACAGAAAATTACAGGTGTTGCATCTTCCACCACCTATTAAAGGATTTCGTCCTCGAAATCAGAGCTTATCTATTTACAAAATAGAAAAGATATTTCTCTCGCATCTCTGACTCTATTTCCCACGAAGTTTCTCTTTCATCATGATGATCCCATTAAACTTTCACCAATGGGATCTCCTTGTTCCTCAGCTTCTTGGTTTCTCGACCCAAAATCTTGATCGGTCTCTAGGTGTAAGACACGTTGTTATTCGCCTCAATGTCCTTGAAGTCGATTACATGTGGCGTCGCGCCCTGATGATACTCCTTCAACATACTGATGTGAAAAACATTGTGAATACCTGACAACCTTGGTAGCAACATCACTAATTTCTAATATCCTACATGGAATTTCTGGAAAAATTTAGGTGCTACATCTCTACCCACCTTATCAGAGGATTTCGTCCTCGAAATCTAGAGTTTGCTAGGTCTTAGAAAGTACAAGGTACTAATCATGTCTCAGATTTTAAGGTTGTGAGGTTCACACTAGCTAGCTAATTAGACATTCTTTATGGTAGAACCATGTTCTGAATTCCTCGTTCTGGACAATCTTTGTGCACACGTCCAGTCTTTACACAATTAAAGCACTGCGCCTATCAACTTATGAGTTATTTCGGTGCTTTGCATTCTATGGAGTGATGTCCAGATATTCTGCAGCCGTCGCAGATATCACGTTGCTTTGGATTTATCTCAACGGCAGTCTGATTAACTTTTCTTTCATTATTTCTTCTGCATCTTTGATCGGTAAGATTCTTACCTCTCAGCTTCTTGATGCGATGGTTGAGAAGTCTAGTTGGTCTCATGATTGTCTTTTATAACTTATAGGGGTCATGAATGTATCACTCAACATGTTAGTATGAAGAATGTTGTGGATTAGCATATCCACTCAAAAAGCGTTGTGATCTACTACACCATTGGTGATAACATACGCGAGTTGGTGGACGATTCGATCGTAAATACTCCAATGTGTCGCAGTGATAGCTTCCTTTCTTTTGGTCCAATAGCACGTTGCCTCGAGCGATCGATATTTTAATGGTACTTTATCTTCGACTTCAAACTGTAGGTTCTTCCTTCATTTCCGATCTGTCTGACATGATGACGATTGACATGGCCTTCCATATAGAACCTCGAGTGACGTCATGCCTATGCTTGACTTTGTTGTAGTTGGCGAACATTTTGATCAACGATGAGTGGGTTCTCTCGTATTTTCGTTCCTGATGCGCCACGAGCTTTCATAACTGATGGTGTAAACTTTCCCATGTGTCTTCGATGTTGTTGATGATGTGTTGATGATGTGAGCTTGTAAGACATTTTCTATCGTTAGGTTAGCGCGTCTGGTTTGACCATCAGTTCAAAGGTGGGATGGGATGCTCGTTGCATATTTATAGTTACTAACTGTCGATTTGTTGTACCTCTACTATAATATATATATATCGGGACATTAATCATTACGATAATACTAGATACACAAAACTAGATTCATTAATAAGTCAAAATTTTACATAATCGATTGCATAGGTTGTATCAACTCCCCTTCTTCTTCCAAGTTCATCAAAAAATCTTGATTGATGTTCTTCATTGCCTCACAATCCTTGTGGATGTGGTTCATTCTACCACATTTGTAACATCGCGATCCATGTCCTCCAATTTGTTTCGGTATTGGGCATTCGTCGAAGTGATGTCTGCAATTTCTACAGTTGAAACAACGTTGGCATGCTTTACGTTGGACCGATGCTATTGTTGTGTTGGACTTTCTCTGGTTCCTCATGTGTTCTTTCAGTCTTTGTTGTGCCTCTTTGCCTAATCCAGCTGTATTGGGGATGGTGGTATTGAGCTGGGCTTGTCTGAGCTGCATGTGCTCCGTAGTGTCCATCTCGAGTGCTTTACAGTCCTTGCTCAAATGTCCTCTCTTGTGATAGCTGTAGCAGATAACGTTTGGTTGGTTATAGGTCTTGTGAGCTTGACATTCCTTGGCCAGACATCCAGGGTTTCCACAGTTGAAACAAACGCCATGATCATTGTTCGTCGTTTCGAGTTGTCCTTGTAGTAGGGTTGACCTTGGTAGTGTAGCAGGTTGTGACTTGAGTGGTCTCTAAGCGATTCTGAATGGGTGATATGGAGGTGTCTAAACAACTCGTCTCCATAGTCATTTGTGCTAGTGTTGTCCGCGGTCTTCCATAAGTCTTGTATTAGTCTTCCAAATATACCAGTGGGATCGATCTCCTTAGGTATTATGTTGCTTAGCCTTCTGGACTGGTCCTCAATTGTTTGAGATGATTCATCCATTACAGAGATCGAGAAGATTCTTGCATTCCTACATATGAGTTAATGACTATAAGGTTTCTATCATACCTTATGCAAAGCAATCATAAACCTGTTATATTTCACATTATGGTTATCATCATAATCCTGGTAGCTAGAATACGATGATTGGAACGATTGAACAGATTAACCCAAAATGAAGCCGAATCCGAAAAGGCATATGAATCCTCACAGATAGAAGTATAATAGTAGAATAATGTGATCCATTCAAGAATAAAATGTAAATCTAACAATAATTGGATGACTGATTACTATGGAAGTAATCGTAGTATCTTAAGATTTGTAGGAAATGAATGTAACTGATGGCATAAGGCCTTCAATGAATGAAATAAGAATTAGGTATTTCATAAGTGAAATAGTCCAAACAAAACCCTACTGATAAAGAATAAGGTAGCAACTGAGAGAGACAATAAGAGGTCAAGATGTACAGAGAGTACAACATTTTTGAGTTCCTAACAAGAACAAGAACAGAGAACTCATTTAGAATTATTTCAAATGTAATGAACTTGTAAGAATTTGTTCAAGGGAAAATAAGTCAAAAAGAATAACCTTGCAGTATTAGTAATCAAATTTATTTAGAATAATCTCAAAGGCAATGAACTTTCAAGATTTTAGTTCAAAGAATAATAAGTCAAAAGAATGACTTTCCAGTACTAGTGATAGAACTTGTTCTCAAAAGAATTTGTCAAGAATCGGATGATCAAGGTACATACTCAAGATTGTCGACTGGGGAATTTCAAAAAAATTCAAGGAAATGAGTTACTTATCAAGGAGTGTATCACAATAATTATTGACGGTAATCGGAGCCACTTTACAAAATATATAGATACCATTTTCAGAAGAAATGGTCATTAGAATAGAAGGCATCGATTTACTCAAAAGGAGTAGAATGAGTAGAAAGGATATGAGCTTTCTATGGTACTCGCCTACCATATCTAAGGTAAAGTTTGCCTCTCTTAATATCTATTACGGGTCCTCTAAGAACTCCTCCTCAGGGTCCTCTTCCTCCTCCTCGATGTCAACTGGATCTACTTCGTGGTTCTACTCAGGCATCAGTATCATCTTGACCCCGTCAACTGGTGGTGCTAGATGGTCGTGTACATCATCCCCTGCTCTCTGAAGATCTTCTGCTGGGTCAGCCTCCTCGATTGGCTCGTCGTCGCTACTTGCCGGATCGTCCTCAATTGTTAGGTCATCATCGTCATCTGTGTCATCACCATTAGATGGGTCGTCTGCTGAGTGGTCACTGCCTGCAGAATCCTCTCCACTAGCTATGTCGTCGTCGCTATCTATATCCATGGGATCTGAATCGGCATCTGGCTCTGGTATGGGCTCGGGTGAGAATGGTGGTGCTGGTGCGGCCATGATAATCGGGAAGAGTTTGTCCTGAGTCATGCTGATAAGCTCCTGGTGAATAAGTATGGTAGTCTCTGAAGCATGGATCGACTTGAGCTGAACTTGATCCAGATACTGCAATGAATCGGTAAGCACAGCTCTCTACATGTCCTCCTCCAAGATATGCCTTGCCCTCTGGCACATCCGTTGTCGATATAGTACAGGGTCGGCAGGCTGGATACGATCGTCGCGATTATAGTGACCTCCGAAATCATCGTGAACGAAGATCGACTCCATAGTCATGCAAGAGGAGCTAACTTAGTGTCAGTACTAATACGAGGTAAATCTTAGGCTGATAACTTAAGGTGTAAGACAATCAGTGAGCGCGTCTAAACCTAAAGCTCTGAGACCAAAAATCCCTGTCACGCCCCGAAGTACCAAAAATAGGGAAAAATAAATTTCCTTTATGGGTTCGTAGGCACGTGACTGGTTGTGAATGTCACCTGGTTGTCCACAAATGCTTAAAACAATAATATAATACGGGAAAATGACTAAGTGCAGCGGAAGCAAGAATCTAGACATTCAAGTCTTACATGATTAGTATATTACATACTAAAAGATATCCAAAAGATAGATATTACAAGTTCAACTAAGCTATTACATCATTATACATATTAATAATAGAACTATGATAAAAGAAAAACTCCAAGATCTTCAGCTGGCAAAACCATAGCCTTCCTCGTAGTAATCTTCACCAGCATAGTCTTTAGTAGTAAAGTCCGTATCTTGATCATAGCCAGCTCCGTCTGGACCTACAAAGGCTAGACATGGAAGGTCCAGCGGCATGAGAAGCCATTAACGGTTAAGCTAAGTGAGGGTCCCCTTAAGGTTACCACCACCAAGGTAAGTTATTCATCATCTCTTCTTATTTCTCGAAACCATATCTCGTTCATCATTTCTTATTCTCGATACTATGTCTCGTTCGTCTTTTCTTATTCTCAAAACCATGTCTTATTTAAACCCAATCATTCCCTTTGAAACTTAACCCAGAACTGAACTAACCAATGACATTGACTGAAAGAAGACTTAACTCTAAATGCATTTATTGGTCAAGAAAGAACAACACTCAATAATGAATAGTTAACTGATCGGAGATGAATAGTTGCCGTTTATAGTTCTAAAAATACGCTTTGTTAGCCCATTTCATGTAGTTATTAGTTATTTTTTAATAAGTATTCTAAATTTTGTAGGATTTGGAGCTTTAACTTGATAATGCACAAAAATCCAATGATTAGTGGCTTTGGAAGTCATTCTGGGCTCAAACGGTGATTCCGGTGAAAGCTGAATGCAGTAGCAGTCTCGAAAAATTGCATTTTTGATAAAGAATACTTTGGATTTGAGAAATGTCTCCTGAGATATAAAATGTAGATCTTCGAGTTATGGACGCGTGGCTTCAAAAGACGAGTCAATCCGAGTTTCGAGCAAAGAGTTATCGCAATTCTACGAAAGTCGCGCAGTGCAACGAAAAGGACCTCGCGCGACCGGGCCGCGCGAGCGACCTTTGAAAAAACCAAAAATGCGTATTTTATTAAATTAAAGTGCCCAGCGAAGGTGGTTTGTGCATATGACGTCCAGAAACGTAAATATAGCTGTTTTAGTGCGATTTGGCTTAGGTAAGCTTCCTAAATCCTTCCAAACTCTATGTAAATCCTATTCTAAATCAATTTTGTGGTTACACATCATTACACAACATTATACACAGCCATATACACAAAAACTCCAGCCATTGAAGAGAGGAAAACAAGGAGAAGAAGAAGAAGATTAAGGATTTCCATGGCCTCCTCCATCAACCTCTTGTCGTTCATCAATTCTATGGCCAACTAAACCTAGATCTAGGGTTTCAATGAAACCCTAGCCAAGTAATAGGGTTTTATTTATGTTTTTATTTTAGTTTTATTATGTATGGATGACAGTTACATGTTTAGAGGATTTTTATAAATAAATCGTACTTCTATTGATTAAATCATTACTTTCAAAGTTTATTCTTGTCTTAGATCTATTTTGACTGTGATGTGCTCAATGATCTATATTTGCTGTGCTTGTATAGATTGTTTACATGTAATGGTGCTTAAATTGAATTGTGCTATCAAGTATCCGAATAGTCCATGCCTAGATTAGACGGATTATACCACAACCCTAGTTTAGTATGGGATAATTCGTGCTAACCGAAGATGGATTATGTTGGTGCTTGAACCATAGTTATTTTCTTGACGGAGGAATTGGGCTTGTAGCTACAATTCTCCATTATCATCCAACTTAATAGCCTAAAGTAATTCATAAATATTCCTATTATGAAGCTAGTGGTGGATCTGCAATCCTAGGTTCTCTTAAACATATTTATAACAACACTTTTAAATCACTTTCATAATTTAGATTTAATTTTATTGTTCTTCGTTTAATTAAATTCAAAATCAAAATCTCATTTTTCTTAATCAACTAAATTTAGGTTTTAAAATTAAAGCGCGGTAGTTAATCAATCTCTGTGGGTTCGACCTTTACTTCCACACTGCAAATCTTTTGAAATTAAAGCACAAATAAGCATACTTTTATATCTTGATATTGACAACATCAATTTTTGGCGCCGTTGCCGGGGATTGCAAATTATTACATTTAGTTTTAGAATCTTAGTTTAGTAAATTCATAAATATTAGATTAGGTTTTCTTTTCTTATTTTTCGTTTTATTTTGAGTTACTAACTTTTCTTTTTATTTTGTAGTTTCTCGAGTCGTCAAAATTCTAACGTTTTCGGGAGGAATAGCTTAGCGCATCAAAGGAGCTTACGCGAAAAAATTAAAAAAATTAAAAAAATTGCTTCTTTTGAAATTCGCTTTAAACCACTGTAAGTCAGGGCGCTATGACGCACTATTTGCATTAGTTTAGGGTTAATTGCACTGCATTAGCTAGGAAACCCGGGGGGCTGGGCTTGACGCGGTCATTGCATTACAGGATAATATTCATGCATCACTGTAGTTGAGTGATTGTTATCTTAGTTGCGTGATTGCTATTTGTTTTTTTTTTTTTATTTGAGTCAGTGTTTGTTTTTAGTTTATTTTCTTTTTAGTTTATGTTTGGTACACGTTCAAATAAACCTGAATTAAAATATTTTGATCTTGAACTTGAATGTACCCTTAGAATTAGTAAGTCTTCAACCCAAGCTCCGAGAGCTCAGTTGGAAATAGACGACGATTCGACTCCAAAACCATCGTCGTTGTTTGAGGCCGAAATTCAAAGTACCCTTAAACGGTTAAGGAGAACTCGAACTTTTAAAATAGAACCTATTCCAATGGCCAACATTGGAAATAACGTAAATAATATGAATAATCTTAATATACCGCCACCACCTCCGCTTAAAGATTACTTTATTCCTACGACTTATACGCCACAAGCATGTATTGATTTACCGGAGGCGACGGCATCTCACTTTGAGATAAAGTGGTCTATCATCTCGCTACTTCCATCTTTCCATGGCCGTCTAAATGAAGATCCATATCAACACTTAGGAGATTTTCAGGATATATGCTCTACTTTAAAAATTCAAAACTTAACTGATGATGAATTGAAATTGCGGCTCTTTCCATTCTCTTTAAAAGATAAAGCTAAATACTGGCTCCAATCTTTGGAGCCAAATACAATTAGAACATGGAAAGCCTTACACATCGCATTTTTACAAAAGTTTTTTCCTATTATGCGTACGAATCAGATAAGGAAATCTATAACAAATTTTGTGATGCAAGATGGGGAAACGCTTTATGATACTTTGGAGAAGTTTAAAGAATTATTACGCTCGTGTCCACATCATCAGGTTCCTAAGTGGCAGTTGGTACAGGTCTTTTATGAGGGACTAATTCCCTCAGTCCGTAATACCGTCGACGCTGTTTGTGCGGGTACCTTCCTACACAAAAGTGCCGACGAGGCCTGGAAAATCTTTGAAACATTAAGCGAGAATTCGATGCATCAGGCTGTGTCAGTACGTTCTGAGGGATATCATTCACAACCTAAGAGAGAGGTAAAGTTCGAGTCAAGTCATTCAATTGAAATAAAAGAACTATCGAAAAAACTTGACCAACTTTTAACAATGAACCAAACGACAGCCCCACTCGCTCACGAAATTTGTGCATTATGTTCTGATCTGTCACATTCTATTTTAGCATGTCCATCGGCGAGTCAATTTTCAGAATTCATGGAGCAACACATTAATTCTATTCAAAAATACCCACGAAATAATTATAATTCGACTACTAATAATCCGGACGCGCCATGGAGAAACCATCCTAATTTTTCATGGAAAAATAATAATAATAATAATAATAATAATAATGAGATGAGTAATTTCCCTAACGCTTATAGACCTCAACAATGTCAATACCAACAACCTCCTCCTCCACCTCCACGTAATAATGCATTTGAGGAGAAGGTGTTGGCCTCACTTGAAAGTTTTGGTCCGGTGATCCAGTTAGTACATTCCCACACTCAGTCCATTGCAAAACTGGAGTCCCAAGTGGGACAAATAGTTAACATGGTAAATCGTTTAACCGAGAGTAAGTTGCCAAGTCAACCTATTCCGAACCCTAAGGGACAATACGAGGTGGGTGGTACGAGTGAGCAAGTGAACGCTGTGTCAACTAGGACGACTATTCGAGAGGAAGAAGTTGTTGAGATTCCGAGGGAGGTTATGAGGGATGCAAACGTTAACTCGAATAAAGAGAGGGGTGAGGATGTGAATCAAAGTAGAAAAGAAAAAGAATCGGTCCCAACTAATATTATTCCAAAACTACATTTTCCACCTAATGTTGAGGGACCGTCACATTTGTCTAAGAAAGGGTCAAAAGCTGAAGATATACTCGAGGTGTTTAAACAAGTTAAAATTAATAATCCATTCCTCGATGCTATAAAACAAATTCCCGCTTACGCTAAATGTCTTAAAGACCTATGTACTCAAAAACGTAAATTGCGTAGTCATACTCCAAAAAAGGTCTTTCTCACGAAAAAAATAAGTTCTATTTTCCAACACGCTACTCCGAAGTATAAAGATCCAGGTACGCCTACAATTTCATGTGTCATAGGTGACACTATCATCCATAGGGCTCTCCTTGACTTAGGAGCTAGTGTTAATCTCTTACCTTATCACGTTTATAAACAACTAGGTTTAGGTGAACTTAAACCTACGGCCGCTACTATTCAATTAGCGGATCGTTCTGTTAAAATCCCTAGAGGAATCGTCGAGGTCATTTTAGTTAAAGTTGACAAATGCTATTATCCTGTTGATTTCATGGTCCTTGATACTGAACCCGTACTAGATGCTAGGAAGCACACTCCTGTCATTCTAGGTCGTCCATTCTTAGCAACCGCTAACGCTCGTGTTAACTGTAGGACGGGGGTAATGAAAGTATCATTAGGGAATATGAATTTAAAATTGAATGTTTTCAACGCTATTGATCAACCTCCTAAAGACGACGATTACCTATGTGAGGCGGAGAGTGAGGTACGACGGAATATTGAACCTAATATAGGAATAAATACGTGTGAGAAAAATATTATGGTTAGTGATAAGCGGACGAATTTGAATAATTTAGATCCTAATGACGAATTTACTCAAAAGGCGAAGAATCGATTTGAAACCGAAAAGGATGAACCGTCAAATGAATTAATCCAAAGCAACATTATTTCTGCTTACCACCGAGCTCTTCCTGATATCCTTAGGGTTACACAGTCCGATTTACGGCCTCCATAAATCTTGAGCTGGAATGGTCTAGCTAAAGACGTAAAAGATAGCGCTTCTTGGGAGGCAACCCAAGCTTTAATGCGTTCATTTCTTTGATTTTTGCATGTTTTTGGGTCGTTTTGGTCTATTTTTGAGTTTTTTGAACAGGTTTAGGGGTTGGGGATAATTTATTTTGAACTTATATACATTTTTATACTAAAAAAGAGGAAAAGACCACAGTCGCGAGCGTGACCCGCTCGCGCGACAGGTCGCTCGCGCGGTCCTCTCTCGCGAGATTCCCCCATAGACAAAATATTTCAAGTTTTTTTTATATATGTAGCCTCAGTATCACCTCGCGGCACAATTCGCGCACGCGAGGGGGTTCGCTCGAGCGGTCCGCTCACGCGATCTGAGGACTTAGAAATTTTTCTTTTATAAAACGTAAAACAAGCTTCTGCTTAAACTCGCGGAAGGATTCGCGCGCGCGAGGCGCACTCGCGCGAGGTAGGGTTTTCTGGTTTTTCTCCTTTGTTTTCTTCCCTCCTCTCTCCATACCTGGTCAGTGTTTTTTTATACTTTCTGTTTGTTCTTTTAGCCCTGTTTAGGTTCGTCTGTCTTTGTTTTTATAAGTTCTGTTTGTTTCTTTTATTTTTATTGAGTCTCTTGATTATAGTTTAGATTCTATTATTCTATTTTAAAAATAATAATAATAATAATAAAAATAAAATATAAAATATAAAATAAAAAAAAATCTAAATATTTAGATGTTATTGTTATTATTCTGTTCTTTTATTTTCTATTGTAAAGTATTACCAGGTGATTAGTAGCTTCGTTTGGAGCCTGATTGAACTTTGATTCCATATTATTATACGTTCACCTGGTTTGTGTTTGCCGAGATTGAGGTAATATCGTTCCTTTCTTACCTACTCTCTGTTCTTTCGTTTTATTGTTTCATTGGGGACAATGAAAGGTTTAGGTTTGGGGGTATGCACACACATGCACATTATTATGCACTAATTTTTAAAAAAAAAAAAAATTCAATTCTTGTGCTTAAATAAACAATGTTACCGACGTTTTTGCAATCTTGATTTGATACTTCTTGTTATGTAACTCTGATTGTTATAGAATGGTAAACAAGAGAAGATGTGATTAAACATTTGTTGAAGTCATGATATGATGTAATGTTTAAGTTATGTATTGTTTGAATCATAGTTTTATATCATAGATTTGCACATAAACCTATGCACTGCATGTAGTCGCTTGAATATATGTTTGATGTGAACTATAATATGATTCAGATTTCTAGATAACACAAGGTGGAGACTAGACCCTGTGAGCTTTTGAGCCTATCTTTTCTGTTTTGAGGGTTATAAATACACATTGTGTTTGTCGAATTTCATTGAAATAGCGCATCTACTTGTTGTTTAGTCTCATTATTCTTGTTTTGGTTGATAAGTCAAGTTAAAATATTTGTTACCATGCTAAATAATCTTCCGTTGTAAACATTAAACAACCATATGACCATAGGAGATGATTTTTAGGCCTTCTTTGTTTACTGACCGATAAATGATAAAAATTTCCTTAGTTCGCCCTTTGAGCCGTTAAAATGCCATTTCTTTCTTTAATTACCATTATCCTTGTTTTTGCTCCGACTTGACAAACTTGGAGTTCACCACTGAGAGATTTGTCACCTTTTAGTGGTGTTAAGGCAATGTGTGATTGGGAAGAAGAAGACAAGATGCTATTGGGGTAGTTGCTTAGAAATCAATGAATAATCATCCGACAAGCAAGAATTAAGAAAAAAAAAAGGTTGAAAAAAAAAGAAGAAAAAAAAAATTGAAAAGAAAAATCAAAAGAAGAGAATGAAATGATGAAGTTGGTGGAAGAGCGAATGAAAGAAATCGAACATGCCTTACAATGCCATTCTAAAACTACCTAATGAATCCTTTCTATCCTTTTCCATTGTCTGAGCCACATTACAACCTTTGAAAAGTTCTATTTGATCCTAGGAAACATGGTTTGGATATGAAAACGATGGGAGGGGGATTAAAACATAGTAATGATTAATTTTTCTTGATTATTGGCATCGTATCCATGAGACTACTGTTCTTTCGTGTCATGCGTCTTGTTCGAGTCATATGTGAGCATTTCTCGTTTTGAAAACATATTTCCTTTACTCACATATTTTAGAAAAAATTACACCTGTTTCTGAGTGTTTCATTTTAGAGTGTAATTGACATTGTGAGATTCGTAGTCGAGACACAGTTAAATGGTTATCCGAGTTATATTCCAAGTTCATGACATGCGCGTGTTCATTTGACTACCACATCACACACGTGCAATTTTATGAGAAACTCTATTGATTTATACGATGCATGTGCTTGAGATTGTTTTTTTTATGATTTAGAAGGAAAGAAAGAGAAGAAGAAAGAGAGAATAGACAGACAGAGAAGAGAAGAGAGAGGGGACCTCCATTGAAGCTCCAAGCTTCAATACAGATTGCTCTACAAACTCTTAGAGACAATAGTATGCAAAATTCAGCAAGTGTGAATTCTGGTTTTAGGAAGTCAAATTCTTGGGACATGTGATATCACAGGTTGGAATTTCTGTAGACTCATCTAAGATCAATGCATTCTTGAGCTAGAATAGAGCGATAAATGCGACTGAAGTTAGGAGTTTTCTTGGATTGGCTGGATATTACCAGAGATTTGTGGAAGGATTCTCCAAGATTGCAGGACCGTTGAAAAGCATGACAAGGAAGGAGATGAAGTATGAATGGACTGATAAACATGAGGATGCATTTTGGGAAGTAAAGAAGGGACTAACCTCAGCACCTATACTTGTGATACCTAAGAGTGGTGAACGATTCATAATCTATAGTGACGAATCACACCAAGGACTTGGTTGTGTGCTAATACAAGATTGAAATGTTATTGCATACAGATCAAGACAGCTGAAGCCGCATGAGAAAAGTTATCCAATGCATGACTTAGAACTAGCTGCGATCGTATTTGCTTTACAGATTTGGAGACAATACTTGTATGGAGAGAAGTTTGACTTATTCTCATATCACAAGAATTTACAGTACCTGTTCTATCAGAAGGAGTTGAACATGTGACAATGAAGATAGATGGAACTACTCAAGGACTACTATTTCGCTTTGTAATACCATTCGGGTAAAGTAAATGCTGTAGCTGATACTTTGAGCCAAAGGCCCTACCTTTTGATTTCTTTAATTTTGATTAGAGAAAGGCGAGCATTGAAGACATTAGCTGGATTCAACCTCCAATCAGCGGAATCAGGATAAGGACAACACTTTGGATGTCTTATCGTGCAACCGACTCTCATCAGCCGCATCTTGGAAGCTCAACAATCAAATAAGGATTTGAAACTATGGTTTGCTAAGATGTCCGCAAAGGAACCATAAATATGGAGTATCAATACAGATGGAGCATTGAGATGTAAAGGTAGACTTTGCGTACCAAATGACGGTAGTCTCAGAAAGGATATTTTGGATGACGCACACAAGTCAAGGATAACTATGCACCCCAGAGGAAACAAGATGTATAAGGACTTGAAGAGAAATTTTTGGTGGGAAGGAATAAAGCGAGAATTGGCCGAGTATGTATCACAATGTCTTGTTTACAAGCAAGTGAAGGTAGAACATCAAAAACCACCTGGACTGCTACAACTGTTACCAATTCCCTAATGGAAAGGAGAACACATCACCATGGATTTCGTGGTTGATTTTCGAGAATATCAGCAAAATCATGACGCTATTTGGTTAATAGTGAAGTCAGTGCATTTCATCGCTTACAGCATAACGTACCCAGTTGAACGGTTGAGCCAGATGTATCTACTACAAGTTGTGCGACTGCACACTGTACCTATCTCAATAGTATTAGATTGAGATTCGTGCTTCACCGTAGAATTTTAGAAGAGCCTTTAGACAACAATGGGAACTTCACTGAACTTGAGTTTAGCCTTTCATCCACAGATAGACGGTCAAACAGAACGAGTCAATCAAGTGATGGAAGGTATGTTGCGAGGCTGTGTCATTGAATTCGAGAGTGTTGGGTTTGTGCCCTCAAACCATTACTTTATGTATGAGACATTAGCATTATAATATATTGATATCAACTTTACATTTCATTGTGTATGTTTCTTTCATGAGATGATTGTTTTATCCTTAAGTATCATAGTAAGCAATTCGTGTGTGTATGAGATACACACTAGTGAGATACGAATTACTATTCTTTAATACTTAGAATATGTCACAGTGGATGATGAGACTGGATACCTCATCAGGTCTACACTGTAGCATAATTAACTACCATTGGATGGAGTGATTAATCTCAATCACTAGAGTGTAGCTCTTAGTTGATATGCTAGTGCTTATAGTGCATTGACGGACCTGAGCTTTCCTATTGACGCTTAAGGCTGTCAACAGTCAATAGGAACTCATAACTTGTATAAGGTACGTGTTCTCAATCTTGAGATGATTATGAACACAGACTATGGATATGGCTGCTTTGACTTACCAATCAGTGAGGTCTATAGAAGATCAACACCTGCGTATCTTGGGTATGTCATGTCCACAGGGTTGTGAACATATATTGTCAAGATAGAATCTACCCTCTGATTCAGAGTAAGCATTCCCTTGAGAATGTCACCAAGTTGATTACTGAGTACTGCAGTCTTGTTGATAAGAGTTATCAACATGTTTGGTAATCATGAGTAGTGAATGGGACTCAAGGAATACAAGAAGTAATCATGATTCAGGTTGACAGTAACAGTTATCCGACTACCTGAATATGATTACGAATGCTGACGGTAGAGGGACATTAGTACACCATACAAGTCTAGTTATCGCTTCGGATATGTTCTTTTGCGTTGGAGTTCAGTTATCGTTTTATAGTGGAATAAACGTTAACTGACCAGTTAGTTAGTTTACTGATCAAAGAGTTTAGTCATGGTAATTAACAAACTGGTCTGAGCCAACAATAAAGAGCCTAGGAGGTCCCACTCTTAGCTCCGCTAGGATGCTTGGAAAGACACTTGAGGAAGCTGTTAAGACAGGTTCGATCGATCGAAGTATGTTCGATCGATTGAAGTCATCAGGTTCGATCGATCGAGAATGGTTCGATCGATCGAAGGTTCGATCGATCGAACTCACTTCGATCGATCGAAGTCTAGGTCGGTTCTGGAAATCTATAAATAGGACAGCTGCGTTCTGGAAGAATTGATCGTCGTTTTTATACGCAGAAGCTGCAGAAACTATCATAGTCTTCCCAAAACCTTCATATCCTCTCTATTAGGGTTCCCACCAACCCTAGTCTTTCCGGCAGGCATCCGCAGGAGTCATAAGGGTGAAGATCATCTAGTGGAGGTTGCTGGAAGTTAGAGTTTCAGAATTGGGTTCAAGACACTAAGGTATAATTCTTGCACCCCCTTGTACGCATCTATGGAATTGACGAGTAGTAGATCCTGGAATATCAAAAGTTTGATAACTTAACCTATTTCTGCTGCGCGTTTAAACTCTAACTTTAAACCACTTTTTCCTACAATTGGTATCAGAGCCACGCTCGTTTGGATCTATAGATGCGTTTTGGAACCCTAGTTTTGATTTGCATGTTGATTTTAGAACTGTTTTCGAAATTGCATCGTCACAGTTCTGTTTCTGCAGTGTTATCGCAGCAGAATACAAAACTGTGATTGCATAGGATGCAAGGTGGGTTCGATCGATCGAACTTGTTTCGATCGATCGAACATTCTGGTTTCGATCGATCGAACTAGTTTCGATCGATCGAAGCCTTCTGGTGTTCGATCGATCAAATAGTGTTAGATCGATCGAGACAGATTCTCTGTCCAGGTGTTCTGTTCACAGTTATAAAGTTTTTTTAAATTATACTTTAATCTTAAATTATTTCTGTAAAATTTTTAAATCATTCTGTGAAACAGAATGTTCAAGCGATTGAACAGTGTTCAATCGATCGAAGGTTCGAGCGATCGAACAGTCTTCGATCGATCGAACTGTGACAGAGAAGTAAGATGTTGTTTTAAGTTCTAATTCAGTATGTAAAGTGTTTATATATTGTGTGAATCAATTAAGTGTTTCAATAGTTACATATATTTGTTATGTATGTGTGGATGCGTGTACGACTAACCCTTTTGCAGCAAAATTAGTCGCTATCTCCCATGGCACCAAGTCGTTTAAATATTTGTATTGTTTGAGATTGGTGCATGTTGTAATTTATTAATGGTTTGGTTTTAAGGCGTATGTAAAGGGCGCTGCGACTTCAATCCTACAAAAAGGAAAGTCGCACCGGTTTCCCTAGCCTTTTATTTCTTTTTTTGCTATTCCTTTTTCTAGATAAATTGTAAGCTTCAAAAGAAGCATAGGTCCAATGTAATAGAATTAGAAATTCCATGAAGATGGAGCAAGGAGCCGTTGTCCATAAAGATGGAGCCGGAGGCGACCAAACCAAGAAGGTGGATCTATGGAAATAGAGCCATGGGAGATAGAGGCATTGTTTGAATGCCTATATTTCATTTTAGTTTTTTGTTTTATGTGCTTGTTTTGTGATTGGCGTATAATACATTGTTGCATGCACTTAAAACAAGTTTTCCAAAATAAAATTCAAAAACCGTTTTCAACACATTAGTAAACATTGGATGTTTATGGGTAGTGTGTGGAAACATTTTTTCAAAAGCAAAATCCTTAATTTACTAAATCTAGTGGGAGAGGGTCTTATCAAATAACACCCACGATCTTCCATTAACGGTTCATTGTAAGATGAGTAGTGTATTCTGTGTCACCTCGCCAGGGGTGATCATTCCATACGGAGGGTACGCTGCTCATTGGTTACTAGATGTGAACTTCCTATGGATAGGATCAATCAGACGTGTTAGAGGGTGACCACCACACGGAGGCGCTACTTGAGACGGTTGTGATTGGATCCTAGTTAATGGTACACACTAGCTAAGCTATGGATAAGGGATCCCACACGGGGCATTATTCAGAAACTTAGAGATCAAATAGGTTCGGGAGTCATGGCTATTTTGCAAGAGTTGCATAGCGGATAAGTCATGATAAATCGAAAGATCGAACATTGACCACCACACGGAGGCTTTATTCTTTCGTTTTGATATTCCGGCGACTTTGTTTTTAAATAAGAGTTTTAAGGATTCTTTTATTTCAAACTGTCAATTCTGATATCCATATTTATTTTGTTTGTTTGATTTTCAGTAATCATAATGTCTGGATCTGCATTTAGTCCACTTGCTACCATACTCACTCAAAACAAGTTAACTGGAAATAACTACACTGAATGGAAACGTAACCTTGACATCGTTTTAACTGCGGAGGATCACATATATGTCCTCACCACCCCAAGCCCTGAAGAACCCGCGGCAAATGCTTCGGCAGCTGCCAGACGCGAGTTCGACAAATGGAAGAAGTCGAATGGAATGGCCCGTTGTTACATTCTGGTCTCAATGGCTGGTGTGTTACAACACCAATTCCAATCGAACGATTCTGCCAGTGACATTATCACATCCCTGAAAAAGATGTTTGGGGAGCATGGCAGGCCTGCCAGACAGGTAGCCATGCAGAAGATAATGAGTGCAAAGATGTCGGAAGGTACTCCAGTCAAAGAACATGTTTTAAAAATTATTGGTTATTTAAACGAACTGGAGACCTTGGGAGCCAACATCGATGCACAGACCCAAGTTGATATGATCCTCAACTCGCTGTCGCCATCATTCGCTCAATTCAAACTTAACTATAATATGAATCAAATGGATTTTTCAATGAGCGAATTAATGAGTTCTTTACTGGCAGCAGAAGGGGTGATCAAACCTGGGGGCAGCATTTTAAACGTTGAGAAAAGCGCTTCTTCTTCCCGATCTACACCGAAAGGTAAGAAAGGAAAGAAGAAGGCTGGCACTGGTGGTTCAAGTGTTGGACCGGTCCCTAAGATTGCGAAATCTAAGGGAAAAGGTAAGGGCAAAGGGAAGGTGGGTGGCCAAGGCAAAGGAAAGTGTTTCCAATGCGGTGAGAAGGGCCACTGGAAGAGGAACTGTCCAGAATTCTTAGCTACAAGAGTTCAAGGTATGATTGAATCACATGTGATTGAAGTAAGTTTTATTACGGATACTTCAAACACTTGGTGCATTGATTCTGGTGCGACTAACCATATCTGTAATTCATTGCAAGGGTTCAGATCAACCAGGAAATGCAGTGATGGGGAGATCGTGCTTACTCTAGGTTCTAGCGCAACCGTATCTGCGGTTGCTATAGGAGTCGTAGTTTTAGAATTTTCAGACAATAAAGTTTTGATTTTATCAGATGTACTTTACGTCCCTTTAATGAGACGTAATTTAATTTCAGTTTCTAATTTAACGAATAATGGTTATTCCTTTCATTTTGGAACTGAAGTTGTCATTAAAAGAAGCAGTTCTTTTATATGTTCTGGTGTTAAATCAAATGGTTTGTATGTGATTACTCCCAATATTTCAAAAGATTCTTGTTTGGAACTTAATAACTCAGTGGTAACTTTACCATCTAAAAGAAAGGAACCTTCCACTAATCCAACAAGGCTTTGGCATATGAGGCTTGGCCATATCAATCTGAATAGGATTGGCAGACTAGTCAAAGAAGGGGTCTTAGGCGATTTGGTTCTCGAACCAATGGAAGTCTGCGAGTCTTGTTTGGAGGGTAAGACGACCAAAAGGCCCTTTCCTGCAAAGGGCAATAGGACCAATGCATTGTTGGAATTAGTTCATACTGATGTGTGTGGACCAATAAATATTAGAGCAAGGGGTGGTTATGAGTATTTCATAACATTTATCGATGACCACTCTAGGTATGGATATGTGTACCTAATGCAGCACAAGTCTGAAGCCTTTGAAAAGTTCAAAGAGTTTAGGGCTGAAGTGGAGAAGCAATCGGGCACACATATCAAGGCCATTCGATCTGATCGAGGTGGCAAGTACCTCTCTAATGAGTTTATTGATCACCTCGTACAGAATGGGATTCTGTCACAGTTGACTGCACCTGGTACGCCTCAGCAGAACGGTGTAGCGGAGAGAAGGAATCGGACTCTTTTAGACATGACTAGGTCGATGATGAGTTATTCAGAGTTGCCATTATTCCTTTGGGGTTATGCTTTGGAAACCGCTGCATACATACTAAATCTAGTACCAAGCAAATCTGTTCCCAGGACACCACAAGAGATGTGGATTGGGCGCAAGCCTTCTTTGCAACATCTCCGGATATGGGGGTGTCCGGCACATGTGTTCAAAGGAAAGATGAGCAAGTTGGATTCTAGATCGGAAGTATGTTACTTTGTAGGGTATCCAAAGGGTACTTATGGATGGTATTTTTATGATCCAAGAGAACAGAAAGTGTTTGTTAGTACAAATGTTGTTTTCTTGGAGGATGATTATATCATGAACCATAAACCTAAGGGAAGGATAGATCTTAGAGAGATAGAAGGAGAGCCCTCTGTCCAACCCGCAGTTGATAACGATGAAAATCAAGAAAATACCACTTCTTCACCCATTTCCGCACCGGTACCTCGTCGTAGTGGGAGGATTATCAGCCAGCCTGATAGATATATGTTCTTAGGAGAAGTTTTTGAAGCTGTCTCCATAGAATCTGAATCTGATCCTACCACTTACGAAGAGGCAATGGCTGATGTTGATTCAGTTCATTGGATTAAAGCTATGAAGGCTGAATTGGAATCTATGGATTCCAATCAGGTCTGGGATCTTGTAGAACTTCCAGCCAATATTAAACCCATTGGCTGCAAGTGGGTCTATAAGAGGAAAAGAGGATCTTATGGAAAGGTTGAGACCTTTAAGGCAAGGCTTGTGGCGAAAGGCTATACTCAGAGGGAGGGCATTGACTATGAGGAAACCTTCTCGCCGGTAGCCATGCTCAAGTCCATCAGAATACTCTTATCCATTGCTGTATGCCTAGATTATGAAATCTGGCAGATGGACGTCAAGACTGCATTCTTGAATGGTAATCTTGAGGAGGACATCTATATGCAACAACCAGAAGGGTTCATAGCTGGTCGGAAAGGTAACTTGGTATGCAAGTTGCAAAAGTCCATTTATGGGCTTAAGCAGGCATCCAGAAGTTGGAACATCCGATTTGACCAAGCGGTCAAGTCATTTGGTTTCATACAGAATCTGGATGAGCCTTGTGTATACAAGAAATGTGAAGGAAAAGTAGTGGCTTTTCTTGTGCTTTACGTTGACGACATTCTACTCATTGGGAATGATGTAGCGGCACTGTCAACGGTCAAGTTTTGGCTAGCTAGTACTTTCGATATAAAGGATCTAGGAGAGGCGAGCTATATTCTTGGGATAAAGCTCTTTCGGGATCGCAAGCGAAAGATAATGGGATTATCTCAAGCTGGTTATATCGAGAAAGTGCTAACTAGGTTTTCAATGGATAATTCGAAGAAAGGTTTGTTACCTTTCAGGCATGGTTTAGCGTTCTCCAAGAACCAGTGTCCAAAGACACAAGAGGAGAGGAATCGCATGGAAGGAATTCCCTATGCCTCGGCAGTGGGAAGTCTCATGTATGCGATGTTATGCACTAGACCAGATATCTGCTTTGCCGTTGGCATGGTTAGCAGGTATCAATCGAATCCTGGTCCAGAGCACTGGACAGCCGTTAAGCACATTCTTAAGTACTTGAGAAGAACTAAAGATTACATGCTTATGTACGGCGGTAGTGAGTTAATTCCAATAGGATACACTGACTCAGACTTTATGTCAGATAAAGATTCGAGAAAGTCGACATCCGGACATCTCTTTACCTTGGGAGGTGGTGCTGTTAGTTGGAGGAGCATTAAGCAGAAATGCATTGCAGACTCAACTACAGAAGCTGAGTATGTGGCTGCTTGTGAAGCCGCAAAGGAAGCTGTTTGGCTCAAGAAGTTCCTTATGGAACTCGAGGTGGTACCAGCGTCGCTGTCACCTATTACGCTATACTGCGATAATAGTGGGGCAGTGGCTCAGTCCAAGGAGCCAAGGAACCACGGGAAGGGAAAGCACGTAGAGCGGAAATATCACCTAATCCGAGATATAGTTCAACGTGGAGATGTGACTGTCACCAAGATTGCCACCGCTGACAATCTTGCTGATCCGTTTACAAAGGCCTTACCACAGAAGGTCTTTGATCGTCATCTAGATAGTCTAGGTCTTAGATGTAGTTCTGAATGGTTGTGAGTGCAAGTGGGAGTTTGTTGGGTTTGTGCCCTCAAACCATTACTTTATGTATGAGACATTAGCATTATAATATATTGATATCAGCTTTACATTTCATTGTGTATGTTTCTTTCATGAGATGATTGTTTTATCCTTAAGTATCATAGTAAGCAATTTGTGTGTGTATGAGATACACACTAGTGAGATACGAATTACTATTCTTTAATACTTAGAATATGTCACAGTGGATGATGAGACTGGATACCTCATCAGGTCTACACTGTAGCATAATTAACTACCATTGGATGGAGTGATTAATCTCAATCACTAGAGTGTAGCTCTTAGTTGATATGCTAGTGCTTATAGTGCATTGACGGACCTGAGCTTTCCTATTGACGCTTAAGGCTGTCAACAGTCAATAGGAACTCATAACTTGTATAAGGTACGTGTTCTCAATCTTGAGATGATTATGAACACAGACTATGGATATGGCTGCTTTGACTTACCAATCAGTGAGGTCTATAGAAGATCAACACCTGCGTATCTTGGGTATGTCATGTCCACAGGGTTGTGAACATATATTGTCAAGATAGAATCTACCCTCTGATTCAGAGTAAGCATTCCCTTGAGAATGTCACCAAGTTGATTACTGAGTACTGCAGTCTTGTTGATAAGAGTTATCAACATGTTTGGTAATCATGAGTAGTGAATGGGACTCAAGGAATACAAGAAGTAATCATGATTCAGGTTGACAGTAACAGTTATCCGACTACCTGAATATGATTACGAATGCTGACGGTAGAGGGACATTAGTACACCATACAAGTCTAGTTATCGCTTCGGATATGTTCTTTTGCGTTGGAGTTCAGTTATCGTTTTATAGTGGAATAAACGTTAACTGACCAGTTAGTTAGTTTACTGATCAAAGAGTTTAGTCATGGTAATTAACAAACTGGTCTGAGCCAACAATAAAGAGCCTAGGAGGTCCCACTCTTAGCTCCGCTAGGATGCTTGGAAAGACACTTGAGGAAGCTGTTAAGACAGGTTCGATCGATCGAAGTATGTTCGATCGATTGAAGTCATCAGGTTCGATCGATCGAGAATGGTTCGATCGATCGAAGGTCCGATCGATCGAACTCACTTCGATCGATCGAAGTCTAGGTCGGTTCTGGAAATCTATAAATAGGGCAGCTGCGTTCTGGAAGAATTGATCGTCGTTTTTATACGCAGAAGCTGCAGAAACTATCATAGTCTTCCCAAAACCTTCATATCCTCTCTATTAGGGTTCCCACCAACCCTAGTGTTTCCGGCAGGCATCCGCAGGAGTCATAAGGGTGAAGATCATCTAGTGGAGGTTGCTGGAAGTTAGAGTTTCAGAATTGGGTTCAAGACACTAAGGTATAATTCTTGCACCCCCTTGTACGCATCTATGGAATTGACGAGTAGTAGATCCTGGAATATCAAAAGTTTGATAACTTAACCTATTTCCGCTGCGCGTTTAAACTCTAACTTTAAACCACTTTTCCTACAGAGAGTTCATGGGAGACGCACCCGCTAATCGAGTTTGCCTACAACAATAGCTATCACATGAGCATAGGGATGACACCATTTGAAGCTTAATATAGAAGACCTTGCTGATCACCGCTATATTGGGCTGAAGTCAGAGATACTCAGCTACTTGGGCCTGAGATGATTCGAGAAACCAGTGAGAAGATCCAAATTATATGTGACAAGATGAAGATAGCTCAATCCAGAAACAAGAGCTATGCTGACAAGCAACAGAAAGATCTAGAGTTCACAGTTGGAGATCATGTACTACTCAAAGTTTTGCTAGTTCGAGGTATCTTCAAATTCAGACAGAAGAGAGGCAAGCCATCGTCGTGATTCATTAGACCATTCAAGATCCTAGAATGTGTTGGATAGGTAGCCTACAAACTTGCATTACCATCGAAGATGTTGGAAGTGCACAACATTTTCCACATCAGCATGTTGAGGAAGTATGGCCACAACCAGCGCACGAGATTAGTTTTAAAGATATCGAGGTAAACGAGAACGTGACATACAACGAAGGACCAGTGCATATTCTAGACCGACGAGTGAAGAAGCTCAGAAATAAAGAGATTTTACTAGTGAAGATTTAGTGGAAGAACCACGACGAAGGAGAAGCTTAATGGGAATTGGAGTCAGAGATGCGGGAAAAATTTCTATTTTTGTTTTAACCCTGCTTACTTCGGATTTCGGGGATGAAATCTTTAATAAGTGGTGGATGGTGTAATACCCTATATTTTTGTAATGTAATTATAAGAATAAGACCTTCTATTCTTCTTTTAATACTTGTATGAGTTTAGCTTTACCTTTGGTACAAACTGTATCCCAATCGATTGGAAAGTTTCCCAATCGATTGCCTTATCTTGGATACCAATCGATTGCCACCTATATCAATTGATTAGAGCATTTAATACCTAACACCAATCAATTGGAAGTAGCTGGACAGATTCTTTTGCTCTGGCTGAGGTTTGCCCACTTGAACACTTCTTCCTCTATATATACCAGCCGATTTTGGGCATTTTTCTATTTTAGAAAATAGAGAGACAGTGTGTGTGTGTGTGTGTGTGTGTGTCTTGTGTGTAGGATTTATATATCTAAACACTTATATATATACACATGTATATACCCATACATACTCACATATATACACAGATGGACTAAGACAAGAGGAAGAAGACCAAAAGAAAGAAGAAGGAAAGAAAGAGAAGAAGAAAGAGAGAAGAGGGGACCTCCATTAAAGCTCCAAGATTCAATACATACATCCAAACACACCCTTAATACTTAAGGTGAGTTCTAAACTCACCAAGTATCAATATATTGATGTTAGAACCTATTTAAATGGAGCTATGATGCTGAAAACATATTTTCCCATTTTATATATACTAGACTATCTTCACTATGAAAAAGATGAAGTCCCAATCGATTAGGACCTTTCCCAATTGATTGCCATCTTTAGGAACCTAATCGATTGCCATTTTATACAATCGATTGGCATGGATTGTGATCCAATCGATTGGACTTTTTCCCAATCGATTGTTACTATTTTTATACCAATTGATTGGTCCTCTGTCCCAATTGATTGGCAGTTGTAGAGTACTATTTTCCTTGTTTAGTTTATCTCATAAATGTTCAGTTATTTATTTACTATTCTAAACTCCCAGCATGCTATATTGTTGTAATATAGACATTACAATGAGGTAATGCAGTGTAGGATCGTAGTGATGATATCAATTTATGAATAGTGGTTGTGACGTTAGATAACGTAATAGTTGTGAATCGTTTGGAGTTATTGTTCATTTCATTTAAGGTAGTCAGACCACATGGGATTATCTTGTATTGATGTTAGAGTTGAACTTAAGTAGGTTTGTTAAGACTCAGGATTCTTGCGTGGGTGGGCCTTGGTCGATCATATGTTCTTAAAAGCGGTAGACAGATTAAGGTGTCTATGATATGCGATGAACCAGACCAGTAGCCCTAAGATCGCCATATGATCTAATCATATGTTATAGACGAAGGTGTCTATGATATGCGGTGGAATGTTATCACTAGTAGATGTCTCTAAGTCGTGGCATAGAATGATGTACTATTACTTAAAGCATTATATCCCTATAGTGCGGTGAACTGGGCATATGTTCTGAAAACCTAGGGATGGACTAATGTGGTGCCCATGACATACGGTGGACTACGCATATATTCTTAAAAGTGGTGGACGAAGCAATGGTATAGAAGTGAACTACTGTCTAGTATGTTCTCCTATCAGAATGTGTGATCGGTCTTAATTTAGTACGACGTTAGTAATCGGATAATCGGTTTGATTAAAGGAGTTACCCTCACTGAAATTTAATGGTTATCATTTATAAACTAATTCACTCAGCTTTCATTAAGCTGGCGGTGTTTATGCCGCTGGACATTTGCTCGTTACAGTGCATCCTGGTTATGACTATACAGGTGAAGGACCTACAGGCGGGGACTACTATACGATGATGATGTCCCTATAGAGGATTATCCTGACAGAGGTCAGACAGAAGAGGACTACCACACCAAGGACTACCTCTACGACAATTGAAGATTAGGCTAGATAGTAGTTTAACTATCCTTACTATTTTCTGACCCTTAATCAGGCATATGTTTTCTTGACATTGTAATTTATTATATTTGGTTCGAGACTCTGATTGCAATAGCTAGTAACTTTCTTTTAACTCTTAGTTATGTTTTAACCAGAGCCTAGATTATATTTGTGTGGTCCTTATTCTTTTCTGTTGCTTAGTACTGCATAGTGTGCATAATCATGTGACTTCACCAGTCGCCGCATTTGGACCCAAAAAAGGAAATTTATTTTTTTTCCATTCTTGCCATTCCAGAGCGTGACACATGGTGGGTTGGGAAGGCCCAGAGCCAAGGATACCGAGATTGGAGTTCCGACTATTGCTATACTGACGTCCATTGTTCTTCCGTCCTTTGTGACGGTAATTGTTCTGAGGAGCAGAACTCTAGGTTGGTGTATGTTGAGAGGCAAGGAGAGAAGATGGTTGAGGAGAAGGAGAGGGCTGGTGATGGGCTTCATAGTTTAGGAGCCTTGATCGAAGGGTGGAGAACTCTGGCAGAGAGTCAAAGCTCTCAATAGCTGTGACAAGCATGTCATAGTCAGGGCCAAGACCATAAAGAACAACATTGTCTAGATCTTTGCTGGAGATAGGTTCTCCAATGGCAGCAAGAGCATCAATAATGGATTTGGCTTCATTAAGGTAGTCTGTAATTGGCCTAGCACCATGGGCCAGACTAGTGAGTCTTTTCCGATAAAGAGAAGAATTGGCAATTGACTTTTGAGAAAAGTGATTTTGAATGAGAGTCCAAATGGTTGCTGAGGAATCACAACCAATAACAGTAGTCAGCAATATCTCTGAAAGAGTAGCAGAGATGATGCTAATAAGAGTTTTACCGACACGTAGCCAGGCAGAGTGGTCTGGGTCAATGGTGGGGCATGGGTGGGAGCCATTGACAAACCGGATTTAGTTTTGGCCATTGAGAAATGCATTAATTTGATGATACCATAAGAGAAAATTATCATCGAAAAGTTTGACTATGATAAGGTGGGTGATGGTAGGGATATTGAGTGAGGCAGCATGGGTGGTGGTAGTAGATATGGCATTGTAGAAGGGCTAATTGCAAGTTTAGAAATCATATGGGGCTGATTTGTAAATTTAACAAGGGCTGATCTGGAAATATCAAAAAGTTGGGGCCAATCTGGAAATTACAAAAAGTTTGGGGCTGATCTGGAAATGTCAGGCAGAGAGAAGTGATGGAGGTGTTGCAGCGCTTTACTGGAGAGGAAGAGAACATTGAAGAAAGCTTTGCTTGAGAAAAAGAAGGAGGTGGAGATCGGTATTAGGCTGATACTATGTAAGAAAATTATTTCTTCTATATTCTTCTCTCTTAGGGGGCCTTTATATATAGTATTTACAAGAGTCTATACAAAGAAATTAAGACCTAAAATCAAGCTTATAATTTTGCTAATTAACAATGCAGTCAATCACAATATGTACATAATTAATGTATAGTCAATCTGTATAAACCACAGCTCAATTTATGTAAATCATAGCTATAAATCTAGTCGTTCAACATATACAACTAAATGATTCCTACGATTTTGATTCTATATGTCCAAAATAATAAATCTCTACAAGCACACGCCTATTTGTGTCGCGCTGTCAATGAAACATGGATACATGATTCCCAACGCAAACATTCCATTTGGGCAAGGGCTTTAGTTGGATGCACCTGAAAGAGAACCTTTTTAACCTCATCTATGCCAATTGGTTGAAGTAGAAGTCTGATAAAATTTTCAAGCACACAATCCTTTATATAATTGCCTACTTGCTCAGCATTAGATGGCATCGCAAAGCTAAAAATCCTTCAAAGTAAGCTTGTCAGCCCTTTCAAATTAATGAGACCCATATATCCACCTGCCATGCACCTACCTTCATCGCTCTAGCTAGGTCTTCAATGTGGTTTATGTGCTTCCTCAGCAACATTCCTACGAAAGAAACTTTTTATGACCCATCCAGCTATGGACAAAAATAGGACACATGGCATGCCACCAAGGTTCATCCAATTCATTTAAAAGTCATAGCAGTGGAAAAGAAACTTAAAAACAATATTGAGTATCCAAATCCTTTGAAAACAACATCCTCCGAGTTGTAAAATTCGTATAAATTTGATACCATAATTATAATTCGAAACAAATGAATTTATGTTGAAAGGGACCCTAAAGGTACCCTAAGAACCAATCAAAACATTTAAATAATTTCTGGAAGGGGTATAAAAAGCAACGATACAAGGGTCATTTCGACCAGTCGAATGTACCCCTTCGACCGGTCGAATGACCCCTTGGCAGAATTCCCTTTGATAGCAGAATTTTGCCAAGAAATCCATGAGTTTGGATTCATTGAAACTTAACTAAAAGAAGTTTTACAACAATTTACATCATTAAGGAATCGTCCCCAATCTTTTCAATTACCAAAATATAGTTCTAACTTCCAAAATACATATTTCTACATTGAAAAAAATACTACCACATATCAATGGAGGAGATTTGTTTCGGGTGATCCCAACGGCCTCACTCTTCGCATTCTTCTTTCCTTTCTTCATACTATAATGGAGCAAATCACCATTACTTAGCTATATGTTGAGTGCACAATTCTAAAAAAATGCTTATATGACAATTCATGTTTTAAGATATCAAAACATGTTAAATTAGTCCCTAGGGAGAGTGGCACATTTCTATCTGGTAAATGAAATTGATGTCATAAAAGGCCTTCCTCTTATCATGCATCCAGGGCTGGGCCTTCTCCCCAAACCATGCACTATGCCCTAGCTAGGCCTTCTTCCAAATGAAGCACAACAACTATCGATACCATAATCCTCAAGCATCAAGGAGCTTACCCCCAGATGGAATTGCACTAAACCCCCCTTTGACCCACATCGACACATAACATGCTCATATAATCATATATACGAGATATTCATGCATTTTCACGTGCATAATTAATGGGCCAAATTAATACACAAATTTTGCCCAGATCCAAAATATCATGTCAGATATCTAAAACATGAAAATCCCTTATAAGCCATAAGTCTAGAATTCATACCTCGTGCAAACATCCTATAACTTTGAGGGATGTACTAGGGGACCGATTAAACGTTGAATCTCTGATCTCAGGTGATTCCTACAAGTATACATGTGGTGTAATACTTTGTATTTCTATAATTTATTATATGAATAAGACCTTGCATGTATTCTTCTTTTAAATACTTGTATGAGTTTAGCTTTACATTTGGTATAATCAATATCCCAATCGATTGGACTAGTTTTCCAATCGATTGCCTTATCTTGGATACCAATCGATTGGCATCCTATACCAATCGATTGGGTCATTTAATACCTAACCCCAATTGATTGTCACCCTTAACAATCTATTGACAGAAGCTATTTTGATTCCTTTGCTTTAGTTGGGGATTGGCCAGATGAACACTTACTCTTCTATATATATATGACCATTTCTATCTAATTTTTGGTTACAAAAATTAGAGGAAGAGAGGGGGAATGTTTTTTATCTGTATTTATATACATACACTCATATATATGCATATACATATACATCCATTACTCACACACATAGATGGACGGAGAAGAAGAGAAAGAGAATGAGACCAGAGCGAGAAAGAAGAAAGAAGAGAGAAGAGAGAGATAGTCAGAGGAAGGAGAGATAGAAGGAAGAGCCACCATTGAAGCTCCAAGCTTCAATACACACATCTAAACACCCCCTAGACTTCTAAGGTGAGTTTTAAACTCACTTGGTAGCATTATATTGACGATAGAGCTTGTTTAGATGAAGAAAATATGTTTAAATAATATTTTTTATATTACTAGACTGTCTTCACTGTGAAGAAGATGAAGTCCCAATCAATTGGGACTTTTCCTAATTGATTGTCATCTTTCATAACTCAATTAATTGCCATTTTATACCATTGATTGTCATTGTAGATGCCCAATCGATTGCCAAAGTTAGCAATCAATTGGTATGGATTGTGATCAATCGATTGAACTTTTTCCCAATCGATTGTTACTATTTTTATACCAATCGATTGGACCTCTGTCCTAATTGAATGGCTGTTTCAGAATATTGATATTCTTGTTTAGTTTATATTATAACTATTTAGTTGTTTATTTAATTATTTAGTAATCATGCTATACTATTATAATATAGACGTGATAATGAGATAATGCGACGTAGGATTGTAGTGACGATAAGATTAATGAATAATGGTTGTGATGTTAGATAGGGTATTGTTATGAATCTTTTGGAGTTATCGCTCATTTCATTCAATGTAGCCAGGCCACATGGGGTTGTCATGTATCGATGTTAAAGTTGAACTTAAGTAGGTATATTAAGACTTGGGAATCTTGCGTGGGTGGACCTTGGTCAATCATATGTTCTTAAAAGCGATAGACAGACGAAGGTGTCTATGACTTGTGGTGAACCGGACCAGTAACCCTAAGATAGCCAGATGATTGAATCTTATGTTCTTAAAAGCGGTAGATAGATGATGGTGTCTATAACTTACGATGGACCGTGATAACTAGTAGACGTCGCTAAGTCATAGCATTAGAATGATGTACTGTTGCTTAAAGCAATATATCTCTGTAGCGCAGTGAACTGGACATATGTTATTAAAAGCAAGGGATGGACTAATGTGGTGTCCATGACATGCAGTGGATTGTGCATATGTTCTGAAAAGTAGTGGATGAAGCAATGGTGACTCTACAGAAGTGAACTACTGTTGAGTTATTCTTCTATCATAATTTGTTGCCGGTTTTAATTTAGTAAAACATTAGTAATTGGATAATCGATTTGATTAAAGAGAAGATACCCTCAATGAACTTCAATTTTTATCGTTAATAACTTGTAGTAACTGAAGAAAAAAGTGGTTTAAAGTTAGAGTTTAAACGCGCAGCGGAAATAGGTTAAGTTATAAAACTTTTGGTATTCCAGGATCTACTACTCGTCAATTCCATAGATGCGTACATGGGGGTGCAAGAATTATACCTTAGTGTCTTGAACCCAATTCTGAAACTTTAACTTCCAGCAGCCTCCACTAGATGATCTTCACCCTTATGACTCCTGCGGATGCCTGCCGGAAAGACTAGGGTTGGTGGGAACCCTAATAGAGAGGATAGGAAGGTTTTGGGAAGACTATGATAGTTTCTGCAGCTTCTGCGTATAAAAACGACGATCACTTACTTCCAGAACGCAGCTGCCCTATTTATAGATTTCCAGAACCGACCTAGACTTCGATCGATCGAAGTGACTTCGATCGATGGAACCTTCGATCGATCGAACCATTCTCGATCGATCGAACCTGCTGACTTCAATCGATCGAACATACTTCAATCGATCGAACTTGTCTTAACAGCTTCCTCAAGTGTCTTTACAAGCATCCTAGCGGAGCTAAGAGTGGGACCTCCTAGGCTCTTTATTGTTGGCTCAGACCAGTTTGTTAATTACCATGACCAAACTCTTTGATCAGCAAACTAACAAACTGGTCAGTTAACGTTTATTCCACTATAAAACGATAATTGAACTCCAACGCAAAAGAACATATCCGAAGCGATAACTAGACTTGTATGGTGTACTAATGTCCCTCTACCGTCAGCATTCGTAATCATATTCAGGTAGTTGGATAACTGTTATTGTCAACCTGAATCATGATTACTTCTTGTATTCCTTGAGTCCCATTCACTACTCATGATTACCAAACATGTTGATAACTCTTATCAACAAGACTGCAGTACTCAGTAATCAACTTGGTGACATTCTCAAGGGAATGCTTACTCTGAATCAGAGGGTAGATTCTATCTTGACAATATATGTTCACAACCCTATGGACATGACATACCCAAGATACCCAGGTGTTGATCTTCTATAGACCTCACTGATTGGTAAGTCAAAGCAGCCATATCCATAGTCTGTGTTCATAATCATCTCAAGATTGAGAACACGTACCTTATACAAGTTATGAGTTCCTATTGACTGTTGACAGCCTTAAGCGTCAATAGGAAAGCTCAGGTCCGTCAATGCACTATAAGCACTAGCATATCAACTAAGAGCTACACTCTAGTGATTGAGATTAATCACTCCATCCAATGGTAGTTAATTATGCTACAGTGTAGACCTGATGAGGTATCCAGTCTCATCATCCACTGTGACATATTCTAAGTATCAAAGAATAGTAATTCGTATCTCACTTGTGTGTATCTCATACACACACGAATTGCTTACTATGATACTTAAGGACAAAACAATCATCTCATGAAAGAAACATACACAATGAAATGTAAAGCTGATATCCATATATTATAATGCTAATGTCTCATACATAAAGTAATGGTTTGAGGGCACAAACCCAACAAACTCCCACTTGCACTCACAACCATTCCGAACTACATCTAAGACCTAGACTATCTAGATGACGATCAAAGACCTTCTGTGGTAAGGCCTTTGTAAACGGATCAGCAAGATTGTCAGCGGTGGCAATCTTGGTGACAGTCACATCTCCACGTTGAACTATATCTCGGATTAGGTGATATTTCCGCTCTACATGCTTTCCCTTCCCGTGGTTCCTTGGCTCCATGGACTGAGCCACTGCCCCACTATTATCGCAGTATAGCGTAATAGGTGACAACGACGCTGGTACCACCTCGAGTTCCATAAGGAACTTCTTGAGCCAAACAGCTTCCTTTGCGGCTTCACAAGCAGCCACATACTCAGCTTCTGTAGTTGAGTCTGCAATGCATTTCTGCTTAATGCTCCTCCAACTAACAGCACCACCTCCCAAGGTAAAGAGATGTCCGGATGTCGACTTTCTCGAATCTTTATCTGACATAAAGTCCGAGTCAGTGTATCCTACTGGAATTAACTCACTACCGCCGTACATAAGCATGTAATCTTTAGTTCTTCTCAAGTACTTAAGAATATGCTTAACGGCTGTCCAGTGCTCTGGACCAGGATTCGATTGATACCTGCTAACCATGCCAACGGCAAAGCAGATATCTGGTCTAGTGCATAACATCGCATACATGAGACTTCCCACTACCGAGGCATAGGGAATTCCTGCCATGCGATTCCTCTCCTCTTGTGTCTTTGGACACTGGTCCTTGGAAAACGCTAAACCATGCCTGAAAGGTAACAAACCTTTCTTCGAATTATCCATTGAAAACCTAGTTAGCACTTTCTCGATATAACCAGCTTGAGATAATCCCATTATCTTTCGCTTGCGATCCCGAAAGAGCTTTATCCCAAGAATATAGCTCGCCTCTCCTAGATCCTTCATATCGAAAGTAATAGCTAGCCAAACCTTGACCGTTGACAGCGCCGCTACATCATTCCCAATGAGTAGAATGTCGTCAACGTAAAGCACAAGAAAAGCCACTACTTTCCCTTCACATTTCTTGTATACACAAGGCTCATCCAGATTCTGTATGAAACCAAACGACTTGACCGCTTGGTCAAATCGGATGTTCCAACTTCTGGATGCCTGCTTAAGCCCATAAATGGACTTTTGCAACTTGCATACCAAGTTACCTTTCCGACCAGCTATGAACCCTTCTGGTTGTTGCATATAGATGTCCTCCTCAAGATTGCCATTCAAGAATGCAGTCTTGACGTCCATCTGCCAGATTTCATAATCTAGGCATGCAGCAATGGATAAGAGTATTCTGATGGACTTGAGCATGGCTATCGGCGAGAAGGTTTCCTCATAGTCAATGCCCTCCCTCTGAGTATAGCCTTTCGCCACAAGCCTTGCCTTAAAGGTCTCAACCTTTCCATCAGATCCTCTTTTCCTCTTATAGGCCCACTTGCAGCCAATGGGTTTAATATTGGCTGGAAGTTCTACAAGATCCCAGACCTGATTGGAATCCATAGATTCCAATTCAGCCTTCATAGCTTTAATCCAATGAGCTGAATCAACATCAGCCATTGCCTCTTCATCAGTGGTAGGATCAGATTCAGATTCTATGGAGACAGCTTCAAAAACTTCTCCTAAGAACATGTATCTATCAGGCTGGCTGATAATCCTCCCACTACGACGAGGTACCGGTGCGGAAATGGGTGAAGAAGTGGTATTTTCTTGATTTTCATCGTTATCAACTACGGGTTGGACTGAGGGCTCTCCTTCTATCTCTCTAAGATTTATCCTTCCCTTAGGTTTATGGTTCATGATATAATCATCCTCCAAGAAAATAACATTTGTACTAACAAACACTTTCTGTTCTCTTGGATCATAAAAATACCATCCATAAGTACCCTTTGGATACCCTACAAAGTAACATACTTCCGATCTAGAATCCAACTTGCTCATCTTTCCTTTAAGCACATGTGCCGGACACCCCCATATCCGGAGATGTTGCAAAGAAGGCTTGCGCCCAATCCACATCTCTCGTGGTGTCCTGGGAACAGATTTGCTTGGTACTAGATTTAGTATGTATGCAGCGGTTTCCAAAGCATAACCCCAAAGGAATAATGGCAACTCTGAATAACTCATCATCGACCTAGTCATGTCTAAAAGAGTCCGATTCCTTCTCTCCGCTACACCGTTCTGCTGAGGCGTACCAGGTGCAGTCAACTGTGACAGAATCCCATTCTGTACGAGGTGATCAATAAACTCATTAGAGAGGTACTCGCCACCTTGATCAGATCGAATGGCCTTGATATGTGTGCCCGATTGCTTCTCCACTTCAGCCCTAAACTCTTTGAACTTTTCAAAGGCTTCAGACTTGTGCTGCATTAGGTACACATATCCATACCTAGAGTGGTCATCGGTAAATGTTATGAAATACTCATAACCACCCCTTGCTCTAATATTTATTGGTCCACACACATCAGTATGAACTAATTCCAACAATACATTGGTCCTATTGCCCTTTGCAGGAAAGGGCCTTTTGGTCATCTTACCCTCCAAACAAGACTCGCAGACTTCCATTGGTTCGAGAACCAAATCGCCTAAGACCCCTTCTTTGACTAGTCTGCCAATCCTATTCAGATTGATATGGCCAAGCCTCATATGCCAAAGCCTTGTTGGATTAGTGGAAGGTTCCTTTCTTTTAGATGGTAAAGTTACCACTGAGTTATTAAGTTCCAAACAAGAATCTTTTGAAATATTGGGAGTAATCACATACAAACCATTTGATTTAACACCAGAACATATAAAAGAACTGTTTCTTTTAATGACAACTTCAGTTCCAAAATGAAAGGAATAACCATTATTCGTTAAATTAGAAACTGAAATTAAATTACGTCTCATTAAAGGGACGTAAAGTACATCTGATAAAATCAAAACTTTATTGTCTGAAAATTCTAAAACTACGACTCCTATAGCAACCGCAGATACGGTTGCTCTAGAACCTAGAGTAAGCACGATCTCCCCATCACTGCATTTCCTGGTTGATCTGAACCCCTGCAATGAATTACAGATATGGTTAGTCGCACCAGAATCAATGCACCAAGTGTTTGAAGTATCCGTAATAAAACTTACTTCAATCACATGTGATTCAATCATACCTTGAACTCTTGTAGCTAAGAATTCTGGACAGTTCCTCTTCCAGTGGCCCTTCTCACCGCATTGGAAACACTTTCCTTTGCCTTGGCCACCCACCTTCCCTTTTCCCTTACCTTTTCCCTTAGATTTTGTAATCTTAGGGACCGGTCCAACACTTGAACCACCAGTGCCAGCCTTCTTCTTTCCTTTCTTACCTTTCGGTGTAGATCGGGAAGAAGAAGCGCTTTTCTCAACGTTTAAAACGCTGCCCCCAGGTTTGATCACCCCTTCTGCTGCCAGTAAAGAACTCATTAGTTCGCTCATTGAAAAATCCATTTGATTCATATTATAGTTAAGTTTGAATTGAGCGAATGATGGCGACAGCGAGTTTAGGATCATATCAACTTGGGTCTGTGCATCGATGTTGGCCCAAGGTCTCCAGTTCGTTTAAATAACCAATCATTTTTAAAACATGTTCTTTGACTGGAGTACCTTCCGACATCTTTGCACTCATTATCTTCTGCATGGCTACCTGTCTGGCAGACCTGCCATGCTCCCCAAACATCTTTTTCAGGGATGTGATAATGTCACTGGCAGAATCGTTCGATTGGAATTGGTGTTGTAACACACCAGCCATTGAGGCCAGAATGTAACAACGGGCCATTCCATTCGACTTCTTCCATTTGTCGAACTCGCGTCTGGCAGCTGCCGAAGCATTTGTCGCGGGTTCTTCAGGGCTTGGGGTGGTGAGGACATATATGTGATCCTCCGCAGTTAAAACGATGTCAAGGTTACGTTTCCATTCAGTGTAGTTATTTCCAGTTAACTTGTTTTGAGTGAGTATGGTAGCAAGTGGACTAAATGCAGATCCAGACATTATGATTACTGAAAATCAAACAAACAAAATAAATATGGATATCAGAATTGACAGTTTGAAATAAAAGAATCCTTAAAACTCTTATTTAAAAACAAAGTCGCCGGAATATCGAAACGAAAGAATAAAGCCTCCGTGTGGTGGTCAATGTTCGATCTTTCGATTTATCATGACTTATCCGCTATGCAACTCTTGCAAAATAGCCATGACTCCCGAACCTATTTGATCTCTAAGTTTCTGAATAATGCCCCGTGTGTGATCCCTTATCCATAGCTTAGCTAGTGTGTACCATTAACTAGGATCCAATCACAACCGTCTCAAGTAGCGCCTCCGTGTGGTGGTCACCCTCTAACACGTCTGATTGATCCTATCCATAGGAAGTTCACATCTAGTAACCAATGAGCAGTGTACCCTCCGTATGGAATGATCACCCCTGGCGAGGTGACACAGAATACACTACTCATCTTACAATGAACCATTAATGGAAGATCGTGGGTTTTATTTGATAAGACCCTCTCCCACTAGATTTAGTAAATTAAGGATTTTGCTTTTGAAAAATGTTTCCACACACTACCCATAAACATCCAATGTTTACTAATGTGTTGAAAACGGTTTTTGAATTTTATTTTAGAAAACTTGTTTTAAGTGCATGCAACAATGTATTATACGCCAATCACAAAACAAGCACATAAAACAAAAAACTAAAATGAAATATAGGCATTCAAACAATGCCTCTATCTCCCATAGCTCTATTTCCATAGATCCACCTTCTTGGTTTGGTCGCCTCCGGCTCCATCTTTATGGACAACGGCTCCTTGCTCCATCTTCATGGAATTTCTAATTCTATTACATTGGACCTATGCTTCTTTTGAAGCTTACAATTTATCTAGAAAAAAAGGAAATAGCAAAAAAGAAATAAAAGGCTAGGGAAACCGGTGCGACTTTCCTTTTCGTAGGATTGAAGCCGCAGCGCCCTTTACATACGCCTTAAAACCAAACCATTAATAAATTACAACATGCACCAATCTCAAACAATTTAAATATAAATATTTAAAGGACTTGGTGCCATGGGAGATAGCGACTAATTTTGCTGCAAAAGGGTTAGTCGTACACGCATCCACACATACATAACAAATATATGTAACTATTGGAACACTTAATTGATTCACACAGTATATAAACACTTTACATACTGAATTAGAGCTTAAAACAGCATCTTACTTCTCTGTCACAGTTCGATCGATCGAAGACCGTTCGATCGCTCGAACCTTCGAACGATTGAACACTGTTCAATCGTTTGAACATTCTGTTTCACAGAATAATTTAAAAATTTTACAGAAATAATTTAAGATTAAAGTATAATTTAAAAAACCTTTACAACTGTGAACAGAACACCTGGATAGAGAATCTGTCTCGGTCGATCTAACACTATTCGATCGATCGAACACCAGAAGGCTTCGATCGATCGAAACTAGTTCGATTGATTGAGAACAGAATGTTCGATCGATCGAAACAAGTTCGATCGATCGAACCCACCTTGCATCCTATGCAATCACAGTTTTGTATTCTGCTACGATAACACTGCAGAAACAGATCTGTGACGATGCAGTTTCGAAAACAGT
This sequence comes from Hydrangea macrophylla, assembly GCA_033977485.1. Classification (NCBI taxonomy): domain Eukaryota; kingdom Viridiplantae; phylum Streptophyta; class Magnoliopsida; order Cornales; family Hydrangeaceae; genus Hydrangea; species Hydrangea macrophylla. Next base: position 26,156,253 of record CM066984.1, on the reverse strand, counting down.
TCCAAAATCAACATGCAAATCAAAACTAGGGTTCCAAAAACGTATCTATAGATCCAAACGAGCCTGGCTCTGATACCAATTGAAGAAAAAAGTGGTTTAAAGTTAGAGTTTAAACGCGCAGCGGAAATAGGTTAAGTTATAAAACTTTTGGTATTCCAGGATCTACTACTCGTCAATTCCATAGATGCGTACAAGGGGGTGCAAGAATTATACCTTAGTGTCTTGAACCCAATTCTGAAACTTTAACTTCCAGCAGCCTCCACTAGATGATCTTCACCCTTATGACTCCTGCGGATGCCTGCCGGAAAGACTAGGGTTGGTGGGAACCCTAATAGAGAGGATAGGAAGGTTTTGGGAAGACTATGATAGTTTCTGCAGCTTCTGCGTATAAAACGACGATCACTTACTTCCAGAACGCAGCTGCCCTATTTATAGATTTCCAGAACCGACCTAGACTTCAATCGATCGAAGTGACTTCGATCAATCGAACCTTCGATCGATCGAACCATTCTCGATCGATCGAACCTGCTGACTTCAATCGATCGAACATACGTCAATCGATCGAACTTGTCTTAACAGCTTCCTCAAGTGTCTTTCCAAGCATCCTAGCGGAGCTAAGAGTGGGACCTCCTAGGTTCTTTATTGTTGGCTCAGACCAGTTTGTTAATTACCATGACCAAACTCTTTGATCAGCAAACTAACTAACTGGTCAGTTAACGTTTATTCCACTATAAAACGATAACTGAACTCCAACGCAAAAGAACATATCCGAAGCGATAACTAGACTTGTATGGTGTACTAATGTCCCTCTACCGTCAGCATTCGTAATCATATTCAGGTAGTCGGATAACTGTTACTGTCAACCTGAATCATGATTACTTCTTGTATTCCTTGAGTCCCATTCACTACTCATGATTACCAAACATGTTGATAACTCTTATCAACAAGACTGCAGTACTCAGTAATCAACTTGGTGACATTCTCAAGGGAATGCTTACTCTGAATCAGAGGGTAGATTCTATCTTGACAATATATGTTCACAACCCTATGGACATGACATACCCAAGATACCCAGGTGTTGATCTTCTATAGACCTCACTGATTGGTAAGTCAAAGCAGCCATATCCATAGTCTGTGTTCATAATCATCTCAAGATTGAGAACACGTACCTTATACAAGTTATGAGTTCCTATTGACTGTTGACAGCCTTAAGCGTCAATAGGAAAGCTCAGGTCCGTCAATGCACTATAAGCACTAGCATATCAACTAAGAGCTACACTCTAGTGATTGAGATTAATCACTCCATCCAATGGTAGTTAATTATGCTACAGTGTAGACCTGATGAGGTATCCAGTCTCATCATCCACTGTGACATATTCTAAGTATCAAAGAATAGTAATTCGTATCTCACTTGTGTGTATCTCATACACACATGAATTGCTTACTATGATACTTAAGGACAAAACAATCATCTCATGAAAGAAACATACACAATGAAATGTAAAGCTGATATCCATATATTATAATGCTAATGTCTCATACATAAAGTAATGGTTTGAGGGCACAAACCCAACAAACTCCCACTTGCACTCACAACCATTCAGAACTACATCTAAGACCTAGACTATCTAGATGACGATCAAAGACCTTCTGTGGTAAGGCCTTTGTAAACGGATCAGCAAGATTGTCAGCGGTGGCAATCTTGGTGACAGTCACATCTCCACGTTGAACTATATCTCGGATTAGGTGATATTTCCGCTCTACATGCTTTCCCTTCCCGTGGTTCCTTGGCTCCTTGGACTGAGTCACTGCCCCACTATTATCGCAGTATAGCGTAATAGGTGACAACGACGCTGGTACCACCTCAAGTTCCATAAGGAACTTCTTGAGCCAAACAGCTTCCTTTGCGGCTTCACAAGCAGCCACATACTCAGCTTCTGTAGTTGAGTCTGTAATGCATTTCTGCTTAATGCTCCTCCAACTAACAGCACCACCTCCCAAGGTAAAGAGATGTCCGGATGTCGACTTTCTCGAATCTTTATCTGACATAAAGTCCGAGTCAGTGTATCCTACTGGAATTAACTCACTACCGCCGTACATAAGCATGTAATCTTTAGTTCTTCTCAAGTACTTAAGAATATGTTTAACGGCTGTCCAGTGCTCTGGACCAGGATTCGATTGATACCTGCTAACCATGCCAACGGCAAAGCAGATATCTGGTCTAGTGCATAACATCGCATACATGAGACTTCCCACTGCCGAGGCATAGGGAATTCCTGCCATGCGATTCCTCTCCTCTTGTGTCTTTGGACACTGGTCCTTGGAAAATGCTAAACCATGCCTGAAAGGTAACAAACCTTTCTTCGAATTATCCATTGAAAACCTAGTTAGCACTTTCTCGATATAACCAGCTTGAGATAATCCCATTATCTTTCGCTTGCGATCCCGAAAGAGCTTTATCCCAAGAATATAGCTCGCCTCTCCTAGATCCTTCATATCGAAAGTACTAGCTAGCCAAACCTTGACCGTTGACAGCGCCGCTACATCATTCCCAATGAGTAGAATGTCGTCAACGTAAAGCACAAGAAAAGCCACTACTTTCCCTTCACATTTCTTGTATACACAAGGCTCATCCAGATTCTGTATGAAACCAAACGACTTGACCGCTTGGTCAAATCGGATATTCCAACTTCTGGATGCCTGCTTAAGCCCATAAATGGACTTTTGCAACTTGCATACCAAGTTACCTTTCCGACCAGCTATGAACCCTTCTGGTTGTTGCATATAGATGTCCTCCTCAAGATTGCCATTCAAGAATGCAGTCTTGACGTCCATCTGCCAGATTTCATAATCTAGGCATGCAGCAATGGATAAGAGTATTCTGATGGACTTGAGCATGGCTATCGGCGAGAAGGTTTCCTCATAGTCAATGCCCTCCCTCTGAGTATAGCCTTTCGCCACAAGCCTTGCCTTAAAGGTCTCAACCTTTCCATCAGATCCTCTTTTCCTCTTATAGGCCCACTTGCAGCCAATGGGTTTAATATTGGCTGGAAGTTCTACAAGATCCCAGACCTGATTGGAATCCATAGATTCCAATTCAGCCTTCATAGCTTTAATCCAATGAGCTGAATCAACATCAGCCATTGCCTCTTCGTAAGTGGTAGGATCAGATTCAGATTCTATGGAGACAGCTTCAAAAACTTCTCCTAAGAACATGTATCTATCAGGCTGGCTGATAATCCTCCCACTACGACGAGGTACCGGTGAGGAAATGGGTGAAGAAGTGGTATTTTCTTGATTTTCATCGTTATCAACTGCGGGTTGGACTGAGGGCTCTCCTTCTATCTCTCTAAGATCTATCCTTCCCTTAGGTTTATGGTTCATGATATAATCATCCTCCAAGAAAACAGCATTTGTACTAACAAACACTTTCTGTTCTCTTGGATCATAAAAATACCATCCATAAGTACCCTTACAAAGTAACATACTTCTGATCTAGAATCCAATTTGCTCATCTTTCCTTTAAGCACATGTGCCAGACACCCCCATATCCGGAGATGTTGCAAAGAAGGCTTGCGCCCAATCCACATCTCTTGTGGTGTCCTGGGAACAGATTTGCTTGGTACTAGATTTAGTATGTATGCAGCGGTTTCCAAAGCATAACCCCAAAGGAATAATGGCAACTCTGAATAACTCATCATCGACCTAGTCATGTCTAAAAGAGTCCGATTCCTTCTCTCCGCTACACCGTTCTGCTGAGGCGTACCAGGTGCAGTCAACTGTGACAGAATCCCATTCTGTATGAGGTGATCAATAAACTCATTAGAGAGGTACTCGCCACCTCGATCAGATCGAATGGCCTTGATATGTGTGCCCGATTGCTTCTCCACTTCAGTCCTAAACTCTTTGAACTTTTCAAAGGCTTCAGACTTGTGCTGCATTAGGTACACATATCCATACCTAGAGTGGTCATCGGTAAATGTTATGAAATACTCATAACCACCCCTTGCTCTAATATTTATTGGTCCACACACATCAGTATGAACTAATTCCAACAATACATTGGTCCTATTGCCCTTTGCAGGAAAGGGCCTTTTGGTCATCTTACCCTCCAAACAAGACTCGCAGACTTCCATTGGTTCGAGAACCAAATCGCCTAAGACCCCTTCTTTGACTAGTCTGCCAATCCTATTCAGATTGATATGGCCAAGCCTCATATGCCAAAGCCTTGTTGGATTAGTGGAAGGTTCCTTTCTTTTAGATGGTAAAGTTACCACTGAGTTATTAAGTTCCAAACAAGAATCTTTTGAAATATTGGGAGTAATCACATACAAACCATTTGATTTAACACCAGAACATATAAAAGAACTGTTTCTTTTAATGACAACTTCAGTTCCAAAATGAAAGGAATAACCATTATTCGTTAAATTAGAAACTGAAATTAAATTACGTCTCATTAAAGGGACGTAAAGTACATCTGATAAAATCAAAACTTTATTGTCTGAAAATTCTAAAACTACGACTCCTATAGCAACCGCAGATACGGTTGCGCTAGAACCTAGAGTAAGCACGATCTCCCCATCACTGCATTTCCTGGTTGATCTGAACCCCTGCAATGAATTACAGATATGGTTAGTCGCACCAGAATCAATGCACCAAGTGTTTGAAGTATCCGTAATAAAACTTACTTCAATCACATGTGATTCAATCATACCTTGAACTCTTGTAGCTAAGAATTCTGGACAGTTCCTCTTCCAGTGGCCCTTCTCACCGCATTGGAAACACTTTCCTTTGCCTTGGCCACCCACCTTCCCTTTGCCCTTACCTTTTCCCTTAGATTTTGTAATCTTAGGGACCGGTCCAACACTTGAACCACCAGTGCCAGCCTTCTTCTTTCCTTTCTTACCTTTCGGTGTAGATCGGGAAGAAGAAGCGCTTTTCTCAACGTTTAAAACGCTGCCCCCAGGTTTGATCACCCCTTCCGCTGCCAGTAAAGAACTCATTAGTTCGCTCATTGAAAAATCCATTTGATTCATATTATAGTTAAGTTTGAATTGAGCGAATGATGGCGACAGCGAGTTTAGGATCATATCAACTTGGGTCTGTGCATCGATGTTGGCTCCCAAGGTCTCCAGTTCGTTTAAATAACCAATCATTTTTAAAACATGTTCTTGGACTGGAGTACCTTCCGACATCTTTGCACTCATTATCTTCTGCATGGCTACCTGTCTGGCAGGCCTGCCATGCTCCCCAAACATCTTTTTCAGGGATGTGATAATGTCACTGGCAGAATCGTTCGATTGGAATTGGTGTTGTAACACACCAGCCATTGAGGCCAGAATGTAACAACGGGCCATTCCATTTGACTTCTTCCATTTGTTGAACTCCCGTCTGGCAGCTGCCGAAGCATTTGTCGCGGGTTCTTCAGGGCTTGGGGTGGTGAGGACATATATGTGATCCTCCGCAGTTAAAACGATGTCAAGGTTACGTTTCCATTCAGTGTAGTTATTTCCAGTTAACTTGTTTTGAGTGAGTATGGTAGCAAGTGGACTAAATGCAGATCCAGACATTATGATTACTGAAAATCAAACAAACAAAATAAATATGGATATCAGAATTGACAGTTTGAAATAAAAGAATCCTTAAAACTCTTATTTAAAAACAAAGTCGCCGGAATATCGAAACGAAAGAATAAAGCCTCCGTGTGGTGGTCAATGTTCGATCTTTCGATTTATCATGACTTATCCGCTATGCAACTCTTGCAAAATAGCCATGACTCCCGAACCTATTTGATCTCTAAGTTTCTGAATAATGCCCCATGTGTGATCCCTTATCCATAGCTTAGCTAGTGTGTACCATTAACTAGGATCCAATCACAACCGTCTCAAGTAGCGCCTCCGTGTGGTGGTCACCCTCTAACACGTCTGATTGATCCTATCCATAGGAAGTTCACATCTAGTAACCAATGAGCAGTGTACCCTCCGTATGGAATGATCACCCCTGGCGAGGTGACACAGAATACACTACTCATCTTACAATAAACCGTTAATGGAAGATCGTGGGTGTTATTTGATAAGACCCTCTCCCACTAGATTTAGTAAATTAAGGATTTTGCTTTTGAAAAATGTTTCCACACACTACCCATAAACATCCAATGTTTACTAATGTGTTGAAAACGGTTTTTGAATTTTATTTTAGAAAACTTGTTTTAAGTGCATGCAACAATATATTTTTAAATTCCAATGCACCCTGGTTATGACTATATAGGTGAAGGACCTACAGGCGAAGACTACTATGCCAGTGACAATGTTTCTATGAAGGATTAGCCTGATGGAGGTCAGACAGAAGAGGACTACTACGCCGAGGACTACCTCTACACCAATTGAAGATTAGGATAGATAGTAGTTTAATTATCCCACTCAATTTTTAGACCTTTTGTAATTAGGAATATGTTGCCTCAATGTTTGTAATTTATTATGTTCTATTTGATTCGAGACTCTGATTGTAATAGTTAGTAACTTTCTTTTGACTTTAAGTTACATTGTTATCCGGAACCTAGATTATATTCATGTGATCTGTATTCCTTTCTGTTGCTTAGTACTATGTGGTGTGGACAATCATGTGACTTCACCAGTCGCTACCTTTGGACCCAAAAAGGAATTTATTTTTCTCTATTTTTGCAGTTCCTGGGCATGACATGATTTTTTGTATTAGAGCATAAGTTTATACCTTTTCGTTCACAGATTGTCCCACACCATCTAGTCCTAGAACCTTGATATTCTATAGATGTGTATTAAGATTAGTTCTATCTTAATATACTCTCTTTTTAGGTAGCATGGTACCACCATGCCTCATTCTAGATGAGTTTGGAGGACACTATGTGTATGAGGGCAATATTGAGCCAGCAGATCCACAGTACTATACCTAAAAGGTTAGATAGAGAGCTATCACAGAGATAGAGTGACATATGCAGATTAAGCAGCAAAGATTTGGTACCCAGGATCCGGAGGTGATACGCTAAGAGATGATCTACCGTAAGGACACCCTTTGATGCATCAATGAGGATTCACTACAGATGCTACGAGAGGAAGCTCAAAGCTTCAAGCTTGTAAAACTCTCCCTAACTATGTTCGGTGAGCTCTAAACTAACTCAGTACCATTGATATGATGTTTGACATGTTTTATATGTTGATGATGCCAAAAATTGGTAACAGTAAAGTAAAAACAATTTAGGAGAGAGAGAGAGACTATTTTTTGTATGTGGTTCGGCCCTGTTAATGAAGGTACCTACGTCCACGGGTGTGTCTGAGCACGTTCACTAGCAGATCACCGGCGGGCCTGGTGAGCCAACAAAGAGGGGCGACACTACCAGTAATATCGGCCGGGTGTATGCATATAATGGTGAATTTTGTAGAGGTGCTGTGTAGACTAAAGAGTTGGCCCCCTAATGAGGGGTGAGAGGTCTCTTTTATAGATGTAAGAGACCTACTTGTACATGGATAAGGAAACATAATCCCATTAGGGTATGATTGACACCAATCAAGTAAGTTTCCTAATTGTACTAGGATTGATTGACATTAATTGTGGAGGTTTCCCAATTGGATTAGGAAATAGATGCACTTTCCATTAGTCTTCTAGCTTGAGTAGGAAACTACCCATAATTTTGGGTGTATCAGCTGCCCCCCATTTCCAAGATTGGCCAGATGCTATATTGGGCAAGTTTGGAAATTAGTTGATGCCACTTGCCACTGTCTGAGTGCTTGAGGAAGCTGCCTCGGGGCTTCTGAGCCTATTGAGTCCTCAGGAACTGACTGAGAGTTGAGACCCAGCCTAGCTCGGGACCTTTAGGTGCTCGGGAACTGACCGGGAGTTGAGACCCGGCCTAATTCAGAGTCTTTGAATGCTCGGGAAGTGACCGAGAGTTGAGACTCGGCCTACTTCAGAGTCTTTTTGCTTGAGTTAGCCTCCAGGATGGTTATCTTCTGCCCGTGAACCTTCGTCAAGGTTGTGGGAGAAGAATTTGACCATGTTGGAAAAGCCGACCTAAAGCGTATTGCTTTAGGGTCCTTTTTATGTTAGCTCCCCAGGATGGTTGTCTTCCGCCCAGTTAGCCTTCGTCAAGACTGTTGGAAGAAGAGCTTGACCATGTTGGTGGAACCGACCTAAATCACGTTGTTTTAGGGTCCTTTTGCTCCTCTATCGTCGGCCAACCTAAGAGATTTTAGTCACCTCTATCGTCGGTCTAGGCCTAAGTGGAGTTAATGCCTCTGAGTACTGTAGGTGCTCGGGTTGTCCAAGATTTTGACTTGGTTATCCGCGAGGCCTGTAGATACCCGGTGTGATTACCTGTTTAGTTCACTACTCCGTCTTGACCCCCAAGCTTTCGCTAAGATGAGGGTCTTATAGAGGCTATGAACTGTAGGTAACCGACCTGGAACATGGTGGTTGCAGGGTCTTTTAAAGCTTGCCATCATCAGTCACCTAGGGGGTTTGTCCCCCATCGTCGGTTGGACCTAATCGAAGCCGGTGCCTCGGGCGTGACCCCGAGGTCTTTAGTGCCTGGGTTCGGAGCCCGAGGTCTTTTGAGTTCCTGGTTTCAGAGCCCGAGGTCTTTTGAGTGCCTGGGTTCAGAGCCCGGGGTCTTTGTATGCCTCGGGGTTAGGCCCGAGGTCTTTGTATGTGTTCTCTGACGATTGGTGGAGCCTCATGTGGTGATCGAGCAAGTACCACTGTAGTCGGGCTCTTCTAGACCGATGGAAATAGGAAGTCGGATCAGGATCATCGGGCTTCTGATTTCTCAGTGCTGGAGGCAAAGTCGGAACTGCTTGATCCTGACCGATGTGAACTGGAGGTCGTGTCAGGGCGGCCGGACTCAGACCACTGTGAACTGGGGGTCGTGTCGGGGCTCCCGGACTCTGACCGCTGTGAACTGGAGGTCTGGTCGTGGCTGCCTGACCCGGACTACTGTGAACTGAAAGAACTGTCTGAACTCCCGAGCTGATCTCGCTTTCGCTTACTTCTGGAGGACTTGTCGCTTTCTTGCCCGGGGTCTTTGATCTTCAGAAATTCTTCAGTGTCAATGTATTTTCCAACCCTCTCTGCGAGTTTGACCAAGGTTACCGGTCGATTTCGATGGAACGACGCGGCGCACTTGGTGTGTTGAACTCCCGAGTAGAAGGCTATGATGGCAATTGTCTCATTCAGATTGCGGATTTGAAGCTTCTATTGGTTGAACCGGTCGGTGAACTCCTTGAGGGACTCATTATTCCGTTGTTTGACCGTCAGTAGCTGCATGTTTGGCTTTGGCCGCTCATGCATACCGGTGAACTGGTTGATGAACTGCTTGCTGAGTTGTTTGAAGCTGCAGACCGATCGGGGCTCCAAGGAGTAGAACTACTGCATGGCCGGGCCTTTCAAAGTGTTGGGGAAGGCTAGGCACTGTAGTTCATCAGAGTTGGTGGCTAGGGCCATCTGAGCCTTATAGGTCCGGACATGGTCGACCGGGCTTCCCGAGCCGTTATAGGGGTCTAGGCGAGGCTGCTTGAATTTGCGCGGGATAGAGAACCTCGTGATCTGGCTGGAGAATGGTGACTCTGTCTCGGTATTGGCTTGATTCGGAACACGGTTTTGACCAAGTTTTTTGGCCACTCCGTCGATCTGCTTCTGCAAGTCCTGGATTCGGAACTCCACTCCTTCCCGACCGGTATCTGAGGAACTGGTCAGGTTGATGGAAGAGGCTTCTTCATGGCGGGGTGCTGTCCTCTGGGATCGGACTCGGCTATGACTCCGGGTAACCGTTCGCCTGGGGACAACTCGGCTCTTGACCGAGTGACCCTGGACTGATTCCCGAGCCATATGCTCCTGCTTTTCCTCTCGGGCAGCGCGCCCACTGTTGATGTCTCTGGCATCCTCAACACGGGACGAGTTGGCTCGGGCACGTTGTTTGGTCAAGATTAGTTCCCGACCGTACGCAACGTTCCCGGGTCGTTTCCTGGCCACTGGAGGACTACTTTGCTGGGCTAGCAGGGCTTCGATCTGTTGCTAGATTTGACGTTGGCCCTCCAGGAGTTGTGTGAGGGTCGCGGTGATTTGCTCAGATGTCATGATCTGCTCAGATGTCATGACTGCCGCAGCCGGTGCCGGGGCCGAAGGAACATCCCGGTCAGACTGCTGATCAGTCTTCTTACCCTTCTTCAGTGGCATGATGATCAGTCAAGAGATTTGTTGATGAGAAGATTTGTCGTTTCCCACAGACGGCGCCAAGCTGATGATGCCAAAAATTGGTAACAGTAAAGTAAAAGCAATTTAGGAGAGAGAGAGAGAGACTATTTTTTGTATGTGGTTCGGCCCTGTTAATGAAGGTACCTACGTCCACGGGTGTGTCTGAGCACGTTCACTAGCAGATCACCGGCGGGCCTGGTGAGCCAACAAAGAGGGGGCGGCACTACTAGTAATACCGGCCGGGTGTATGCATATAATGGTGGATTTTGTAGAGGTGCTGTGTAGACTAAAGAGTTGGCCCCCCTAATGAGGGGTGAGAGGTCTCTTTTATAGATGTAAGAGACCTACTTGTACATGGATAAGGAAATATAATCCCATTAGGGTATGATTGACACCAATCAAGTAAGTTTCCTAATTGTACTAGGATTGATTGACATTAATTGTGGGGGTTTCCCAATTGGATTAGGAAATAGATGCACTTTCCATTAGTCTTCTAGCTTGAGTCGGAAACTACCCATAATTTTAGGTGTATCATATGTAAATGAATAGATCCAAATATGCCCTAATACTTCTAGACATTCACTGTCCAGAACTACTAGTTTCGAGCGATTGAATTGGGTTCAATTGATAGAACTTTCAATCGATCCAAAGGACTTCGATAACTTGAAGGTCATTTTCCTTAATCGATTGAACTAAGTTCAATCGATCAAACTTAATAGAATAGGGTTATTTCCTTTGAGATTTATAAATCATAATGTTTAGTCATCGAGTGCTGTCCTGTGTTACTATTATGCAATAACTGATGAACAAAGAGACAATGGGACCCGGTAAGGATAGTACACTACGAGTAACATATTTGAGATCAGACGTTAAAAATGGTTAGTTTGATAAATCCGTTCATTTCAATCAGAGTAGTCAGGCCATATGAGTCTGTTATGTAATAGTAGTAGTACAAAGGATAAGTAGGTTTGTTAGGTTCTAGGATGATTACATGAGGCAGATGTTCTCAAACCTGGCAGACAATTGAATCTGTCTATGACATGTAGTGACTGGGAGTATGTCAATAGCGATAAGTCATGCCTATAGAACTAATGTGTCTTTGCTTAAAGCATTAAATCCCTGACTTGTGATGGACTGAGCAAATGTCCTTGAAAGTGGGAGATAGACTATCGTGGTATTTATGACTTGCAGTGTACGCGGTAGATGACCTCTATGACTTGCAATGTTACGTGTTAGATGGTATCTACGACTTGCGGTGATGCAGTTGTTGGGATGGTATCATATTTACATTTCTTTATGTATGTGTCATGAGATGATTGATGCAGTCCATAAGTATCATAGTAGGTAATTCATGTATGTATGAGATACATACAAGAGAGATATGAATTACTATTATTTGATACTTAGATATTGTCACAGTGGTTGATGAGACTGGAAAACTCATCAGGTATACACTACAACACTATTAACTACTATTGGATGGAGTGATGAATCTCAATCACTAGAGTATGACTCTTAGTTAATATGCTAGTGCTTATAGTGCATAGACGGACCATGAGATTCCTATTGACATATAAAACTGTCAACAGTCAATAGGAACTCATAACTTGCATAAGGTATGTGTTCTAAATCTTGAGATGATTATGGGCATAAATTGTGGATGTGATTGCTTTGATTTACCAATCAATGAGGTCTTCAAGATCAATAGCTGGGTATCTTGGGTATGTCATATTCATAGTGTGAACATATGTGGTCAAGATAGAATCTACCCTCTAATGAAGAGTAAGCATTCCCTTGAGAATGTCACTAAGTTGATTACTGAGAATTGCAGTCTTGTTGATAAGTAGTTATCAACGTGTTTGGTAATCATGGTTAATGAAACTCAAGGAATGAAAGATGTAATCATAATTTAGGTTGAAAATAATGGCTATTTGACTACCTGAAAATGATAAAGAATGCTGACGGTATAGGAGCATTGGTACACCATATAAATCTAGTTATCACTTCAGATTTATTCTTTTATGTTGGAGTACAGCTATCATTTTATAGTGGAGTTAATGTGAACTGATTGGTTGGTTAATTCGCTGATCAAAGAGTTAGATAATGAGAATTAGCAACTGATCTGATCCAATAATAAAGAACCTAGGAAGTCCCACTCTTAACTCTGCCAGAATGTTTCGAAAGATATATGAGGATGATGAACTAATCAATTGAAATTGTTTCAATAGAATGAAGGCTCGATCAATCTAACTTGTTTCGATCAATTGAACTCTAGTTCAGTTCGATTGATCGAACTTGCTTCGATCAATCAAACGATTGATCGATCGAAAGAGTATCGATCGATTGAACTCTAAAGTCGGTTTGGAAATCTATAAATAGGGCATCTATATGCAAAATTGTTTGACCGTCATTTTTCTTAACACAGTATTGTAGACACCATTTTAGGGTTTCCTTAGCCATCTTATCATCACCTTTTTGGTTCCCACCAACCCTTGTCACTGTGGGAGAATTCATAGGAGAAATAAGGGTGAAGACAACCTAGTGGGAGTTGTTGCACACTAAAGGAAGAAGACAAAGTCAGAATTGGCTTCAAGACCACAAGGTATACTTCTTGTCCCTCTCGTATACGCATCTATAGAATTGATAATTAGTAGATCTGGGCAGACCAATAAGTTTTTTAAACTTGTTTTTCCGTTGCGCATGATTTAAAGTATTTCGAAACCTAAATCCTATAATTGGTATCAGAGCCTCGCTTGTTTAGATTTGTAGATGCATTTTGGAACACTAGTTTTGACATGCATGATAGTTTTAGGACTATTTTTGAAACTCCATCATCATAGATCTGTCTCTACGGTATTTTCGCAGCAGAAAACAAATCTGTGATTGCATTGGATACATGGCAGTTTCAATTTATTGAAAGTGTTTTGATCGATCAAAACCGTCTATGTTCGATCGATTAAAAGTGTTTTGATTGATCGAAACAATGCTAGGTTCAAGTGATCGAACTAGTTTCGATCAATCAAACTTTGTTTTGTTCGATCGATCGAAACTGCTTCTCTGTCCAAGAGTTTTTCACAGTTTAAAAGTTTTGAAAATTTATTTATTTCAAGTTTTTATAACATTCTGACATATTTTTAATCAATCAGTGAAATCTTAAGTTCAATCGATTGAACTTGGTTAAATCGATCAAACGTTCGATTGATTGAAGTTGCTTTGATAGATCGAAGGTGACAGAGAACCAGAGATGTTTTATGTTCTAATTCTCCCATAAAGAGTTTATGGAGTATATGAATCAATTAGGGGTTCCAATAGTCATATATTATGTCATATATGCATGGTTATCGTGCAACTAGTGCTTTACAGCAAAGATAAGTCCATTGTCTCCCATGGTGTAGATACCCCATTTTGTCAGCTATCGGATTTAGGAGACCCACAGCTTGGTGGTTCACAATGATCGAAAAAGACTCAAAAGGACTCCTGGAAGTTAGTTCTATTTCTCAAAATGCTCAGAATGACCAAAATGCCCCTGGAAGCCCAAAAACTCTCAAAGTTGGACCAAAATTTGTGGAAACATGCTATGTCGTAAGAAAAGTAAGAAAATGAGTTTTTAAGTAAAATCAGATGAAATCGTCAGCTCCCAGAGACCCCCGGAAGTCCCGGAAGTTCCCAGAAAGTCCCCGTTGACCGGTTTTATCTAGGTTTGACCAGTTTGACCAAGGTTTGACCGAAATCATCCGAATTTACCAAAAAATTCCAAGATCATTTTGGATCATGTGAAAAGTACTATAACGAGTTTTAAAAGAGAATCCGACGAAAACGTCAGCTGGTGGGAGCTCCCAGAGGTTCCCAGAACTTTCTGAAGATCCCAGGTTTGATCGATTTGGCCTAAAAGTTGACTTTGAAATTGGAGCACCATAAAAATTTTCAAACATTTTTATGGATACTAGAGGTCAATAGCTTTCTAACGGTATATCGTACATCATTTCTGGATTTCAAACGGATTTATTATGAATTTCTGAAGGTCAAAAAAGGCGAGCAAATTGGCTTTTATCGCGAATACCGTAAAAAATTTTAAAGTGACCTGACTCCAAAATATTTTATATAGAAAGTAGACTCTGGTACCTTTCCAACGGTATATCACAAGCTCAATTTGGAGTTCGTACTAATTTTCTATGAATTTCGGACGAAATAGGGCCTTTTCGCGAATACCGGAACCTCTGGGGGCCTAAATACAATTTTTTGGGCATCTGAGGAGTAGTGCCGCGGCGGCACATGTCCAGTGCCACGACGGCACTCAACCCTCACAGAGTCCATTTTTGTAATTTATTTGGGGGTCCAATTTGATTAATTAAAAACCAAAACAATGTAGTTTTATGTTCACAGATGTTTGGGACCAATGGGAGCACTTTCTAAGTCCCAAAACCTCCCCAAATTGGCCTATATAAACCCCTCATTGCTCTTTATTTAGGGGGGGCCAAGTGCAAAGTCCATAGAAGTTGTAGAGAGAAAGAGAGATAGAGATAGGTTTAGAAGAAGGAAAGGGAGCATCTTCCATTGATTTTCTATAAGAAAGTGAGTTTTAATCTTGTTTTCTTCCATTACATCTCTTATACTTCACATTCCAAATACCCTCAATCACCATTCTTGAGCATTCTTGAGTTAGGAAGCTACTTCCATGTCCAAATGTCAATATCTATGAGTGAAGCCCCAAGCTACAAGTCCAATATCACATTTGATTATCATCTATTGATTGCTATTTACTTGCGTGTTTATATATATGTTCATCTCTTCTTACCTCATTTCTTTTTATTTTTCTTTATTTACTTACTTGTTCTTCATCATCTAAATTATGACATGAAGTTTAAGGTGAGTGAATCCTTATGGATAGTAGCTCTTGACCTCAAAAACATGTTTAATAGATGATGATCATAACTTCAATATCCAAGGTATCCTTGAAGTTATGTTCAAAATAAAAATGAAGCTCTCCAATAATATTGGGGGTTCTTGATGATGAGTTTGATGTTGATGTTTCAAGAGGTCATAATCTCTATTTCAAAACCCCTCTCAAACCCTCTCATTTTGATCTCAAGAAAGAAAACTCAAGTTTTTCCCAAAATCTTTAAAATAGTGAGTCAAAATAGTGAATGATCTGAGCTCAAAGATTTCTCTAGAACTCAATACTCAATGTATAGATTCAAGGCCACTTGTAAAGTCCTCCTAACTCATTAGAGAACACCCATGATTTTTTACTTGGCTAGAAAAGACTTGGAAGGGTTCAATTTTGATCCAAACATTCTCTCCAGATATTCTGTCTTTATTGTCACAGCAGCTTGTTTTATTCTCTCCAAACATTCAAGGGGTCGACATTCAACTTGTTTTACAGAACTCTTTTCCAAAAGGAGTAGTCCCAAACTTTTTTTCCTTAAACTTCAGTGTCTTAGGGAACCTTTTGTATAAAATGGGCCCTTAGACCATTTGTTTTTATTTTCTAAGATTTTTTGACATTTCAGTCGACAGTACGAACTCTGTTTCTGAGTAACCTCTATTATTCATATGATTTCTCTCAATCTGTAATAGTTATTAAAGATTGGCTTTTTGTTGTGTTCTAGACACAATAAGGAAGATCTCCATAAAAAATCATGCATTGAAAACATTCTTAACCCCTCTTTTCAATTTTCAAAAGATCATGTTACTGTTCTGTCCACTATTCACAGCAAGCATACTTTTACTTCCATCCTTTGATTTGATGCTTACATGCACTCCAAATTAGCTCATGTCTTAGGAAGTAGTTCATACTATATTTGTACATATCCCATGATGATTTCCTTCATTCATTCATACACATTCTAGACTTCTAAGTCATTCTCGGAATCCATGAACACAAAACACACTACAACCTTTGCACATTCTAGAATCATAAATTGCATCCATGCAAGACTTGGGGCTTTCGTGACACCCTAATCTAAGAATATTTTAAGGAATGAACTTGATCACACATCCATGCTTTCCATCGATCTAATCATCCTTTCTCATCCATCCCGGGGATTGAGAGGTTTTCTTTTCCCAAAGATTAACATGCATCATTCTAGCTTGCTAAGCATATTTTGATCTCTTTGATTATTTGTTTCAAAGAACAATTCATGTCCCCTTATATTAGGAAAACTTGATTACTTGATATATGATTAGACGATTTTCCTAGGTATAATCATGTGATCTTTCACTTTTGCATTGCATGATATTTGGCTAAGATCTTATGAACGATATCTTATCTTTTGATCTTCCATTTCAAAATATTTATGTGATGTAACATACTATCATAGTATTAATTGTCGAACCATACATAGTATAAGATGATTATTTGGATGCTAATTGAGGCCCTTCGAAAGACGGGGTGAGTTGAGGGTGTTTTAGTTGTGACAAAGGCTCCTTCCTCTCTCGTACCAAACCCCGAACCAAGTTCTTTGGTTATGAAGGGCCAGTGCCCTTTATCCGTTTGGGTGAGTCAAATTAGGTTTCTTGGTTCCTTAAAGACCAAGTGGCGACTTTGTATCTGTTTTCAACAGACCCTTCCTTTTCTTTCTTAGATCCAAATTAATTTCAAACAAAAAACAAAAAGAGGTGGAATTCCGCGTGTCCACAATCTGGCAACTCTGCTGGGGATATTTATTTTCAAAAAAAAAATAATATAGAGGTTTGACTCATAAGAAGCAGCCTTAAAATCATCTTTCCACTGCGTATGGTTCACCGCATTGCACTCTTGCATTTTCCCCCTCCGACTATATCTGAAACGCGGTACTGACATTGTTCAGGTCTTGCTGTGCCAAGGCATAAGTCACCGTTGATACTGTACCTTCCAAGGTATATCAAAAAGAGTAAACACTTCCGTACTATGTCTCTGACGGTATATTGGAACTCTCATCAACGGACCCTCTTCGACTAAACCCAGCCTTTCCATATAGATTCCTATAGAACCTTTCATAGGACTATTCATTTATCTTTTCAGATAGGACAATGTGATATAACTACTGTATGCCCTGACGGGATTACCTGCACCGTGTAGACGCTTATATGGCATGAGGCAGAACCTCTTTCTTATGA
Organism: Hydrangea macrophylla; assembly: GCA_033977485.1. Classification (NCBI taxonomy): domain Eukaryota; kingdom Viridiplantae; phylum Streptophyta; class Magnoliopsida; order Cornales; family Hydrangeaceae; genus Hydrangea; species Hydrangea macrophylla. The sequence goes on along the minus strand of CM066984.1, from coordinate 26,138,934 downwards.
ATCCCAAGGCAATCACTCACATGTGATCACATTGAGTTGACCTGCCTAGGCACCATGACAAGGATGTCTGCTCCATGCTCACAAAGATATACACCGCAAACCTTGTTTGTCGGTCCTAAGACATAGGAGTATGAAAACTTGCTAGACAGTATGATCACCATCATAACCTGTTTCTCCCAGAAACTCTGTCCATATATCCCAGATATAACATGTTTCTCCCGAAAACCCTGTCCATATATCCCAGATATAACCTGTTTCTCCCAGAAACTCTGTCCATATATCCCAGCTATAACATGTTTCGCCCGAAAACCCTGTCCATATATCCCAGATATAACCTGTTTCTCCCAGAAACTCTGTCCATATATCCTAGATATAACCCGCTTCTCCCGGAAACCCTGTCCAAAACTTTTTGGAATATCCTGAAAATCCCTATTATTCATTAGTGGTCATACTGGAAAGTAAAGTTAGCATACTCTGTATGGTTGGGATCTTATTTGTTTAAATGTTATCTGCTATAAATAGGGGCATCATATAGACTAGGGATTACATCCGCATGATTGCCTCATTTGCATGCACCATTCCTGTCAGTCCGCACACACTGTCTCAGTCAGTCTGTACACAAGTCAGTCCACGTTTGTTAACATCACTGTCATTGTATGTCTAAAGTCATCACTATCAAAATCTGATATAATCCTCTCAAATCTGTGGGGTCACTATAGATTCTCAAGGTCAATAGCTGGGATCTTCGTCTTGGGTCAGAAATTCAGATAATCGTTTGGTCAGAATCAGCTCGATAGATTATATCAGCATGAACCAAGAAGAATTAGAAAACAAGGTTACCGAGTTTGGAGCAACCATAAGCCAGTAGTCCGGCAGTCTCGCCCAAGTTTCGAAGTTCATGGAAGAATTGAAGCAACAGCGGCCACATCATCCACCTGGGTTTCCACCACCAGGATTTGAACCGCCTCCACGTGAGAATAATGGGGAGGAAGACTGGTTTCAAGGGGTCCCACCGCTTGTATATGAGAAAAAGCTCCAAGAGAAAATGGACAATGTTGACAAGCTGGAAAGTGTGCTAAGGAAGAGCAAAGGGGTTGATGATTACATGCTAGACTTTGAAGGCCTGTTTGAACCCGTCAAAGTGAAACTGCCTGAGAACTTCAAAATGCCAGAAATTAACCGCTTCGATGGAACTGGGAATCCAAAAAGTCACATCAAGTTATGCATGAACATCTTCCAATCTATGGGATGCACTCATGAGTACATAGTTATGATGTTCCCTCAAGCCCTCAAGTTTGCCGCACAATCCTGGTTCCTAACCCTTGAAGCCTCCAAGACCCGAGTCTGGAAAGATGTTGTTAGAACTTTTATTGATCACTACTCTTACAACCAAGAGTTTGATGTCACCATCCGGGACCTGGAGACTACCCGACAGAACATCAATGAGTCATTCACTGCGTTCTTGAGCAAATGGAGGAATAAAGTGGCCCAAATAATCCACAGACCCGTTGAGAAAGAACAAGTACGTATGCTGGTCAGGAATATGCAATCGGTATACCACGACAAGTTATTCTACCAATCCATCTCTACATTCGAAGAGCTGATTGAAATAGGCACCAGAATAGAGGATGCCATCAGAGAAGGAAAGTTCAAGAAAGATGAACCCCAACACCAGTCCAAGAGATCCAACTACTCCCTGGACTCCCCGAGTATCAATGCACTTAGCAACCAACCAATGGCCTCCCCTCTCCATTCGTACCAGTCCATTCCAAATCGCCCTAAAGGCCCTCGCGAATTTTCCAAACTTGATGTTCCCCTTTCCACAGCCTTGGACCACCTACTCAAAAAGGGCTACTTGCAGCTCCTCCCTCATAAGCCGCTACCAGATCCCATACCCGGGACCACTACAAGATGAGCCAACAATGTGTTTATCACCAAAATCTAGGCCATACAACGGATCAATGCATCTGCCTCCACCATGATATTCAAAATCTCATAAAGGATGTACCCCATCCTAATCCCATCTACTATCTTGGCTTGGACCAACCGCTCGAGTGATCCCTTTTGCAGATGCCAATGAATATTGAAGTTACGCAGTAAAGTGATGGTGTCTGGAACTTCTGCCAATAAAAAAAAATAAAATAATAAGCGAGTCGCCGCGACACTCCACTTGAGACAAGATCAAGTCTAGTCGAGTCTGTCCTATGTTTTGAGTCTATTTCAAGTTTAGTCTTGTGGTCGCGTCTGTCCGTCATCGAGTTGTTAACGAGTCTGTAATCCATCCCTTTTGATGGAATGAAATCTCACTTTGCTTAATCTGATGTGCCTAGTCATAAATGCATGAATTATTGAACTGAAAATGTCACTTTTTAAATTACCATGGACATTACTCTACTAATAAATTTTTGCATCAAACAAAACAAAAAAAGAATCCCAAAAAGGCCAAAGTCGATTTGGCACTAATGCTGAAGAAGAGCCAAAAATTGGATAGTCTTACTGTAAGAATTTTAAAGATGCTTTTGCTCAAATCTTGAAAAGATATACTTGAAACTGACTTGGGGCTTGCCCAACACCCTTTCCACCATTTCAAAGCCTTAGGCCTAACCCAATTAATAGCCATGCGAATCTGTGTGGATTTGGTCCTTGATGGTAGCCAAACACTTTAGTGAGTTTCATCTCCACTTTCAAAAAAATAAAAAGAAAAAAGAAGAAAAAGAAGAAAAAAGAAAAGCTCGCTAGGTTGAAAACCCGAAAGGGCACCTAGGCAAAAGTTAGAGCTGAAAAGGTATTGATTTCCAAGATCTGACCCTAGCCAGTCAAAATGATTTTACAAATGAGAGAATTGTACGCTTCAAGGTACATCATAAAAATGTGTCTAGATCACATTTCAAAAGGCTCAGAACGACCACATATAAATCCCGAGAGCTGACATGCACATTCTAGAATTTCGAGACTATGATCAGAAGATCTCACAGGAATCAACTATGTGAAAAGGAAAATTGACTGGCTAGGCAAAAGTGAAAAGGATCAATCCTCAAAACAAAAGAAAAACAAAGACAAAAACAAAAAAAATGAAAAATGAAAAGAAAAAAAAAAGAGATGGAAACTGAATCCTCCTCTTCAAGGCTACCACAAGTGACCCAAGTTTGAATTTCTTTAACGATTGGTTTGAAAAACCCTAATACCTCAACCCCTTTTTCCTTCAAGCCTTGCCTTGAACTATGCTCGACCTGATTCCCACTCGGGGATACGTAGGCAACCGCATTAGTTCAGTCGACACCATCAATACTAACCCCTCTTCTTTAAAGGTCCTGGCCCGAACTACATTGGACCTGATCCCCCCTTGGGATACATAGGCAGACTTTCAAAAAGAAAAGATGGATGGCTCGCTAGGTCAAAAATCCAAAAGGACGCCCACTGGCAAAAGTTTGAGGTGAGTGAATCCTTATGGATAGTACCTCTTGACCTCAAAAACATGTTTAATAGATTGGCTTTTTTTGACATTTGGCTTTATTTTTGAAGATTTTTTGACATTTCAGTCGACAGTACAAACTCTGTTTCTGAGTAACCTCTATTGTTCATATGATTTCTCACAATTTGTAATAGTTATTAAAGATTGGCTTTTTGTTGTGTTCTAGACACAATAAGAAAGATCTCCATAAAAAATCATGCATTGAAAACATTCCTAACCCCTCTTTTCAATTTTCAAAAGGTCATGTTACTGTTCTGTCCACTATTCACAGCAAGCATACTTTTACTTCCATTCTTAGATTTGATGCTTACATGCACTCCAAATATGCTCATGTCTTAGGAAGTAGTTCATACTACATTTTTACATATCCCATGATGATTTCCTTCATTCATTCATATACATTTTAGACTTCTTAGTCATCTAGGAATCCATAAACACAAAACACACTACAACCTTTGCACATTCTAAGATCATACATTGCATCCATGCAAGATTTGGGACTTTTGTGACCCCTAATCTAAGAAGATTATAAGGAATGAACTTGATTACACGACCATGCTTTTCCTCGATCTAATCATCCTTCTCATCCGTCCCGGGGATTGAGAGGTCTTTTTTCCCAAAGATTAACATGCATCATTCTAGCTTGCTAAGTATATTTTGATCTCTTTAATTATTTGTTTCAAAGAACAATCCATGTCCCCTTAGATTAGAAAAACTTGATTACTTGATATATGATTAGACGATTTTCCTAGGTTTATTCGTGTGATCTTTCAATTTTGCATTGCATGATATTTGGCTAAGATCTTATGAACGATATCTTATCTTTTGATCTTCCATTTCAAAATTCTTGTGTGATGTAATATACTATCATAGTATTAATTTTTGAACCATACATAGTATAAGATGATTATTTGGATGTTAATTGCGGCCCGTCGAAAGATGGGGCGAGTTGAGGGTGTTTTAGTCGTGACAAAGGCTCCTTCCTTTCTCGTACCAAAACCCCAAACCAAGTTCTTTGGTTATGAAGGGCTGGTGCCTTTTATCCGTTTGGGTGAGTCAAATTAGGTTTCTTGGTTCCTTAAAGACCAAGTGGCGACTCTGTATGTGTTTTCAATAGACCCTTCCTTTTCTGTCTTTGATCGAAATTAATTTCAAACTAGAAACAAAAAGAGGTGGAATTCTGCGTGTCCACACATGGCACCAAAATCAAGTTTTAAGTTTTGTATTTAATGGTTGTGATTGGTGATTATTTATTTTGGTTTGGTTTTATAAGGCATGTGTAAAGGGCACTGCAACTCCATTCCTGCTAATAGTAGAGTCGCAACTGTTTTCCTAGCCTATTTATTTATTTGTTGCTATTTCCTTTCTAGAAAAATTTGTAAGCTTCAAAAGAAGAATATGATATTTGTAATAGAATAGGAAATCCAAGTCAGAGTTCATGAAGATGGAGCCGGAGGTGACCAAGCCAATGTGATGGATCTATGAAGATAGAGTCATGGGAGATAGAGGCATTTGTAAATGACTTTATTTCATTTTAGTTTTTCATTTTGATATGCTTGTTTGTGATTGTCTTAAAAAATGTTAATACATGCATGCAAAAATGAGTTTTCTAAAATAAAATTCAAAAACTATTTTCATCACATTAGTAAACATTGGATGTTTATGGGTAATGTGAAGAAACAAAAATTTTTTTTTTAAAGTAAAATAAACAATTTTTTTTTTCAAAAGTAAAATCCTTAATTAATAAATCTAGTGGGAGAGAGACTTATTATCATAACTCTCACGATCTTCCATTAATGATTCACTATAAGATGAGTAGTGTATTCTATGTCACCTCGCTAGGGGGTGATCATTCCATACAGAGGGTACGCTACTCATTGATTATTGGATGTGAACTTCCTACATATAGGATCAATCAGATGTGTTCGGGAGTCATGGGGAATTATTTAGAAACTTATAGTTAATAGTTAATAGTACACACTAGCTAAGCTATGAATAAGGGATCGCACATGGGGAATTATTTAGAAACTTATAGATCAAATTAGTTCGGGAGTCATGACTTATTTTGCAAGAATAACATAGCGGATAAGCCATGAATAATCGAAAGATCGAATAATGACCACCACACGGAGGCTTTGTTCTTTTGTTCAATATTCCAGTGACTTTGTTTTGAAATAAGAGTTTTAAGGATTCTTTTATTTTATACTATTGAATTGTGATATCTATCTTACAATGTCTGTCATTCTTTTTTTCAAAATTTATAATGTCTGGATCTGTATTTAATCCACTTGCTACCATACTTACACAGAACAAACTAATTAGAAATAACTATACTGAATGGAAACGCAATCTAGACATCGTTTTAACTATGGAAGATCACATATATGTCCTTACTACCCCATGTCCTGACGAACCCGCGGCAAATGCATCGGCAGGTGCAAGACGCAAGTTCAACAAGTGGAAGAAATAGAATGCGATGGCTCGTTGCTACATGCTAGCCTCTACATTTGGTGTGTTGCAACACCAGTACCAATCGAATGATTCCGCTAGTGCCATATGACTTACCTCAAAGAAATGTTTGGGGAGCATGGTAGACCTACTGGGCAAATCGCCATGCAAAAGATCATGAGTGTAAAAATGTTAGAAGGAACTCCAGTCAGAGAGCATGTTTTAAAAATGATTGGTTATTTAAATGAATAGGAGACTCTAGGTGCCAGTATTGACGCACACACCAAAGTTGATATGATTCTCAACTATCGGCCTCAATCATTCTCTCAATTTACTCTTTAACTACAATATGAATCAAATGAATTTTTCTATGAGCAAATTGATGAGTTCTCTTCAGTCAGCAGAAGGGGTGATCAAACCTGGGGCCAACGTTTTGAATGTTGAGAAAAGCTCATCATTGTCCCAGTATGCGTCAAAAGGTAAGAAATGTAATACCTGTTATTTCTCTACGTGCATTAATATGAGTTTTATGAATTTTCATGTCTGGTCTTTTAACATATTATTATTTTATCTGTGTGACTGTATCAGTGTAATGCAATTACTAATTATACTATAAGTACTGCACCGACTAGACCGTAATTAGACTTAACTTAGCCTCATACCTGGACTCGGACATTAGAAACAATACCCGTTTACACGTAAATCGAGACCGACATGCATAATGAGGACTTATGCATGCAAATCAAGGAAGTAGCACAAAACTTGAGGTGGAGCCCACCATAGCCAGCCACATGGCAGCCCATGCAACTCCCAAGACACATGTCACCCTCTCCCATAACACTTGTCCATCCATTGGACACTTGTCCACCACTTTGACACATGTCAATGCATGCACACATGTACCCATGCACATTGACACCTACCACATGCAAGACTCTATATAAGCATGCATATACTCTTCCATACCATTTTCTTGGCCATGACAATCTGCATGAAAAGAGAGAGCTAGGAGATAAACTCCATGGTGGGACAAAAGAAGTTAGAAGAAGAAGAAGTCTCCACCACTGAAGTTGAGTTCAAGTTTCCTTAAGCTCAAATTCAAAGCCCAAGCTCAATTTCAAGACTTAGTGAGTTTTCTAACTCACTTTAGAACATATATAGTACGTAGTAATGTTTAGTAAGTGCTTGATATTGTTATTTTGAGGTTTCCATGCTATTCAAGACAAATCTATAAATCTGAGAAACAGAAACTTCCAGCAGAATGTAGTTTAGTAAAATGAACGTTTTGAGTAGTTAAAAAATCTTAATTAAGCTAGGTTTTTTTGTGGAGAAAGCTAACTCATTTATCCACAAATAACTCTCTATAGCTCAGTATGAAAATCACTCATTCATAGGTAAAATGCACATACAACGCAGTATTAAAAATATGGGATAGAGCAGTCCGAAAATATGGAAATGTCTAAGTAAAATAAATATTTTGAGCAGCTCAAAAATGTTATTGAAGCTAGATTTTTTTGTACATCAATATAATCCAATTACCTACAATGTTCTAGTTTTGAATTTGATCTACAAAGCAATTTATCATGCCCAAATAAATCATATTAATTCTGTCAACATAGTGGAAATATATCCTGACAGATTATACAGCTTTTGTATGATGTTGATTGATGATGCTAGTTTTTTGGTGCCTATGTTGTTATGAATATTTTGTGCTATGGTAGTGCTATCGCGTAGATAAGTAAGTTAAGAGTTTCATCTATATTCTATTGGTATCAAATCCATGTCATGGATCCATGAGCTACATGTTATGCTTCTGTTATGAATGTAGTATGTTGATGATTACAGTAGTGTAAGCCTAATCCTACTATGACCATTAAATGTTCATGTCCAAGCTATAAGTATGTTGTACGACATGTTTATCACATAGATAGTGGTTGGTTATGTTTCCATCATAAGTATTGTTGATTAGTCGTGTCCTGGTTGTTCTATGGAGAATATGAGCCAATAAAAGAGTTTGTGTGGGGAAGGAGTCTATGGGGATATGGTATAGAATGTTGGATTGAGTAAACAATGCCATGGAGGCTAAAATGGTGTGGAAAAGGTGTAGTTGTCAGGTTAGTGGACATAAGGGCCTAGTGTTATAATAGCATGGCAAGTCGAGATTTCATGTCAAAATCAGAATAGTTATGTTGGGACATTGTGTCAAGCTTAGTTGGGTATGATAAGACTTCGTGTCGAGTTATTTGAGGAAGCTAAGACTCATTGAAAAGTTTGTCTGAAGATTTGTAAATCACTTCGAGTCTTCATAGCGAAGTAATGGTTATTATGTATCCATTCGGTTCTTTGTGACGAAAGGGATATGGTGATTATTTCGGTTCTTCGTGATGAAGTGATGGTTATTGTGTATCCTTTTGAGTCTTCGTGAGGAAAGGGATATAGTGAATACTTTGGTTCTTCGTGATGAAGTGATGGTTATTGTGTACCCTTTCGATTCTTCGTGAGGAAAGGGATACGGTGAATACTTTGGTTCTTCGTGATGAAGTGATGGTTATTGTATATCCTTTCAATTCTTCGTGACGAAAGGGATATGGTGAATACTTCAGTTTTTCATGACAAAGTGATGGTTATTGTATATCCTTTTGGTTCTTCATGACGAAAGGGATACGGTTCAGTTCTTTGTGATAAAGTGATGGTTATTGTGTATCCTTTCAGTTCTTTGTGATAAAAGGGATACGGTGAATACTTTGGTTCTTCATGACAAAGTGATGGTTATTGTATATCCCTTCTATTCTTCAAGATGAAAGGGATACGGTGAATACTTCGATTCTTTGTGACAAAGTGATGGTTATTGTGTATCCTTTCGGTTCTTTGTGACGAAAGGGATACGGTGATTACTTCGGTTCTTCGTGATGAAGTAATAGTTATTGTGTATCCTTTCAGTTCTTTGTAACGAAAGGGATACGGTGAATACTACAGCTCTTTGTGACGAAGTGATGGTTATTGTGTATCCTTTCGATTCTTCGTGATGAAAGGGATACGGTGATTACTTCAGTTCTTCGTGATGAAGTGATGGTTCTTGTGTATCCCTTCAGTTCTGCGTGACAAAACGGATGTTCTTTGACTCCTTAACACTTCAGTTCTTCGTGACATGGTGGTTGGTGAAAGATGTTTTGTTTGATGAAAAATGGTTTGGTTAGTGCAAGATGGTATCGTGAATGATGGTGGAACACTTCGGTTCTTCGTGACGAAGTGAAGGTTAAAAGTGGTTTGGTTAATGAAAGATGGTTCGGCTAGTGCGATGTGGTTCAATTATGAAAGATGGTTTTGGTTAGTGTGTTGTCAAACGTTTGGTGGTGTTGTTCAGAGTTGGGACTTCGTGTCAGGCTCTATCAATGGACTATGATAATGTTCTGGGATGTTGAAGTGAGTTGTATAGATTGTTCATTTTCTCTTCGAATACCTGTATGGGCACATTAGTGGTTATAGTTCAACGGTGAGAACGTGGGAGAACTTTAAAAGACGTAATAGAAGTAGTAAATATATTTCTTGTTGTGTGTGACTATATAAGTTCCATTTAATTTAGTTTTCTCACTCGGCTTTCAAAAGTTGACGATGTTTATGTCGTTGGACATTCCCATGTCCAACTTATCCAGGTAACGAGTACATGGGTTATGATGCTACGCAAGAGGATAACGTGGAGGAAGAGTACACCGAAGATGCTTATGGATATGCTAGTTAGAGAGAAGACTAGTGGCTGTCTTTGTAAATGTTTTTGGTTTAAATGTCTATCAGAAGACTTATTATATCTTTTGTAATGGTTTTGTAAGGCCCTAGAGCCATAAGACTCTGATGTATCTACCATGATGTAATATTTAACTAGTACTGTGGCCTCTCAATGTAATATATCCATGTAAGCAGATGATGGTTTTATCCTTTTGGTTACGTAGTTTATTATTAGTATTTGGTCATGGACAATTCGGTGTTGCAACCAGTCACGTGCCTCAGGGTCCAAGATGGAAATTTTAAATTTTTCCCTATTTTGGCTATGCCGAGGCGTGACAGTGATTTTTGGTATCAAAGCTTTAGGCTAAGACATGTACACCGATTGTCCTACTCACTTAAGTTATAAACCATTAGACTCTTTTCCACCTATGAAGATATTAACCTTACGATAGTTTTAGGTTAGACAGGTTAGCATAGAACTAATTTTTTGACGTCTAGGTTGGACTTGGAGGACTTTTGGTATAGGATCCCCAGGATCTAAGGCTTTACTTGTATTAGGACTAGTAGCCCATCTTTTGTGTATATAGTATGTACCCAGGCATGTAACACAAACTAGTAGTAGCGTGTACGCCTTTCTATGTAAAGATTTGAAGTTATAAATGATCACTTGTTTCCTCTACTTGATGAAATGTATACTTGATGAAATATGTACTCATATTAGAATTGTTGGCTATACCTATATCGTTTACATGTCTCGTAACCATGGTTAGGACTGGAGGGTAACCAATAGATAATCACTTAGGTACATAAGCACACAAGCAGATGACAAGTTAGCCACCCCAGCTTAGGAATGGACCAAAGGGAAGACTTCCGACTCGTTTCCAAGGAAATAAACGCCCACTGAATAGTGGTAAGAAACCAGGACCCACTTTTTCCCGAGATAAGCATGCAGTACCACCCATACCACAAGTACCAACCATAACCACCAGGAACAACATGGACGGATGTTTCAATTGTGGGATCCCCGAATATATAGTACGAGACTAAATAGCCCCCAGGACCCAAAACCGAGCTAATGTGATATGCTACAACTATCGCAAAAGAGGGCACATAAGCAAGGGTTGCAAGGCACCAAGAGAAAACTATCACGGGCCTATTAGTCAAGGTCAAACTAGCAAAGCTCAACTCAATGTTGTCATAAATGAGGTAGTAAGCTATAATGAAAAGGAACAGCAGAACTTAGAAGGTACACTCTCATTATATGCAAGTCAAGTTAAAGTACTTTTGATACTGGTACTACAAATTCAATTGTTTCCTTTAAGATTGTACGACAATTGGGTTTAGTACCCCAAGCACTCAAGGTAGCTCTGAATGTGGTATCACCCTTGGGAGTGATTGTAAAGCTAGGAAAAGTGTGCAAGGACTACACTTTGACATTAGAGGAAAGGAACCTACCCCGTAGACTTAATTGTTCTGTCAATGGAGTTGGATGTGAACCTAGGAATTGATTGGCTCGATCACTAAGTATTATGCGGAGTTAGACTGTGCTAGTAAGTCAATCATGTTTTGTGTACCTGGGAGTACACCCTTCAATTTTCAATGCAACCCCACTAGTGACACCTTTCTTACAAGTTACTTAGCCGCTATGGAAACTACAGGCTCAGAATTGACGATTACTCAGATTACAATAGTCTGAGATTATGAAGATGTCTTTTAGAACATTTTCGGACTATCACCTACACGCGAGATTGACTTTTGTATTGAGTTAGTACCCAGAACGACACCGATATCCAAGCCTCCTTACCGTATGGCCCCAACGGAAATACTGGAGCTGAAGAAGCAAGAGTTAGAAGATCTTAGATTTATTAGACCAAGCACGTTACCTTGGGGATCCCCGGTTTTATTTGTTAGAAAGAAGGATGGAAATCTTCGACTCTGTATCGACTATAGAGAGTTGAATAAGGTCACCATCAAGAATAAGTACCCCCTTCCCAGGATAGACGACTTATTCGACCAACTTTAAGGAGCGATGACCTTTTTCAAAGATCAATTTACGATCAGGTTACCACCAATTACTTACTAGACCGGAGGATATACCAAAAATGACTTTCAGAACAAGATATGGGCATTACGAATTCTTAGTTATGCCTTTTGGGTTAACTAATGCCCCGGTGGTATTCATGGATTTGATGAATCGAGTGTTCAGACCATTCTTGGATCAATTCATCATCGTGTTTATCGACGACATTCTTATTTATTCGAAGAGTGATAAAGAACACGAGACTCATGTACAGATTACACTCTAGACACTTAGAGAAAATTGTCTTTATGCTAAATTCAGTGAGTGTGAGTTTTGGTTGAAAGAAGTTAAGTTCTTGGGGCATGTAGTATCACAGAATGGAATTTTGGTAGACTCAATGAAGATGGATGTAATTTCTAGTTGGAGTAAACCAACGCATCAGAGGTATGAAGTTTCCTCGGATTGACTGGATACTACCAGAGATTCGTGGAAAGTTTTTCAAGGATTGCTTCTCCTTTAACCGGACTAACGAAGAAGGATTCAAAGTTTGAATGGAAGGATAAGCACGAACGCCCCATTCAGGAACTAAAGGAAAGGTTGACCTCAGTGCCAGTGCTAGCGATACCCAAGAGTGGTGAACAATACACTATCTACAGCGATGCTTCATATCAAGGACTAGGATGTGTACTTATGCAGAATGGTTAGGTGAACGCTTATGGATCCAGATAATTAAAGCCACATAAGTTGAACTACCCTACATACGACCTGGAATTGGCTGCAATTGTCATTGCACTTAAGATTTGGAGGCACTAATTCTACGGAGATAAGTTCGACTTACTTTCAGATCACAAAAGTTTGAAGTATCTATTTTCTCAAAAGGAACTAAACATGAGACAACAATGCTGGATGGAGCTACTTAAGGACTATAACTTTAATTTACAGTACCACCCCAGTAAGGCAAATGTAGTCGCAGATGCTCTGAACTGAAAACCCCTAAGGTTGATCACCTCACTTTTAATCAGGGAATGGAAAGCCTTAGAGGCTTTAATGGAATTTGATTTTCAAACTACAAGACCAGGTATTGGACGACCTTTTGGATGTCTTATGGTGCAGCCAACCCTCATTAACTAAATACTTGAAGCTCAAAAAAAGGATGAAGGATTAAAGAAATGGTTTAAAAAGGCGAAAGCAAAGGATCCGACTGAATGGAATATTATAACAGACGGGGGATTCAAATGTAAGGACAGGTTATGCTTAGCTGACATGGATAATTTGAAGCAAGACATTCTAGATGAAGCACATAAGTCAAAGATGACCATACACCCCAGCGGAACCAAGATGTACAAAGACTTAAAAAAGAATTTTTGGTGGGAAGGCATAAAGAGAGAAGTCGCAGAATATGTAGCAAAATGTCCTATTTGTCAGCAAGTCAAGGAAGAACACCAACGACCTCTGGGATTACTACAACCTCTACCAGTCCCGGAATGGAAATAGGAGCATATCACTATGGAATTTGTTATGGGATTTCTAAGATCCCAGCAGAACTATGATGCCATTTGGGTAGTTGTTGATCGACTGACCAAATCAACCCATTTATTGCCTACAGCATGACCTATCCTGTCGAGAAGATGAGTCGACTATATCTGCAACAGGTTGTGCGGTTATATAGGGTACCGGTATCAATAGTATCAGATCGAGATTCGATATTAACCACTGGATTTTGGGAGAGTCTTCAGAAAGCGATGGGAACGTCTCTGAAGTTAAGTTCTGCATTTCATCCACAAATTAACGAACCAATAGAAAGGATAAATCAAGTAATGGAGGACATGCTCCGAGCATGTGTAATCGATTTTAAAAGTTGGTGGAAAACTCATTTACCGTTGGTTGAGTTCGCTTACAATAACAATTTTCATTCGAGTATAGGAATGGCACTGTTTGAAGCACTATACGAAAGACCGTGCTGATCACCTTTGTGTTGGACTAAAATGGGGGATGGCAAATTATTGGGACCAGAATTAGTTCAAAAAACCAATAAAGGAATCAATACGGTGAAGGAAAGGATGAAAGTAGCACAAAGCAGATACAAGAGCTACACGGATAAACGGCGTCGAGATCTAGGATTTGAAGTTGGAGATCATGTGTATTTGAAAGTTTCTCCAGTTCGTGGTATTGTAAGGTTTGGACAAAAGAGGGGAAAGCTATCAACACGTTACATTAGACCATTTGAAATTCTGGAACGTATGGAAAAAGTTTCCTATAGATTGGCATTACCACCAAATATGTCGGGAGTTCACAATGTTTTCCATGTGAGCATGCTGAGAAAATGCCTTCACCACCCAACACATGAGATTGATATCAAAGATATCGAGGTGAATAACAACGCTACATTCGTCGAAGGACCTGTAAGGATTCTGGATCGTGGAAGCAAGAAGCTGAGGAACAAAGAGATACCACTGGTAAAGGTTCAGTGGAAACACAATGACGAAGGAGAAGATTCTTGGGAGCTGGAATCAGAGATGCGAGAGAGGTTTCCATTTCTATCTAGTACTAGCTCGTTCTGGTTTCGAGGACAAAATCTTGTAATAGGTGGTAAAAGATGTAATATTTGTGACTTTACTACGTACAATAATATTAGTTTTATGAAATCCCATGTCTGGTCTATTAATATATAATTTTATCTGTGTGACTGTATTAGTGTAATGTAATTATTAATTATACTGTAAGTACCGCACCGACTGGACTATAATTAGACTTAACTTAGTCCCGTACTTAGACCCGAACATTAGAAACAATTACCGTTTGCACGTAAATCGAGACTAACATGCATAATAAGGACTTATGCACGTAAATCAAGGAAGTGGCACAAAACCCAAGGTGGGCCACACCATGGCCAGCCACATGGCAGCCCATATAACTCCCATGACACATGTCACCCTCTCCCATGACACTTGTCCATCCATTGGACACTTGTCCACTACTTTGACACATGTGAATGCATGCACACATGCACCCAAGTACATTGACACCTAGCACATGCAAGACTCTATATAAGCATGCATATACTCTTCCATACCATTTTCTTGGCCATTACAATCTACATGAAAAGAGAGAGAGCTAGGAGATGAACTCCATGGTGGGATGAAGTAAGTTAGAAGAAGAAGAAGTCTCCACCATTAAAGTTGAGTTCAAGCTTCCTAAAGCTCAAATTCAAAGCCCAAGCTCAATTTCAAGACTTGGTGAGTTTTCTAACTCACTTTAGAACATATATAGTATGTAATAATGTTTAGTAAGTGCATGTTGTTATTTTGAGGTTTTCATGCCATTCAAGACGAATCTATAAATCTGAGAAACAGAAACTTCCAGCATAATGTAATTTAGTAAAATGAACGTTTTGAGTAGTTCAAAAATCTAAACTAAGCTAGGTTTTTTTTAGAGAAAGCTAACTCATTTATCAACAAATAACTCTTCTATAGCTCAATCTAAAAATCAATCCTTCATAGGTAAAATGCACGTACAATGCAGTGTTAAAAATCTGGGACAGAGCAGTTCGAAAATATAGAAATGTCTAAGTAAAATAAATATTTTGAGCAACTCAAAAATGTTATTGAAGCTATATTTTTTTGTAAATGAAGATAATCCAATACAATGTTCTAGTTTTGAGTTTGATCAGCAAAGCAATTTATCATGCCCAAATAAATCATATTAATTCTGTCAACACAGTGGAAATATATCCTAGCAGATTATACAGCTTTTTTATGATGTTTTGTCTATGCATGGTGTTGATTAATAATGATGCTAGTTTTTTGGTACCTGTGTTGCTATGAATATCTTGTGCTATTATAGTGCTATCGCGTAGATGAGTAAGTAAGGGTTTCATCTATTTGCTACTGGTATCAAAACCATGTCATGGATCCATGAGCTACATGATATGCTTCCGTTATGAATGTGGTATGTTAATGATTACAGTAGTGTAATCCTAATCCTACTATGACCATTAAAAGTTCATGCCCAAGCTATAAGTATGTTGTACAATATGTTAATCGCATTGATAGTGGTTAGTTATGTTTCCATCGTAAGTACTATTGTTGATTAGTTGTGTCATGGTTGTTATACGGAGAATATGAGCCTGTAAAAGAGTTTGTGTGGGTAAGGAGCTTATGGGAGTAAACAATGCCATCGAGGCTAGAATGGTGTGGAACAGGTGTAGTTATCAGGTCGGTGGACATAAGGGCCGAGTGTGATAATACAATAGCAAGTTGGGATTTTGTGTCAAAATCAAAATAGTTATGTTGTGACATTGTGTCAAGCGTAGTTGGGTATGATAAGACTTCGTGTCGAGTTGGTTAAGGAAGCTGGGACTCCATGATGAGTTTGTCTGAAGATTTGTAAATCACTTCGGTTCTTCATGACGCAGTGATTGTTATTGTGTATCCTTTCGGTTCTTCATGATGAAAGGGATACAGTGATTACTTCAGTTCTTCGTGATGAAGTAATGGTTATTGTGTATCCTTTCGGTTCTTCATGACGAAAGGGATACGGTGAATACTTCGGTTCTTTATGACGAAGTGATGGTTATTGTGTATCCTTTTGGTTCTTCGTGACGAAAGGGATACGGTGAATACTTTGGTTCTTTGTGACGAAATGGTGGTTATTATGTATCCTTTTAGTTCTTCGTGACCAAAGGGATACGGTGATTACTTCAGTTCTTCGTGATGAAGTGATAGTTATTGTGTATCCTCTCAGTTCTTCGTGACGAAAAGGATATGGTGAATACTTTAGTTCTTTGTGATGAAGTGATGGTTATTTGTGTATCCTTTCGGTTCTTTATGACAAAAAGGATACGGTGAATACTTTGGTTCTTTGTGACGAAGTGATGGTTATTGTGTATCCTTTCGGTTCTTCGTGATGAAAGGGATACTGTGAATTCTTCGATTCTTTGTGAAAAAGTGATAGTTATTGTGTATCCTTTCGGTTCTTCGTGACGAAAGGGATACAGTGATTACTTTGGTTCTTCGTGACAAAGTGATAGTTATTGTGTATCCTTTCAATTCTTCGTGATGAAAGGGATACGGTGATTACTTCGGTTCTTTGTGACGAAGTGATGGTTCTTGTGTATCCCTTTAGTTCTTCATGACGAAACAAATGTTCTTTGACTCCTTAACACTTCGGTTCTTTGTGACATTGTGGTTGGTGAAAGATGTTTTGTTTGATGAAAGATGGTTTGGTTAGTGCAAGATGGTATCGTGAATGTTGGTGGGAACACTTCGGTTCTTCGTGATGAAGTGAAGGTTCGAAGTGGTTTGGTTCATGAAAGATGGTTCGGCAAGTGCGAGGTGGTTCAATTATGAAAGATGGTTTTGGTTAGTGTGGTGTCAACCTTCTAGTGGTGTTGTTCATAGTTGGGACTTCATGTCAAGCTCTGTTAATGGACTGTGATAATGTTCTGGGATGTTGAAGCAAGTTGCATTGATCGTTTGTCCCCTCAGCACATTAGTTGTTATAGTTCAACTGTGAGAACGTAAGAGAACTTTAAAAGACGTAATAGAAGTAGTAAATATATTTCTTGTTGTGTGTGACTATATAAGTTCCATTTGATTTAGTTTTCTCACTCGGCTTTCATAAGCTGACGACGTTTATGTCGCTGGACATTCCTAAGTCCAGCTTATCCAGGTAACGAGTACACAGGTTATGATGCTACGCAAGAGGAATACATGGAGGAAGAGCACACCGAAGATGGCTATGGATATACTAGTTAGAGAAAAGACTAGTGGTTGTCTTTGTAAATGTTTTTGGTTGAAATCTCTATCAGAAGACTTATCATATCTTTTGTAATAGTTTTATAAGACCCCAGAGCCATAAGACTCTGATGTATCTACCATGATGTAATATTTAACTAGTACTGTGGCCTCTCATTATAATATATCCATGTAAGCAGATGATGGTTATATCCTTTTGGTTACGTTATTTATTATTAGTATTTGGTCATGGACAATTCGGTGATGCAACAAGTCACGTGCCTCAGGGTCCAAGATGGAAATTTTAAATTTTTCCTTACTTTGGCTACTCCGGGGCGTGACAAGAAAGGAAAGAAGAAAGCTAGCACTAGTGGTCCAAGTGTTGGACTAGTCCCGAAGATTGCAAAATCTATGGGAAAGAGCAAAGGGAAGGGAAAGGGAGGTGGTCAAGGAAAAAGAAATGTTTCTAATGCGGGGACGAAGGCCATTAGATGTGGAGCTGTCCGGAATTCTTAGCTACAAGAGTTTAAGGTAAGATCAAATCATATGTATTGAAGTAACTTTTATAACAGATACTTTGAACACTTAGTGCATTGATTCTGGTGCGAGTAACCATATTTGTAATTCGTTGCAGGAGTTAAGATCAACTAGGGGTGCAGTGATGTAGAGATCGTGCCGACTCCAGGTTCTAGTGCAACCATTTTTGTGGTTACGTTATTTATTATTAGTATTTGGTCATGGACAATTCGGTGATGCAACAAGTCACGTGCCTCAGGGTCCAAGATGGAAATTTTAAATTTTTCCTTACTTTGGCTACTCCGGGGCGTGACAAGAAAGGAAAGAAGAAAGCTAGCACTAGTGGTCCAAGTGTTGGACTAGTCCCGAAGATTGCAAAATCTATGGGAAAGAGCAAAGGGAAGGGAAAGGGAGGTGGTCAAGGAAAAAGAAATGTTTCTAATGCGGGGACGAAGGCCATTAGATGTGGAGCTGTCCGGAATTCTTAGCTACAAGAGTTTAAGGTAAGATCAAATCATATGTATTGAAGTAACTTTTATAACAGATACTTTGAACACTTAGTGCATTGATTCTGGTGCGAGTAACCATATTTGTAATTCGTTGCAGGAGTTAAGATCAACTAGGGGTGCAGTGATGTAGAGATCGTGCCGACTCCAGGTTCTAGTGCAACCATTTTTGTGGTTGCTGTAGGAGTAGTAGTTTTAGAATTTCCAGACAATAAAACTTTAATTTTATCTGATGTACTTTACGTCCCTTTAATGAGACGTAATTTAATTTTAGTCTTAGAACTTTTAAATAAAAATTATTCTCTCTTTTGGAACTAAAATTGTGATAAAAAAATGGTTCTTTTGTGTGTTCTGGTATTAAGTCAAATGATTTGTATGTGATTACTCCAAATGTTTCTAATGATTCTAATATGGAACTTAATAAGTCAGTGGTAACTATACCATCCAAAAGAAAGGAAGCTTCCATTAATCCAACAAGACTTTGGCACATAAGGCTAGGTCATATCAATCTAAAAAGGATTAGCAGACTAGTAAAAGAAGGGGTCTTAGGCGATTTGGTTGTTGAACCAATGGAAGTCTATGAATCATGTTTAGAGGGTAAAATGACCAAAAGGCCCTTTTCTACAAAGGGCAATAGAACCAATGCATTGTTAGAATTAGTTCATACAGATGTGTATGGACCAATAAATATTAGAACTCGGGGTGGTTATGAGTATTTCATTACATTTACTGATGACCACTCCAGGCATGGATATGTGTACCTAATGCAGCACAAGTCTGAAGCCTTTGAAAAGTTCAAAGAGTTTAGGGCTTAAGTGGAGAAGTAATTAGACACATATATCAAGGCCATTCGATCCGAGGTGACGAGTACATCTCTAATGAGTTTATTGATCACCTCGTACAGAATAGGATTCTGTCAAAATTGACTTCACTTGGTACACCTCAGCAGAACGGTGTAGCAGAGAGAAAGAACCAGACTCTTTTAGACATGACTAGGTCGATGATAAGTTATTCCAAGTTACCATTATTTCCTTAGGGTTATGCTTTGGAAACCGCTATGTACATATTAAATCTAGTTCCAAGCAAATCTATTCCTAAGACACCATAGGAGATGTGGATTAGATGTAAGCCCTCTTTGCAACATCTACAGATAGGTGCTAGCACATGTGCTGAAAGGAAAGATGAGAAAATTGGAATCACGATCGGAGGTATATTACTTCGTAGGGTATCCAAAGGGTACTTATGGATGGCATTTTTATAATCTGAGAGTACAGAAAGTGTTTTTTAGTACAAATGTTGTATTCTTGGAGGATGATTATATCATAAACCATAAACCTAAAGGAAGGATAGATATGAGAGAAATAGATGGAGAGCCCTCTATTCCTCCCATAATTGAAAATGATGAAAGTCAAGAAAATAACACATCTTCACCCATTTTTGCCACAATATCTCGTCATAGTGGGAGGATTATCACCTAGCCTGATAGAAACATGTTCTTAAGAGAAGTTTTTGAAGTTGTCTCCATAGAATCTAAATCTGATCCTGCCATGTTCGAAGAGGCAATGGATGATGTTGATTCAGCTCATTGAGTAAAAGCTATAACAGATAAATTGGAATCTATAGATTCTAATCAGGTCTGGGATCTTGTAGAACTTTTTGCCAATATTAAACCCATTGGTAGTAAGTGGGTCTACAAGATGAAAAGAGGATCTGATGGAAAGGTTGAGACTTTTAAGGCAAGGCTTGTAGCAAAATGTTATATTCAAAGCGAGGGCATTAACTTTGAGGAAACCTTCTCACCAGTAGACATGCTCAAATCCATCAGAATACTCTTATCTATTGCTGCATGCCTAGATTTTGAGATCTGGTAGATGGACGTCAAGACTACAATCTTGAATGGCAATCTTGAGGAGTATATCTATATGCAACAACTAGAAGGGCTCATAGCTGGCGGAAAAGGTAACTTGGTATGCAAGCTACAGAAGTCCATTATAGGCTTAAGCATGCATCCAGGAGTTGGAACATTCGATTTAACCAAGCGGACAAGTCGTTTGGTTTCATACAGAATCTAGATGAACCTTGCGTACACAAGAAATGTGAAGGTAAGGTGTTGGCTTTTCCAGTGCTTTATGTTGATGACATTCTACTCATTGGGAATGATGTAGGGGCATTGTCATCAATCAAGGTTTGGATAGCTAGTACTTTCGATATGAAGGATCTAGGACAGGCGAGCTATATTCTTGAAATAAAGCTCTTTCAAGATCACAAGCGAAAGATAATGGGATTATCTCAAGCTGGTTATATCGAAAAGGTACTAACTAGGTTTTCCATGGATGTTTAAAGTAAGGTTTGTTACCTTTCAGGCTTGATTTAGCATTCTCCAAGGACCAGTGTCCTAAGACACAAGAGGAGAGGAATCGAATGGTAGGAGTTCCCTATACTTCGGCAGTGGAAAGTCTCATGTATGCAATGTTATGCATAGACCAGATATCTGCTTTGCTATTGGCATGGTCAGCAAGTATCAGTTGAATCCAGGTCCAAAGAACTAGACAACCGCCAAGCACATTCTTAAGTACTTGAGAAGGACTAAAGATTACATGCTTATGTATAGCGGCGATGAGTTGATTCCAGTAGGATACACTGGCTCGGACTTTATGTTAGATGAGATTCGAGGAAATCAACATTCGGGCATCTTTTTACCCTCGGAGGTGGTATTATTAGTTAGAAGAGCATTAAGCAGAAATGCATTGCAGACTCAACTACAGAAGCTAAGTATGTGACTGCTTGTGAAGTCACAAAGGAAGCTGTTTGGCTCAAGAAGTTCTTAATAAAACTCGAGGTGGTACCAGCGTCATTGTCACCTATTACACTATATTGTCATAATAATAGGGGCAGTGGCACAGTCCAAGGAGCCAAGGAACCATGGAAAGGGAAAGCGCGTAGAAAGGAAGTATCATCTCTGGAGATGTAATTGTTACCAAGATTGCCACAGCTGACAATCTTGCGAATCCGTTTACGAAGGCTTTGTCACAGAAAGTCTTTGATCATCATCTAGATTGTTTAGGTCTTAGATGTAGTGGGTTATGAGTGCAAGTGGGAGTTTTTTTGGATTGTCCCCTCAAACCCGATCTTTTTGTACTTATTATTTGGCATTTTATATATGAATATCATGTTTACATTTCTTTATGTATGTGTCATGAGATGATTGATGTAGTCCATAAGGATCATAGTAGGTAATTCATATATATATATATATGAGATACATACAAGAGAGATATGAATTGCAATTCTTTGATACATAGAAATTGTCACAGTGGATGATGAGACTCGACATCTCATCAGGTATACTCTGTAGCATTATTAACTACCATTGGATGGAGTGATGAATCACAATCACTAGAGTGTGACTCTTAGTTAATATACTAGTGGTTATAGTGCATTGATGGACCATAAGATTCCTATTGACATATAAAACTGTCAACAGTCAATAAAAACTCATAACTTGTATAAGGTACGCGTTCTTTGTTGGTCCTATTTTAAAATTTTTCGGGATTTGCGAAAACAATTAACATTAAAAACTCTTTTCAAAAATAGATTTGGCTCAAACATACATGCATGTGATTATCTAAACTAGATCCAATACCTTGTTGTGATCAGTTGGATCTTTATGAGAACACTTCAGGCAAGATCTAGATGCTACTCCTCCTTTGCGATCCAGAAATCTTAACGCGTATACTCTTGAAGCTCTCAAATCCTTAGACCTTAGTGATGATCTCTAGGGTTAGAGGAAGAGAGAGAAAAAAATATGAGAGAGAGAGAGGGAGGTTCGGCTAGGGTTATTAGAGACTCTCCAAAATAATCTCCCTCATATATATTTATACACTTTCATATCCACCTACTAAACCTAGTTGGACTTTGACTTCATAAGAGCTACACGTGGGACCTCTAGGCTCTTCTTAATTGACTTGAATTAATATAAATTGTACTTGGTTAATCTCATTACCCAAACAGTCTAAATTAATTAGTTAATATCAAGTCCACCACATAACACTAACTACATAACACTAACTGCACTCCAAATCAAAAAAGACAAATCACAGAGCAATCCCTAGATCAATATGAAATGACATTAATGCCCCTCTACCTTCAGTATACATATTTATCACTGAAGCTAAGCAGTACTATCACTTAGTTGATAATTATAGCTTATATCCTTGAGTCCCCATTCACTTTTCATAGTTCATCAAACATGTCCCAATGACTAACACAGTGACATTCTCAAGAGTATACTTTCTCTGTAATAGAGGGTGGATTCCATCTTTATAATATATGTTCCCAATACTCTAGACACGATCATCAAAGATAACCAGGTGTTGATCTTAAAGACCTCACTAATTGGTAATTCAAAATAACCCAACCTAAAGTTTATGTCCATTATTATCTCAAGATTAAGGACATGTGTCTCATACATGTTTTAGTGTCCATTGATTGTTTATAGTTCTTGTCAATGGATTAAACTCAAGGTCCGTCAATGTATCTTATACACTAGCATATTAAATTTAGAGTCTTACACTCTTGTGAATGAGATTCATTACTCTATCAAATAGAAGTTAATCATGCTATAGTGTAAACCTGATAAGATATCCAATCTTATCATCCACTGTGACCATTTAGAACTTCCAAGGACCATATGATTCATATCTCTTATGTGCAAAACTCTTTTACACAAATGAACCACATACAATGAAGTTCAAGTATTGCCAAACCACCATTCATCTCATGAAAGAAATACATAATGAAAGGTGAGCAATGATATCCATAAACATATACTAAAACTGATGTCCAAAATAGTTCAAAGCTAATTGGTTTGAGGGAGATTATTAGGATTACATCTAATACCAAGACTGTCCATATGATGATCTAAAACTTTAATAGACAAGGCTTTCGTAAATGGATCCGCAAGATTATTGGATGTCGTAATCTTAGTCACCAATACATCACCTCTCTATACTATCTCCCTAATTAGATGATACTTCCTCTTGGCATGCTTTCCTTTTTCATGGTTACATGGTTCCTTTGAGTATCCCATAGTCCCACTATTGTCACAATAAAGTATAATAGGTGACTGTGCTGCAGGAACCACTCCTAGCTCCATAAGGATTTCTTGAGCCAAATGGCTTTTTTAGCTTCTTCACAGGCTGCATTATATTCTGCCTCTATAGCAGAATCTGCAACATATTTCTGTATAATGCTTCTCTAACTAACAGCACCACCTATAAGAGTAAAGACATATCCAGATGTCGATCTCCTTGACTCCTTAATCGACATGAAGTCGGAATCAGTATAGCAAACAAGAACTAACTCATCTCTGCCATAAACCAGCATAAAATCTCGAGTCCTTCTCAAGTACTTGAGATTATGCTTCACAGCAATCCAGTGATCTAGACCAGGATTGAACTGATATCTGTTGACCATGGCAACGGCAAAGCAAATATCTGGTCTTGTACACAACATCACATACATGAGGCTTCCTACAATTGAAGTATAAGGTACCTCTGCCATATGATCTCTTTCACTCTGTGTCTTAGGACACTGACTCTGTGAGAGCATTAGACTATGCCTAAAAGGTAGAAAACCTTTCTTAGAATTCTCTATAGAGAACCTGGAAAGTACTTTATCAATGTAGGAAGCTTGAGATAATCCTATTATCTTATTTTTCCAATCTCGTAAGAGCTTCCTAGGATATAGCTTGCCTCACCAAGATCCTTCATGTCAAAAGTACTAGCCAGACAAACCTTAACCATTGATAGTACTCCTATGTCATTCCCAATGAGAAGGATGTCATCAACATAAAGAATAAGAAATACCACCGCATTTTCCTCAAGTTCTTGTAAACATAAGGCTCATCCATATTTTGGATAAATCCAAAAGATTTGGCCACTTGATCAAATCAGATGTTCCAACTCCTGGATACTTGCTTAAGTCCAAGGACTTTTGCAGCTTGCATACCATGTTCTTCTGACCACTTTCTATGAAATTGACTGGTTGCTGCATAAAGATGTCCTCGTCAAGATTTCCATTCAAGAATGCTGTCTTGACGTCCATATGCCATATCTCATAATTGAGACATGTTGCTATGGATAAGATTATCCTGATGGATTTAAGCATGGCTACAGACAAAAAAGTCTCATCATAGTCAACACCCTCTCATTGAGTATAACCCTTTGCCACTAGCCTAGCCTCAAAGGTCTGTACCTTCTCATCCGGTCCTCTTTTCTGTTTGTAGACCCATTCATAGCTAATTGGTTTAATATTTGCACGAGAGTCTACAAGCTCCCAGACATGATTGGAATACATGGATTTCATTTTAGCTTTCATTGCAAGTTTCCATTGGTCCGAATCTACATCGGCCATGGCCTCCTTATAGGTAGACGGATCAAATTCAGATTCCTAAGGAACAGCTTCAAAAGTTTCCCCTATGAGCATGAATTTGTCAAGTTGCCTGACAATCCTCCCACTATGATGAGGTTCTATTGCAGGAATAGAAGGTGATGTGATTATTTCGGGTTCTATATTCTCATTGACTGCTTGGCAAATTGGTGGTTGCTCCTTTAGCTCCACTAGAACTATCCTTCCTTTGAGTTTGTAGGTCATGATATAATCATCCTCTAAGAAAACAGCATGTGTACTTATGAACACCTTTTGTTCTCTTGGATGATAAAAATACCAACCTTTTATTCCCTTTGGATATCCAACAAAATAACATACTTCTGATTGCTTCCAATTCACTCATTTGTCCCCTCAGCATATGTGCTGGACATCCCCATATCCAAAAATGTTGTAAAGAAGCTTACGGCCACACCACAATTCTCAGGGCGTCCTAGGGATAGATTTGCTTGGAACATGATTTAGTATGTATAATGTTGTTTCCAAATTGAAACCTCATAGGAATAGTGGCAATTCTGAATAGCTCATCATTGACCTAGTCATGTCTAAAAGGGTCATGTTCTTTCTTTCAGCTACACCATTCTGCTAAGGTGCACTAGGTGCAGTCAACTTAGATAGAATCCCATTCTCTCTCAAGTGATCAATAAAAGCATTAGACAAATACTCGCCACCCCGATCAGATCAAATTGCCTTGATATTCTTTACCAATTGTTTCTCTACCTCATCTCTAAATTCTTTGAAAAAGGCCTCAGATTTGTGGTGCAATAGAGAAATACATCCATATCTTGAGTAGTCATCTGTAAACTTAATGAAGTATTGGTAACCACCACGTGCTCTGATGTTTATTGGTCCACATACATCACTATGTATTAACTCTAACAAATCTTTGGCCCTATCACCCTGCATAAAAAAGGGTCTTTTGGTCATTTTACCCTCTAAGCAAGACTCATAGATAGGCAACGGTTCTATAACTAAAGAGTTAAGTACACCGTCTTTAACTAGCCTATCTATCATGTTCAGATTAATATGACCTAACCTCAAGTGCCAAAGTTTTGTAGGGTTCGAAGAAGGTACTTTCCTTTAGATAGTAGTGCGACCACTGAATTATTTAATTCCACTTTAGATGATTCTTGAGTGCAAAGATTAATCAAGTATAAACCATTAGACAGTGTAACAAAAAAAATAAAAGAACAGTTTCTTTTAATTGATACTTCAGTTCCAAAATGAAACGATTAACCATTATTTACTAAGCTAGAAACTAAAATGAGATTACGTCCTATAGAAGGGACATAAAGTACATCTGTTAACACTAATGTTTTATTACTAGGAAAAAATAAGACTACCACTCCGATCATAACTGCTGAAATGGTTGCAGTAGATCCTAGTGTGAGCTTGACTTCTCCATCACTGCATTGCCTGGTTGGTCTGAACCACTGCAACACATTATAGATGTGGTTAGTCGTACCAGAGTTAGTGCATCATGTAGTCAATGTGTCCGTTAAATAACTTACTTCAATCATAAGTGACTCAATCATACCTTGGTTTATAGTGGCCAAGTAGTCCAGACAGTTTCTCTTCCATTGTCGCAAGATGCCGTAATTGAAACACTGACCCTTTGGCTTCCCCTCAACCTTCTTGTTGCCCTTCTTGGCCTTCATCCCAACAGTTGGGTTAGGCCCACCAACCTAAACCTTAGAACCCTTCTTCCTCTTCCTACCCTTGCCCTTGGGCTTGAGCTTCAAGGATAAAGCGTTCCAGGTTCATAACATCATGACCACCACTGACTATCTTCTCCTTTACATGTAGAGATCTAATCAATTCATTCAACGAATAACCCAATTTGTTCATACTATAATTCAATTTGAACTAGTTAAATGAAGCAGGTAATGAGTTAAGGATCATATATACTTGGGTTTTCCCATTGATGTCAGCTCCAAGGACCTCTAGTATATTCATATAACCTATCATTTTTAGAACGTGCTCTCTTACTAGAGTTCCTTCTGCCATCTTAGTGTTCATGATTAGCTGCATGGCTTTAAGCCTTACATGCCGACCTTGTTCCCCAAACATCTCCCTGAGATTCAAGATCATATCATCAGCCGTAGCAATCGACTGATGTTGGTGCTATAACACATTGGACATAGAGGCTAATATGTAATATCTGGCCATCTCATTATCCTTCTACCAGCGTTTATATTAATCTTTCTCATCAACAGGGGTATCAGGTCCAGGTGTTGTTGAGCAAGGAGTGGTGAGTACATATTTATATCCTTTCGCAATCAATAAAATGTCAAGGTTTATTTTCCAATCCACATAATTTCTTCCAGTTAACTTGTTTTGATTAAGAATGATTGCAAGTGGGCTAAAATGCAACATAGTGAAATCTGAAAAATTACACATACAATGATAGTATAAGGTATGGATCATCATTTAAATTAACAAGTATTCAAGACATGAAAATTCATTTAAAACATAAAATACATATCATCAGAATATTAAATTCATGAAATCATGCCTCCGAGGGGAGATCGAGATCCCATTACTTAATTTGCTAAACCATCATGAATAATCCCATATAACTCTTGCAAAATAACTTATGACTCCTAATCCCTTGGTCTCTAATAATTTTCAATAAAATTTGAGGGAATTCTCTTATTAAAATCATTAGTCTAGTGTACACCATCAATTAGAATCCAATGACAACCGCCTCAAGTAGTGCCTCCGAGGGGAGGTCACTCTCTAACACATCTCATTGATTCCATCCTTTAGAAGTTCATATCTAGTATCTGGTGAATCGAACACTGTCTGAAGGGAGTGATCACAGATAAACCTGTGATGCACAGTATTCAATTCTCCTTGCAATAAACCATTGATGGAAGACTGTGAGGTTGGGCTCGACAGAAGACTCTCTCCTACCAGTTCTTTGAGCTAGGGATTTTTTTTTTTTAAATTTATTTTGTTACATTAACCGCAAATATCTCATAGTTGTTTAATGTGTCAAAACGGCCTTTTCCTTTTGAAAAACTTGATAAGTTTGGAAAAGCAATTTTATCCCTTGTTTGTCAATTTTAAAAGAAAATTACCTTTTGAAAGCTATGGATGGGTAATTTATGCAACATATCACATCATCATGTAATAACACATAAATATAATGCATAAAATAATGGCCCTTCTCCCTCATGGCTCTATCTTTATATATCTGTCTTGAAAGGCATCGATTCTCCGGGATCCATCTCCATGGCTCCGTCTTGTGCATCTCCAATAGTTACATTACAAAGTCCTATGCCTCTCGAAAGAGGCTTACAAAAATAATCTAGGAATTGAAAAATAACCTTGGCTTAGGGAAACCATTGTGTAACCACAATGCCCTTTACAATGCCACAAATGAACCCAATCAAAAATTTAAATACAAATTTAAAACACCTTTTGGTGATGAGAGATCAGGTAGCTGCAAGACAGTTTAGTATATGCCAATCCCATGCAGTGTATATACAAGATCATAGTAAATGCAGTATCCATGCCACGCAGTTTATAAGTCATGGTATATATAATAACATATCAAATTTCATATAAGGCATCAACACTATGAGTTTATCGGCTCTTGGAAAACATTGTGAAATAAAAACAGCTAACTCTTTTCAAACACTTTTTAAAAACATATTTTCAACAATTTTAGAAAAATATTTTTCAAAATTAAATTTTATAAAACTAGCTTTTAATAAAACTTTTGTTAAAAAATAGCACATTTAATTGCTTTTGAAAAAGTTTTGCATGCGTACGGGGCGCATTTACATGTAGACAGCACGTGAACTGCACATACACAGCATAAGGCCATGCATAGCATGTGCACATAGCTGCAGCCCAGCGTATAGGCATAGCACATGCGTGCACAGCCCTAGCGCATAAGCCTAGTCCACCAACGCACAGGCCAACGTGGGCTGGGATAGGCAGCCCGTACATGGCGCATAGGCTGATCAAATTAGCCAACACAAGGCGCGTATAGGTTGTGCATGGGCCATTACCTCCACTGCGCATATGGCCAGGGGCTGCACAGCCCAGCCAGTGTCCATGCTGCCGCCCAATAGCCCGCACCATAGTGCCATACACACATGCACGCACACACTGCACACACGATATTCATATACTGCACACACATGCACGCACATACTGCATACATGGCATACACATAGTGCACACACACAGCATGCAAACACATGCATAAAGTATACACACACAATGCACATGTATCACATACACACACAACATATACAGTGCGCACTCGTGCAATACAGACCGAACGCACACAGTGCACAACCTACGTATAGACAGCACGTAGTAGCGCACAGGCTGCGCACACCGTAGCAGTGCACGAATCAGGATCAGTAGTGTGGGCGCAACCCTAGGGCACTATTTCACATGCTTTTATTCTAAATCTATTTTTTAGCCATAAAATCATGATGTTTTTCAAAAAATCATACACATAGGGTTTGAGCATGCTCTGAAACCAGCTGTTGGTCCCGTTTTAAAATTTTTTGGGATTTGCCAAAGTGATTAACATTCAAAACTCCTTTTAAAAACAGATATGGGTCAAACTTACATGCATATGATTATCTAAAATAGATCCAATACCTTGTTGTGATTGGTTGGATCCTTATGTGAACACTTCAGGCAAGATCCAGATGGTACCCCTCCTTTGCAGTCAAGAAATCTTCACGCGTATACTCTTAAAGCTCTCTAATCCTTAGACCATGGTGATGATCTCTAGGGAAGAGAGAAAAATATATGAGAGAGAGAGAGGGAGGTTCGGCTAGGGTTATTAGAGACTCTCCAAAATAATCTCCCTCACATATATTTATACACTCTCATGTCCATCTACTAAACCTAGTTGGACTTTGACTTCATAAGAGCTATACGTGGGACCTCTAGGCCTCTTCCTAATTGGCTTGAATCAATATAAATTGTACATGGTTAATCTCATTACCCAAATAGTCTAAATTAATTAGTTAATATCAATTTCAACACATGACATTAACTACACTCCGAATCAGAACAGACAAACCAAGAGCATTACTTAGATCTATATGAAATGACATTAATGCCCCTCTACCTTTATTATTCATAATTATCACTGAAACTAAGCAGTATTGTCACCCCAGCAGATAATTATAGCATATATCCTTGAGTCCCCACTCACTTCTCATAGTTCACCAAACTTGTAGTAACATGCTTACTACAAGATTGCAATTCTCAATGACTAATATAGTGATATTCTCAATAGAATACTTTCTCTGTAACAGAGAATAGATTCCGTCTTGATAACATATGTTCCCAATACTCTAGACAATATCATCCAAGATACCCAGTTGTCACATTCATAGGGTTGTGAACATGTATTGCCAAGATAGAATCTACCCCCTGATGAAGAGTAAGCAATCCCTTGAGAATGTCACCAAGTTGATTACTAAGAACTGCAGTCTTGTTGATAAGTATGAATGCTAACGGTAGAGGGACATTAGTACACTATAAAAGTCTAGTTATCATTTTGGATTTGTTCTTTTGCATTGGAACGTAGTTAACATTTTACAATGGAGTTAACGTTAACTGATTAGTTGGTTAATTCGCTGATCAAAGACTTTGATCATTAGAATTAACAACTGATCTAAGCCAACAATAAAGAACCTATGAGATCCCACTCTTAGCTCTTCCAGAATGTTTAGAAAGACATATGAGGATTTGAATCAATGAATTGAAATAAGTTTAATAGATTAAAGGTTCGATCGATTGAACTGGTTTTGATCGATTAAACTCTAGTTCAGTTCGATGGATCAAACTTTCTTCGATCGATCGAACGTTTAATCGATCGAAAGAGTTTCAATCGATTAAACTCTAAAGTTGGTTTGGAAATCTATAAATAGGGTAGCTACATACAAAATAGTTTGATCATCATTTTTATTAACACAAAGCTGCAAAAACTATTTTAGGGTTTCTTTAGCCTTCTTATCCTCACCTTTTGGGTTCCCACCAACTCTTATCACTCTGGTAGCATTCATAGGTGGCATAAGGGTAAAGACAACCTAGAGGGAGATGCTACGCACTAAATGAAGAAGACAAAGCCAGAACTGGGTTCAAGACCACAATGTATAATTCTTGTCCCTCTCTTGTATGCATCCATAAAATTAATAAGTAGTAGATCCTGGCATACCAATAAGTTTTTCAAACTTGTCTTTCTGATGAGGAATTTCCAGAAC
This sequence comes from Hydrangea macrophylla, assembly GCA_033977485.1. NCBI lineage: Eukaryota > Viridiplantae > Streptophyta > Magnoliopsida > Cornales > Hydrangeaceae > Hydrangea > Hydrangea macrophylla. The sequence goes on along the minus strand of CM066984.1, from coordinate 26,107,819 downwards.
CTACCACCAAGAAACACCCAAGGGTGGAGACCTTAGGGTTACTTCCAAGGGAACAAGTGTACCTGGGATAGAGCCAGGAAGTCTTAGTAGAATTATCCTCGACCCTAACAATATCGCCAATAGGGACCACTACCTCAGGCGTTATTGGCTGCTCCATCACTGAGCGGTGGAGGATGTTTCAACTATGGAAAGCCCAAACATATCGCAAGGAATTTTACTATTCCCAAGACCCACCGTCATACTGATAAGTTTTGCCACAACTATAATAAGTCGGGTCATTTGAGGAAGGAATATCGTGCACCTTACTGAGGATACTATGGAGCAACCGTTCAAGGAATCCAACGACCCCAGATCAGACACGGATGAATGCCATCATTCCTACAGAAGCAAGCTTTAATGCTAACGAGCAACAACATTTGGAAGGTACACTTATACTTTATCACAGTTAAGTTAAAGCTTTATTCGATACTGGTGTTGCACGTTCATTTATTACTATTAAGATTGTGTGTCAGATAGGTTTAGAACCCAGACACTTTAGCTAGATTTAATGATGTGTCACCATTGGGAATGTCTGCTAAGTTAGGTAAAGTGTGTAAAGATTTCCCATTGACCTTGGAAGATATGAATCTTCCAACAGACTTGGTAGTCTATCAATGCCAAAATTTGACATTATTCTAGGGATGGATTGGCTTTCCAAGTATGGTGCCAATTTAGATTGCCCTACCAAAATGATTGTATTTCTAATACTAGGATATCCGACAATCAGATTTCAGTGCCAACCGATGATTTATATGTTTTTCACAAGTGGTTTAGCTGCAATCAGAGGTACTAGTGCAGAACCTATGATAGATCAGATTCCTACCATATAAGATTTCAAGGATGTATTCCAGGATATCAAAGGTCTTCTACCAAAGAGAGAGAGAGAGAGAGAGAGAGAGAGAGTCTTTTGCGTGGAACTAGTACTTGGAACATTGCCTGATGAGGCAAAAAATTGGGTAAGAACAAGAAGATGAAGACAAAGAGAATTTGTATGTGGTTCAACCCTATTAACGAAGGAACCTACATCCATGTGGTGTGCCGGAGCACTTGTACTATGTGTTAAATGTTACCGGGGGTCTATGGTGAACCAATAGGATTGGAGCTACTAATGACCGGTCGGGCAGAATGTGTATGCTGTATATATATAATAATTCTATAAGGTAAGAATGCGATCCCCGCTTATGGAGTAAGTGGTCTCTTTTATAGGTGAAAGAGACCACTCGTATAAGGTAATTTAATAGATTAGGAAGTCCAATCTAATTACAATTAATTGATACCAATCAAGAGAGTTTCCTAAGTGGATTAGGAAATAACTTGTACTTTCCATTAGCTTTCTAGCTGAGGTAGGAAATTGCCTGGAATCTTGAGAGGCAAGTGACGTGCCCAGGCTTCGCTTCGCCACTGAAAAACCAATGTCGTATGCCCGAGCTGCGGGCTCATACCAGGCAGTCCTAGTAGGACGACCCCGGATGGTTATGTAACGAGTGCCCGTCTCCTCGTTGAGGTTGTGTAGATTGACTTTGACCTAATATTTTTGTACCTATTAGTTGTCCCATATTTTCGAGGCTAATATGATGCTCTATCAGATAAGGATTGAAAATCTGTGTAACCCAGTATACCACTAAGGATACTGTCTGGGATGTTACTCGGAGCTGTCCTACTGCCATGGTTAGTCGGGGGTTGGACTGGATGATATTCTCAGGTACCTGGGGTCAGAGGTTACCATATGTGAAGGAGTGATTGGGCTGGTCAGGATCCAACAAGGTCAGTGTGAGCATAACCAAAAACATGCATCACAATTGAGCCGTCACGTCATGCATTTAATGTGCACACCTTTTGAGGCATCGCTTCATGTGACCAAGGCGATAGCTATCAGAAGGTTTAGGGGGGAAATTTCTCTGCCCGTTGGATCTGATTTGATTTAGACCATTTATGCTGCATATATAAAGGATACTTGTCCATTTCATTGATTCCTGCTATCAGAGGAAGAGAATTCCAAGCGGGTTGAGAGAAAAAAAAACTCCCAACCAAGATTCCCGAGCTCTTTCTGCACTTAATTATTATAAATCTTTGCTTTCCCTGATTTGTAAATCACTGCACTTTTATCTCCTTCCCTTCTTCTCATTCCTACGTTAGGCTAGAGAGTGCAAATCCACTAGGGCTCGCACGGGATTGGGACTTTTTCCTTCTTAGGGTTGCCTTCTTTTTAAGGTCAGGCCATTCGTCTAACCTGTTAGAGCATCTGAACTGGTCGGGATACCCCAAGGCTGTGTTAACTGAATTCTATGCAACCTTGAGCGCCTTATATGAGTTGCCCTATAGGCTTATTGATCTGTCCCCCTATACCTTAGGCTTGGGGTTTTTGACACTTTCTTAGATCGCCAGTTACCATTTCATCCCGCCATAGAGGTTCCAAAGATGTGTCACTCCAGCTTTAATTCGTCATCCAGATCGAAAGACGAAGGATCTAGGTTGAGTACCCCAGATACGAGCCTGGATCCCCCCGTCATGACTCTATCTGACCAACATAGTGAGGGTAGGATTCCCATTCTGGCGTCTATTGACGAGGCGGTGCAGGATTCCCCAGTTGCCTCGGTGCTTAGGGGGTCGGGCGATGAGGCGTTGGTGCCAAATAGCCTTGACGTCATCTTTGCTTTTGAGTAGACCGTTAGTATCTTGTGTACTGCAGACCTAGGCCAGATCAGGGATAGGTACGACATCCCTGACCACCACTCCTTGGCCATACACGCCAGCAGTGCTCATTTCCACCAGTCAAGTTTCATTACCCTTTACGAGGACACCCTTACGGTGGGCCTTCGCCTCCCCTCCACCCCTTAGCTCGGGACGTGTTGATTTACATCGGGATTACTTTCAGATAAATTGCTCTAAACAGGTAGAGGTTCTTGATGGGGGCTATCTCCCTGTAGCCCCAGGTCCTCGGGTACGAGCTCACCATACAGGAGTTTTTCTGGACACACCAACCGTTCCCTGTTCATAGGGAAGCTGGCTTCTTTTCGCTGGGAGCCAGGCAGGGCAGGAGAATCATAGTTAACTGCCTGAGCACCAACAGAGGGTGAAAGAGGAAGTTCTTCCAAGTGTCCATCCTCAGGTTTTATGAGAAGGCACCGGGAATACAGTTAAGGACTTCCTGGGCGGGGAAGTTGAGGAGTAAACTCCTATCTTCTTTTTGGTTTTTTTTTGTTACTTTGCTGTAATCACGAAGCTAACTACCCTTCACTTCGCAGCGGGATCAGTCGACCGCCCAGTATTTTAGATGAGTGCTAGGCAAGGATCTTGTCTTTAGCTGAGGACCCTAGTGACGTCAACAAATTATTGACCCAGACGGGGGATCAGAAGGTCTCTTATCAACCCAAGCATCGGTTTGAAGCTCTTGTATTGTCTTCGATTATCACCGGTATGTTTTTTTGCCTATTTTCTGGTTGCCCGGCTATTCGGTCGATCTCACATGTAGCTTGACATATATCTTTTCTTGGTTCCACAGAGATGGCTCCCAGAGACGTGGCAGCTCTAAAGGAAAAGGAGGCTGCTTTGGCCGCTCGGGCGGGGCAGAGGAGAAAGAGGCAGGGCCCTACTGAGGGCCAACAACTGAAGAGAGTTCACCAGAGCCCCCGATTAAAATTTAAAACAACTAAAGAGACTTCACAGAATGATTTTGAAAAAATTCAAAACAATTAAAATTTAAAGTATATATTTTAAAAACATAAAAAAAACTGTAAATTGAACATCTAGACAGAGAATCGATCTCGATCGATCGATCGAACAAAAATAAAGTTCAATCGATCGAAACCCTTTCGATCACTTGAGAATAGACAAAGTTTGTATCGAGACTACTTTGATCGATCGAATTCATCATGCATCCAATGTAATCACAGATTTGTATTTTGCTGTGTAAACACTATAGAAACAGATCTGTGACGATGCAGTTTTAAAAGTAGTCCTAAAATTAGCATGTAAATCAAAACTAGTGTTCCAAAATGCATCTATAGATCCAAACAAGCGGGGTTCTAATAGCAATTGAAGGAAAAATAGGTTTAAAATTTAATTTAAATGCGCAGCGAAAAGGTTAAGTTTTGAAAACTTTATTAGTATGCCAAGATCTACTACTCGTCAATTCCATAGATGTGTTCTAACAAAAGGAAGAAGAGTTATACCTTAGGACTTGAACCTAATTCTAAAATCTTCAACTTTGGTGATGCAGTAGCCTCCACTTGGTTGTCTTCACCCTTATGACTCTTGCGGATGCTTCTTAGAGAGACTAGAGATGGTAGGATCTCTAAAAAGGAGGATAAGAAGGTTTCGGAGCTCTAAAATAGGTTTGTAGCTTCAGGCACAGTAAAATGATGAACTCTTATTTCTCGACGCAGTTGCCCTATTTATAGATTCCTAGAACCGACCTAATGTTCGAGCGATCGAAGTGGCTTCGATCGATCGAGCCTTCGATTGATCGAACCACCTTCGAGCGAACGAACCCGCCAAAACTACAATCAATCGAGGCACATTCGATCGATCGAACCTACCTTGACAAGATCCGCATGTGCCTTTCCAAGTATCCTAATAGAGCTAAGAGTGGGACCTCCTAGGCTCTTTATTGTTAGCTCAGACCAGTTGTTAATTCCCATGACCAAACTCTTTGATCAGCAAACTAATCAACTGATCAGTTAACATTTATTCCACTGTAAAATGATAACTTAACTCTAACACAAAAGAACATATCCGAACTGATAACTAGACTTGTATGGTGTGCTAATGTCCCTCTACCTTCAGCATTTGTAATACTATTCAGGTAGTCGAATAACTGTTACTGTCAACCTGAATCACGAATACTTCTTATATTCCTTAAGTCCCATTCATCTCTCATGATTACCAAACATGTTGATAACCACTTATTAACAAGACTGTAGTTCTCAGTAATTAACTTGGTGACATTCTCAAGGGAATGCTTACTCTAAATTAGAGGGTAGATTCTATCTTGACAATATATGTTCACAACCTTGTGAACATGACATACCTAAGATACCCAGGTGTTGATCTTTTATAGACCTCATTGATTGGTAAGTCAAAATAGCAATATCCACAGTTTGTGTCCATAATTGTCTTAAGATTGAGAACACATACCTTATACAAGTTATGAGTTCCTATCAACTGTTTGACAGTCTTTAGTGTCAATAGGAAAGCTCAGGCCCGTCAATGCACTATAAGCACTAGCCTATTGATTGAGATTATCACTCCATCCAATGGTAGTTAATCATTATAGTGTAAACCTGATGAGATATACAGTCTCATCATCCACTGTAACAAGCTCTAAGTATCAAAGAATAATAATTCGAAAACTTGTATGTATCTCATACACACACGAATTACTTACTATAATACTTAAGGATTAACAATCATCTCATAAAAGAAGCATACATAATGAAATGTAAAACTGATATCCATATATTAAAATGTCAATGTCTCATACATAAAGTAATGGTTTGAGGGTACAAACCCAACAGTAAGTGCCCGGCCAGTTAACCCTGTATGGGTCCTTCCCAGTTTGGCCCCAATTATCCGTGGCTCGGGACTTTGGTAGGCTGGTTTACCGCCTTAAGAACGAGGTCCCCTATCTGGAAACTGTAATGCTTGACTGTGCTATTGACGTACCAAGAGACCAGCTATCTATAGGCTGCTACTTTCAAATACGCCTGGTCCCTTTTCTCTTCTATTAGATCGAGGTCCCCCCTAAGGGCTTCCTAGTTGTCTTGTTCATTAAAGTTGGCTACCCGGTATGTTTGTAGTTCGAGTACTGTGGGGACCATTGCCTTGAAGCTATAGCTAAGTGATGACAGAGTCTCCCCTGTTGCCACTCAGGGAGTGGTACGATAGGCCCACAGAATAATTGGTAGTTATTCTGCCCAGAGCCCTTTAGTGCTCTCAAGTCTGGTTTTGATGGACTGCAGGATCATTCAGTTTATTACTTCGGCTTGTCCGTTGGCTAGGGGGTGCTCGAGGGTAGAGTAGTGATTGGATATTCCAAAATCCATGCAGAATTGCCTGAATACTGGGGTATCGAACTGCCTGCCATTGTCCCTCTATGACCCGAGGGGTGTCGAACCTGCTGAGAATGTTTCTCTCCATGAAACTTTCCATCTTTTTCTCGGTTATTCTTACCAATGGCTCAGCTTTTGCCCATTTAGTGAAATAGTCCACGGCATTAACGGTAAACTTAGGACCAACGATATCAATGCCCTATTGAGCAAACGGCTAGGGTTGAGGATTGGTGTTTGGAATTGCGCCGGGCGGTTGATCATGTTGGCATGCCTCTGACACTTATCACACTTTTTGACGTACTCCAAAGAGTCCTAGGCAATCATCAACCAGTAGCACCCTTGTAATAGAGCTTTGCGAGAAAGTGCCCAACCTCCTATGTGGCTTCCACACACTCCCTTGTGGATTTTGTATAATATTCCCTGAACTTAGGCAGGATGAACGCATTGGAGATAGGGGATTGAGAACCCCCTTTTATTGAGCATGCCATCAACAAGATGATATTTGGCCACCCGGTATTTTATCCGTCAACCTCATCATTTCCCACAAATGATGGCAAGTTAATGAGGCCAAAAATTGGGTAAGAACGAGAAGATGAAGACAAAGAGAATTTGTACGTAGTTTGGCCCTGTTAACGAAGGAACCTACGTCCACGTTGTGTGCCAGAGCACTTGTACTATAACGTAAGGCTTGGAGCTACCAATGACCGGACGGGTGAATGTGTATGCTGTATAGATATAACAATTCTATAAGGTAGGAATGCGATCCCCGCTTATGGAGTTAAGTGGTCTCTTTTATAGGTGCAAGAGACTACTCGTACAAGGTAAGTTAATAGATTAGGAAGTTCAATCTTATTATAATTAATTGATACCAATCATGGGAGTTTTCTAAGTCGATTAGGAAACAACCTATACTTTCCATTAAACTTCTAGCTGAGATAGGAAACCACCCAGAATCTTAAGAGGCAAGTGACATGCTCGGGCTGTGGTTCGCCGCTAAATAACAAATGTCGTATGCTCGAGCTACGGGCCCATACCGAGCACTCTTAGCAGGACGACCTTGAATGGTTATGTAAGAAGCGCCCCCTCTACATGACTTAGCATCTCCTCGCTGAGGTGGTGTAGATTGACTTTGACCTAATATTTTTGTATCTATCATTGTCGATATCAGAGACTCCATATCGAATGGCATCAACGGAGATGTTGGAATTGAAGAAACAAGTTCAAGACTTAAAGATTTGGGATTTATTCGCCCGAGTATGTCACCTTAGGGAGCACCAGTTCTATTTGTAAATAAGAAGGACGGAACACTTTGACTCTGAATAGACTATAGAGAGTTAAACAAGGTTACGATTCAGAATAGATATCCACTTCCTCGGATAGATGATCTATTCGACCAGTTATAAGGATCAAGGATCTTTTTAAAGATTGATCTATGATCAGGATATCATCAATTATTAGTTTGACTAGAGGATGTGTCAAAGACTACATTTAAGACGAGATACGGGCATTATGAGTTTCTAGTTATGCCTTCTAGATTAACTAATGAACTAGCAGTATTCATGGACTTGATGAATAGAGTAATTAGACCATATCTGGATTAATTCATTATAGTGTTCAGTGACAACATCTTGATCTACTCCAAGATAGAAGAGGATCACAAGGAACACCTATATATCACCTTACAGAAGCTTTGAGATAGTAAATTGTATACAAAGTTTAGCAAATATGAATTTTGGCTACAGGAAGCCAAGTTTTAGGGACATGTGATTTCCCAGGATAGTATCTCTGTGGACTCATCTAAGATTGATGCAGTCTTAACCTGGAATAGACCAACTAATGCTATAAAGGTTAGGAGTTTCCTTGGTCTAACAAGATATTATTAGAGATTTATAGAAGGGTTTTCTGAGATAGCAGGACCTTTGATAAATCTAACAGGGAAGAAAACAAAGTATGAATGGATGGATAAGCTCAAAGTTGGATTCCACGAGTTAAAGGAAAAATTAACTTCTGCACCAGTGTTAGTAATACCCAAGAGTGGGAAACGGTATATAATTTATAGTGATGCATCATACTAAGGACTTAGATGTGCTTATGCAAGACAAAAAGGTGATTGCGCATGGATCAAGACAATTGAAGCCACGTGAAAAGAATTACCCTATGCATGATCTGGAATTAGCAACAATAGTGTTTGCATTGAAGATCCGGAGACACTATCTCTATGGAGAAAAGTTTGATCTATTTTCCGATCATAAGAGCTTAAATCATTTTTTTCTCTCGGAAGGAGTTGAAAATGCGACAATGAAGATGGATGGAATTACTCAAGAATTGTGAATTTTTATTGCAATACCATCTAGGTAAAGTAAATATCATAGCCAATGCTTTGAGCCATCAACCTTAATTAGTGATTGCTGCATTACTGATTTGAGAATGGCAACCGTTGGAAGTTTTATCTGAATTTGATCTTCAGCCAGTAGAACCAACTGAAGGACAACATCTTGGATGTCTGATGGTCCAACTGACTCTGATTAGCCGTATCATAGAAGCTCAACAGACAATAGAGGACCTAAAGTTATGGTTCGCCAAGATGTCAACAAAGGAACTAGAAGTCTGAAGTATTGGTACAGACGGAGCCTTACAAATGCAAAGTTAGACTCTGTGTACCTAACAAAGAAAATCTCTAGAAAGAAATATTAAATGAAGCACATAAATCACGAATGACTGTACATCCTTGAGGTACAAAGATGTACAAAGACTTGAAGAGAAATTTTTGGTGGGAAGGAATGAAGCGAGAAGTAGCTGAGTATGTGTATCAATGTCTTACTTGTAAGCAAGTGAAGGCAGAACATCAGCAACAACCTAGATGCTATTCCCAAATGGAAATGGGAACATGTAACCATGGATTTCATGGCAGCTTTGCCAAAGTCTCAACAAAACCACGATGCTATTTAGGTAATTGTGGATCAACTTACAAAGATTGTGCATTTTATTGCCTACAGCATGACGTATCTAATCGACGGTTAAATGGTGTACATGTTTCTATCATGTTAAATTGAGATTCACATTTACTGCAGAATTCTGGAAGAGTCTTCAAACAGCGATGGGAACCACACTGAACTTGAGTTCAGCTTTTCATCGGTAGATCGACAGGCAGACAGAACGAGTTAATCAAGTGATGGAAGATATGCTATGAGCTTATGTCGTTGATTTTGAGAGTTCTTGGGAGACGCACCTGCCACTAATCGAGTTTGCTTACAATAATACCTATCATATGAACAAAAGAATGGCACTATTTGAAGCTTCATATGGAAGACCTTACCGATCGCCACTATGTTAGGCTAAAGTCAGAGATACTCAACTTCTTGGGCCAGAGATGGTATGATAAACCAGTAAGGAGATTCAAATTATGCATGAGAAGATGAGGACAACTCAAACATGACATAAGAGCTATGCTGACAAGTGACGTAAAGACTTATACTTTGTTGTTAGAGATCACGTGCTGCTTAAAGTTTTGCTTATTCAAAGCATCGTTAGATGTGGACAGAAGAGAGGCAAGCTATTGCCATGATTCATTGGACCATTCGAGATCCTGAAGCATTGTGAAAAGGCAGCTTATTGACTTGTGTTGCCACTGAAGATGTTAGGAGTGCATAGTGTTTCCTACATCAGCATGTTAAAGAAGTGTGCCCACAACCCAGCACACGAGATCAACTTCAAAGATATTGAAGTCAATGATAATGTCACGTTCAATGAAGGACCAGTGCAAATTCTAGACCGTGGGATCAAAAGGCTTAGAAAAAACGAAATCCCAATGGTGAAGATTTAGTGGAAGCATTATGATGAAGGAGAAGCTTCGTGGGAGCTAGAGTTAGAGATGCGAGAGAAGTGTTCATTTTTGTTTTAACTCTAATACTTCCAATTTCAAGGACAAAATCTTTTAATAAGTGGTGGATGATGTAATACCCTATGTTTTTTGATCGTATACTAATACATAAAATTCTATATACTTCTTGATACGCCCAAAATTATGGGCAGTTTCCTACTCAAGCTAGAAGACTAATGGAAAGTGCATCTATTTCCTAATCCAATTGGGAAACCCCCACAATTAATGTCAATCAATCCTAATACAATTAGGAAACTTACTTGATTGGTGTCAATCACACCCTAATAGGATTATATTTCCTTATCCATGTATGAGTAGGTCTCTTACATCTATAAAAGAGACTACTCACCCCCCATGAAGAGGGCCAACTCTTTAGTCTACACAGCACCTCTATAATTCACCATTATACGCATACACCCTGCCGGTATTACTGGTAGTGCCGCCCCTCTTTGTTGGCTCACCAGGCCCGCCGGTGATCTGCTAGTGAACGTGCTCAGACACACCCGTGGACGTAGGTACCTTCATTAACAGGGCCGAACCACATACAAAAAATAGTCTCTCACTCTCTCTCTCTCCTTAAATTGCTCTACTTTACTCTTACCAATTTTTGGCATCATCAGTTTGGCGCCGTCTGTGGAAAACGACAATTCTTCTCATCAAAAATTCTTGACTGATCAATATGCAACCAAAGAAGGGTAAGAAGGCTGCGCAGCAGTCCGACCGGGATGTTCCTTCGGCCCCGGCGTCGACTGCAGCAGTCCCGGCATATGAGCAAATCACCGCAACCCTCACACAACTCTTGGAGGTCCAGCGTCAAATCCAGCAACAGATCGAAGCACTGCTAGCCCAGCAAAGCAATCCTCCAGGGGCCGGAACATTGCGTACGGTCGAGAACTGATATTGACCAGACAACGGACCCGAGCTAACCCGTCCCATGTCGAGGATACCAGAAACATCAACAGTGGGTGTGCTGCCCGAGAGGAAAGGCAGGAGCATATGGCCCGGGAATCAGTCCAGGGTCACTCGGTCAAGAGCCAAGTTGTCCCTAGGCGAACGGTTACCCGGAGTCATAGCCGAGCCGGATCCCAGAGGACAACACCCTACCATGAAGAAGCCTCTTCCACCAACCCGACTAGCTCCTCAGATACCGGTCGGGAAGGAGTGGAAGCCCGAATCAAGGACTTGCAGAAACAGATCGACGGAGTGGCCAAAAATCTTGGTCAAAACTGTGTTCAGAATCAAGCCAATACCGAGATAGAGTCACCATTCTCCAGCCAAGTTATGAGGTTTGCCATCCCGCGTAAATTTAGGCAGCCTCGCCTAGATCCCTACAACGGCTCGGGAAGCCCAGTCAACCACGTCCGGACCTACAAGGCTCAGATGACCTTAGCCACCAACTCCGATGAACTACATTGCCTAGCCTTCCCCAGCACTTTGAAAGTCCCGGCCATGCAGTGGTTTTACTCCTTGGAACCCCGATCGGTCTGCAGTTTCAAACAACTCAGCAAGCAGTTCATCAACCAGTTCTCCGGTATGCATGAACGGCCAAAGCCAGACATGCAGCTACTGACGGTCAGACAACGGAATAATGAGACCCTCAAGGAGTTCACCAGCCGGTTTAATCAAGAGAAGCTCAGCATCTACGATCTTGATGAAATCGCCGCTATCATAGCCTTCTGCTCGGGAGTTCAACATACCAAGTGCGCCGCGTCGTTCCACAGAAACTGACCGAAAACTTTGGTCGAGCTCTCTGAGAGGGTTGGAAAATATATTGACACTGAAGAGTTTCTGAAGACCAAAAACCCCGGGCAAGAAAGTAACGAGACTTCCAGAAGTAAGCGAAAGCGAGATCAGCCCGGGAGTTCCGACAGTTCTTCCAGTTCACATCAGTCCGGGTCCGGTAGCCCCGACTCGACCTCCAGCTCACAGCAAGCAGAGTCCGGTAGCCCCGACCCGACCTCCATTTCATATCGGTCAGGATCAAACAGTTCCGACTTTGCCTCCAGCACAGAGAAGTCAGAAGCCCGACAATCCTGATTCGACTTCCTATCTCTATCGGTCTAGAAGAGCCCGACTACATTGGTACTTGCTTGATCACTATATGAGGCTCCACCGATTGTCAGAGAACTCATACAAAGACCACGGGCCTAACCCCAAGGCATACAAAGACCTCGGGCCTAACCCCGAGGCATACAAAGACCTCGGGCCTAACCCCGAGGCACGAAGAAGACCTCAAGCTCCGAACTCAGGCACTAAAAAGACCTCGGGCTCCGAACCCAAGCACAAAAGACCTCGGGGTCACGCCCGAGGCACCGGCTTCGCCTAGGTCCAACCGACGATGGGGGCAAACCCCCTAGGTGGCCGACGATGGCAAGCTTCAAAAGACCCTGCAACCACCATGTTCCAGGTCGGTTACTTACAGATCATAGCCTCTGTAAGACCCTCGTCTTAGCGAAAGCTTGGGGGGCAAGACGGCGTAGTGAACTAAACAGGTAATCACACCGGGTATTTACAGGCCTCGCGGATAACCAAGTCAAAATCTTGGACAACCCGAGCACCTACAGTACTCAGAGATATTAACTCCACTTAGGTCCAGACCGACGATAGAGGTGACTAAAATCTCTTAGGTTGGCCGATGATAGAGGAGTAAAAGGACCCTAAAGCAACGTGATTTAGGTCGGCTCCACCAACATGGTCAAGCTCTTCTCCCAACAGTCTTGACGAAGGCTGGCCGGGCAGAAGACAACCATCCTGGGGAGTTAACAGTAAAAAGGACCCTAGAGCAAAATGCTTTAGGTCGGCTTTTCCAACATGGTAAAATCCTTCTACCCACAGCCTTGACGAAGGTTTACGGGCAGAAGATAACCATCCTGGGAGCTAACTCAAGAAAAAAAAGACTCTGAAGTAGGCCGAGTCTCAACTCTCGGTCAGTTCCCGAGCAACTAAAGGTCCCGAGCTAGGCTGGGTCTCAACTCTCAGTCAGTTCCCGAGGACTCATCAGGCTCAAAAGCCCCGAGGCAGCTTCCACAAGCACTCAAACAGCGGCAAGTAACATCAAACTGATTTCCAAACTTGCCCCGATATAGCATCTGACCAATCTTGAAAATGGGGGGCAGCTGATACGCCCAAAATTATGGGCAATTTCCTACTCAAGCTAGAAGACTAATGGAAAGTGCATCTATTTCCTAATCCAATTGGGAAACCCCCACAATTAATGTCAATCAATCCTAATACAATTAGGAAACTTACTTGATTGGTGTCAATCACACCCTAATAGGATTATATTTCCTTATCCATGTATGAGTAGGTCTCTTACATCTATAAAAGAGACCACTCATCCCCCATGAAGAGGGCTAACTCTTTAGTCTACACAGCACCTCTATAATTCACCATTATACGCATACACCCTGCCGGTATTACTGGTAGTGACGCCCCTCTTTGTTGGCTCACCAGGCCCGCCGGTGATCTGCTAGTGAACGTGCTCAGACACACCCGTGGACGTAGGTACCTTCATTAACAGGGCCGAACCACATACAAAAAATAGTCTCTCACTCTCTCTCTCTCCTTAAATTGCTCTACTTTACTCTTACAAATTTTTGGCATCATCACTTCTGTTGACCATACTTGAAGTTTCTCTTTCAATCGATCGAACCCTATTCAAGCGATCAAAACCCTACCAACATATATTTATTATGTGTCCCCTTTTTCAATCGATCGAAACTAGCCGATCTACTCTCAAGAGATCAAAGATGCTTTGATCGATCGAACAAAAATTTTAGAATATCTCAATCTATACTGAACATGCCACCTGCCCACCCTCCTTTCTATATATATATATATATGTGTTGTGATTATGTGTATAGGTTTTGTTTGGTTCAGAAATTCTAGAGAGAGAATGTATGCTTATGTTTGAGATACATATATATACACATATCTATATATATAATTTTTTTGAGAGAGAGAGACAGATGAGAAGAAGAAGAAGAAGAAGAGAAGAAGAATGAGAAAAAGGCAGAGAGAGAGAAGGCAGAGACAGTGAAGAGAGAGAAAGCCATTAGAGGGAAGCTCAAAGCTTCAAGCTTGCCAAATGCGTCCTTACGACATTCGATGAGTTCTAAACTCACTCGGTACCATTGATATGATGTTTTATAAGTTTTAGATGTAAATAAATTGACCCAAACATGCCCTAATACTTTTGGATGTTAACTGTCCAGAACTGCTACAGAAGATGACTTTTGAGCTATTGAACTGGGTTCAATCGATCAAAAGGACTTTGATCCCTTGAAGGCCATTTTCCCCAATTGATTAAATTGAGTTTAATCGATCAAACTTTACAGAATATGGTTGTTTCCTTTAAAGTTTACAAATCATAATGTTTAGACATTGAATGTTGTCATGTGTTACTATGATGCAATAACTGATGAATAACGAGACAATGGGATGCAGTAATGAGAGTACACTGCGAGTAACGTATTTAGGATTGTACATTAATAATGGTTGATTCTATTCAAGTTTGATAAATCCATTCATTTCAATTAGAGTAGTCAGGCCATATGGGACTATAATGTATTAGTAGTAGTACAAATAATAAGTAGGTTTGTTAGGTTCTGGGATGATTACGGGAGGCATATATTCTCAAACGCGACAGACAAACGAATGTGTCTATGACATGCGCTGGCTGGGAACATGTCGATAGTGATAAGTTGTGGCTATAGAGCTTATATGTCTTTGCTGAAAGCGTTAATCCCTGACTTGCAGTGGACTGAGTATATGTCCTTAAAAGCGAGGGATGGACTGATGTGGTATCTATGACTTACGGTGTACGCTGTAGATGACCTCTATGACTTGCTGTGTTACGTGATAGATGGTATCTACGACTTGCAGTGATGCGGTAGATATAGCATTGATGTATCCAGGTGTAATATAATCAAGTCTTTCATTGACGAGTCTTATGGTATACAAGATGTGAATAACGGGTTAATGAGTTTGGAATAAAGAGAAAGATATATTTAGTAGAATTATCGAATATCATTCATAACTGGTCATTACATTATTTTTTATACTGTGGGAGTTTCTATTCACTCACCTGAAGTAAGCTGACGACATTTATGCTTAGATATTCCCCATCCAGACTACCTTGTCCCTATTAATGTAGGTAATGGAGCTTATGACAATGGCTAGTACCCAAAGAGGAGTATGTAGAGAGTGGCCCCACGATGATGGTTATGCCAGGGAAGACTATTACACTGACGACTATGTTTACACCAGCTGAAGAACTGTAGACGGATATTAGCTTATATTTCTACTTTACATTACTGTAGGTTTTGTAATAATTGGTACTTGGGCATTTGTTGCTTTCAGACCTTTTTTATTTCCTGTTATAATTCCTGTAGCGCACTCTGATGATTTTGTAGTAGTTGGAACTTTTGTAATATATATTCAGTTTAATATTATTACTGTTCTTGTTCCTTCTAGTTGACTAGTACTATGTGGTGTGGACAAATTAGTGACTTTTACCCATCATTCCCTATGACATAAAAAGGAAATTTTTTTTTTGCAATTTTTGTTGTTCTGGGGCGTGACAATTTGAGAAGAACTTTGCAACTTCGGTAGGTAATTCTTCATCAATCCTAATTTCTTTACCTGTTGTATTAGGGTTGCACATTTCAGGAATTACAAACCAGACCACTCTATGTGCTTGTGGTGTGTGTTTGTTTCAAAGGCTGGTTAATTGTGATTTGAATTAATTGATTTTCATTTGAATGAATTACTAGTATCCTTTCAAAGGCTGATTAACTGTTTTATATTTGGTAATCCAATGTTAGTATTTTGATTAGTGATTTCAATGGTTTATTGCAGTCACTTTCATGGTTTTGGTAGGGGGGTTGTGGTGTGTAACTTTTCCTTTGTAAATGCTTTTGTCTTTGATATTGGGTTTGTATTGTATGCTTTTTGAGGGAGTTTGGGATGCTCTGTTTGGAATGGGACTATTATTTTTATTGGTTATAGTGCGTGTTAGGTGTTTCATTTTAGGTCTACTAGAGGTCTTGGTTTAAGCGATTGGAGCGTGTGGTTTCCCAAATAGTTGTATAATGAGTTTTAGTCCCACCTACTTAATTACTTTTAATTTATCAATTTCTTTTATTTAATATAGATTGAGCTTCTATTTATTATAGTTTGGATTTGAGCTTGTTGTATGTTTATAGTAAATGCGATTGTGATCTAAATTAGGTGCAAATAAAATTGGGGAGCGTATTTTAGTATTTAAGTTTTTCATATTTAAAATAATTACTAACAGAAAATTTCCGTTAGTACTCGTACACATGGGTTAGAAAACAAACTGTTAGTAATATCATTACAAACGGTTTATAACCGTTAGCAATTATCTCAGAAGTGTTGAAAAGTGTCATATTACAAACTGTTACCATTACAAAAAAACCATTAGTATTTTGTATACAAAACTGTTAGAAAATAAATTGTTGGTAAAAATATTACTAACGTACTATTTCCGTTAGGAATAATAAATTTCTAACGGGAAAAAGGCATTAGGAAACATATTAATTTACCGTTAGTAAAAACAATTTTCCAATTGGACATTTACCATTAGAAGATCCGCTAGAAATATTAGCCACACTTCATTCCGAACGGTAATAGTCCGTTAGTAACAATTTTACTAATGGTAATTGTCTGTTAGAAATGTGCCCGTATGGTGTAGTGAACTTTTCTTACGGATTTTTGATGTTTAACAAATTTTTAATGTGTCAAACGATTTTTTTTCGATCCAGATTAAAAAGCGTTAGAATCTACTCTGGCATTATTAGCCAAAGTTGAGCTGGAATTAGCGCTAGCCATCATTATTTGTTGTTAAACAATATATACATATGCCAACAAACGAAAACATTTAGATTATCAATGATATTTTTTCTCTTTATTTCTACTAGTTTTGGGTAAAATGCATTTCACCCTCAATTTATAGCTTATTTGACACTTTGTTCCCTTAACTAACACTTTGTGACAATTTTTCCATTCTGTCACTTTTAGCCGATAAAAGTGACCCAAAAAGCCATTTTTTTATTTTTGAAAAAAAAAGGTTAATTTCATATATACCCCCTATAGTTCCACCTTTTTACATTATCCCTTGGTTTATTTTTTGGCCAATCAAAAGAGAGTTTTATTAGTCATGAAAAAATAAAGAGTAGGTACAATACATTTCAGCAAGTAGTAGAGCTCAATAATAGACAGAAATCTATCAAAGACCTCAACAATACCCTTCTGGACCTTTTGGCAGCTTCTTCTTCTTCTTCTTCTTCTTCTTTTGTTTCTTTTTCTTTTTTTCTTTTTTGGTAATTACATTACAAAATTTTGCTATTGATAAAAGTTGTGTAAGGTAGCTTTTGGTCTATTTCAATTGTAGAGGCTTGCTAAATGTTTTATTTTAGCTTTTCAAATTTCATAATTTTTATGAACGCCGAAGTGGTTGCAAAATATGGCCTAGTATGCTTTTATTCATTGAATTTAACTAATTTACTAACAGTTTAACTTTAGTCCAAAGTATAGAGAATATTAGTGATACGATTGAAGTACATGGTGCAGAGTGAAAAACGGTCCAAGAACAGGTGGTCCAAGAACTAGCTGCCTATGTTATTCTCTTCTTAACTTCATTTTCTTGCATTATTCTTTGGACTCCCTTTTCATCCAAGTAAATAATATTCTGTAAAATGCATAAATGGAAGCGTTTTAATGCTAACATTATCAAGGCCTATTATTCTCAAAACACGTGTAAACTAGGATTTTGGGGGACTTAAATATACATAAATGCCCATGTTATTTTGTTATGAATATGCAATATTTACCTCTAATCACACCTCCCAACTACCCCATTGCTAGTCCCTATCCATCAAGTGAACTAATGCAATGTTCCATCCAACTTTAAAAACTAAAAGAAAAAGAAAGAAAACAAAAATCCTAACTCATTGTCTCAAGATCGCGATTGCATTTAGCATATGCAACAAACTGTTAAACCCCTAGGTTCCCCCTAGTGGACAAGTGTTGTCTCGTGAGGGTTTATAATGACTTTACCCACAAAATTCATAAATATCATCGTATTATTAGTCATGAAATCACTAATATGCCTTAGCAATGCAACATACATGTCAAAGTTCAACTACTATCAGAATATTTCACAGCCATCAATCTTCAAGTGTGTGTGTGCAAGGACAACCAATATACTGTAGACACCCAATTTTGACCACACTGATAGGATTTAGGGTGGACAACGTCTTGGAGGATTCGATGATGAAAAGTACCCCGTGGAAGGTACTGGATTCCACACAATCAGAAGATCGGACTTCGGAAAGTGACTTCAAGCTCAGAAAAGCCCTTTTCCATGGATAAATCCCGGTTTTGTCAAAATCATCTCTCAGAATTCATATTCTCTCAGGGTTATATGAACATTAAGTGTTCTAAACGCAGTATTCTAGGTATCCAGAGATTCAATTTTAAAGAAAAGTTCGAAATCGACGCACATTTGAAAGCAATTTTGGAAAAGACGTCATTTGATTTTAAAAAGACGACGAAAGTTCCGGAGGACTTCCGGACTTCAATTGGACTTCAATTCTCATTATAAAACCTCTGGAAATATTTTTATACTGAAATTCAACCTGACAGCTTTCCAACGGTACGTAAACGGACGATTTCGGACACCAAAAAGCATTTTTACAAAAATCTGGAAAAGCAGTGCACGTGATTTTTGAAACAGAGCTTGTGGGTGACCAGAGGGACCCAAATAGTAAATGGCGGTTTTGGGTATGGGGGTGGCGGGTCCCACCATAACCGCCACTTCCATTTGTGTCCTCCACGGAGCTTTTTGAGTTCCAGACCCTTCTAGAAGCTTCCCACTGCGAGGAAATTGCCTGGAAATTGCGTTTAGGCTCCGAAATGGCCATTTTAACCCTCTTTTAAGCTCTAAAAATCCTGTTTTAACCCTGAAACTTAAGAGCTAAGTCTTCAAAACTCTATATAAGATCTCATACATCTCATATGAGATCACATCTTAACACACTAGACACTTGGAAGAGATACACTTGAATATACTTGGAGATACAAACACACATAGAAGTACATACAAGAGAGATAAGTATACTTTGAATATACTTTCAATTTAGGTGAATTCTAGAGAGAGAAAATTATGAATTGAATTTAGATTAACTTAGGCTAATTAGACCACAATTTGAACATCAATTGCCTCCCTCAACTTCCATGGATGAGTGCTTGAAGAACACTTGAATAACACTTGAAGAAGAAGATCTTCAAATCAATTTTGGTCTTGTAATTGAGAATCCTCCAAGAGGTAAACACTATAGTTCATCTCTAATTCCTACTTTGTATATATAGATCTATAAGATTTGGATCTAATTTAGTTCTATTTCTACTTATTAGAACACTCATCTTCTTCCTCTCATGTTCTTCACACACTCACATAGTTAGATCCAAATCTCTTTGATTTTTATTGATAATTTACAATTAGAGATTGTTTTTCACTTTGATTTTCAATTTTGGTTTCATTCTTCAATTTTAGTTTAGATTCATGCATACATGATTATATATATATATATATCTATTTTGAATTCCATGATGGTTTGGAAATATGATCTATGAGAAGGATGATTTCTATGTTCATACCTATCTCTTGATTATTCCTATTACCTAGAATTCCTATTGAATTTCATCTCCAACATGATATTTATAAGTCCCTTTGATCCTTGATCTAAAAGTTCTTCATAGAACTTGAGGGCTAAATTGATTGGGAATCATGATAATTAAGTTGATCTATGAGTTTGATCTCTCTAATAAGCTTCAACTATCACTAAAATGTTTTCCTCACACTTTAAAATGAACTAGATAAAAATTCAGCAAAGCAGATTGGTTTTGTCCATTAGATTTGGTCCATCAAAACCCATAGTTTGATGGATTTCAAATTTTCTGGGTAAACTTTGATGAATTAGCTTTCATCCGGTCCGTTTTGAGAGCTTTTAGGATTCATATACTATTTTTAGAAATTGTTGAGAAATCGGTTGACAGATTTGAACATCGTCTCTTTGTGCTTGAATTTCAGAAAATCTATAATAGTTATCGACGTTCCGCTTTTTGGGGATGATTCCTAACTCATATATCTATATGCCGATGTAAAATCGTGAGCATACGATCGAGTTAGGATCGTTTTCTAAGCGTTTAAAGTTGATACAACTATTCTGGAATTTTCTAAGTTTAATTACAAATATGATTATGTATACAAAATGGTCACACCTTGATCACTCAACAACAATTGATGAATAAAACTTGGTTTAGAAATCACCTAGGATAAATGGATGAGAGATCAAAAGCTTAAATCAACTTGGTTAACATGATTCATGAACTTCTATTATACTTCTATTATGTTTTGCATTCATTTGTCAAATGATACCAAATTTCCAGAATAACAGAGTCTGTTTAAAACACTTTTTCAGAAACCTTGTGATTACAGAATGTCCATGGGTTTATTTTTATCATATACTACAATGAAATAGCTTTCTTTTGACACCAAATAGAGCTTCATATGATTTTTGTAGATTTAATTATGATTTTTACAAGAACAGTGGACAGTCCTGATCCACTGTTCCCAAAACATTTATTTCTCAAACAATAAAATTGATATTGAGGTCCCACTTTTTGGAGAAGTTCCCTAAGACATGTATCTAACTTTCTGTAAAAGGGTTTTTATCCAGCTCATGTTTAAGACCACTTTTGATAGGATTCATTAGAGGTTGCTGAATCTGGAAATTTGATTGATGACATGTTTTCTTTGTTTATCATGCATATCATTTGTTTGCTTGTATTTTTGCAATGCTTTGGGTATTCTTTGGTGTCTTAGTGCAGAGAATTAAGTGCCTCGGACCCGGACTTCGATTTGTGGTTTGCCTCGTCTACATGTGGCTTAGTGCCCATGTATCATGTACTATCTCTATCCTTTCTCTTAGAATTTTTCTAGGTTTACAACTTTGATTTCAACGACACATTTCCTTTAGGATAAGTCTCCGTTTATATGATTATTTGTTAGAGACATCTTATCTAGGATTGTTGCATGATTGCATTGCACGTTTACATTCTTTTTGCTTTCGCGACTCCGCTTGAGTCAACCAATGTAAGTCTTCTCGTTCCCTTTGCATATCATGACATGTTTACTTTATTTGCATCGGTCCCGGGCGGGACTAGCCACTGTGAGTATACTTCTCCCTTGTATTGCATGAGCATCCGCTTTCTACTTGATTTAGTCTCTTGAAATGATTTTCATTAGATGTTTCTTTTTGCCATGTATATATCTATCTAGTATGTTTGAGGAAACAACATCTATTATGAATTAATAACAAGGATATTTGAATCAAGGCCTACCATTCGGTAGGGCGAGGAGGGGGTGCTTTAGTCCTGCTTGGGCTCCTTCCCCTCTCGTACCAAGACCCCCGAACCTTGTTTCTGGTAATGAAGGGCGAGTAACCTTATTCAATTTTGGGCGAGTCAAACTTGGGTTTCCTAATTCCCGATAAAAATTAGGTGGCGACTCTTTGTCTCTAGGATCGCGTGAGGAAGTCCTAGTTTTTCCTGAAGTGTGCTCCTTGGGATCCGTCCCGGGACACTATCGAGGGAGAGCGCCAGGACCTCCTCCTCCATTCGCGACGGTCCACAATCTGGCGACTCCACTGGGGATTTGAACATGAAACCGATGGTTTCTTGTTCTTCGAGGGTTTGACTTGAGCCAAAGAATATCCTTGTTATTAATTCAATAATCATGTTGTTTCTGCCTGCATTTGCACTTGCATTGTTCTTTCACCGCGACTGCTTGAAATCATTGCCTTGAAGATAGAGGGCCCTCTTTCCTCTATTTGTCAAGAGTTTTGGTAGCATGTAGTCACCGTTAGCCTTGTACCGCGTGCGGTATATAGAGCTCATGTGTGAACGGCACGCCCTCGGGGAGGCGGTCAACCACACCGTTGAGCTTGCTAATGGACCCTTTATGAGACTAAAACCCGGCCTTTGCATATAGTTTCTATAGAACCCTTCAATTAGGATCTTGATTATCATCTTTGATTAGGACAATGTGATGAATTATTTGCGCTTGCCCGTAAGGGATTATGTGGATGATGAGGACGTGTATGCGAAGGCATCATCAAACCTTGTATGGTGGATTCCTCTAGGGTAGTATGGTCTTTATCCGAACATCCAATCACTATTTGAGGACAATTTTGAAAATTTTTGAAATTATAAGCACTTCTTTGAAAAACCCCAAGTCTTTCGAAAATTCCAAGAATATCCCTTTTGAAAATTTGCTTTGAGATTCACTTTCACAAAATCTTTCCAAAATTCTCCTTAGATTTTAGAGAATTTCAAAATTCCTATTTCCAGAAATCATGATCACACTTTGATGATTCAATTTCAAATTCTCCTAGATTTTAGAGAATTTCAAAAAAAAAAAAAAAAAAAATTTTACTTTGGTCTTCAAGAAATCATGATGATTCAATTTCAAAATCTTCCTCTCAGATCTTAGAATTTCAAAATTCCCACCTCAATTTTTAAGAATCATGATTTCTCACCACAAGCATTGATGGTTCAAAAATTCTTTTGAAAATTACAAATCTCCCCATCTCTTTCAAAGATTTTCATGAAAAATTTCAATTTTGAAAACATGAACCATCAAGAATTTCAAAACTCAAAATCCTTGGATAATGATTGGATTAGTAGGGTGATTAGCATACTCAAGGAATCCTATGTGCTTATGTGTTGATATGCTAGGTCTAAGCTAGATTAAGGTGCATTGCATTTAGATTAGATTGCATTTCATCTGCATTGCATGCACTACACGAGCATTGCATATACGACTCACGAGTGCGATGCCTCTAATATACTTTCAAAAGAAAAGATTTGTTTTCCTCAGAATTTTGAAAGCTTGAAAAGATTTCTTTTGATTTTAAGAAAAATATTTTTGAAAAAGGAAATGATTTTCCATTTATGATTTCCATCTTTGTAAATCCACCTTCTTATATCATTCTTTGAAAAATTCTTTTGCAATAAAGATACCTGATTATTTGAAAATCCCTAAATAAACCAGATAAGAAAAGATAGGACCGAAAAGTTGTACTCCTTTCTGGGTCAGAGCTCCGAACAGCCGTTTGATCAGATCAGGGTTAGAAGAAGGAACAGCCGAGTCGACTAAGGTTGAAGATATGACATACGAAGCGGATATGGAAGCCAGATTGGCCGCAATGCAAGCTGCCTTGGATCAGAGCAGGGAGCAGAATCGAGAACAACTTGCCACTATGATGAGAATGATTGAGCAGCTAACTAATCCACCACCACCACCTCCAGAGCATCATGAAGAAGAAGATTTTGGGGAGACAGTTCAACCAAAGGTTCAGCTAGATCAGGAAATTCAGGACAAGTTGGCCAAGATCGACAAACTAGAGAGTGTGATCAGAAAGAGCAAAGGGGTGGATGAGTATTTGTTCGATGTTGAAGGGTTGTGTGACGCTCCAAAAACCAAACTCCCAGAGAAGTTTAAGATGCCGCATATTGAATTTTTCAATGGAACTGGAAATCCGAAGAGCTATCTGAGGCTTTATGTAGGAACTTTGCAGCCTATGGGCATTGAATCTGACCTCTTCGCTCTATTGTTTCCAAGAGTTTTGAGTGGAGCAGCACTTTCATGGTACTTGACGTTGGAACCAGCCATAACCAGAGATTGGGAGGCATTGGCCAAAGCTTTCGTGGCTCAATATTCATATAACCAGTTGTTTGATGTAACTGCAAGAGATCTAGAAACCACCCGACAAGAGTATAGGGAATCCTTCGCAGGTTTCCTTACTCGTTGGAGAGCTAAAGCTGCTCAAATGACTAGCAGGCCAGCGGAAAAAGATCAGGTCCGAATGATCATCAAGAATCTACAGCCCGAATACTTGGAAAGGCTAGAATTTCAGTCCATTGTGAGTTTCGAACAGCTGTTTGATGTGGGAACTTTGATAGAAGATGCCATTAGAGATGGAAAGATCAAGAAAGAAAGCACGAGCAATCGATACAGAAAGACAGAAAGGCCAGTCTATCATCAGTCTGCTGACATCAACACACTATCTCCTCAGCCTTTTCAGAAAGAGCGTCGAAGTATGGCTAATGCAAGAGGAAGTCAAAATCAGAAACAGTCGAGAGAGAAAAGAGAATTTTCCGACTTGGGGATGCCACTAAGCACCGCACTTGAAAGAATGATAGAAAAAGGGTACTTGCAGAAATTGGAACCTAAACCAGAGCCAAATCCACTTCCACCGGGTTTCAAAACAGAGTTCTTTTGTGACTTTCATCAAGGCCGTGGACATAGCACAGATAGATGCTGGAGACTTCGCCATGAAATTGAAGACTTGATTGAAAAAGGGGTCATCTCCCCTCCTCCCTCTCAGCCAAATGTTCAGAAGAATCCTCTCCCTAATCATAAGGGGAACATGCCAAATGTTAACTTTGTAGAAGAAGGATCTCAGATTTATAACCCAAAGATCTACATCACATCCTCGAATCAACCAGCTATGGATGTTCAACTTCCGGAAGACGCTGCAATTTGCATCTTGAGGAATATGGAAGAGGAAGAATGGGTCGAAGAAGCACTGGCTTTTGAAGAAGAAATAGCCAACGGAAATCTTACAATTGAATGGTGGGATCCTAATGCCATCACCGACGACTCGATCTGGTATGAGGAAGAAAAGCCCATAGAAGCAGTCACCGAGAAACAAAGCACTGAGCCGATAGAAGAATTGCTAAAGCCTGTCGAGAACCTTGAAATCAAAGATGACGATCTTATTGCAATGATGGAAGAAGAAGAAGATTGGTGGTATGATGATGAGGATGATTCCGTTAATAATACCATAATCCCCGATGATTCTGTTTGGAAAATCACTGTTGGCACCGAAAAGTTAGCCAAAGAACTTGAGTCTATCTGGATCACCAATGAAGCAAACCACTTGACCCGTTCCGGACATCATTTCAAGCCTCATGAGTTAGAAAATCGTGGAAAAGAAACATGGAATGAGAAAGAAGTCGTCAAAGCAAAAGAGGCTGGTAAAGGAGCCGTGAGCGAAGAAGAAGATGAAATCCTAAAGCAATTGAAGAAAACACAAGCTTGGATCTCAGTATGGGGATTACTTATGACCTCTCACAAACACAGGCAGGCCATGCTCGATACTCTCAATCGTTTGGATGTTTCTGTCAATACTACTCCCGAAGATCTAGTAAACATGATCTCTTCAAAGCCTTGTAAGCCTGTAATCACATTCACAGATGAAGATTTACCGCCGGAAGGGGCACACCACAACAGAGCTCTCTACATCACTGTACATTGCCTGGGGAATAGAGTACCGGTCTGCTTGGTAGATAATGGGTCAGCCTTGAATGTATGTCCTCTCCAAACAGCTCTCAGAATGGGGTTGTCTATTTCAGAACTCTTGCCATCAACACAAACTGTGAGGGCCTATGATAACACCAAAAGGGCCATTGTGGGAATGATTAAGTTGAAAATTGAAGTCGGGCCATTAAACAAAGAAGCTGATTTCCAAGTGATTGATATTCCGGCTAGCTTTAATCTGCTATTGGGACGTCCGTGGTTACATGTGAATGATGCAGTCGCCTCCACTCTCCACCAGAAAATCAAGTTCATCTGGAAAGAGGATGTGGTAACAATCTTTGGGGATAGCTGGATCAAAGAAGAAGGGACAAGCCATGGTCCTGTGCTAGAAGTCCAAACACCGGAAGAAGAAAATGAATTAGGAGGATTCAACTTTGTGGGAATGATAAATGAAGGAGCTAAGAAAAAGAAATCCGTTTGGGATCGACTCAGCTATGAGAAGAAACTTCCTGATGCATCTGTCTGGGGCGAAGAAATCACTCCGATCAAGAAAAAGAAGCCGTTCATCACCGGACGCGAATATAGAAAGATGTTCGAGAAGGGAAACCCGGTTGCCAAAGATCTACAAGAAGAAGTGGGACAGAATTGGATCCCTGAAGTCATGCCATTGTACTTTGACCAGTATGCCAATCCTAAAGTGGCTCATATGGTGCGGAAGATGAACTATTTTCCTGGAATGGGACTAGGTCGTCGTCAACAAGGAATAACTGAACCACCGAACTTCCACGAACAGAAAGATAAATCTGGGCTTGGGTATCAATTGACTGAAGAAGATAAAAAGAAGATGACAAAAGGAAAAGGGCCGATGGTTGTTTCTGGGCCAAGAATCCTGAATGGATACTTCGTGAAAGAAGGCGATGACTTTCCCTTCTGTGGGTTCCCTGAACCATGGTATGATCCGGCTACCAAGAACATTAAGCCTGGATTTGAGATTTTCTTCAAACATGAGTTCTCCGACTATGAGGATCCGTTCTTGTATACTCCGCCTATCAAGAAAGAAAGGAAGGACTGGGCTGAGCTGATGACAAGTGATGATTTGAACATGCTAATGGATGAAGAGCTGAACATGCTGATGGATGCCGAAGAAGCACTGGGAAATGTGAAAGAAATCAAGCCAATAGAGGGAGCTCTGAACAATTGGGTGATAGAATCGGAAGTCAACAAATCCCCTCCCCCATTTCCCCGGAAGTCTGTAAAGGCCAATATGAGCCATGATGTTGAGTCTGCTTTTGCTTTTGATGTACCCAAAAATGTTAATGAAATGAACGAGGATTTTGCTTACTCTTCTGTGTCTGATGATCTTGATTTTAAAATTTCTGAGGATTTGCAAAGATTAATTGAAAATGAAAATGAATCTGCATGCAAGATTATTGAAGAAACTTTGCTAATAAACTTGGATAATGAAGATAATCCACAAAATGTTCATATTGGCACCACGCTCACTTCACAAGAAAGCAATGAACTAATCAACTTATTAAAAGAATTTAAAGATGTTTTCGCTTGGTCCTACCAAGATATGCCAGGCATCGATCCAGAGATTGTCCAACACCACATCCCTCTCTTTCCAAATTCAAAACCTGTTAAGCAAAAGTTGAGACGCATGAGACCCGAATGGACTTTGAAGATCAAAGAAGAAGTTGAGAAACAATTGAAAGCTGGATTCCTGATGGTAACCCAATATCCGGAATGGATAGCCAATATAGTTCCTGTGCCAAAGAAGGATGGAAGGATCCGTGTATGTGTTGACTTCAGAGATCTAAACAAGGCTAGTCCTAAGGATGATTTTCCGCTTCCACACATAGATGTTCTGGTAGATAGCACCGCGGGGCATGAGTTGTTATCATTCATGGATGGTTTCTCAGGGTACAATCAGATTTTAATGGCACCCGAAGACAGAGAAAAGACTACATTCACAACTCACTGGGGGACGTATTGCTACCGAGTAATGCCATTTGGGTTAAAGAATGCCGGAGCGACCTATCAGAGAGCTGCTACTACTTTGTTACATGACATGATCCATAAAGAGGTAGAAGTTTATGTGGATGATATGATTGTTAAGTCCAAAGAAAGAAGTGGGCATTTAACAGCACTCGCCAAGTTCTTTGAAAGATTAAGGAAATACAGAATGAGATTGAATCCACAGAAGTGTACTTTTGGAGTTACCACCGGAAAGCTGCTGGGATTTCTCATCACACAGAGAGGAATTGAGGTTGACCCCACAAAGATCAAGGCTATTATGGATATGCCGCCTCCGACAAATGAAAAGGAAGTAAGAGGATTTCTGGGAAGAATCCAATTCATCAGCCGCTTCATATCTAAGCTCACTGCTACTTGCGATCCGCTTTTCAGCTTGTTGAGAAAAGGGAAGAAATTCGAATGGGACAATCAATGTCAAGAAGCTTTTGACAAGATCAAGGCTTATTTATCAAACCCACCGGTTCTTTCACCCCCGAAATCAGGGAAGCCTTTGCTGTTGTACTTATCCGTGTCAGAGAATGCTATGGGATGCATGTTAGCCCAAGAAGGAGATGAAGGGCGTACAGAGAAAGCCATTTACTACTTAAGTAAAAGGATGACTGGATACGAATTGAAGTATTCTCCGTTAGAAAAGACATGTTGGGCTTTGGTTTGGGCCACTCGTCGTCTGAGGCATTATATGTTGGCCTTCCCTGTTGTTTTAATCTCCCGAATGGATCCTTTGAAGTACCTATTTGAAAAACCAGCATTGACCGGAAGAATCTCCCGATGGACATTGATGCTATCTGAGTTTGACTTGATACATGCTACGAGTAAATCTGTTAAAGGAAGGGCTGTCGCAGAACATTTAGCAGAACATCCGATAAATCTGGAAAACGAAGGAGAGTTCATGTTCCCTGACGAAGGATTGATGGAATTAAAAGAAGATGTGTGGAAAATGTATTTTGATGGAGCTGCAAACCAGAAAGGATATGGAGTGGGGATCATCCTTGTATCCCCTGAAGGAGCACATACCCCGTTCTCTATTAAGCTGAAGTACACTTCCACCAACAACACTGCTGAGTATGAAGCTTGTATCTTGGGGCTAGAAGCCGCATTGACTTTGGAGGTAAGGAAACTTGATGTATTCGGGGATTCCAATTTGATCATATCCCAAGTTCGAGGAGATTGGAAAGTCAAGGAAGAGAAGTTAAAACCCTATCATGAGTATCTTGATTCTTTACGAACTCGTTTCTTGCATATCACGTTCTTCTACCTGCCTCGAGAAGAAAATCAGCTAGCAGACTCTTTGGCTACTTTAGCGTCAATGATTGAGATTCCTGTGGGGATAAAGCTAACTCCTTTGATGATTGAACAAAGGGAAAAGCCGTCTTATGAGATGATTGGGGAAATAGAAGAAGCAGAAGAACTTCCGTGGTACACCGACGTGTGGAACTTCATTGAAAATGGGGAATATCCGGAAAGCGCCTCCGAGAAAGACAAGAGAGCCATAAGAAGATTCTCGGCTCAGTTCATGATTTGTGGTGGAAGTCTATTGAAGAGATCTTACAATGGATTCAACTTGACATGTCTATATGGAAACAGTGCGAGAAAGATGATGGAGCAAATTCACGAAGGGGTGTGTGGTCCTCATATGAGTGGACACATGTTAGCTAAGAAGATCATCCGACAAGGATATTATTGGACTACTATGGACAAGGACTGCTATGAATATGTCAGAAAATGTCACAAATGTCAGATCCATGCCAATATGAAGTATGTGCCGCCGTCACTGCTATACAACATGACTACCCCTTGGCCATTCTCAGTTTGGGGAATAGATGTTATTGGAGAAGTAACCCCGAAGGCGTCTAATGGGCATCAATACATCCTGGTAGCAATTGATTATTTCACAAAATGGGTGGAAGCAGAGTCTTATGCGACATTGAAGGCTAAAGATGTGGCCAGATTTATCAGAGGAAATATAATCTGCCGATACGGGGTCCCTCATGAGTTGATATCCGATCATGGCAGTCACTTCCAGAAAGAGGTTTTGGATCTACTAGAAGAATACAAGATCATGCACCACATGTCAGCGCCGTATAGGCCACAAACAAATGGGGCAGTTGAAGCAGCTAATAAGAATTTGAAGACGATCCTAAGAAAGATGACTGATACATACCGAGATTGGCATGAGAAGTTACCGTATGCACTGTGGGGATACAGAACATCTATCCGAACATCTACAGGAGCCACTCCTTATTCATTGGCTTACGGAATGGAAGCAGTACTCCCAGTTGAAATAGAACTACCATCTTTGAGAGTTGTGGCAGAATCCGAGATTCCAGAATTTGATTGGCTAAGAGATAGATATGAGGAGCTAATGTTACTTGATGAGAAAAGGTTGGCCGCAATTGATCATGTGCATGTGTATCAGAGAAGAATAGCTCGAGCATTCAACAAGAAGGTCCGTCCAAGAAAACTTGAGGAAGGCGACCTTGTGCTTAAAGCCTTAAAAGCACCCGTTTTCGATCCTAGAGGGAAATTCAAGCCAAATTGGGTTGGCCCATACGTCATCAAGAAGCTTCTCTCTAGAGGAGCGGCATACCTGATGGATCTAGATGGAGTTGAGTTCAATCAGCCAATCAACATTGACCGTCTCAAGAGATACTATGCTTAAAAGCCTTTTCTTTCAAAACCTGTTCTTTCAAAACCTCCAGCATTCGAGGAACTACACTTGACCTGATTCCCACTTGGGGATATGTAGGCAACCTGCTCGGTTCGGTCACTGCTCCTGAAACCCTCAACCATACTTTCTTTCAAGACCTGGCCGAACTACTTTGGATCTGATTCCCACTTGGGGATAAGTAGGCGAGCTTTCCTGGCTCTCGATCCCTGAACCTTGCAAACTAGGGGCAAACTTTCAAGTTTGCCCAAAGCCTCAAGATATCACTGCCACACTAGGGGCAAACTGCGTTTGCCCAAACTTCCATTTATCTCTATCAACTAGGGGCAAACTGTCGTTTGCCCATACCTCGCTACCTGTCCTCTCTGGATCACTTGGCTATCAGAATTAAAGCACCTAAGTGAAAAATCTGGTAATTCTTGATATTAAGTTGAAAAGTTTTTTAGCAATCTAAAGATGTGAATCTAATGTCAAGACTGAAACATTATGTGGAAAATTTTCAAAAGCTTCAAGATTACATGCAAAGCCAACACAATATCCTGCTACAAGATAAAATCTCATTTTCAAAACATGCAAATCCTTAGAAAATTCAAATATCCAAGTCAAAAGACATTGTCGAGAAAGAGGAATCGTCAGAAATTTCCTTTCCCTGTAAAATCGAGTCCTGTGTGTCAGTGTGCAAAGTGTCAATCAAATCAGTCTCGTGATAAGGGATGCAAAGCGAAACAGAAGGATAGCATAAAGCAGCATCAAGCAAAGTCAAGAGTACAAGCCCATCAAGACAGAATACATCAACATCAGTCTCAGCACAGAAAGCAAGAAAAACAGAAAGATAGTCATGGGTGCATATGATCATCATCAGCGACGACGAGTAGCCCGTGGGTACCGAGCAGGCATATCTGAGGCCGTAGAGCTATCATCATCTTCAATTTGGCGCCTTCGCCTAGACCCACCAGCCCCACCAGAAGGGCCTGCATTCATCCGCTCCAACTGTGATTGAAGCTGCCTAACTTGAGCCACCTGTGGAAGAAAAGAATCAGTATAGGGGTTTGAAAAAGCAATGAGATAAGAAGAAAAGGTCAAGAAATTTACCAGGGCCGCATCACGGTCTATGTAAGTCTGGCACATGCCATCCCACTGCAAAGAGAAGAAAGATATGGTCAGAAAGATCAGAAGAATCAGAGGTAATGAGTTCAGAAATTACTTACATGTCCCTCACGAGCAAGGCTCCAAGCCCTCAGATTCTGTGCATAAGCTCGCTCTTCATTGAAAACGGCTCGGGGAACGGACTCATGTTGTTCTGAAACTAGCTGAGGCTCTACAAGATCACGGGGGATCTCTACAGAAGATATAACTCCGCGCAGCATGGTCGAGGCTCGCCAATCACAAGGAGGAATGAGAGGTAGAGGTCGACCAGGGCCATCCACAAAAGAACTCCCCTGCAAATGATGATGAGAAATAAGATAAAGCAAGCATTCGATCAGAAATGAAGAAGTCGTGAAATACCTGCGGGTCATCCGAGAGCGGGAAATTAGGCATCAGATGAGTAACCCTGAAGACGTCATAGTTCTCCTCAAACAGAGTAAAAGAGGCTGAAGGAATTCCGTTCAAAGCATTAATAAGATCTTCATCTTCCAAATTCTGCGCCGACCTCATACAAGAAGGCGGATCCTGTGGCACTAAGAGACGATCCTCCAAATCAGTCTGAGGAGCTACTCTCTCTCCAAGATACCACTCAAGAACAGAGGGACCCTCAAGAAGAATCCTCTCTCCAGTCATCTGTCTAGCTAAGCCAATCTCAGTCACATCTCCATTTGTCACCCAAGGATGCCAGTTAACTTGGGTGAATCTGAGACGGGTAAGAAAATCCCGGCAAGAAATAACATTATGAGCATCATTCTTGGTACCTACGGCTTGGTGTAGACACCCAATTTTGACCACACTGATAGGATTTAGGGTGGACAACGTCTTGGAGGATTCGATGATGAAAAGTACCCCGTGGAAGGTACTGGATTCCACACAATCAGAAGATCGGACTTCGGAAAGTGACTTCAAGCTCAGAAAAGCCCTTTTCCATGGATAAATCCCGGTTTTGTCAAAATCATCTCTCAGAATTTATATTCTCTCAGGGTTATATGAACATTAAGTGTTCTAAACGCAGTATTCTAGGTATCCAGAGATTCAATTTTAAAGAAAAGTTCGAAATCGACGCACATTTGAAAGCAATTTTGGAAAAGACGTCATTTGATTTCAAAAAGACGACGAAAGTTCCGGAGGACTTCCGGACTTCAATTGGACTTCAATTCTCATTATAAAACCTCTGGAAATATTTTTATATTGAAATTCAACCTGACAGCTTTCCAACGGTACATAAACGGACGATTTCGGACACCAAAAAGCATTTTTACAGAAATCTGGAAAAGCAGTGCGCATGAAATTTGAAACAGAGCTTGTGGGTGACCAGAGGAGCAAGAATAGTAAGTGGCGGTTTTGGGTATGGGGGTGGCGGGTCCCACCATAACCGCCACTTCCATTTGTGTCCTCCACGGAGCTTTTTGAGTTCCAGACCCTTCTAGAAGCTTCCCACTGCGAGGAAATTGCCTGGAAATTGCATTTAGGCTCCGAAATGGCCATTTTAACCCTCTTTTAAGCTCTAAAAAACCTGTTTTAACCCTGAAACTTAAGAGCTAAGTCTTCAAAACTCTATATAAGATCTCATACATCTCATATGAGATCACATCTTAACACACTAGACACTTGGAAGAGATACACTTGAATATACTTGGAGATACAAACACACATAGAAGCACATACAAGAGAGATAAGTATACTTTGAATATACTTTCAATTTAGGTGAATTCTAGAGAGAGAAAATTATGAATTGAATTTAGATTAACTTAGGCTAATTAGACCACAATTTGAACATCAATTGCCTCCCTCAACTTCCATGGATGAGTGCTTGAAGAACACTTGAATAACACTTGAAGAAGAAGATCTTCAAATCAATTTTGGTCTTGTAATTGAGAATCCTCCAAGAGGTAAACACTATAGTTCATCTCTAATTCCTACTTTGTATATATAGATCTATAAGATTTGGATCTAACTTAGTTCTATTTCTACTTATTAGAACACTCATCTTCTTCCTCTCATGTTCTTCACACACTCACATAGTTAGATCCAAATCTCTTTGATTTTTATTGATAATTTACAATTAGAGATTGTTTTTCACTTTGATTTTCAATTTTGGTTTCATTCTTCAATTTTAGTTTAGATTCATGCATACATGATTATATATATATACATATATCTATTTTGAATTCCATGATGGTTTGGAAATATGATCTATGAGAAGGATGATTTCTATGTTCATACCTATCTCTTGATTATTCCTATTACCTAGAATTCCTATTGAATTTCATCTCCAACATGATATTTATAAGTCCCTTTGATCCTTGATCTAAAAGTTCTTCATAGAACTTGAGGGCTAAATTGATTGGGAATCATGATAATTAAGTTGATCTATGAGTTTGATCTCTCTAATAAGCTTCAACTATCACTAAAATGTTTTCCTCACACTTTAAAATGAACTAGATAAAAATTCAGCAAAGCAGATTGGTTTTGTCCATTAGATTTGGTCCATCAAAACCCATAGTTTGATGGATTTCAAATTTTCTGGGTAAACTTTGATGAATTAGCTTTCATCCGGTCCGTTTTGAGAGCTTTTAGGATTCATATACTATTTTTAGAAATTGTTGAGAAATCGGTTGACAGATTTGAACATCGTCTCTTTGTGCTTGAATTTCAGAAAATCTATAATAGTTATCGACGTTCCGCTTTTTGGGGATGATTCCTAACTCATATATCTATATGCCGATGTAAAATCGTGAGCATACGATCGAGTTAGGATCGTTTTCTAAGCGTTTAAAGTTGATACAACTATTCTGGAATTTTCTAAGTTTAATTACAAATATGATTATGTATACAAAATGGTCATACCTTGATCACTCAACAACAATTGATGAATAAAACTTGGTTTAGAAATCACCTAGGATAAATGGATGAGAGATCAAAAGCTTAAATCAACTTGGTTAACATGATTCATGAACTTCTATTATACTTCTATTATGTTTTGCATTCATTTGTCAAATGATACCAAATTTCCAGAATAACAGAGTCTGTTTAAAACACTTTTTCAGAAACCTTGTGATTACAGAATGTCCATGGGTTTATTTTTATCATATACTACAATGAAATAGCTTTCTTTTGACACCAAATAGAGCTTCATATGATTTTTGTAGATTTAATTATGATTTTTACAAGAACAGTGGACAGTCCTGATCCACTGTTCCCAAAACATTTATTTCTCAAACAATAAAATTGATATTGAGGTCCCACTTTTTGGAGACGTTCCCTAAGACATGTATCTAACTTTCTGTAAAAGGGTTTTTATCCAGCTCATGTTTAAAACCACTTTTGATAGGATTCATTAGAGGTTGCTGAATCTGGAAATTTGATTGATGACATGTTTTCTTTGTTTATCATGCATATCATTTGTTTGCTTGTATTTTTGCAATGCTTGGGTATTCTTTGGTGTATTAGTGCAGAGAATTAAGTGCCTCGGACCCGGACTTCGATTTGTGGTTTGCCTCGTCTACATGTGGCTTAGTGCCCATGTATCGTGTACTATCTCTATCCTTTCTCTTAGAATTTTTCTAGGTTTACAACTTTGATTTCAACGACACATTTCCTTTAGGATAAGTCTCCGTTTATATGATTATTTGTTAGAGACATCTTATCTAGGATTGTTGCATGATTGCATTGCACGTTTCCATTCTTTTTGCTTTCGCGACTCCGCTTGAGTCAACCAATGTAAGTCTTCTCGTTCCCTTTGCATATCATGACATGTTTACTTTATTTGCATCGGTCCCGGGCGGGACTAACCACTGTGAGTATACTTCTCCCTTGTATTGCATGAGCATCCGCTTTCTACTTGATTTAGTCTCTTGAAATGATTTTCATTAGATGTTTCTTTTTGCCATGTATATACCTATCTAGTATGTTTGAGGAAACAACATCTATTATGAATTAATAACAAGGATATTTGAATCAAGGCCTACCATTCGGTAGGGCGAGGAGGGGGTGCTTTAGTCCTGCTTGGGCTCCTTCCCCTCTCGTACCAAGACCCCCGAACCTTGTTTCTGGTAATGAAGGGCGAGTAACCTTATTCAATTTTGGGCGAGTCAAACTTGGGTTTCCTAATTCCCGATAAAAATTAGGTGGCGACTCTTTGTCTCTAGGATCGCGTGAGGAAGTCCTAGTTTTCCCTGAAGTGTGCTCCTTGGGATCCGTCCCGGGACACTATCGAGGGAGAGCGCCAGGACCTCCTCCTCCATTCGCGACGGTCCACAATCTGGCGACTCCACTGGGGATTTGAACATGAAACCGATGGTTTCTTGTTCTTCGAGGGTTTGACTTGAGCCAAAGAATATCCTTGTTATTAATTCAATAATCATGTTGTTTCTGCCTGCATTTGCACTTGCATTGTTCTTTCACCGCGACTGCTTGAGATCATTGCCTTGAAGATAGAGGGCCCTCTTTCCTCTATTTGTCAAGAGTTTTGGTAGCATGTAGTCACCGTTAGCCTTGTACCGCGTGCGGTATATAGAGCCCATGTGTGAACGGCACGCCCTCGGGGAGGCGGTCAACCACACCGCTGAGCTTGCTAATGGACCCTTTATGAGACTAAAACCCGGCCTTTGCATATAGTTTCTATAGAACCCTTCAATTAGGATCTTGATTATCATCTTTGATTAGGACAATGTGATGAATTATTTGCGCTTGCCCGTAAGGGATTATGTGGATGATGAGGACGTGTATGCGAAGGCATCATCAAACCTTGTATGGTGGATTCCTCTAGGATAGTATGGTCTTTATCCGAACATCCAATCACTATTTGAGGACAATTTTGAAAATTTTTGAAATTATAAGCACTTCTTTGAAAAACCCCAAGTCTTTCGAAAATTCCAAGAATATCCCTTTTGAAAATTTGCTTTGAGATTCACTTTCACAAAATCTTTCCAAAATTCTCCTTAGATTTTAGAGAATTTCAAAATTCCTATTTCCAGAAATCATGATCACACTTTGATGATTCAATTTCAAATTCTCCTAGATTTTAGAGAATTTCAAAAAAAAAAAAATTTTACTTTGGTCTTCAAGAAATCATGATGATTTAATTTCAAAATCTTCCTCTCAGATCTTAGAATTTCAAAATTCCCACCTCAATTTTTAAGAATCATGATTTCTCACCACAAGCATTGATGGTTCAAAAATTCTTTTGAAAATTACAAATCTCCCCATCTCTTTCAAAGATTTTCATGAAAAATTTCAATTTTGAAAACATGAACCATCAAGAATTTCAAAACTCAAAATCCTTGGATAATGATTGGATTAGTAGGGTGATTAGCATACTCAAGGAATCTTATGTGCTTATGTGTTGATATGCTAGGTCTAAGCTAGATTAAGGTGCATTGCATTTAGATTAGATTGCATTTCATCTGCATTGCATGCACTACACGAGCATTGCATATACGACTCACGAGTGCGACGCCTCTAATATACTTTCAAAAGAAAAGATTTGTTTTCCTCAGAATTTTGAAAGCTTGAAAAGATTTCTTTGATTTTAAGAAAAATGTTTTTGAAAAAGGAAATGATTTTCCATTTATGATTTCCATCTTTGTAAATCCACCTTCTTATATCATTCTTTGAAAAATTCTTTTGCAATAAAGATACCTGATTATTTGAAAATCCCTAATAAACCAGATAAGAAAAGATAGGACCGAAAAGTTGTACTCCTTTCTGGGTCAGAGCTCCGAACAGCCGTTTGATCAGATCAGGGTTAGAAGAAGGAACAGCCGAGTCGACTAGGGTTGAAGATATGACATACGAAGCGGATATGGAAGCCAGATTGGCCGCAATGCAAGCTGCCTTGGATCAGAGCAGGGAGCAGAATCGAGAACAACTTGCCACTATGATGAGAATGATTGAGCAGCTAACTAATCCACCACCACCACCTCCAGAGCATCATGAAGAAGAAGATTTTGGGGAGACAGTTCAACCAAAGGTTCAGCTAGATCAGGAAATTCAGGACAAGTTGGCCAAGATCGACAAACTAGAGAGTGTGATCAGAAAGAGCAAAGGGGTGGATGAGTATTTGTTCGATGTTGAAGGGTTGTGTGACGCTCCAAAAACCAAACTCCCAGAGAAGTTTAAGATGCCGCATATTGAATTTTTCAATGGAACTGGAAATCCGAAGAGCTATCTGAGGCTTTATGTAGGAACTTTGCAGCCTATGGGCATTGAATCTGACCTCTTCGCTCTATTGTTTCCAAGAGTTTTGAGTGGAGCAGCACTTTCATGGTACTTGACGTTGGAACCAGCCATAACCAGAGATTGGGAGGCATTGGCCAAAGCTTTCGTGGCTCAATATTCATATAACCAGTTGTTTGATGTAACTGCAAGAGATCTAGAAACCACCCGACAAGAGTATAGGGAATCCTTCGCAGGTTTCCTTACTCGTTGGAGAGCTAAAGCTGCTCAAATGACTAGCAGGCCAGCGGAAAAAGATCAGGTCCGAATGATCATCAAGAATCTACAGCCCGAATACTTGGAAAGGCTAGAATTTCAGTCCATTGTGAGTTTCGAACAGCTGTTTGATGTGGGAACTTTGATAGAAGATGCCATTAGAGATGGAAAGATCAAGAAAGAAAACACGAGCAATCGATACAGAAAGACAGAAAGGCCAGTCTATCATCAGTCTGCTGACGTCAACACACTATCTCCTCAGCCTTTTCAGAAAGAGCGTCGAAGTATGGCTAATGCAAGAGGAAGTCAAAATCAGAAACAGTCGAGAGAGAAAAGAGAATTTTCCGACTTGGGGATGCCACTAAGCACCGCACTTGAAAGAATGATAGAAAAAGGGTACTTGCAGAAATTGGAACCTAAACCAGAGCCAAATCCACTTCCACCGGGTTTCAAAACAGAGTTCTTTTGTGACTTTCATCAAGGCCGTGGACATAGCACAGATAGATGCTGGAGACTTCGCCATGAAATTGAAGACTTGATTGAAAAAGGGGTCATCTCCCCTCCTCCCTCTCAGCCAAATGTTCAGAAGAATCCTCTCCCTAATCATAAAGGGAACATGCCAAATGTTAACTTTGTAGAAGAAGGATCTCAGATTTATAACCCAAAGATCTACATCACATCCTCGAATCAACCAGCTATGGATGTTCAACTTCCGGAAGACGCTGCAATTTGCATCTTGAGGAATATGGAAGAGGAAGAATGGGTCGAAGAAGCACTGGCTTTTGAAGAAGAAATAGCCAACGGAAATCTTACGATTGAATGGTGGGATCCCAATGCCATCACCGACGACTCGATCTGGTATGAGGAAGAAAAGCCCATAGAAGCAGTCACCGAGAAACAAAGCACTGAGCCGATAGAAGAATTGCTAAAGCCTGTCGAGAACCTTGAAATCAAAGATGACGATCTTATTGCAATGATGGAAGAAGAAGAAGATTGGTGGTATGATGATGAGGATGATTCCGTTAATAATACCATAATCCCCGATGATTCTGTTTGGAAAATCACTGTTGGCACCGAAAAGTTAGCCAAAGAACTTGAGTCTATCTGGATCACCAATGAAGCAAACCACTTGACCCGTTCCGGACGTCATTTCAAGCCTCATGAGTTAGAAAATCGTGGAAAAGAAACATGGAATGAGAAAGAAGTCGTCAAAACAAAAGAGGCTGGTAAAGGAGCCGTGAGCGAAGAAGAAGATGAAATCCTAAAGCAATTGAAGAAAACACAAGCTTGGATCTCAGTATGGGGATTACTTATGACCTCTCACAAACACAGGCAGGCCATGCTCGATACTCTCAATCGTTTGGATGTTTCTGTCAATACTACTCCCGAAGATCTAGTAAACATGATCTCTTCAAAGCCTTGTAAGCCTGTAATCACATTCACAGATGAAGATTTACCGCCGGAAGGGGCACACCACAACAGAGCTCTCTACATCACTGTACATTGCCTGGGGAATAGAGTACCGGTCTGCTTGGTAGATAATGGGTCAGCCTTGAATGTATGTCCTCTCCAAACAGCTCTCAGAATGGGGTTGTCTATTTCAGAACTCTTGCCATCAACACAAACTGTGAGGGCCTATGATAACACCAAAAGGGCCATTGTGGGAATGATTAAGTTGAAAATTGAAGTCGGGCCATTAAACAAAGAAGCTGATTTCCAAGTGATTGATATTCCGGCTAGCTTTAATCTGCTATTGGGACGTCCGTGGTTACATGTGAATGATGCAGTCGCCTCCACTCTCCACCAGAAAGTCAAGTTCATCTGGAAAGAGGATGTGGTAACAATCTTTGGGGATAGCTGGATCAAAGAAGAAGGGACAAGCCATGGTCCTGTGCTAGAAGTCCAAACACCGGAAGAAGAAAATGAATTGGGAGGATTCAACTTTGTGGGAATGATAAATGAAGGAGCTAAGAAAAAGAAATCCGTTTGGGATCGACTCAGCTATGAGAAGAAAGTTCCTGATGCATCTGTCTGGGGCGAAGAAATCACTCCGATCAAGAAAAAGAAGTCGTTCATCACCGGACGCGAATATAGAAAGATGTTCGAGAAGGGAAACCCGGTTGCCAAAGATCTACAAGAAGAAGTGGGACAGAATTGGATCCCTGAAGTCATGCCATTGTACTTTGACCAGTATGCCAATCCTAAAGTGGCTCATATGGTGCGGAAGATGAACTATTTTCCTGGAATGGGACTAGGTCGTCGTCAACAAATAACTGAACCACCGAACTTCCACGAACAGAAAGATAAATCTGGGCTTGGGATGACAAAAGGAAAAGGGCCGATGGTTGTTTCTGGGCCAAGAATCCTGAATGGATACTTCGTGAAAGAAGGCGATGACTTTCCCTTCTGTGGGTTCCCTGAACCATGGTATGATCCGGCTACCAAGAACATTAAGCCTGGATTTGAGATTTTCTTCAAACATGAGTTCTCCGACTATGAGGATCCGTTCTTGTATACTCCGCCTATCAAGAAAGAAAGGAAGGACTGGGCTGAGCTGATGACAAGTGATGATTTGAACATGCTAATGGATGAAGAGCTGAACATGCTGATGGATGCCGAAGAAGCACTGGGAAATGTGAAAGAAATCAAGCCAATAGAGGGAGCTCTGAACAATTGGGTGATAGAATCGGAAGTCAACAAATCCCCTCCCCCATTTCCCCGGAAGTCTGTAAAGGCCAATATGAGCCATAATGTTGAGTCTGCTTTTGCTTTTGATGTACCCAAAAATGTTAATGAAATGAACGAGG
The DNA here is from genome assembly GCA_033977485.1 of Hydrangea macrophylla. NCBI lineage: Eukaryota > Viridiplantae > Streptophyta > Magnoliopsida > Cornales > Hydrangeaceae > Hydrangea > Hydrangea macrophylla. Next base: position 26,067,351 of record CM066984.1, on the reverse strand, counting down.
ATTTTGCTTACTCTTCTGTGTCTGATGATCTTGATTTTGAAATTTCTGAGGATTTGCAAAGATTAATTGAAAATGAAAATGAATCTGCATGCAAGATTATTGAAGAAACTTTGCTAATAAACTTGGATAATGAAGATAATCCACAAAATGTTCATATTGGCACCACGCTCACTTCACAAGAAAGCAATGAACTAATCAACTTATTAAAAGAATTTAAAGATGTTTTCGCTTGGTCCTACCAAGATATGCCAGGCATCGATCCAGAGATTGTCCAACACCACATCCCTCTCTTTCCAAATTCAAAACCTGTTAAGCAAAAGTTGAGACGCATGAGACCCGAATGGACTTTGAAGATCAAAGAAGAAGTTGAGAAACAATTGAAAGCTGGATTCCTGATGGTAACCCAATATCCGGAATGGATAGCCAATATAGTTCCTGTGCCAAAGAAGGATGGAAGGATCCGTGTATGTGTTGACTTCAGAGATCTAAACAAGGCTAGTCCTAAGGATGATTTTCCGCTTCCACACATAGATGTTCTGGTAGATAGCACCGCGGGGCATGAGTTGTTATCATTCATGGATGGTTTCTCAGGGTACAATCAGATTTTAATGGCACCCGAAGACAGAGAAAAGACTACATTCACAACTCACTGGGGGACGTATTGCTACCGAGTAATGCCATTTGGGTTAAAGAATGCCGGAGCGACCTATCAGAGAGCTGCTACTACTTTGTTACATGACATGATCCATAAAGAGGTAGAAGTTTATGTGGATGATATGATTGTTAAGTCCAAAGAAAGAAGTGGGCATTTAACAGCACTCGCCAAGTTCTTTGAAAGATTAAGGAAATACAGAATGAGATTGAATCCACAGAAGTGTACTTTTGGAGTTACCACCGGAAAGCTGCTGGGATTTCTCATCACACAGAGAGGAATTGAGGTTGACCCCACAAAGATCAAGGCTATTATGGATATGCCGCCTCCGACAAATGAAAAGGAAGTAAGAGGATTTCTGGGAAGAATCCAATTCATCAGCCGCTTCATATCTAAGCTCACTGCTACTTGCGATCCGCTTTTCAGCTTGTTGAGAAAAGGGAAGAAATTCGAATGGGACAATCAATGTCAAGAAGCTTTTGACAAGATCAAGGCTTATTTATCAAACCCACCGGTTCTTTCACCCCCGAAATCAGGGAAGCCTTTGCTGTTGTACTTATCCGTGTCAGAGAATGCTATGGGATGCATGTTAGCCCAAGAAGGAGATGAAGGGCGTACAGAGAAAGCCATTTACTACTTAAGTAAAAGGATGACTGGATACGAATTGAAGTATTCTCCGTTAGAAAAGACATGTTGGGCTTTGGTTTGGGCCACTCGTCGTCTGAGGCATTATATGTTGGCCTTCCCTGTTGTTTTAATCTCCCGAATGGATCCTTTGAAGTACCTATTTGAAAAACCAGCATTGACCGGAAGAATCTCCCGATGGACATTGATGCTATCTGAGTTTGACTTGATACATGCTACGAGTAAATCTGTTAAAGGAAGGGCTGTCGCAGAACATTTAGCAGAACATCCGATAAATCTGGAAAACGAAGGAGAGTTCATGTTCCCTGACGAAGGATTGATGGAATTAAAAGAAGATGTGTGGAAAATGTATTTTGATGGAGCTGCAAACCAGAAAGGATATGGAGTGGGGATCATCCTTGTATCCCCTGAAGGAGCACATACCCCGTTCTCTATTAAGCTGAAGTACACTTCCACCAACAACACTGCTGAGTATGAAGCTTGTATCTTGGGGCTAGAAGCCGCATTGACTTTGGAGGTAAGGAAACTTGATGTATTCGGGGATTCCAATTTGATCATATCCCAAGTTCGAGGAGATTGGAAAGTCAAGGAAGAGAAGTTAAAACCCTATCATGAGTATCTTGATTCTTTACGAACTCGTTTCTTGCATATCACGTTCTTCTACCTGCCTCGAGAAGAAAATCAGCTAGCAGACTCTTTGGCTACTTTAGCGTCAATGATTGAGATTCCTGTGGGGATAAAGCTAACTCCTTTGATGATTGAACAAAGGGAAAAGCCGTCTTATGAGATGATTGGGGAAATAGAAGAAGCAGAAGAACTTCCGTGGTACACCGACGTGTGGAACTTCATTGAAAATGGGGAATATCCGGAAAGCGCCTCCGAGAAAGACAAGAGAGCCATAAGAAGATTCTCGGCTCAGTTCATGATTTGTGGTGGAAGTCTATTGAAGAGATCTTACAATGGATTCAACTTGACATGTCTATATGGAAACAGTGCGAGAAAGATGATGGAGCAAATTCACGAAGGGGTGTGTGGTCCTCATATGAGTGGACACATGTTAGCTAAGAAGATCATCCGACAAGGATATTATTGGACTACTATGGACAAGGACTGCTATGAATATGTCAGAAAATGTCACAAATGTCAGATCCATGCCAATATGAAGCATGTGCCGCCGTCACTGCTATACAACATGACTACCCCTTGGCCATTCTCAGTTTGGGGAATAGATGTTATTGGAGAAGTAACCCCGAAGGCGTCTAATGGGCATCAATACATCCTGGTAGCAATTGATTATTTCACAAAATGGGTGGAAGCAGAGTCTTATGCGACATTGAAGGCTAAAGATGTGGCCAGATTTATCAGAAGAAATATAATCTGCCGATACGGGGTCCCTCATGAGTTGATATCCGATCATGGCAGTCACTTCCAGAAAGAGGTTTTGGATCTACTAGAAGAATACAAGATCATGCACCACATGTCAGCGCCGTATAGGCCACAAACAAATGGGGCAGTTGAAGCAGCTAATAAGAATTTGAAGACGATCCTAAGAAAGATGACTGATACATACCGAGATTGGCATGAGAAGTTACCGTATGCACTGTGGGGATACAGAACATCTATCCGAACATCTACAGGAGCCACTCCTTATTCATTGGCTTACGGAATGGAAGCAGTACTCCCAGTTGAAATAGAACTACCATCTTTGAGAGTTGTGGCAGAATCCGAGATTCCAGAATTTGATTGGCTAAGAGATAGATATGAGGAGCTAATGTTACTTGATGAGAAAAGGTTGGCCGCAATTGATCATGTGCATGTGTATCAGAGAAGAATAGCTCGAGCATTCAACAAGAAGGTCCGTCCAAGAAAACTTGAGGAAGGCGACCTTGTGCTTAAAGCCTTAAAAGCACCCGTTTTCGATCCTAGAGGGAAATTCAAGCCAAATTGGGTTGGTCCATACGTCATCAAGAAGCTTCTCTCTGGAGGAGCGGCATACCTGATGGATCTAGATGGAGTTGAGTTCAATCAGCCAATCAACATTGACCGTCTCAAGAGATACTATGCTTAAAATCCTTTTCTTTCAAAACCTGTTCTTTCAAAACCTCCAGCATTCGAGGAACTACACTTGACCTGATTCCCACTTGGGGATATGTAGGCAACCTGCTCGGTTCGGTCACTGCTCCTGAAACCCTCAACCATACTTTCTTTCAAGACCTGGCCGAACTACTTTGGATCTGATTCCCACTTGGGGATAAGTAGGCGAGCTTTCCTGGCTCTCGATCCCTGAACCTTGCAAACTAGGGGCAAACTTTCAAGTTTGCCCAAAGCCTCAAGATATCACTGCCACACTAGGGGCAAACTGCGTTTGCCCAAACTTCCATTTATCTCTATCAACTAGGGGCAAACTGTCGTTTGCCCATACCTCGCTACCTGTCCTCTCTGGATCACTTGGCTATCAGAATTAAAGCACCTAAGTGAAAAATCTGGTAATTCTTGATATTAAGTTGAAAAGTTTTTTAGCAATCTAAAGATGTGAATCTAATGTCAAGACTGAAACATTATGTGGAAAATTTTCAAAAGCTTCAAGATTACATGCAAAGCCAACACAATATCCTGCTACAAGATAAAATCTCATTTTCAAAACATGCAAATCCTTAGAAAAATTCAAATATCCAAGTCAAAAGACATTGTCGAGAAAGAGGAATCGTCAGAAATTTCCTTTCCCTGTAAAATCGAGTCCTGTGTGTCAGTGTGCAAAGTGTCAATCAAATCAGTCTCGTGATAAGGGATGCAAAGCGAAACAGAAGGATAGCATAAAGCAGCATCAAGCAAAGTCAAGAGTACAAGCCCATCAAGACAGAATACATCAACATCAGTCTCAGCACAGAAAGCAAGAAAAACAGAAAGATAGTCATGGGTGCATATGATCATCATCAGCGACGACGAGTAGCCCGTGGGTACCGAGCAGGCATATCTGAGGCCGTAGAGCTATCATCATCTTCAATTTGGCGCCTTCGCCTAGACCCACCAGCCCCACCAGAAGGGCCTGCATTCATCCGCTCCAACTGTGATTGAAGCTGCCTAACTTGAGCCACCTGTGGAAGAAAAGAATCAGTATAGGGGTTTGAAAAAGCAATGAGATAAGAAGAAAAGGTCAAGAAATTTACCAGGGCCGCATCACGGTCTATGTAAGTCTGGCACATGCCATCCCACTGCAAAGAGAAGAAAGATATGGTCAGAAAGATCAGAAGAATCAGAGGTAATGAGTTCAGAAATTACTTACATGTCCCTCACGAGCAAGGCTCCAAGCCCTCAGATTCTGTGCATAAGCTCGCTCTTCATTGAAAACGGCTCGGGGAACGGACTCATGTTGTTCTGAAACTAGCTGAGGCTCTACAAGATCACGGGGGATCTCTACAGAAGATATAACTCCGCGCAGCATGGTCGAGGCTCGCCAATCACAAGGAGGAATGAGAGGTAGAGGTCGACCAGGGCCATCCACAAAAGAACTCCCCTGCAAATGATGATGAGAAATAAGATAAAGCAAGCATTCGATCAGAAATGAAGAAGTCGTGAAATACCTGCGGGTCATCCGAGAGCGGGAAATTAGGCATCAGATGAGTAACCCTGAAGACGTCATAGTTCTCCTCAAACAGAGTAAAAGAGGCTGAAGGAATTCCGTTCAAAGCATTAATAAGATCTTCATCTTCCAAATTCTGCGCCGACCTCATACAAGAAGGCGGATCCTGTGGCACTAAGAGACGATCCTCCAAATCAGTCTGAGGAGCTACTCTCTCTCCAAGATACCACTCAAGAACAGAGGGACCCTCAAGAAGAATCCTCTCTCCAGTCATCTGTCTAGCTAAGCCAATCTCAGTCACATCTCCATTTGTCACCCAAGGATGCCAGTTAACTTGGGTGAATCTGAGACGGGTAAGAAAATCCCGGCAAGAAATAACATTATGAGCATCATTCTTGGTACCTACGGCTTGGCGACGCCACTTCAGAGCCCGTGGAAAAATATGAATCTCTTCCTCCCGGAATGATGGAGCCGTCATGGAGAAATACTCAAAGGCCCACACCTACAAGAGAAAATAAAGCAGTGGTCAAAACAGCAGAACATCAAATGATAAAAACTGGAAATGAAAATATTTTCAGTACCTCCCAAGCTCTCCAGAATCCGCCGAATCCAGGGGATTTGCCTCGAGAATGCTCCCCCATATGACTATACAGAATGGCTAAACCAGCAGAGCCCCAATCAAAATCTGCAATCTCCTCAAGATTTCGAAGACTATCAAGCATATTCAATGTAATCCGCTCAGCTCGAGTAGAAAGAAAAGAGCAACCAAGCAAATACAAGATGAAAGCACGGGTAAGCTGCATATCGGTAAATTGAGCCGCTCTTTCAGAAGGCCTGAAGTTGTTGATGAACCATGTGATGCCTACGCTCGATCCGTGAAGATCTCTCTGGGATGGGATGATGCCTAGGAGACGCTCAATGATAGTAGGATGTCTATGGATGTTCTTTGCAAAGGCAAGACGATGCCCGCCAAATGAGATGCCGGTTATCATTGTAAAATCAAGAGGGGTCATGGTTATCTCCCCAAAAGGCATGTGAAAAGTATTTGTGGAATCCCACCACCTTTCAGCAAGAGCTTGAATCATGGCCAAATCATTAGTCGATCTCTCCAATAAGGTTACAAACGACCCAAAGCCCGCTTGCTTGATATTGGCTACTACTTGGGGACGCGACTCCGACAATTCATTAAACCATTCAAGGCATTTTCCATGGCTACCATGACCTCTAAGATGACCAACCACATTCTAAAAAGAAAAAGGATGATTTCTAAGGAATCGCAAGAATAAAGAGACACGTATGAAGATGTGAAACAAAGGAGTAATTAAAGAATGGGTTACCTCTTGACGAAAGGCCCTCCTAGAGATATGATTTAGTGGATTTTTCATGGTTGCATACTCCATGGTTTGAGTTGATGAAGCTCCACTAGCTTGAAATTGGCTTCTACGTGTTCTAGAACTTTCACCTTGTCCATGGGAACTCATGGTTGTTGATGCTTGAAGCTTGAAGATAAGAGGTTGAAGATGATGAATAGTAAAAACCTTGGTACTTGAATCCCCTAGAATAGGGAGGAGTTGATGAAATCAACAAAGTTTTTGGAGGTTTTAATGCAAGAAATCACTCAAAACATCAAGAAATTGCAAGATTTGAGCACCTTAGAAGGAAGAGGTGATGCATTGAAGAAGAAATGAATGAAGAACAAAGAAGAAAATGGGTTTAAAACCCCAAAGTTGCGGCTGGCGGTTCCCAAGGGGGTGTGGGGAACCGCCATTTACTATTCACTTCCTGCCATTTCCCCATTTTGCTCTATATTCGCGTTTTGACCCCCGGAACTCTTGATTTGATCCCGGATTGGTCCATTTTTGATATATAAGCCTTGAGAGTGCTTAAAACTTGTTGGAATTGGTCTAGAGGACCTCTGGAGATTTGAATCTTGGTAAAAATCCATTCAAGAATTGAAAAAAAGTCCCCCAGATGAGAAGAATCAAAGGCACCGCAGCCTGAAAGTGGCCGAGAAACGGCAAACTCCCGTCGTTTTGGGATTGATTATGAGTTGTCTTAGAAAATGGACATTTGAGTCTACTGTCGCTTGAGAATTACATCCAGAAAGGACTTTCAGAAGATGGGTCAGAATGCGAGATGTTCAGAAAGGGTTAGAGTAAGCCTGACGTGTTGCAAGAATGATTGCGTTGGTCGAAGCACCAATATGAGTCTCAGAAAGAATCAGCAGGGCCTCCAGAATATGTGCTCGCGTCCCAGAAACCTCAGATATCTCCTCAAGCAGAGAATTTCCAGATATTGTCAAGGTATAACAGAATTCGTGCATCTCTCAGAATCATAGGATCTCCCCAGTAGAGAACTTTCAGAATTAAGTTTCTCGCAAGCATCATGTATCCACGGGTTGCCTCCAGATAAAGGGTATCTCTCAGAATTTGAGCATCAAAATCGCCTCCAGAATACAAGGTTTATGCCAAGCATCATGTATCCAGGGTTGCCTCCAGAATGTAGGGTTTCTCTCAGAATCATGGGTTGCCTCCAGAATGTAGGGTTTCTCTCAGAATCAGAATCGTGGGTCGCCTCCAGAATACAAGGTTTATGCCAAGAATCGTGTATCCGTGGGTTGCTCTCAGAATGTAGGGTTTCTCTCAGAATCGTGGGTTGCCTCCAGAATGTAGGGTTTCTCTCAGAATCAGAATCGTGTATCCAGGGTTGCCTCCAGAATGTAGGGTTTCTCTCAGAATCATGTATTTCTCAGCATCGCATATCAGGGTTGCCTCCAGAATGTAGGGTTTCTCTCAAAATCAGAATCGTGTATCCGTGGGTTGCTCTCAGAAGAAGGGTCATCTCTCAGAATTTGTGTATCTCTCAGAATCCGTGCATCAGAACAGAAGATTTGTCTCCGGCAGAGAGACCTGTTTCAGAAGACTTGTTTCCAGACCTGTTACAGAAGATTTGTCTAGAAGAAGGGCCTGTTTCAGAAGAGCAGAAGATTTGTCTCCGGCAGAGAGACCTGTTTCAGAAGACTTGTTTCCAGACCTGTTACAGAAGATTTGTCTAGAAGAAAGACCTGTTTCAGAAGAGCAGAAGATTTGTCTCCGGCAGAGAGACCTGTTTCAGAAGATTTGTCCCCAGCAAAAGGACTCTACATCAGCAATCGTCCCCAGCAAAAGGACTCTACACCAGCAATCGTCCCCAGCAAAAGGACTCTACATCAGCAATCGTCCCCAGCAGAAGGACTCTACATCAGCAATCGTCCACAGAAGAAGGACCTATTTCAGCAATCGTCCCCAGCAGAAGGACTCTACATCAACAATCGTCCCCAGCAGAAGGACTCTACATCAGTAATCGTCCCCAGCAGAAGGACTCTACACCAGCAATCGTCCAGTTGTTTGACATGACTCAGAATTCATCCAAGATACTTCGCTATTTCAAGAGTCGTCCAGGATACAGATGACGCCTACGAGCCTTAAGATCAGAAGAATAACTTTGACAAAAACCTCGAGAATCATCCAAGATACCTTTAGCATATTCGACTGTGAGAGAGAGTCGTTGCATCCTTTGCATTAGATTTTGCATCTAGGGAACCCGTGAGGATGATTCCTCCAGCACTTTCACATTTCATGTTTTCATATTGCACCAGCATCCTAGGATAGGAGCATTTCATCCGCATTGTTGTTGTTTGTTTGTTTTCCGTCTTCTCGCGCGCTTGAACTACGCCCTGGTCTGATTCCTGGAAAGGATACGTAGGCAGCTCCAGCGGAGCACGACCAGCATCAGCTTCAACTTAGCCGCCTCTACCCAGCATTGCATTGCATTCTTGCATTCGTAATTTCTTGATTTTCTCTGATTTTGAATTTCTTGATTTTGCGAATTTTTTGTTTTTCCTAAAACCTCTCAGTATGGTTATTTGGGTGCCTTCAAGGCTTTGGCACTCACTTGCAGTTCACGTTGTTCACAACAAGCTCTGCCAAAGAGGGGCAAACTGTAGACACCCAATTTTGACCACACTGATAGGATTTAGGGTGGACAACGTCTTGGAGGATTCGATGATGAAAAGTACCCCGTGGAAGGTACTGGATTCCACACAATCAGAAGATCGGACTTCGGAAAGTGACTTCAAGCTCAGAAAAGCCCTTTTCCATGGATAAATCCCGGTTTTGTCAAAATCATCTCTCAGAATTTATATTCTCTCAGGGTTATATGAACATTAAGTGTTCTAAACGCAGTATTCTAGGTATCCAGAGATTCAATTTTAAAGAAAAGTTTGAAATCGACGCACATTTGAAAGCAATTTTGGAAAAGACGTCATTTGATTTCAAAAAGACGACGAAAGTTCCGGAGGACTTCCGGACTTCAATTGGACTTCAATTCTCATTATAAAACCTCTGGAAATATTTTTATATTGAAATTCAACCTGACAGCTTTCCAACGGTACGTAAACGGACGATTTCGGACACCAAAAAGCATTTTTACAGAAATCTGGAAAAGCAGTGCGCATGAAATTTGAAACAGAGCTTGTGGGTGACCAGAGGAGCAAGAATAGTAAGTGGCGGTTTTGGGTATGGGGGTGGCGGGTCCCACCATAACCACCACTTCCATTTGTGTCCTCCACGGAGCTTTTTGAGTTCCAGACCCTTCTAGAAGCTTCCCACTGCGAGGAAATTGCCTGGAAATTGCCTGAAAATTGCATTTAGGCTCCGAAATGGCCATTTTAACCCTCTTTTAAGCTCTAAAAAACCTGTTTTAACCCTGAAACTTAAGAGCTAAGTCTTCAAAACTCTATATAAGATCTCATACATCTCATATGAGATCACATCTTAACACACTAGACACTTGGAAGAGATACACTTGAATATACTTGGAGATACAAACACACATAGAAGCACATACAAGAGAGATAAGTATACTTTGAATATACTTTCAATTTAGGTGAATTCTAGAGAGAGAAAATTATGAATTGAATTTAGATTAACTTAGGCTAATTAGACCACAATTTGAACATCAATTGCCTCCCTCAACTTCCATGGATGAGTGCTTGAAGAACACTTGAATAACACTTGAAGAAGAAGATCTTCAAATCAATTTTGGTCTTGTAATTGAGAATCCTCCAAGAGGTAAACACTATAGTTCATCTCTAATTCCTACTTTGTATATATAGATCTATAAGATTTGGATCTAACTTAGTTCTATTTCTACTTATTAGAACACTCATCTTCTTCCTCTCATGTTCTTCACACACTCACATAGTTAGATCCAAATCTCTTTGATTTTTATTGATAATTTACAATTAGAGATTGTTTTTCACTTTGATTTTCAATTTTGGTTTCATTCTTCAATTTTAGTTTAGATTCATGCATACATGATTATATATATATACATATATCTATTTTGAATTCCATGATGGTTTGGAAATATGATCTATGAGAAGGATGATTTCTATGTTCATACCTATCTCTTGATTATTCCTATTACCTAGAATTCCTATTGAATTTCATCTCCAACATGATATTTATAAGTCCCTTTGATCCTTGATCTAAAAGTTCTTCATAGAACTTGAGGGCTAAATTGATTGGGAATCATGATAATTAAGTTGATCTATGAGTTTGATCTCTCTAATAAGCTTCAACTATCACTAAAATGTTTTCCTCACACTTTAAAATGAACTAGATAAAAATTCAGCAAAGCAGATTGGTTTTGTCCATTAGATTTGGTCCATCAAAACCCATAGTTTGATGGATTTCAAATTTTCTGGGTAAACTTTGATGAATTAGCTTTCATCCGGTCCGTTTTGAGAGCTTTTAGGATTCATATACTATTTTTAGAAATTGTTGAGAAATCGGTTGACAGATTTGAACATCGTCTCTTTGTGCTTGAATTTCAGAAAATCTATAATAGTTATCGACGTTCCGCTTTTTGGGGATGATTCCTAACTCATATATCTATATGCCGATGTAAAATCGTGAGCATACGATCGAGTTAGGATCGTTTTCTAAGCGTTTAAAGTTGATACAACTATTCTGGAATTTTCTAAGTTTAATTACAAATATGATTATGTATACAAAATGGTCATACCTTGATCACTCAACAACAATTGATGAATAAAACTTGGTTTAGAAATCACCTAGGATAAATGGATGAGAGATCAAAAGCTTAAATCAACTTGGTTAACATGATTCATGAACTTCTATTATACTTCTATTATGTTTTGCATTCATTTGTCAAATGATACCAAATTTCCAGAATAACAGAGTCTGTTTAAAACACTTTTTCAGAAACCTTGTGATTACAGAATGTCCATGGGTTTATTTTTATCATATACTACAATGAAATAGCTTTCTTTTGACACCAAATAGAGCTTCATATGATTTTTGTAGATTTAATTATGATTTTTACAAGAACAGTGGACAGTCCTGATCCACTGTTCCCAAAACATTTATTTCTCAAACAATAAAATTGATATTGAGGTCCCACTTTTTGGAGAAGTTCCCTAAGACATGTATCTAACTTTCTGTAAAAGGGTTTTTATCCAGCTCATGTTTAAAACCACTTTTGATAGGATTCATTAGAGGTTGCTGAATCTGGAAATTTGATTGATGACATGTTTTCTTTGTTTATCATGCATATCATTTGTTTGCTTGTATTTTTGCAATGCTTGGGTATTCTTTGGTGTATTAGTGCAGAGAATTAAGTGCCTCGGACCCGGACTTCGATTTGTGGTTTGCCTCGTCTACATGTGGCTTAGTGCCCATGTATCGTGTACTATCTCTATCCTTTCTCTTAGAATTTTTCTAGGTTTACAACTTTGATTTCAACGACACATTTCCTTTAGGATAAGTCTCCGTTTATATGATTATTTGTTAGAGACATCTTATCTAGGATTGTTGCATGATTGCATTGCACGTTTCCATTCTTTTTGCTTTCGCGACTCCGCTTGAGTCAACCAATGTAAGTCTTCTCGTTCCCTTTGCATATCATGACATGTTTACTTTATTTGCATCGGTCCCGGGCGGGACTAACCACTGTGAGTATACTTCTCCCTTGTATTGCATGAGCATCCGCTTTCTACTTGATTTAGTCTCTTGAAATGATTTTCATTAGATGTTTCTTTTTGCCATGTATATACCTATCTAGTATGTTTGAGGAAACAACATCTATTATGAATTAATAACAAGGATATTTGAATCAAGGCCTACCATTCGGTAGGGCGAGGAGGGGGTGCTTTAGTCCTGCTTGGGCTCCTTCCCCTCTCGTACCAAGACCCCCGAACCTTGTTTCTGGTAATGAAGGGCGAGTAACCTTATTCAATTTTGGGCGAGTCAAACTTGGGTTTCCTAATTCCCGATAAAAATTAGGTGGCGACTCTTTGTCTCTAGGATCGCGTGAGGAAGTCCTAGTTTTCCCTGAAGTGTGCTCCTTGGGATCCGTCCCGGGACACTATCGAGGGAGAGCGTCAGGACCTCCTCCTCCATTCGCGACGGTCCACACTTGGCGACGCCACTTCAGAGCCCGTGGAAAAATATGAATCTCTTCCTCCCGGAATGATGGAGCCGTCATGGAGAAATACTCAAAGGCCCACACCTACAAGAGAAAATAAAGCAGTGGTCAAAACAGCAGAACATCAAATGATAAAAACTGGAAATGAAAATATTTTCAGTACCTCCCAAGCTCTCCAGAATCCGCCGAATCCAGGGGATTTGCCTCGAGAATGCTCCCCCATATGACTATACAGAATGGCTAAACCAGCAGAGCCCCAATCAAAATCTGCAATCTCCTCAAGATTTCGAAGACTATCAAGCATATTCAATGTAATCCGCTCAGCTCGAGTAGAAAGAAGAGAGCAACCAAGCAAATACAAGATGAAAGCACGGGTAAGCTGCATATCGGTAAATTGAGCCGCTCTTTCAGAAGGCCTGAAGTTGTTGATGAACCATGTGATGCCTACGCTCGATCCGTGAAGATCTCTCTGGGATGGGATGATGCCTAGGAGACGCTCAATGATAGTAGGATGTCTATGGATGTTCTTTGCAAAGGCAAGACGATGCCCGCCAAATGAGATGCCGGTTATCATTGCAAAATCAAGAGGGGTCATGGTTATCTCCCCAAAAGGCATGTGAAAAGTATTTGTGGAATCCCACCACCTTTCAGCAAGAGCTTGAATCATGGCCAAATCATTAGTCGATCTCTCCAATAAGGTTACAAACGACCCAAAGCCCGCTTGCTTGATATTGGCTACTACTTGGGGACGCGACTCCGACAATTCATTAAACCATTCAAGGCATTTTCCATGGCTACCATGACCTCTAAGATGACCAACCACATTCTAAAAAGAAAAAGGATGATTTCTAAGGAATCGCAAGAATAAAGAGACACGTATGAAGATGTGAAACAAAGGAGTAATTAAAGAATGGGTTACCTCTTGACGAAAGGCCCTCCTAGAGATATGATTTAGTGGATTTTTCATGGTTGCATACTCCATGGTTTGAGTTGATGAAGCTCCACTAGCTTGAAATTGGCTTCTACGTGTTCTAGAACTTTCACCTTGTCCATGGGAACTCATGGTTGTTGATGCTTGAAGCTTGAAGATAAGAGGTTGAAGATGATGAATAGTAAAAACCTTGGTACTTGAATCCCCTAGAATAGGGAGGAGTTGATGAAATCAACAAAGTTTTTGGAGGTTTTAATGCAAGAAATCACTCAAAACATCAAGAAATTGCAAGATTTGAGCACCTTAGAAGGAAGAGGTGATGCATTGAAGAAGAAATGAATGAAGAACAAAGAAGAAAATGGGTTTAAAACCCCAAAGTTGCGGCTGGCGGTTCCCAAGGGGGTGTGGGGAACCGCCATTTACTATTCACTTCCTGCCATTTCCCCATTTTGCTCTATATTCGCGTTTTGACCCCCGGAACTCTTGATTTGATCCCGGATTGATCCATTTTTGATATATAAGCCTTGAGAGTGCTTAAAACTTGTTGGAATTGGTCTAGAGGACCTCTGGAGATTTGAATCTTGGTAAAAATCCATTCAAGAATTGAAAAAAAGTCCCCCAGATGAGAAGAATCAAAGGCACCGCAGCCTGAAAGTGGCCGAGAAACGGCAAACTCCCGTCGTTTTGGGATTGATTATGAGTTGTCTTAGAAAATGGACATTTGAGTCTACTGTCGCTTGAGAATTACATCCAGAAAGGACTTTCAGAAGATGGGTCAGAATGCGAGATGTTCAGAAAGGGTTAGAGTAAGCCTGACGTGTTGCAAGAATGATTGCGTTGGTCGAAGCACCAATATGAGTCTCAGAAAGAATCAGCAGGGCCTCCAGAATATGTGCTCGCGTCCCAGAAACCTCAGATATCTCCTCAAGCAGAGAATTTCCAGATATTGTCAAGGTATAACAGAATTCGTGCATCTCTCAGAATCATAGGATCTCCCCAGTAGAGAACTTTCAGAATTAAGTTTCTCGCAAGCATCATGTATCCACGGGTTGCCTCCAGATAAAGGGTATCTCTCAGAATTTGAGCATCAAAATCGCCTCCAGAATACAAGGTTTATGCCAAGCATCATGTATCCAGGGTTGCCTCCAGAATGTAGGGTTTCTCTCAGAATCGTGGGTTGCCTCCAGAATGTGGGGTTTCTCTCAGAATCGTGGGTTGCCTCCAGAATGTAGGGTTTCTCTCAGAATCAGAATCGTGTATCCAGGGTTGCCTCCAGAATGTAGGGTTTCTCTCAGAATCATGTATTTTTCAGCATCGCATATCAGGGTTGCCTCCAGAATGTAGGGTTTCTCTCAAAATCAGAATCGTGTATCCGTGGGTTGCTCTCAGAAGAAGGGTCATCTCTCAGAATTTGTGTATCTCTCAGAATCCGTGCATCAGAACAGAAGATTTGTCCTCAGAAGAAGGGCCTGTTTCAGAAGAACAGAGGATTTGTCTCCGGCAGAGAGACCTGTTTCAGAAGATTTGTTTCTAGACCTGCCACAGAAGATTTGTCCTCGGAAAAAGGGCCTGTTTCAGAAGAACAGAAGATTTGTCTCCGGCAGAGAGACCTGTTTCAGAAGACTTGTTTCCAGACCTGTTACAGAAGATTTGTCTAGAAGAAAGACCTGTTTCAGAAGAGCAGAAGATTTGTCTCCGGCAGAGAGACCTGTTTCAGAAGATTTGTCCCCAGCAAAAGGACTCTACATCAGCAATCGTCCCCAGCAAAAGGACTCTACATCAGCAATCGTCCCCAGCAGAAGGACTCTACATCAGCAATCGTCCCCAGCAAAAGGACTCTACATCAGCAATCGTCCACAGAAGAAGGACCTGTTTCAGCAATCGTCCCCAGCAGAAGGACTCTACATCAGCAATCGTCCCCAGCAGAAGGACTCTACACCAGCAATCGTCCCCAGCAAAAGGACTCTACATCAGCAATCGTCCCCAGCAGAAGGACTCTACATCAGCAATCGTCCACAGAAGAAGGACCTATTTCAGCAATCGTCCCCAGCAGAAGGACTCTACATCAACAATCGTCCCCAGCAGAAGGACTCTACATCAGTAATCGTCCCCAGCAGAAGGACTCTACACCAGCAATCGTCCAGTTGTTTGACATGACTCAGAATTCATCCAAGATACTTCGCTATTTCAAGAGTCGTCCAGGATACAGATGACGCCTACGAGCCTTAAGATCAGAAGAATAACTTTGACAAAAACCTCGAGAATCATCCAAGATACCTTTAGCATATTCGACTGTGAGAGAGAGTCGTTGCATCCTTTGCATTAGATTTTGCATCTAGGGAACCCTTGAGGATGATTCCTCCAGCACTTTCACATTTCATGTTTTCATATTGCACCAGCATCCTAGGATAG
Organism: Hydrangea macrophylla; assembly: GCA_033977485.1. Classification (NCBI taxonomy): domain Eukaryota; kingdom Viridiplantae; phylum Streptophyta; class Magnoliopsida; order Cornales; family Hydrangeaceae; genus Hydrangea; species Hydrangea macrophylla. The sequence continues at coordinate 26,051,640 of CM066984.1, read as the reverse complement.
GAGCATTTCATCCGCATTGTTGTTGTTTGTTTTCCGTTTTCCCGCGCGCTTGAACTACGCCCTGGTCTGATTCCTGGAAAGGATACGTAGGCAGCTCCAGCGGAGCACGACCAGCATCAGCTTCAACTTAGCCGCCTCTACCCAGCATTGCATTGCATTCTTGCATTCGTAATTTCTTGATTTTCTCTGATTTTGAATTTCTTGATTTTGCGAATTTTTTGTTTTTCCTAAAACCTCTCAGTGTGGTTATTTGGGTGCCTTCAAGGCTTTGGCACTCACTTGCAGTTCACGTTGTTCACAACAAGCTCTGCCAAAGAGGGGCAAACTGTAGACACCCAATTTTGACCACACTGATAGGATTTAGGGTGGACAACGTCTTGGAGGATTCGATGATGAAAAGTACCCCGTGGAAGGTACTGGATTCCACACAATCAGAAGATCGGACTTCGGAAAGTGACTTCAAGCTCAGAAAAGCCCTTTTCCATGGATAAATCCCGGTTTTGTCAAAATCATCTCTCAGAATTCATATTCTCTCAGGGTTATATGAACATTAAGTGTTCTAAACGCAGTATTCTAGGTATCCAGAGATTCAATTTTAAAGAAAAGTTCGAAATCGACGCACATTTGAAAGCAATTTTGGAAAAGACGTCATTTGATTTTAAAAAGACGACGAAAGTTCCGGAGGACTTCCGGACTTCAATTGGACTTCAATTCTCATTATAAAACCTCTGGAAATATTTTTATACTGAAATTCAACCTGACAGCTTTCCAACGGTACGTAAACGGACGATTTCGGACACCAAAAAGCATTTTTACAAAAATCTGGAAAAGCAGTGCACGTGATTTTTGAAACAGAGCTTGTGGGTGACCAGAGGGACCCAAATAGTAAATGGCGGTTTTGGGTATGGGGGTGGCGGGTCCCACCATAACCGCCACTTCCATTTGTGTCCTCCACGGAGCTTTTTGAGTTCCAGACCCTTCTAGAAGCTTCCCACTGCGAGGAAATTGCCTGGAAATTGCGTTTAGGCTCCGAAATGGCCATTTTAACCCTCTTTTAAGCTCTAAAAATCCTGTTTTAACCCTGAAACTTAAGAGCTAAGTCTTCAAAACTCTATATAAGATCTCATACATCTCATATGAGATCACATCTTAACACACTAGACACTTGGAAGAGATACACTTGAATATACTTGGAGATACAAACACACATAGAAGTACATACAAGAGAGATAAGTATACTTTGAATATACTTTCAATTTAGGTGAATTCTAGAGAGAGAAAATTATGAATTGAATTTAGATTAACTTAGGCTAATTAGACCACAATTTGAACATCAATTGCCTCCCTCAACTTCCATGGATGAGTGCTTGAAGAACACTTGAATAACACTTGAAGAAGAAGATCTTCAAATCAATTTTGGTCTTGTAATTGAGAATCCTCCAAGAGGTAAACACTATAGTTCATCTCTAATTCCTACTTTGTATATATAGATCTATAAGATTTGGATCTAATTTAGTTCTATTTCTACTTATTAGAACACTCATCTTCTTCCTCTCATGTTCTTCACACACTCACATAGTTAGATCCAAATCTCTTTGATTTTTATTGATAATTTACAATTAGAGATTGTTTTTCACTTTGATTTTCAATTTTGGTTTCATTCTTCAATTTTAGTTTAGATTCATGCATACATGATTATATATATATACATATATCTATTTTGAATTCCATGATGGTTTGGAAATATGATCTATGAGAAGGATGATTTCTATGTTCATACCTATCTCTTGATTATTCCTATTACCTAGAATTCCTATTGAATTTCATCTCCAACATGATATTTATAAGTCCCTTTGATCCTTGATCTAAAAGTTCTTCATAGAACTTGAGGGCTAAATTGATTGGGAATCATGATAATTAAGTTGATCTATGAGTTTGATCTCTCTAATAAGCTTCAACTATCACTAAAATGTTTTCCTCACACTTTAAAATGAACTAGATAAAAATTCAGCAAAGCAGATTGGTTTTGTCCATTAGATTTGATCCATCAAAACCCATAGTTTGATGGATTTCAAATTTTCTGGGTAAACTTTGATGAATTAGCTTTCATCCGGTCCGTTTTGAGAGCTTTTAGGATTCATATACTATTTTTAGAAATTGTTGAGAAATCGGTTGACAGATTTGAACATCGTCTCTTTGTGCTTGAATTTCAGAAAATCTATAATAGTTATCGACGTTCCGCTTTTTGGGGATGATTCCTAACTCATATATCTATATGCCGATGTAAAATCGTGAGCATACGATCGAGTTAGGATCGTTTTCTAAGCGTTTAAAGTTGATACAACTATTCTGGAATTTTCTAAGTTTAATTACAAATATGATTATGTATACAAAATGGTCACACCTTGATCACTCAACAACAATTGATGAATAAAACTTGGTTTAGAAATCACCTAGGATAAATGGATGAGAGATCAAAAGCTTAAATCAACTTGGTTAACATGATTCATGAACTTCTATTATACTTCTATTATGTTTTGCATTCATTTGTCAAATGATACCAAATTTCCAGAATAACAGAGTCTGTTTAAAACACTTTTTCAGAAACCTTGTGATTACAGAATGTCCATGGGTTTATTTTTATCATATACTACAATGAAATAGCTTTCTTTTGACACCAAATAGAGCTTCATATGATTTTTGTAGATTTAATTATGATTTTTACAAGAACAGTGGACAGTCCTGATCCACTGTTCCCAAAACATTTATTTCTCAAACAATAAAATTGATATTGAGGTCCCACTTTTTGGAGAAGTTCCCTAAGACATGTATCTAACTTTCTGTAAAAGGGTTTTTATCCAGCTCATGTTTAAGACCACTTTTGATAGGATTCATTAGAGGTTGCTGAATCTGGAAATTTGATTGATGACATGTTTTCTTTGTTTATCATGCATATCATTTGTTTGCTTGTATTTTTGCAATGCTTTGGGTATTCTTTGGTGTCTTAGTGCAGAGAATTAAGTGCCTCGGACCCGGACTTCGATTTGTGGTTTGCCTCGTCTACATGTGGCTTAGTGCCCATGTATCATGTACTATCTCTATCCTTTCTCTTAGAATTTTTCTAGGTTTACAACTTTGATTTCAACGACACATTTCCTTTAGGATAAGTCTCCGTTTATATGATTATTTGTTAGAGACATCTTATCTAGGATTGTTGCATGATTGCATTGCACGTTTACATTCTTTTTGCTTTCGCGACTCCGCTTGAGTCAACCAATGTAAGTCTTCTCGTTCCCTTTGCATATCATGACATGTTTACTTTATTTGCATCGGTCCCGGGCGGGACTAGCCACTGTGAGTATACTTCTCCCTTGTATTGCATGAGCATCCGCTTTCTACTTGATTTAGTCTCTTGAAATGATTTTCATTAGATGTTTCTTTTTGCCATGTATATATCTATCTAGTATGTTTGAGGAAACAACATCTATTATGAATTAATAACAAGGATATTTGAATCAAGGCCTACCATTCGGTAGGGCGAGGAGGGGGTGCTTTAGTCCTGCTTGGGCTCCTTCCCCTCTCGTACCAAGACCCCCGAACCTTGTTTCTGGTAATGAAGGGCGAGTAACCTTATTCAATTTTGGGCGAGTCAAACTTGGGTTTCCTAATTCCCGATAAAAATTAGGTGGCGACTCTTTGTCTCTAGGATCGCGTGAGGAAGTCCTAGTTTTTCCTGAAGTGTGCTCCTTGGGATCCGTCCCGGGACACTATCGAGGGAGAGCGCCAGGACCTCCTCCTCCATTCGCGACGGTCCACATATACAAAACTTCAATTTTAAACTTGCATAATCTAAGACACTTTCAAGACATCATGTCTAACCCTAACCTGCCAAGCGTAGATCAAGACTGTGTAACAAATGATTAGCAAAGATAGGAACAATATTAACGTGATTAGAAGGAATTTTCTTTCAAATATATAATTAAACATCATCTTGTAAAAGTTCTCAGATCCAGACGACTAATCAGATATCCATTCAATTGGTATCTGGATTACAGAGAACACATTCTAAAGGAACCCAACCCGTCGACTGATTTGAGACCCAGTTGGCTATGTTTGCAAAAGGAGGGGGTGCCAAACTCAGTTGACTATATTGGTGTTGTAGTGAGCACTATAAGCAAAATAATGATCTAGTCGGCTAAAAAGATCAATACAATTAACTAGTTTTGAAACCTGGGAGAAACTATGTTGTCCAATTAACAAAACCAGTCGACTGCACCCCCGTTCAATTGACTGTTTCATATCAGTAGAGCATTCTGCAGCACACCATGTATTAAATGCCTTCAACCACAAATCCAAAGGCAAAATACACATCCAAACTGTAACACCTTATATTTTGAGATATATATGAATGAATAAGACTTTATAATGCTTCATGTATACTTGTATGACCCTTACCTTCTGTTGAACTATTTGAGAATCCAATCAATTATCCTTTCATCCCAATCAATTGCCACTTTTTTTAACTCGATTGATTTCCATCTTTTCTAATTGATTGCTACTTTACTGAACTGAATTCATAACGTGTTCCTATTCTAATCGATTGCCCTCCTACTCAATCAATTGTCCTTAAATATCTGAAGACAATCGATTGCCATTTACAAAACTTTCTTTTCAAGTTTTCTTAAGATCCTAACATGTGGCACTCTCACCCCTGTGTATAAGGCTATTTCATCCATTTGGTTCTTTGACAGTTCTTGTGAGAGAGATTGCATATCATATAGATATATCCATACACATATACATATATCTATATATATACACTATATATACACACACACGCACTGTTGGGAGGCAGAAGAGAAGAAGGAAAAGAAGAACAGAGGAAGAAGAGAAAGAAAAAAGAAGTAAAAAGCAGAGAGACGAAGACAGAGAAGGAGGAAAGAGAAAGCTCAAGCCACCATAGCCACCACACAAGTATTAAAGAAGGAAAGACATAGCTAATACATCCCTTCAACGTTTAATTCTGCTGGACTAAGCTTTTATTACAGAAGATGAAATCTTAATCGATTAGCCTTTTTCCCAATCTATTTGCCATCAGAACCCAATAGATTGGATATTTTCCCAATCAATTGGTATATGATGACTCCCAATCGATTGGTAATGTTTGTAATTGATTGTTATAATTCTGGATCCAATCAATTGGACACTTTCCCAATCGATTGTTAATGTTTTTATCTTAATCGATTAGACCCCTGTCCCAATTGATTAGAAGTTACAGAACATGGATAGTTTCTCTTGTTTATTATATAAGTAGTTTATTGTTCGTATCTCATTTGATATGTCTGATATACGACTATGGTATGATCAGGGATAATGTAATACAAAAGAATAGAATGGTTATGACTAATGGATTAATGTTCTTATGTAAGATAACGTAGTGGTCATGAATCAGTTTGATATCCATTTCAATTTAATCAGAGTAGTCAGGCCATAAATGGGAAGTCATGTATCAGTATTAGTATGGAAATTAGGTGGGTTTGATAAGTTCTGGGAATTATACATGGGTGGATGCTTGGTCATGATATATTCTTAAAAGTCGATGAGCTATTAATATGTTCTTAAAAGGCGGTGAGCTGGACCAAGTAGTCGTAAAATAGCCAGATGATCCATGATATGTTCTTAAAAGCCAGTGAGCTATTAATATGTTCTTAAAAGGTGGGGAGCTGGGATCACTGGTAGGCATCGCTAAGTTGTGGCACTATATTGATATACCTTGTTCAAAATGCTATGTCCCTATATTATAGTGAGCTATGAATATGTTCTTAAGAGCTGAGGATAGACTGACATGGAGTCCATGACATGCGGTAAGCTGTGAATATGTTCTTAAAAGTTGTGGACGAAATAATTGTATATCCATAGAGTTGAACGATTGAGTCTATTCTTTCAGTCAGAGTATGTTAGTTATCGGTCTTAGGATAATAATACAATAAGTTTTGAGTAACGACATTTGAATAAAGAGAAGGTACAATTTAGTAGAACTTAACTTATTCACTTCATGACTTATTTTACTTCAGATAACTAGAACCTAGTTAGTTTCTATCCACTCAGCTCTTATTAACGACCATTATTGCCTGGACATTCCCCGTCCAGACTACCCTGCCCCTAATCATACAGATGATGGAGTGTATGATGATGGATACTACCCGGAGGAGGAATATGCCGAGGATGGCCCCATTGATGACGTATTTTCTGGGAGGACTACTACGTTGAAGATTACGTTTATGCCAGCTAAAGACGAGATATATATTAGTTTCTATTTTTGCTTATAGACATTATTCTTCCATTTTGTATCTAGGTATATGTTGCCTCAGACTTTAGGATTTCTGTTGAACTCTGATGTAATAACTAGTATGTTTGTAAGATATTCAGTTTGGTTATACTCTTATGCTCTTTATATGTCATTGCTTAGAACTACGTGGTGTGGACAATTGAGTGACTTCATCAGTCATTCCCTATGGACCCAAAAATGAAAAAAAAATTTCTCTATTTTTGCTATTCTAGGGCATGACAAGATTTTTGTTATCAAAGCCTATGTTTGATACTTTCGTTCACTAATTGTCCCACACCATCTGGTCTTAGCATTTTAAGATCCTTGAGATGAGATACGAGTTTAAGAGTTGTCCTTCTGACGATAGATAGTTTTCCTTGTAGGTTAGCATGGATCCAAATTTCTATATGTTTGTGGATGATTCATTTAGAGGGCATATGATTCATAGGGACACAGTCGAGCCATCTATCCCGGGGATATATTGTAGTCATATTTTCTAGAAAGATATCCTATACTTAGAAGACAAGATGTGGACAACTCTTTATGTTGAAGGATTGACTCACCTGATAGAGATGTTCATGAATGCATATTACTATGCCAGGACCCGAGAGGCCATATACCAGGAGATGACTCGAATGATCCAGAGTAAGCTGGAGATGGATGCGATTGGGTTACGAGCCATTCTAGCAAGGCCCATTCCACTAGAGCTGGTAGCTACACCAGTATAGGTAGCTACAAGTGAGATACGAATTATTAGTTGGAGATGGATGTGATTGGGTTTGTGCCCTCAAGCCATTACTTTATGCATGAGACAATGACATTTTAATACATGGATATCGACTTTATATTTTATTATGTATGTTTCTTTCATGAGATGATTATTAATCCTTATGTATCATAGTAAGTAATTCGTCTATGTAAGAGATGTATACAAGTGAGATACAAATTATTAGTCATTGATACTTAGAATTTGTCACAATGGATGATAAGACTAGATATCTCATCAGGTGTACACTATAGCATGATTGACCACCATTTGATGGAGTGATTAATCTCAATCATTAGAGTATAACTTTTAGTTAATATACTAGTGTTGATAGTGCATTAACAGACCTGAGTTTTCCTATTGACACTTAAGACTATCAATAGTTGATAGGAACTCATAACTTGTATAAGGTACATATTCTCAATCTTGAGACAATTATGACCACAGACTATGGATATGACTGCTTTTCTATAAAAAGATCAACACCTGTGTATCCTCGATATATCATGCTTATAGGGTTATGAACATATATTGTCAAGATAGAATCTACTCTCTGATAAAGAATAAACATTCTCTTGAGAATGTCACCGAGTTGATTACTGAGACCTGTAGTCTAGTTAATAAGTAGTTATCAATATGTTTGGTAATCATGAGAGCTGAATGGGACTCAAAAAATGGAAGATGTAATCATTATTCAGGTTGACAGTAATAGTTATCTGACTACCTGAATATGATTATGAATGCTAATAGTAGAGGGACATTAGTCACCATACAAGTCGAGATATCGCTTTGGATTTGTTCTTTTGCATTGGAGTGTAGTTATCATTTTATAGTGGAGTAAATGTTAACTGACCAGTTGGTTAATTTGCTGATCAAAGAGTTTGATCATGGAAATTTACAACTGGTCTCAGTCAATAATAAGTAACCTAGGAGCTCCCACTCTTAGCTTCTCTAGGATGCTTGGAAAGGCACATGAGGATGCTATTAAGATAGGTTCAATCAATCAAAAGAGTTTCGATCGATTGAAGTCTAGACGGGTTCAAACGATCAAAAGCTCTTCAATCGATCGAAGGTTCGATCGATCAAAGTCACTTCGATCGATTGAAGGTAAGGTCGGCTCTAGGAATCTACAAATAAGTCAGTTGCATCTAGAAATTAGAGTTCATCATTTTTAACATTCCTAAGTGGCAGAAACTATTTTAGGGGTTCCCACCAACCCTAGTCTCTCCAAAAGCATCCATAGGAATCATAAGAGTGAAGACCATCTAGTGGAGGCTACTAGAAGTCAGATTTTTTTGAATTGGATTCAAGACTTAACGGTATAATTCTTGTCCCCTCTCTAGTAAGCATCTATAGAGTTAATGAATAGTAGATTCGGCCTACCAATTAGTTTAATATACTATATTTTCTGTAGTGCATGATTTAAAGTTTTTCGAAACCTAAATCCTATAGCACCACCATCATTAGTACCCGATGAACCAGTGCCAAAGCTGCAAGACCAGCCTGATGATCTAGAGCCCAAGCTGATAGGGGATGACAAGGATCCATTAGAGGATATAGAGCCTGAAGATGATGAGGATATAGATGGGGATGGAAAGGAGGAGCCTGTGGAGGATGATGAGGAGTTAGAGGATGGCCCAGAGGAGCTAGAGTATGCACCTGAGAAGGAGGTTGAGGAGTAGTTAGAGGATCCAGAGCTAGCAGATATGGATGCCATAGTCGCCAAGGATATTGTGGTAGCTGAGGGAGATGTGGATGTCGAGGACGAGGAGCCAAAGGAGGTAGTTGTGCCCGAGATACCAGTTATACCTAAGTTACCAATGGGACCTATTGCACATATGGCAGACATGGCCTAGATGGTAGTAGGGTGGGTAGCTGAGATGGCATTTCAGCTAGACGGCTTCATTATAGGAGAGGCTACATTAGTAGGAGCTATTGGCATAACCCAGGGGTTTACTGTGACTGCAATCTGTCACGACCCAAGTCTCACTCAGTTAGATATTGTCTACTTTGTGTCCAAGCCCTCACAGTTTTGCTATTGGGCCACTAGCCAAAAGGCTTCTTACTAGGGAGACTTGGAACCACGCATATATAGAATATTACTTTTCCACACCCAGGTGATGTGGGACGAACTTCTTATAGTGTGTAGCTTACCAGCACTTATTGTAGCTACAAAGGCACCTACAGTAGCCCTCCCATAATACCAGGGTCGTTACATTCCACCCCCCTTAGGGTCCAATGTCCCCATTGGCACACTTCTAGCTGGGTCAAGCTTGGATACCAAACTATCATGATCCAAGTCTTGTTCAGTAAGATATTGTCTGATTTGGGTCCAAGCCCTCACAATTTTGTTATTAGGCCACTGCCCAAAAGGCCTCTTACTAGGGAGACTTGGAACCACACATATATAGCACATTACTTTTTCATACCTAGGCGATGTGGGATGAACTTCCCATAGTGTGTATCCTTCTAGCACTTGCTACAACTACAAAGGCACCTATAGCAGCCCATCCACAACACCAGGGTTGTTACACCATCAACGCTGTCAATTTGGCGATAGAACATGATGGAGGACACTAGTGTGGATGGTTGATGATTGGAGGATTAGAGTTATGGTAGGAGGACTTACCGCATCTGTGGATGATGATCCACTAGAGGAGATGGACCTTGTATTAGAGGATGAGACACCACCAGCTAGATCAGATACTGACGACTTTTGAGTCAGGATCTGTAGGACTTAGAGTTTGCTATATCAGGACATGTTGTTCACTTCTTTTGAGGATCTAGTGATAGCTAATGGCCATAGCACTTTTTTATGGCTAGCCACCACTAGTAACAGCGTTCTATGTAGCTGTCCTTAGTACTATAGTAGCTTATATCCCACGTGGTACACAGTTTGACTAGTGTGTACTTTGCGGTACATCTTTTGATATATATATACGAGTATTATCTTTTTAGGAGATGTGCTAGGAGTTTGATTTCGTTTATATGCTTATGATTTAGAACTATTATTTCATCCAGTCGATTGCCTTACCTTGATTTCGTTTCTTTGAAAAGACTATTAGCTAATCGATCAGTCTTTATTTGTAGGTATACATCACACGAGATCACTATAGTTGGATCATGACAGAATCCACCATGACTAAGAGCCTATATTCCGGAAGGCATGAACCCCTCAGGTGTTGTTGATGCTTTCATGCAAAGGATGGAGCATGTTGGAGACACTTACAACCATGCTACTCACCAACAGCCTATCCAACATCCAGTTCCACCACCTCTGCCAAGATAAACCAGAGATAAGCTATTAGAACATTTTCCTATATTACGTCCAGAGATGTTCGATGGATTAACAAAGTAGTGGAAACCTGAGCAATGGCTACGAGAGATGGAGTTAATATTCAAAGACTTAGAGTGCAATGAGTAGGATAAGTGTCATCTTGCTATGTTTCAGCTAACCTACACTGCTGTAGACTGGCGGGAGGCTGAACGAGCTACTATTGGGATGAATGCTATAAGGGTGATACCTTGGGAGAAATTCAGAGGTACATTCCTGGAAAAATACTTTCCAAAAGATGAGAAGGTTCAACAGGAGAAGAATTTCCTAAACCTAGTCCAAGGAAGTTGGACTGTGAAAGAGTCTACTACCGAATTCGAGTTCATGATTCGCTCCACACATGATTGATACACCCTAGAAAAAGGTAAGGAGGTTTCATCAAGGACAGAACCCTCACCTTCAACACGTGATGATTGGGAACCTAAACTAGAGCTTTGAGGGATTAGTCCTATCACCCCCGTAACAGCAAAAATAGAGAAAAATAAATTTTCTTTTCGGGTCCATAGGGAATGACGGGTGAAGTCACTCAATTTTCCATACCGCGTAGTTCTAAGCGACAAGAAATAAAGAGCAATAGTAATATAAACAATTACACAAGTCCTATCTATTACAATATCAGAGTCTGTAACAATACTATAAGAGGTCTGGAAGCAACATATGTCGAAGTACCAAATATAAAACAGTCTATAGCAAAAGTATAAACTAATAACTATCGACGACTTCAACTGGCATAAATGTAGTCGTCAGTATAATAGTCTTCTCTTACATGACCGTCCTCGGTGGGGACACCCTCTGCATGTTCTTCCTCCAGGTAGTAGCCATCATTCTAAGCTCCATCACCTACATTATTAGGAACAGGGTAGTCTGGACGAGGAATGTCCTGGCAATAACGGCCATCAGCTTATTGAGAGCCGAGTAAATATAATCTAATAGGGTACCAGTTATATAACGTAATAACAAGTTATGAAATAAATAAGATATAGTATTACAATATTATCTTCATCCTTTTTCCACCCATCGTAGCCAACCCTTATCGTCTGATTATTTTAAGATCGATAACCGACAGACTCTGACTAAAAAGAACAGACTTAATTGTTTAACTTATATAGATATACCATCATTACGTCCATCGCTTTTAAGAGCATCCTCATAGCTCACCGCATGTCATAGTCTCCACGTTTGTCCGTCCCCAGCTTTTAAGAACATATCACTGCTCGGTGCAATATAGGGACACAATGTTTCGGATAACAGCATATCATCCAATTGTCATAACCTACCGAAGTCTAGCAGTAACCCTAGCTTACCGCCTTTTAAGAGCATATCAACATATCATCAGCCTTTAAGAACATATCATGGACCACCTGACTATCTTAGGACTACTTGGTTTAACTCACCACCTTTTAAGAACATACAACCGCTCATTGGCATTTAAGAACATATCATGACCAAGTGTCCACCATGTACAATTCCTAGAACATAACAAACCTACCTAAGTTCTTCACTGCATGGATACATGACAAATCCCATTGTGGCTTGAATACTTTGATTAAAATAAAAGGGATATCGAACTCGTCATGAATGACACCGTTATAATGTTAATCCATTATTCACCATATTGTACTTATCTTTGGTATCACATTATCCCTGATTATCCCAAGAGTCGCATAATGAAAGTCTGAATCGATAATCAAACGATCAAAACCCTTACATAATAAACAAAGGACCAATTCATGTTCTGTAACTACCAATCGATTGGGACAAGGGTCCAATCAATTAGGATAAAAAAACTATAATAATCGATTGATGAAAAAGGCAATCGAGGGGGTCCAAAACAATGCCAATCGATTGCTAACTTTGGCAATCGATTGGCTTACAAATAATGGCAATTAATTGGAAAACTATCCAATTGATTGGGTCCTGACTGATGGTAATCGATTGGGACTTTGTCTTCTTCAGTAGAATTATAGAACAACAAATATAAACGTTTTAAGGACCCTTTCGTTGCATCTAAACTTCACATAAACTTGTAAAACATAGCATAAACGAGACCAAGTGAGTTAAGACTCACTTAAGGTTGTGTTTAGGTGTGAGTTGCTTGGAAGCTCTAAGCATTCTCTCTCCTCCTTCTCTTTCTTTTCTCTGTCTTCTCCTCTGTCTGTCTTCTTTCTTCTTCTGTTCTTCATTATTTTTTTCTTTCTCTTATTCTTTTTCTTTGCCCAGAGAGTGTGTGTATAGGTGTGTATGTATATGTCTATGTGTATGCATGGATGTGTGTATATATATCTCTATGGTCTCTCTCTCTCAAGAACTAAAAAATAGTCCCAAAGGATGAAATAAATGCATATATAGAGGGTGAGAGTGCCACATGTCAAGATCTCATGCAAAGTTGAAAACCAATCTCTGCAGGTGGCAATCGATTGGCTACAAATATTTTAAGGCAATCGATTGAAATGAAGGGAAATAGACTGGGATAGTGCCACGTAATAAATTCAAGTCGGTAGCATGGAAATCAATTAGGAAAGATGTCAATCAACTAGTATTCAAAAAGTGGTAATCGATTGGGGATAACATACCAATCGATTAGGACACAAAATTTACCAAAGGGAAAGTAGAGGTCATACAAGCATATAGGAGTTAGAATAAAGTCTTACTCATTAACATGCACTCTAAAATATAGGGTATCACATTATCCACCACTAATTAAAATATTTTCTCCTCGAAATCGAAAGCAAGCAAATTTAAAACAAAAATGGAAACTTCTCGTTTATCTTTGACTCTAGCTCCCATGAAGCTACTTCTTCATCATGATGCTCCCACTGAATCTTCACCAATGGAATCTCCTTATTTTTTAGCTTCTTGATTCCATGATCTAGGATTCGCACTAGTCCTTCTTTGAAGGTGACATTGTCATTGACTTCAATATCCTTGAAGTTGATCTCATGCACCAGGTAATGAGAACACTTCCTCAGCATACTGATGTGGAAGACGTTGTGCACTCCAGACATTTTTGGTGGCAATACAAGTTGATAAGCAACCTTTCCAACATGTTCCACGATCTTGAACGGTCCAATTAATCAGGGTAATAGCTTGCCTCTCTTCTATCTAAATTTAACAATCCCTCGAATAGGTGAAACATTAAGCAGCACATAGTCTCTAATGGCGAATTCCAAATCTTTGCGTCATTTATTAGCATAACTTTTGTGTTGGGTCTGAGTTGTCTTCATTTTCTCACGCACGATCTGAATCTTCTCATTCTTTTCTCGTACCATTTCTAGACCAAGAAGTTGAGTTTCTCCGACTTTGGCCCAACATAGCGGCAATCGGCAAGGTCTTCCGTACAAAGCTTTAAATGGTGCCATTCCTATGCTCGTATGGTAGCTATTGTTATTAGCGAACTCGATCAACGGTAGGTGCATCTCCCAAGAACTCTCAAAATTAATGATGCAAGCACATAGCACATCCTCCATCACTATTTGGAGACTCTTCTAGAATTCTGTGGTAAAGAGCAAATCTTGATCTGACATGATTGAGATATGTACGCCATATAGTCACACGACTTAGTGTATATAAATCTAGCTTAATCGTTCCACTGGATACGTCATATTGTAGGCAATAAATGGGCAGTCTTTGCAAGTGGATCCACAATCACCCAAATAGCATTATGGTTCTGCTAAGATTTTGGAAAGCCTACCACAAAATCCATGGTTATGTGTTCCCATTGCCATCATGCATTGTTGGAAAGTGGCCGGTGCATTACATAAGCCAAATGGCATGCGTCGATAGGCAAAGGTGCCAAAGGGATAGGTGAAAGTCATTTTCTCTTGGTCATCTGGATAGACAGGCACTTGGTTGTAACCAGAGTAGCCATCTAGAAAATAGTAGAAACTTTGACCGAACAAACGTTCCAAGATTTGGTCAATAAACGGAAGAGGAAAATGATCTTTATGAGTCATGGTGTTAAGTTTACAATAGTTGATACATACCTTCCAACTGTTGGTTTAGCGAGTGGGAACGAGTTCTACTTTTTCATTCGGCACAACCGTGATGCCCAATTTATTTGGAACAACCTGAGTGGGGCTAACCCAATTACGATCAAAAATTGGATAGATTATACCCACATCTAAAAGTTTGATCACCTCTTTCATTACCACCTCTTTCATATTAGGGCTAAGACGTCTTTGCATTTCTCAAGAAGGTTTAGCATTTTCCTCCAAGTTTATTCGGTTCATGATACAGACGGGTTAATTCCTTTTAATACCCTATCGTCTAACCAATAGCTTTCTTATGATCTCCTAGGACTTTTAATAGTTGATTCTCTTAGTCCATAGATAAATTTGATACTATTATGACCGGGAGTGTAGTATTGGGTCCTAGAAAGGCATATTTGACAGAGATTGGTAATGATTTTAGTTCAAGCGTCGGTGGATACTCGGTGGACGGCAGTGCAGGCTCATGTGCAATAGAAGGAAGGGCCTCTATCTTGGGCTTCCATGGAAGTATGCTTGTCTTGTTCACTGATTTCAATTGACTACTCAATTCCTCAATTGATTTATCAACGTCAAAATTGTTAAAGTTGAAATGTGATAAACACGCTTCTAAAGCTTCTTTGGTTAGTACAAAAGGGGCCTCCTCTTCTACTAATTCATCAATTAAGTCTATCGTGTAACAATCCTCCTCTTCGCCATCCCTACGATATTGATTTGATGCATTAAATACATTAAGGTGAATGGTCATATTCCAAAATGTGATATACATAACCCTAGTCCTATAATTTGTAATTGAATTGGCTTTAGCTAAGAAAGGACGTCCTAGGATAACCGGGACATGTTTACTAGAGTCAAGGACAAGTTCTATATCGAGTATAATGAAATTGACCAAATAATAACACATATCTACTTTCACCAGAATATCTTCTTTCACACCACGTGGAACTTTAATGGAACGATTCACTAGTTGTAGGGTAGCGGCATTTGGTTTTAGTTCTCCTAAGCCAAGATATTCATATACTGAGTACGGGAGTAGGTTTACACTTGCTCTAAGATCAAGAAGGGCCCGGTGGATTAATTTTTCACCTATATGACATGCAACTGTCGGTGTACCCGGGTCCTTATATTTAAGTGTATTGTGTTGGAAGATAGAACTAACCTTCTCCATTAAAATGACTTTTTTAGACAGATGATTTCAAGATTTCCTGTTTTGAGTAGACAAGTCTTTTAAAAATTTACCATAAGGAGGTATCTGTGTAATTGCATCCAAAAGCGGAATATTAATTTTTACTTCCTTAAAGGTTTCCAAAATATCTTCCGGTGTCGTTCCTTTCTTTGTGAAGTGAGATTGGGCATCTACGCCAGGGGGAAAGGTCATTCTAGGCACATAATTAAATGGGTCAGGTGCGGTAGATGTATTAGGTGCTGAAGGATTAAAGTCCTTCATGACTTTATTATTATTCCCATCTTGTTCTCTATTGACCTCCTTTCCTTTATCATTTCTAGGTTCAGGAGGAGGTGTAACTTCATCAGGACGCTCAGTCGTTCTCGTGGATACTGTATTCACTTGATCACTTGCTGTATCTACTTCATATTGTCCTTTTAGGTTCTAAATCGGTTGACTCAGTAGCTTCCCTTCATTATGATGATTCAACGTGTTAGCTAGCTATCCCATTTGGGATTCTAACTTAGCAATAGATTGTGTATGGGAGTTAATGAGTTGACCTGCGACTAAGATTGGGCCTCTAAATTTTTCAAAGATGCCAACACATTATCTTCAAAAGATTTATCCCTTGGAGGATTAGCATGAAAGGGAGGTTGTTGGTATTGATTGGGTTGAGGCCAAGATACGTTTGGAAAATTTGTTGTCTTTGGCTTTTGAGACGAATATAGTCCTTAATTATTAGACCTCCATGAGAGTTTCAGGCGACCTTTCCATAGAGTATCCTATTTATATCCATTAGGGGTATGATTAGGTCTTTGGAATTGTTGAACAGCATTGATATGTTGTTCCACATATTTTGGAAATTGTGAAGAAGACGGGTAAGAAAGTGTAGAGTGAGATGGATCAGAACATAACTGACATATTTTGGAAGGAGGTGGCCCATGCAGATGTAGCACCCTGAATTTCCTAAGAAATTCCACGTATGAATATTAGAATTAGTGGCGTCACCGTGGCACGGTTATAGAAGGTCCATTAGGATGACCTTGATTAGAATTCTCTATAAGGTCCTATAGAAATCATTTCTTTTCACGATGACAACCCTCTTATAACCTAGAACCTATTAGAGTGGTTGTAACCATGATGTTTTAGATTTTGATAAAATTCAGACAACTCACACCTGGATTCTTTCACAGACTCGCACACAGTCTCGTACGTAGGCATAAATGTAAATGGGCACGTGCATCGAGACCTGCATACAACCCCATGCTTGGGCACATAAATCAAGATGAGGGCCCCACTCATGGCCATGTGGCAGTCATGCAACCACCACCCACCCATGTGGCAAGCATGCTTAGCCACCATATACATGAGGCAGACATGTTAGGAACACCCATGACACTTGTCAAGCTCACCCCTTTTATATATATACTCCATGCACACTAATATACACACCCCTCACCTTCATTTTATTCCTCTCACAGCCACCCCACCAAATCTGTCAGTACAGATTATGTAGAAAGAATGATCCAAGAGTGAGTAAGAAAGAGAGCTCCTAGGGAGAAACCAAACATTATACGAACACTCATCCGTTCACAACCACCCCCTCTCTACCTGATTCTCTCTATCCACTCCCTCTTAGTACACCACACCCCCACGAACCATAAGAAGAAGAAGACAGAATGAAGGAAAAGAAGGTAGAAGGAGAAGAAGTTGATCAGAGGATGGAGAGGATTCAAGACCCCATTGAGGTAACCCAACCTCTAATTTACTTCCTGAACCCTTGCATGTCATCAAGATGCCCTCAGGATCACTTGCATGTTGTCCAATTAGAGCTTAGAGCTCTCTGTGTTTTCCGGCCAATATTAACGATCAAGCTTGAAAGCTTGATTTTTGAATATTGACCAAACAATTCCTAAATTATACCAATCTGACCCCCTTGACCCCAGATAGACCCCCTATGAATGGTTTTTGATTTGTCAATCATTTTAATGGCCATGTAGGCCATTATTCTCATTAATGGCCGAAAGAATAATCAGCTAGTTGGTACATGAAACGAATGAACTGGGGGCTTGAGCTTGAGTATGTTATAGAGGACCAAATTCTGGTCCTTTTGGCGTTGGTTAGGAGGATTTTCATGGAGAGAGCAGAGAGATATAGGCGTGGGAAGGTTTCCCGGCGAGTCGCAGGTCACCAACGGCAAGGAACTCGTCGAAGAAGAAAAAGGAAAAGGATTATAACACCCGGGTTTTGGGTCCTGCTGTGTCGGGTTTGGGTCCGGGTGGGTTAGTGTGTGAGTGGAAATGGGTAAGGGCCGGGTTTTATAAAACTCGTGGGTACTTTAAGTAGAACGGCGTCATTTTGACGCCGGATCCTATTCAGGTCGGGTTTGGGTAGTTGGGGGCGGGCCATGTTGTGTCTATAATTGGGTTTGGGTTTGGGTTAGCAGGTATGTTGTGAGTTAGTTTGGGTTTGGATTTGGGTTTGGGTTTGGCTTCGGATCGGGTTATATTTGACCCGATTAGGTTTTAGGTTTGGATCAAGTTGTGTCTATATATGGTTTATCCATACTAGGTAGGATCGGGTCGGGTTTGACCCAATTGGTCACCCGGTTGGATCTCTTTGTGTCTTTAAACGGACTATCTGTTTGGAACAGGTCAGTTCGGGTCAACTCGACCGGATTCATTATTATTAATTAGTATTATTTGAGGATTAAGGTTTTAATTATTTTAAATGAGTTTTAAATGTAATCTTTACACTTCTAAGTTAAGAATATTATATAATAATATTTCTTACATTCTGAATATTATTATAGTATTATAATATATATATATATATATAAATTTATTATTTATATCTTATTATAATTAAAAAATATTGGATTTCCAGAACTCTTGAAGGGTGAGCTCATACCTGAAGACTTGGGGCCAGAGCGAAATGGACCCCATCAAGAACATCCACCCATTCGGGCCTAACTATCTAGGAGCGATCCCGAGGTAGATCAGGACATCCCGGGCAACCGGGTGGAGTGGAATATGGAACCCCACTGTGAAGGAGTCCTCATACAAAGTGACGAAGCTCGAGTGATAGAGCTAGGCCCTGCCGACTTGCACGGTCAGGGAGCAACCATTGGGGATAGCGTACTTATTCCTAATTCGACTGAGGTCTTGGGCATGCAAGATGGAAGGAGTAAACTCACAGGAAAACACTACCTCGGGGTCAGGACCCTCTGGTATTTCATCACCAGAACCCCGCAAGACGGAGGCCATCGGGGCCTCCTAGTCTGACTCGTCATCCGATACCCGAATCGGGATCCTACCCTTGCTATGGTGGTCCAATGGAGTAGCAGAGGGTGGATCTAGGCTCGTGTCAAGGGTCCCAAACAGCGATTGTTTGTCCTCCGAACGAGAGGAGGAATCAAAATTAGAGTGTTCCATCTCAAGGTTTCCTGGGACTGGATGGGGGAGTAACTGGCGGCCTAGATAGGGGTCAGCGACTCCAAGTCTAAGGTACAAGGGGGAAAAATCCAACAATCTGTGGGGTAAGATGTATAGAACTTTTAGGGTAAAGAAACACTCAGTCAACACAGTTACAGGTCAACCCGACCGGTTTAACCACTCTGTTATAGAGGGTGGGTTACTTGACCTAAGAACGAATACTTGACCTAAGAACGAAGATGAACCTAAGGAAGAAGAAATCCCACTCCCGTGCTAGCCTTAATGGGTTCGTGCTCTCCAGTGTCAATCGGGAAAGAAAAGATAAGAGGAGAAGGAAGAGAGCAGTGAATTGAAACTGGGAAAGTAAGGACTTACAAGAGTTAGAGCAGGAAAAGAGCTCGGGAAGCTTGACCGGGGACTTTTGCTCTCAAAAATGCTCGGTAATCTCTGTCTCAGGGTAGTAGGAATGAAGGAAATGAACAAGGACCCCTTATATATGAAGCACGAACGGTCTAGATCAAATCAAATCCAACGGCCAGGAAGTTTTCCTGCCTAAACCACCTGCAAGCTATCTCCTAGGGCATGTGAAGGGTTGCCTTAAAAGACGCACGCATTAAATGCATGACGTGATTGTCCAGTTACCACACGTTTGATAGGTTATGCTAGCACCTGCCTCGTTCAATCCTAACCGGACCAGTCACACCTTGACACATGGCGGCCACCGGCCTAGAGCTCCCAACAGTACTTGTCGGTTTGACCCCCAGGTAGCTAAGGGGGCGGGCCCATTCCGAAGGAGTGGTTGGGTTATTTCCCGACTGGTACACTGAATAGTATAGAGTTTCAAACATCTGATGTAGCATCACATCAGCTTCGAAAATGGGGGACAGTTGATAGGTTATAAAATATCCGGTCAATGTAGTATCGCCACGTCAACACAGAGACACCGGGTCAGCCGGGGGAGGTGCTTAAAGTTTAGCTATCCTGGGCTAATCCGCCGATACCGACCGGTCTGTGCCCAATGCTCGGGATTATGAGGCAGACGCATCCCCTAGAAGGTGTAGCCCAAGCCTGCCCCGTGACTTGCTCTACAAGGTAGCTGGCAGTTCCCTAGCTTGGTCAGAAGATTAATTCGAGCAGTTTCCTAAACTACTAAGGGAACCTCCATGATTTATGCTAATCACATGTAATCAAGTTAGGTTTCCTTACTTGACTAGTTACCTTGTTCGAGTGGTCTCTTGCATCTATAAAAGAGACCCTTCACCCTCATTGAAGGGGATCGCATTCTTACTTTGGAAAAAATTGCAACACATATTACCTACTTGCATACACCCGGCTGGTTTTCTGGAAGTGTCACCCTCCTTGTTGGTTCACCAGAAGGCCACCGATGATCTATAAGTAAATGCGCTCCGACGCACCCGTGGATGTAGGTTACCTAATTAACGGGGCTAAACCACGTACAAACTCCTTGTCTCTCCTGAAATTATTCTTCTTGTTCTTTGCCAATTTTTGGCATCATCAGAGGCCAAAAATGAAATTTCGATGTACATAATCAAAACAAGAAAATAAAATAAATGAGTAAAAGCTTGGTCCAAAGAGTAGTATACCTGGAATGAACCTGGATTGCATGAGCAGTACTCGACAGTTTATTTCTACTCCTAACTACAGTCAACCAACGAACTATCTTAGTTCTCTAATTTATACAAAAATAAGTGATTAGCGCTCCTATTTGACATAAACGTACGGAATTATTTATCAGGTAAAATATTTTACTTTACTGTGTTAGGTTGACACTTGCAAGATACTTTAGAAGTAACAAAATAATTTACTTTTAAGCACTTTGATAAGCACAAGTATAGTTTATATAATATAAACTTATATCAATTTAAGTATATAGAACATATACTTGACTTGATACAAGTTGATATTATATGGATGTGAATTAATGTGCATGTATACAGGTATTTTATATTCATGAAGATGCCCATATATATGTCCACGCATATATACAAATGTTAGTATAGATACATGCTGATTAATTGGGCAATTCACTTTTAAGTATTGTAGCAGAAATGACTTAACAGGATTTTTTTTCCTATAAATCATTCATAGCATTTTAAGCTATTTTCATTATCTTGAAAATGCTCATAAAACAATTATAGACAACCAAACACTGAAAAATATTTTACGTCAAAACAAATGGAGCGTAACTCAAGTCGTTTTACGTTAAAGTCTCACATTCATCAGAAGTGGCAACATCTTCATCGGGATAGTCATGGAGTCTTCCTTTTGAGCATGCAACCTCATCGTGTACTTCAGCTTCATCATCGAAAATGATCAAATGGACATGTTTACGACCAACAAGCATTTGCTGACTA
This sequence comes from Hydrangea macrophylla, assembly GCA_033977485.1. Lineage (NCBI taxonomy): Eukaryota > Viridiplantae > Streptophyta > Magnoliopsida > Cornales > Hydrangeaceae > Hydrangea > Hydrangea macrophylla. The sequence goes on along the minus strand of CM066984.1, from coordinate 26,030,252 downwards.
CCAGTAGCTTCAGACATGCTTTTGTTTGAAGCATCAATCGAATTAATAGAAGAAACGGGCATCAATTTGGGAGCACTTCTCAATTTAGATTGATTATTACGAGTACGAACAAGTGAAATCAAAGGTTCATCATCCTTTAATTGTTCTATGCTGGTATGAGATATGGATTTTGCAAAATTTGATTTACTCATGTTTGGTGAAAGGCTCACATCTGAACTACTATTTTGCAATTGATCATCACCTTCTGTTTCATTTTCAGAGTAGCAATCCCCCACCATTTTTTGTGCTTCAAGTTCCTTAGCCTTTGATTGCTTCAATTTGTCTATCAGCAATTGCAGCATTAAGTCAAACAACTGAGCAACCTAAGCCATCATCCTTAATTCAGAAAAAATAAAATCACATTAACTAAGGTCCTGTTCAGAAATGCATAAAATTGGATCTAATTCAGTTCAATTTTATATGAGAACCAGAGTCATGTGGGTTTAAGAAAGAATCAGTTTAAGAGTATTTTTGGATCGTACACTATGCAAGAAAAGGGTATCTACTACCAAACACACAATGTTTAGAACAGGCCCACTTATGAACCAAAGATTTGATTCTTTGCCATTCCAAACAACTCCTAAATCTTGTTCCATTGTAAACATAATTCAACACAGGAAGGGAAAACATAAGCATTGATGATGCCAAAATTTGGGTAAGAGAGTAAGAAGAAATAGACAAGAGAGTTGTATGTGGTTCGACCCTATTCATAAAGGAACTTACGTCCACGTGGTGTGTCGGAGCACTTGCACTATGATATGAAAGTCGTCGGGGGTCTTTGGTGAACCAACAATGGCTTGGAGCTACTAGAGACCAGTCAGGCAGACTATGAGTGCAATACAAAATCACGATTCTGTTGGGTAAGAATGTGATCCCCCCAAAGGAGGCGAGTGTTCTCTTTTATAGATACAAGCGTCCACTCGTACAAGGAAAGTGGCCTAGTTTAGGTAGTATAATCTAATTGCAATCGATTAGCACAAATCATGGGAGTTCCCTAATTGATTTAGGAAACTATCTAGTCTTTTCATGGTCTTCTAGCTGAGATAGGAAACCGTTTGGAGTTATGGAGCACGCTACGAAGAGCTCCTGGGTAGCCTCGACAACAAGACGGACCCGGGTTAAGTTATCGACCTGTTGGCTAGTAACCGGGCAATATCGAACAGTTTTGGATACACAACTCGGGGTAGCCAGATGCTAGGCGCAATTAATGGATGATCTAGCACTCTCTGCTAAACTGGTGAAGATTAACCCCTGATGAAATTTTTTGTACATATCAGCTACCCCCATTTCCAAAACTAATATGGTGCTTAATTAGATAAGCGTTGGAAATCAGTACAACTCGCCGAACCGTTCAGGATCCCACTCGGGACATTACTTGGGGCCGGATCGGTCGCCTTGATTAGTCGGTGGTTGGACCAAACGGTGGCTTCGGGAACACAGGGTGTAACACCCTGTATTTCTTTTCCTTTAATAAATAAATATTTCATTGTAATTTGATTTATAAATATTTGTGTGGGGCCAAACCATAATTCTTGTAAGTATAGAAAATACCTTCTATGGTTTTGAAACAATATCTATATTTTTGTATAAACCGAAAATTTATTTCCTGCACTAATATGATTTTCTGTATTTTTATTCCAACCGTTATATACTAGTTTATGTTTAAAGCTACAGTTATATCGCGTTGTGGGTATGGGAGCACGCAAGCTCAACTACACGGGATAATCCCCGTGGGTTGCTTGGAGCCCAAAACTATCAGTTTATATATACATATATATATATATATGTGTGTGTGTGTGTATGACCCTCAATTTCACAGTCTCTCAATTCTCTCAACTCTCTTTTGCTCTATCTCAAGAACACACACACACACATAGATTGTATACAGATTATACATATAGACATACACACATATACATATATTGATATATCAAAATCAAGAGGACGGAGAAGTAGAAATTGGACGACGGAATTAACGGCGGAAATTTCTCAGTCTCAAATTCTCAGTCTAAACACCTCAGTGAGTATTATAAACTCACTCACCATGTTTATATATGTATATTTCAGCATATATAGACGTGTATATACATATGTGTATAATCACCATTTGAGCTTGAAAATTGGAGTTTTAGAAAAGTTAACCAAAATCAATTCCGTGAATTGGGAATGAAAGATCTTAGTCCCAATAAGATGTGGTTCGAATACTACGGCTTAATTCATCTGTATCGCAACGTATTATTGATTTAAAGTTTTGTCACCTCTCAGTTTTACGTGAAATTTGAGAGCTACAATTGAAATTAGTTTAAACCGACCACATATTTGTCATCCTTGAGGAAAAATGAAGAAATCCATATATTACATGTCCTGGTTGAAGTAGAATTCAAAAATGGGTAAAAACTAGCTTTTAATTTCAAAACTGTGGAAGAAGATAAAGTTCCAATCGATTGGAAACATATCTAATCGATTGACATGTCATCCAATTGATTGACACTTTTGCCAATCGATTGACATGTTTTAGCACTGACGACTTTTACTAAAACGGTCATAACTTCCTCTAGAAAACTAAAAAATGCACACCGTTTGAAGCATTGGAAACTAGACTCAAAGACCTTTCATTTAATATGTAATTCATCCATAAAAATTAAAACTCATTCTTAGGGGCATTGCTTCAAAGTGAATCTCCTTGTGTATTAGTAACTGTAAAAGCGTATTAATGTAGTTTTTGATGAATTTACCTCTTGTTTCATATATGACATGAAAATTTAGATCGTGGGTGCTAACTTAATGATTCTAAGTAAATTGTACCTTGTTAATAAAGAAGAATAAAAAGACTTGATTTCTCATATGTTTGTTTGGTGTTATAATTTCAGGGACATTGACATGCATGATAGGGTCGAGGTGGAGTCAACATACATGGTGTATGAGAAAGCGTGAAAAGAGTAAAGAGTGGCGGTCTGGTGTGCGATTCCAATATTGATCAAATATTATTCCTGGTACCTGAGGCGCTCAATTTAGATACTGATCAAATATTATTCCTGGTATCTGGATCGATGGTATGGTGTATGACTCCAATATCGATCGGATATTATTCCTGGTATTGGAGGCGACAGTGTTGTGTACAACTTAGATATCGATCGGATATTATTCCTGGTATCTAAGATGCGTGTTTCGGATATCGATCGGATATTATTCCTGGTATCTGAAGCGATGGTATGGTGTGCGACTTGGATACTGATCAGATATTATTCCAGGTATCCAAGGCAAAAGTGTTGTGTATGACTTAGATATCGATTGGACATTATTCCTGGTATTCAAAGCGATGGTATGGTGTGCGACTTGGATACTGGTCGGATATTATTCCTGGTATCCAAGGTGACAGTGTTGTGTGCGACTTAGATATCGATCGAATATTATTCCTGGTATCTAAGGCGCGCATTTTGGATATCGATCGGATATTATTCCTGGTATCCGAAGCGATGGTATGGTGTGCGACTTGGATACTGATCGGATATTATTCCCGGTATCTAAGGCGATGATGTGTTGTACGACCCAGATATCGATCGGATATTATTCCTGGTATCTGAGGCGACTGTGTAGTGTATAACCCAAATGTTGATCGGATATTATTCCTGGTATCTGGGGTAATGGTAGGTTTGAATCGAGTTTGTCGAGAGAAAAGAGTCAGAAAATTGAGATGATACCTTGTTTTATGCATGGTCACATACTTACTGCTTCTTATCTTCCCGTGTGATATGCTGGAGTTGGAACCTTGAAATTTATTATTGTTTTAACATTTTAAATTATAACATTGTTATATGCTTATATATACATTGTGAGCATATGTTTATTTTGCTCACCAGCTTGCATAAGCTGACGACGTTGATGCGTCCTGGACTCTATGTCCAGATTTTCTAGGTCAGGAGCAGCCAGAGTATTTTGACTATGCTAGTTAGAAGCAGGAGACTTTCCAAGAGGGCTGTTTATATTTCTTGTGTCTTTTATTTTTGGAGTTGTAATAAACTTTATTAGATATTTGTATAAGGGCAGTTTGTGCCATAAGACTTGAACTGATGTAATAGTTTAGTAAGTTTTAATTTGGAGCTTATGTTTATTTAGTATCCTTCTCTATAGAAATGCTTTTAAGTTATTTGTTACAGGGACAATTGGTCATTCTCACTTGTCATGACCTATGAGTCCATAAAGGAAATTAATTGCTTTCCTGAATTATGCAACGTCGGGGCGTGACAGGCTTTTTGGTATCAGAGCCAGGTTATGGCTCGACTAATTATCCAAGACACATAGGTTCTTCCGTTAAGATAGCAATAAGATAAGATAGTTCGACTTCATTCTGTGTTTCATTGCTTTCGATTGCTGAGAACTTACTTTTACATCTGGAGATTGACTGAATTTTGTTATTGAAGCCACACCCCCCGGCAGTAGATCCAATCAGGATGTTTGAAGCTTTTGTAAGAAGGTTGGAGAGGGTCAGCGATCAGAACACCAAAAATAACAATCAGAATGGGAATCATAATGGGAATGGAAGGCAAGCCCACCAGACTGGGGACAAGCTTCTCAAAGAATTTCACGCTCTGCGACCTGAGTATTTTGTTGGGACCGATGAACCCTGGCAAACGAAACAATGGCTACGCTAGATGGAGCATATCTTTGAGACCATAAAGTGCACTGATCTGGAAAAGAAGTGTCTGGCTATCTTTTAGCTGTCATATGCAGCAGCTGATTGGTGGGATGCTGAAAAGGCGACCATTGGGGAAGAAACCGCAAGGGGAATGCCCTGGGTGGTGTTCAAGGAAAGATTTCTCGAGAAGTATTTCCCTGAAGAAGAGAAGGACAAGAGAGAGAAAGAGTTCATGGAATTGGCACAAGGATATCTGACAGTCCATGAATGCACTACTCAGTTTGAACGGTTGTCCCGCTTTGCTCCACACATGGTGGATACACCCCAGAAGAAAATCAAGAAGTATCACCGGGGTCTCAACTTGTCTCTCCGACATCTGACTATGGGGCACCTGAACCAGTCATTTGAAGCTCTGGTAAGATTGGCTATAGGTTTGGAGAATGATGGTTGTCAGAATTTAAAACCATTTAGAAATTGACCCTTGCAGAAAGGCTATCCTAGACAAAAACCCTTGTACCCTCAGGGACAAAAAAGGACTTAGGATGGAGGGAAGAAACCTCAACAGACACAGGCAATACATCATAATCTGCCTCGGGCAATAGGAGGTAACAGCAACAATAACTACTTCAATTGTGGTAATCCCGGTCACCAAGCTCAAGAATGCAAAGCACCTAGACGTTCTGATCATCCGGGAGTTGTTTGCTATAATTACGGCATACTGGGTCACATAAGTAAGGATTGCAGAGCCCCCAGAAAAGGAAATTATGGTCAGCAAGGATAGGCCGTCTAAATGCTATTATCCCCGAGACTGCTGGTTATGAGGAGATAGGCTATGAAGAAGGTACTTATGAGGAGGAACCGCCCGAACAACGAACAGTAGAAGGTACACTAACCTTGTTGAACTCTCATGTTAACGTTTTATTTGACACAGGTGCTACACATTCCTTTATATCTGTTAAGATTGTTTGAAAGTTGGGTATAGTTCTGCAACGTTTAGATGAAGCTTTGAGTGCTGTCTCACCCTTAGAACCACCGCCAAGTTATTACATATATGTTAGGATTGTCCTCTATGATTAGGAGACCGTGAACTTTTGGCAAGTTTGGTGGTTCTGTCGATGAAGGAATTTGATATAATCCTGGGAATGGATTGGCTCAAAAAGAATCATGCAAAGTTGGATTGTGCGAGGAAGAAGATTACATTTGCAGGCTATGGTAATCAACCCTTTGATTCCAATGTAACCCTGCGGATGATATGTTCCTCACTAGATGCCTAGCAAACATTGAAGTCGTTAGTATGGAAGTGACGATGTCATCAATACCGGTAATCAAAGAGTTCGAGGAAGTATTTCAAGATATTTTAGTATTACCGCTTGAAAGGGATATAGAATTTTGTGTGGAATTGGTTCCAGGCACTTGACCTATAACCAAAGTTCCCTACAGGATGGCCCCTACCAAACTACTGGAACTGAAGGAACAAGTTCAAGAACTTGAGAAGTTGAGTTTTGTTCGTCCAAGTACTTCACCCTGAGGAGCACCAGTGTTATTTCTTGAAGAAGAAGGACGGAACTATGCGATTGTGTATTGAATACCACAAATTGAATAAGGCTACTATCAAGAATAAGTATCATTTACTTCTGATAGATGATCTGTTCGATCAATTGCAAGGATCCACGACCTTTTTCCAAGATAGATCTACGATCGGGGTATCATCAGTTAAGGGTATGAAAGGACGATGTACCTAAGACTGCTTTCAGGATGAGGTACGGACACGATGAGCTCTTAGTGATGCTATTTGGGATGACGAATGATCTTGCTGTGTTTATGGACTTGATGAACAGAGTATTCAAGCCCTACTTAGATCAATTCGTTATTGTCTTTATCGATGATATTTTGATCTATTCCAAGTCAAAAGAAGAGCATAAACAACATCTACGGATTGCAATGCAGACTCTCAAGGATCACCGCCTGTATGCTAAATTCAGCAAGTGTGAATTCTGGCTTCAGGAAGTTAAGTTCCTCGGACATGTGATCTCTCAACAAGGAATCGCAATTGACTCATCAAAGACCGATGCAGTCGCAAATTGGACTCGACCAACCAATGCTATAGAAGTCAGAAGTTTTCTGGGACTCGCTGGTTATTATCGAAGATTTGTGGAGGGATTCTCAAAGATATCAGCTCTGTTAACTGGTTTAACTAAGAAAGATTTGAAGTTTGAATGGACTGACAAGCATGAACTAACTTTTCAAGAACTGAAAGAGAGACTGACAACAGTGCCAGTTCTTGCGATACCCAAGGATGGTGAGAAGTTCACTATTTTTAGTGACGTCTCTTATCAAGGGCTGGGATGTGTCCGTATGCAAAATGGAAAGGTTATTGCCTATGATTCACGGCAGTTGAAGCCAAATGAATTGAATTACACAACTTATGATTTGGAATTGGCAGCCGTCGTGTTCGCAATCAAGATCTAGAGACACTACCTCTATGGGGAGAAGTTTGATTATTTTCAAACCACAAGAGCCTCAAGTATTTGTTTACTCGGAAAGAGCCAAACATGAGACAACGCTGATGGATGGAACTGATTAAGGACTATGACTTTACATTAGAGTACCACCCTGGTAAGGCTAATGTAGTCACTGATGCCTTAAGTTGGAAACCTCGAGGAATGATTGCTTCATTGATGGTAAGGGAATGGAAGACTTTAGAGACAATTGCAGAATTTGATATGTAGATTTCTGAAGGTAATGATGGGCAACACTTTGGGTGCCTCATGGTACAACCAACACTTGTGAGTCAAATTATCGAGGCCCAAAAGGAAGATGAGAAATTTCAAGTATGGTTCGTCAAGATATCAGAAAAGGACCCTATGGAATGGAAGGTTGGGGCCAATGGAGGATACCAATGTCGAGACAGATTGTGTGTGCCAAATTCAGGGGATTTAAGAAAAGATATTCTAGAAGAAGCACATAAGTCGAGGCTGACAGTACACCCAGGAGAAACAATGGTGTATAAGGATCTGAAGAAAAACTTTTGGTGGGAAGGAATAAAAAGAGAAGTAGCCGAGTTCGTGTCTAAATGTTTGACTTGTCAACAAGTGAAGGTTGAACATCAGAGACCCTCGGGATTGTTGCAACCCTTACCTATTCCAGGATGGAAGTGGGAACATATAACTATGGATTTCGTAGTTGAGCTACCCCGATCACAGCAGAACTATGATCTGATTTAGGTAATTGTGGATCGTCTGACGAAGTCCACACATTTCATCGCATATAGTATGACTTACCCAGTAGAAATGATGAGTCAAATGTATATCCAGCAAGTAGTACGACTGCACGGTGCACCTGTGTCTATTGTATTGGACCGCGATGCACGCTTTACTTCAGGGTTTTGGAAAATTCTACAGAAGGCTATGGGAACTTCGTTTAAGATGAGTACTGCTTTCCATCCTCAGACCGATGGACAGACTGAGCGTGTTAATCAGATTATGGAAGATATGCTCAGAGCTTGTGTACTCGACTTTGAAGAGTCTTGGGAAACGCACTTGCCATTGGTCAAATTTGCATATAACAACAGCTATCACTCGAGTATTGGGATGGCACCGTTCGAAGCCTTATATGGACAGCCATGTCAATCTCCATTGTGTTGGGCAGAAGTGGGAGACATAGAATTATTGGGACCAGATTTGGTGAGGAAAACTAATGAAAAGATTTCACTGGTCAAGGAAAGAATGAAAGCTGCACAGAGTAGACATAAGAGTTATGCAGATCGACGTCAAAAGGATCTGGAGTTCAGTATCGGAGATCACGTACTCCTTAAGGTTTCACATGTGCGGGGAATAGTACATTTTGGTTAGAAAAGAGAAAAGTTTACACCTCGTTTCATCAAACCGTTCGAGGTACTGGAACGTGTTGGGAAAGTGGCTTATCGGCTCGCGTTGCCACCAAAGATGTCTGGTGTTCATAATGTATTCCATGTCAGTATGCTAAGGAAATACATACGGGATCCTTCGCATGTGGTAAATTTTGATGATATTGAGACGAGTCAGAATGTTGTCTACAAGGATAGACCCGTGCGGATTCTCGACCAGAGTATCAAGAGGCTAAGGAGAAGGGGCGTTCCTTTGGTTAAGGTTAAGTGGAGGCATCATGACGAGGGAGAGGCATCGTGGGAGTTAGAGTCAGACATGAGGAATAGACACCCCGAGTTGTTTCAGGATTAGTTAGCTTAGTTTTCGGGATGAAATCTTTGTTAAGGTGGGTAGAGTGTAACACCCCATATTTCTTTTCCTTTAATAAATAAATATTTCATTGTAATTCTATTTATAAATATTTGTTTGGGGCCAAACCGTAATTTTTGTAAATATAGAAAATACCTTCTATGGTTCTGAAACAATATCTATATTTTTGTATAAACTGGATATTTATTTCCTGCACTAATATAATTTTTTGTATTTTTATTCCAACCGTTATATACCAGTTTATTTTTAAAGCTGCAGTTATATCGCATTGTGGGTATGGGAGCACGCGAGCTCAACCACACGGGATAATCCCAATGGGTTTCTTGGAGCCCAAAACTATCAGTTTATATATAGAGTTATATTTGGGGCACTAACAATATCCACTAACATTTACTAACACACTCTATCTCTCTCCTAGTGGCATTGTGGGGTCCGCAGTGGACCCCGCAGTACCACTAGGAGAGAGATAGAGTGTGTTAGTAAGTGTTAGTGGATTTTGTTAGTGCCCCTAGCATTGCCCTTATATATATATATATATATGTGTGTGTGTGTGTGTGTATGTGTATGACCCTCAATCTCACAGTCTCTCAATTCTCTCAACTCTCTTTTACTCTCTCTCAAGAACACACACACACACACACATAGATTATATACAGATTATACATGTAGACATACACACAGATACATATATTGATATATCAAAATCAAGAGGACAGAGAAGTAGAAATCGGACAACGGAATTTACGGCAGAAATTTCTCAGTCTCAAATTCTCAATCTAAACACCTCAGTGAGTATTACAAACTCACTCACCATGTTTAGATATATATATTTCAGTATATATAGACGTGTATATACGTATATGTGTATAATCACCATTTGAGCTTAAAAATTGGAGTTTTAGAAAAGTTAACCAAAATCAATTCCGTGAATTGGGAATGAAAGATCTTAGTCCCAATAAGCTGTGGTTCAAATACTACGGCTTAATTCATCGGTATCGTGATGTATCGTTGATTTATCGTTGATTTTATTCCTGGTATCTAAGGTGCGCGTTTTGGATATCGATCGGATATTATTCCTGGTATCCAAAGCGATGGAATGGTGTGCGACTTAGATACTGATCGGATATTATTCCTAGTATCCAAGGCGACAGTGTTGTGTACGACTTAGATATCGATCGACTACTATTCCTGGTATCTAAGGCGCGCGTTTCGGATATCGATCGGATATTATTCCTGGTATCCGAAGCGATGGTATGGTGTGCGACTTGGATACTGATCGGATATTATTCCTGGTATCCAATGCGACAGTGTTATGTACAACTTAGATATCGATTGGACATTATTCCTGGTATCTAAGGCGCGCGTTTCAGATATCGATCGGATATTATTCCTGGTATCCGAATCGATGGTATGGTGAGCAACTTGGATACTGATTGGATATTATTCCTGATTTCTAAGGCGATGATGTGTTGTGTGACCCAGATATCGATCGGATATTATTCCTGGTATTTGAGGCGACTATGTAGTGTGCAACCCGAATGCTGATCGGATATTATTCCTGGTATCTGGGGTAATGGTAGGTTTGAATCGAGTTTGTCGAGAGAAAAGAGTCAAAAAAATTGAGATGATACATTGTTTCATGCATGGTCATATATTTACTGCTTCTTATCTTCCCGTGTGATATGTTGGAGTTGGAACCTTGAACTTTATTATTGTTTTAACATTTTAAACTGTAACGTTGTTATATGCTTATATATACATTGCGAGCATATGTTTATTTTGCTCACCAGCTTGCATAAGCTGACGACATTGATGCGTCCTGGACTCTATGTCCAAATTTTCCAGGTCAGGAACAGCCAGAGTATTTTGACTATGCTAGTTAGAAGCGGGAGACTTTCCAAGAGGGCTATTTTATATTTCTTGTGTCTTTTATTTTTGGATTTGTAATAAACTTTATTAGATATTTGTATAAGGGCGGTTTGTGCCATAAGACTTGAACTGATGTAATAGTTTAGTAAGTTTTAATTCGGAGCTTATGTTTATTTAGTACCCTTCTCTTTAGAAATCTTTTAAGCTATCTGTTGCAGGGACAATTGGTCATTCTCACTTGTCACGACCTATGAGTCCATAAAGGAAATTAAATGCTTTCCTGAATCATGCAACGTCAGGGCATGACCCAGGGTCAGCCATTGGCACGTGTCAAGAGTTGGTTGGTCTGATGGGGATCCAACGTGACCGATTTGAGTATAACCAGATAGTGGCATCGTAACCAAACTTTTATGTCATGCATTTAATGCACACATCTTTTGAGGCATTGCTTCACGTGCCTGAGGTGATAGTTGTCAGATCATTAAGGCGGGAAAATTTCATGACCGTTGGATCTGACTTCATCCGAACCATCTATGCTGCTTATGTAAGGGACACTTGTTGATTTTTGTTGCTCCTACTGTCCAGAGAGAGATTATCGAGCGGTTTAAGAGAGAAAGCACCCGATCAAGCTTCCCGAGCTCAACCTCATACTCTCTTTCTAGTAAGTCTTTATCTTTCCAGCATTGTTATTCATTGTATTTTTCTCTCCTTCTCTTCTTCTTATTCCCGAGTAATTCTAGAAAATAGGAATCCATTGGGGTTTGAGAGGGATTGGGACTTTTTCTTCTTTAGATTTTGCTTCTTTCTCATATTTGGTAGTGCCATAGAATAGTTGAACCGGTCAGGGTGTCCTGGGGTGGTTCTATCCGAGTGCTACTTCACCCTGAAGACCTTGCACCTTTTGCCTTTCAGGCTTCTAATACTGCCCCCCTTGTATCCTAGACTCAGAGTCCCTGTTCCTTACCTAGGTCGCCAGTTACTCCCTCGCCCAACTGCAGGAGCCTTAGAGATGTGCCATTCAGGCTTTGACTCGTCTTCTCGATCGGAGGATGAACAATCGCAGTCAGGGACCCGAGACACAAGTTTAGATCCTCTGTTCATGACACTATCTAATCAACATAGTGAGGGTAGGATCCCTATCTAGGTCTCGGATGATGAGGTAGGTCAGGAGCCCCTAGTAGCCTCTGTCTCTCGGAGTTCGGGTGACAAGACGTCGACCCCGAGTGGTCCTAAACTGGCATTTGCCTGTGAGTTTATTCCCAACAGTTTGCGTGTCGCCGACTTAGAGTGAATCAGGAGTAAATACGAAATCCCAGACCAGTTTTCCTTGACCGCACTGGCCGAAGGGGCTCAGATATATCGACCAGGGTTCGTGACCCTTTACGAGGATGCCTTCATGGCTGGTTTTCGTATCCCCCTCCATCCGTTTTCCCAAGACATTCTAATCTATCTCAGGATTGCCCCTAGGCAATTGGCCCCGATCAGCTGAAGGTTTCTGATGGGGTCTATCTCCCTCTGGCCCAAAGTCTTTGGGTACGAGCTCAACCTCCAAGAGTTCCTGTGAACTCACTGTCCGTTCTTATTACATGGGGAGGTCGGGTTCTTTTCTTTGGGAGCCCGACAGGGGAGGAAAATCATCGTCAACTACCCGAACAACAACAAGTGGTGGAAGAATAAATTCTTCCAAGTGTCCACCCTTGGGCTCTGTGAGGAGGCCCAAGGAATCCAATTGGGGACTTCCTGGGTGGAGAAGTTGAGGAGTGAGCCCGTCCCGTGTTTTTTCTCTCTTTTTCTTATTTGTTATTTTTTAATGCAACCATGGAACTAACGTTTTCGTGTTTTATCTTGCAGTGGGATCGACTGATCCACCGAGCATCCCCGTGAGTGCCAAGGCAGGATCAGGGGCTTGGCAGACTTGCCCACAAACATCTAGAATATGCTGACCCGGTGGAGAGATTAGAGAGTTACCTACGAGCCGGATCAGCCCATCGAAGCACCTGTATTTCCTCCAATTATTCCTGGTGAGCTCTTGCCATTTAGGTTGATTTGTTTGGTTATTTTTTACTACTTTCCTGATTACTCATTGCATGATTCTTCTTTTCATAGAAATGGGCTCGAGGAGAGACCCTGAGACGTTGAGGGCCAGACAGGCCATCACCTTTAGATATGCTCGATCTCTTTTTTCTTTGATTAGGTCGAGTTCCCCTTCGTCACCCAGTACGATGGTAATCTGAGCTCTACGGGTACCACCACCTCAAAGCTGTAGGTAAGCAAGAACGGTGTTTCTCCTATTACCCCTCAGGGAGTGGTATGGTAAGCCCACAAAAGGGTCGGTAGTTCATCAACCCAACGTCCCTTGGCCTATTTAAGTCTAGTTTTAATGGATTGCAGAACTGTCCAGTTTGTCACCTCGACTTGGCCATTGGCTTGAGGATGCTTGGGAGAAGAGTAGTGATTCAAAATATCAAAACCCAAGTAGAATTGCCTGAATACTGGGTTGTCAAACTGCCTGCCATTGTCGCTCACTAGTACCCGAGGGATACCAAACCTACTCAGGATTTTTTTTTGATAAAATTCCCCATCTTCTTGTCGGTTATAGTTTCCAAGGGCTTGGCCTCTGCCTACTTTGTAAAGTAGTCTACCACGATGACGGTAAATCTGACCTAACCCCCTTGCCGTAGGTAAAGGTCAATGCCCCACTGAGCAAACGTCCAGGGGCTGAGGATCAGAGTTTGGAACTGTGCTGGCGATTAATCATGTTGGCATGCCTCTAGCATTTGTCACACCTTTTGACGTATTCCCAAGAGTCACGGGCCATTGTCAGCCAATAATAACCTTACAGCAAAGCCTTACGAGAGAGTACCCGTCCTCTAACATGACTTTTGTACACTCCTTCATGAATTTTGCACAAGATTCCTTGGACCTGAGCGGGATGAATACATCAGAGGTAAGGGATAGAAAACCCCCTTTTGTAGAGAATGCCTTCAACGATGTGGTACCGAGCCGATCGGGAGGCTTCTGGTTGCGAGGAATTACACGATGGGGTCCATCCACCTGGGCCCTAAATCAACATGGTCAACGTCCATGCCTTTTGGGTTGGACACACTGGGCTCTGGTAGGAACTCCACTCTTATCCCGGGTAGGTATGACTCGAAAGATGACGCCATCCATGCTTACCGGTCTGCCCTCGTGTTCCCCTCTCTCGGAACCTGTTTGATTAAGAAACGCTTGAGCTGTTTAGTAACAAACCTGACCAGGGCCAAGTAGGCCACCATGTTTTCCTCCTGTACTTCATACTCTTGATTGACTTGGTTGACAACCAGCTGGGAGTCGCTGTATCCTTGAATTTGCTGCGCACCCATGGAGGTAGCCAATTGTAGCCCGACCAATAAGGGTTCGTACTCGGCTTCATTGTTGGAGGCATGGAACTCGAACATTAGTGCGTACTCTAGATGGATCCTGTCGGGTATGGTTAGGATGATCCCTGTCCCGCTACCCTATTTGTTGGAGGATCTGTCCATATAGAGTATCCAGATCGGGGTGTCAAGACGTAGGTTGGGTGGTAGATCAGGCGGGTTTAACTCCTCAGTTTGGATCTTCCGGGTATGTGAATTCCACTAGGAAGTCTGCCACTGCTTGTCACTTGATTAACATCCATGGTCTGTACACCACTTCAAATTCTTCCAACTCCAAACTTTATGAGCCTCCCGGATGTTTCAGGTCGAGATAGAATCTTTTGCAAAGGCTGGCCAGTGAGTACCACAATGACATGAGCTTGGAAGTATAGGCAGAGCCGTCGGGCTGAGGTAATGAGGGTGAAGGCGAGCTTCTATATCCTTGAGTATCTACTCTCTGCGCCCTGTAGTGCCCTGCTTGTGTAGTAGACCGGCTATTATACCCCTTGCTCCTCTCTGATCAATGTTGAACTATCATGCCCCGATGTAGCATAAATAGGGAAAGCATTTAATTTTCTTTAAAGACCCGTAGGTTGCGACAGTTTGAAGGATCGATTCCATCCCAAACGTCAAACAGTAATATACAATAAATCAGAGTAGGAGAAATTAAGGCTTACAAAATTTATCCAAGTTAATAATTATTATAGCACGATCACTAATGGCACAACCCGCCTTGAAAAAAAATAATAATATTATCTATTACAGTCATTCTTATTACAAGTTCAATTTATCAACTAAAGCAGTATATAAGATAGTTTCTCTTCCTAAGAAGCCATTCTCAATTTGCATAGTTGTATTGCTCAGCCTGGTCAGAACCTGTAAAGCCTAGACACGGTTGTCCAGGGTGCATCATCGCCGTCAGCTTCATGAAACTGGTGAGTATTAAAAACATATGCTCATAATGTAAAACATACTCACTTACCATTTTCATTGTACAGGTTGGCTCACTCAATAGTTTAGAATTATATAATTGAACTCAAATTTGTAAAACAATCGAGATAACATCATAATTTGCAAATCGATAAATCATGGGACCGTGCATGGAACTATGAAACCATCTCATCGGACTCTTTTCTCTCAACCACACATCACCCAACTCTCTTGCTGCAGTATTTCAAAATACGTAGGTCACCACACTATAGTATAGGGGTACCAGGGAGTGTCTAGTTTGCCTCACACTTTAGTACGGGGTACTAGGGTGTGTCCAATTGCCTCATACTTTAGCCATACCCCGTATGCCAGGAAGTGTCCAGTTGGCCACACTCTAGCACTACCATGGGTGCCAGGGAATGTCCAAGTAGGCGTCATACACTTTAGCGCTACCATGGCACCAGGGAGTGTCCAAGTTTGTCATCGTCGCATTTCCAAGATACTCTAAACCACATCATCATAACATCACACTTTGGTACACCAATACCAGGGAGTGTCCAAATCACAATCTTATCCACATACTCTTTTCACACTGACCATCACTCACCATGCATGTAAACTCGACTCCACATGTATGTCATGTAACCTTATATAGAAAATGTAAAATACTAGAAAGCGATGACAACGTACATGCGAGAAAACCAAGTCCTTGAACATTTCTCTTTAACATAATATAACCAATATGATTCTGTTTTAGCATATCTTTCAATTAGTACATTTAAAAAATTCTAAAACTTCATCCAAATAGTTCCCTAACAGAAAATAGACAAAAAACAAGAAAAGGCCAAGGCTCTCGTGCGGGCTGCTTGCGTGAAGGGTCGCTCGCGTGATATGCCACTTTTTCAATTTTCTTATAAAATTTTCCAAACTGTCAGAAATTACACAGGCCGCTCGCGCGGGTCGCGCACGCGAGTTGTTGCAGAAACTTCATTTTCTTCGTTTTTCTCCCCTGTTTCAGTTTTGGGGTTTGTTTTTGACCCAGTTCAATTTCGAAAGCAAACATGACATATAGTATATGGTTCTCTTTGTTTTTCTACAAGGATTAAGAATGTACGATTGGATTTTCATGAATTGAAACGTAGCTCTCGAATTTTACAAAAAAATGAGAGGTGACGAAACTTCATTTTTAATATACATTGCGATACGAATGAATTAGACTCTATAACTTTAACCACAACTTCTATAGACCAAGATCTTTCATAATCATCTCTAAAATCAAATTTTTGTTAGGTTTGGAATATCATGTTTTCAAGCTTGAACTTCCATGGACAATATTAACAATGGTGATTTCAAAATTCAACTAATTATAATAGTAAATAAGCCTGAAATTACATTAGGAGTGATTTAATAATACTCACTGATGATTAGAGATAGAAGTATGTTGAGAAAGATATCAAGAAGTAAGAATTTCAACTTCAAGCTTCAAGTATGGAGATTGAACTCTCTCTCTCTCTCTCTCTTTCTAAATTTCTGTAAACGCAAACTCCCTGCACTCTCTCTTCCTATCATTGATTTTTAGTTGTAACAAATATGTCCAGAATGTGTGTGAGAGAGCTTGTTATATAGATGAACAATTTGAGTACTTGGGCTCCAAGTTCTTTGAACAACACTCAACAAATAGATTTTGTAATTTCAAATTACTAATTACAAGATATACATATACATATATGATATACATATATACAGATCATACCATCTGTTGAGATGGAATTGAAGGGGTTGGTTTAGATTAATAGGAGTCCAGTATAAGGTGTTTGGGTGTCTCAACTTATGGTATAGGATTAACACATACAAGGTACATTTTCCCAAACAAGGCATACACAAGTTGCCTAGGAATCTATCAAGGTGTTTGGGAAAAACAACTTATGGATTAAAGCTAACTAACACCAAAATTGCATTGCCAAACAAACCTAGCTAATCATTGATTGCATTAAATGAATTAAAGCAAGTGTCAAGTCTTGCTTTACGTAGATTCCAAAATCTGTGGAAGTTCATCGCGTCGCGGATAGTTTTCGATCATAAATTGGTATTTTTGCGGCGCGGTGATTACCACAAAAATACAAAAAAAAAATTATTATCGCAAGAAATGATTTACTGGTTTTATAAAACTATAGTTTGAGTCAATAGTAAATATTTTCACCGTTTTGAAAATGCAGATTTGAAATTCAACACAAGTATTCCTATTCTTATGAAATTCAGTTGGAAAAAACACAACACAGGTATTTTTGAATTTATAAAAATTACAGTTTGACCCCAATTAAAGAATTGCTAATAAAATAAAAGCAAGTAATATAATTTAAAATATGAGGATCACAATTTAGAAACTAAATTGTTACATGAAATCACCACTGAGGGCGACACTGCCAGGTACAGCAACAATTCTTCCTCCGGCACGGGCATCGAGAGCAGAGGACCCGATGTCAGGTACCTATTGAGCTCTTGAAATGCCTCTTCACACTCTTCGGACCACTAAAAAGCCTTACGGAGGATTTTCATGAATTGCAGACACCAATCGATTGCTCGGGAGATAAATTTGTTCAAGGCAGCTACCCACCCGGCCAAGCTTTGTACTTCCTTTATCGACCGGGGTGACCGCATATTGATGATGGCTTGAATTTTTTTGGGGTTCGCCTCGATTCCTTGCCGGCTCACCATGTGCCCCAAGAACTTCTCATATGAGACTCCAAATGTGCACTTGGCCAGGTTCAACCTTATCTGAAATTTTTTTAAGATGCTGAAGGCCCTGTCCAAGTGCTCGAGATGGTCGGCCTCGTCTCAACTTTTGACTAAGAGATCGTCAACATATACTTCCATCAATTTCCTGATTAGATCTCTGAACGTATGGTTGACCAATCGTTGGTAAGTTGCCCTGACATTTTTAAGGCCGAAGGGCATCATTTTGTAGCAATACGTTCCCTGGTCGGTGATGAAGAGGTCTTTTCTTCATCTCTAGGATGTATGCTGATCTGGTTGTATCCTGAGTAGGCATCCATAAAAGAGATAAATGAATGACCGGTCGCGGAGTCCATGAGGAGGTCTATCCTAGGTAGTGGATAGCAATCCTTGAGACACTCCCTGTTGAGGTCGGTAAAGTCTATGCACATCCTCCACTTTTTGTTGCTCTTCTTGACCAGAACTATATTGGCCAGCCAGTTGGGGTATTGCACTTCCCGGACAAATTTTGCCCTAAGAAGTTTCCTGAGCTCTTCGCGAACCGCTTTCTACCTTTCGAGGGCTATGCCCTTCCTTTTCTGCTTAACTGGGTGGCAGCTCGGATTAATGTTTAACCGGTGGGACATGACCTGGGGATCAATTCTGGGCATGTCCTCATGGCTCCAGGCGAAGACGTCTTGGTTATCTCTTAGGAACCGGACTAACTTGTCTTTAAGGCCCGATTCTAGGAGTGAACCGACGCTGATGGACCGGTCAGGAAATTAGAGGTCCAGCATTATCTGATCTCTGTCTTCAGCTGGGCTAACCCCATCCCGGGCATCCCTCGAGTCCATCTCTTAAACATTTAGCATTTCTGCGATCACCTCCTTGCACAGGGAACTGACATAACAGCTCCGAGCAATTTCTTGATCCCCACGCAGGCTTCCTGGACCCTAGAGAGTAGGGAACTTGAGTACTAGGCTGTAAGTTGACACAACCACCTTGGCTTTGTTGAGTGTAGGCCTTCCGAGGATGACATTATAAGCAGATGGGGCTTCTACTACAACAAAATTTATGAGTACAGAAACCTGCTACGGGTAGGTCCCCATAAGAACTGGCAATTCGATTATTCCGAGCAGTTATGTACTTGAACCGTTGAACCCAATCAGGGGAGTTGCCACTGGTCAGAGCTAAACCCTTGTGTAGACACCCCATTTTGTCGGCTATCAGATTTAGGAGACCCATAGCTTGGTGGTTCACAATGATCGTAAAAGACTCAAAAGGACTCTCGGAAGTCAGCTCTATCCCTCAGAATGCTCAGAATGACCAAAATGCCCTTGAAAGTCCGAAGAACTCCCAGATTTGGTCCCAAAGTTCTGAAAACATGCTACGTCGTAAGAAAAGTGATAAAATGAGTTTTTAAATAAAACCGGAAGAAATCGTCAGCTCCCAGAGACCCCCGGAAGTCCCGGAGGTTCCCCGAAAGTCCCCGTTGACCAAGGTTTGACCAAGGTTTGACCAGGTTTGACCAAGTTTGACCAAGTTTGACCGAAATCGTCCGAATTCACCAGAACCACTCTAAATCATGAGAAAAGTATTAAAACAAGTTCCAAAAGGAAATCGAGCGAAAACATCAGCTCCTGGGAGCTCCCAGAGGTTCCCAGAACTTCCCGGGAATCCCAGGTTTGACCGGTTTGACCAAGATTTGACTTTGGAATCGGGGCACCGAAACAATTTTCAAATATTTTTCATGGATGCTAGAGGTCAACAGCTTTCCAACGGTATATCGCACATAATTTCTGGATTTAAAACGAATTTATTATGAATTTCCAAAGGCGAAAAAGGCGATCAAATCGGCTTTTATCGCGAATACCGCAAAACTTTTCAAAGTGACCTATCCCCAAACTATTTTTTATGTAAAGTAGACTCCATTACCTTTCCAACGGTATATCACAACCTCAATTTGGAGTTCGTATGCATTTTCTGTGAATTTTGGACGAAATAGGGCCTTTTCGCGAATACCGGAACTTCGGGGGGCCTAAACAGCATTATCCAGACGAAGGGAGGAGCAGTGCCGCCGCGGCACTCCCCTCCAGAACAGTAAGTTTTTGTAAATACTTTTGTGGTCCCATTTTGATTAATTAAAATCCAAAACGACGTGGTTTCATGATTCCAGATGTTTGGGACCAATGGGAGTACTTTCTAAATCCCAAAAACACCCCAAGTTGGCCTATATAAACACCCCATTACTCCTCATTTTGGGGGAGTCAAATACAAGTTTAGAAAAAGTTTGGGAGAGAAAGTGTAGAGATAAGGTTAGAGTGGAGAGAAAAGAAGCTTTCTTCTTTGATTTTTCAAAACAAAAGTGAGTTCTAACTTTGTTTTTACTTCATTACTTCCATTTACTTCAACATTCAATACTCCCAACCACCATTTTAGTGAGCATTCAAGAGTGTGGAAGCTTCTTCCATGTCTAGTGTCATTACATATGAGTGACACACCAATCTACAAGTCTCATGCTTCATGAATATCATCTATTGATTATCATCTACTTGCTTGCTTGTTTATTGTTCATCTCTTCTCATCCCATTTCTTTTTATTTTCTTTATTTACTTACTAGTTCATCATCATCTAAGTGATGACATGAAGTTTGGGGTGAGTGAATCCTCATGGATAGTAGCTCTTGACCTCAAAAACATGTTTGATAGATGATGACCATAACCTCAATACTTCCAAGGTATTCTTGGAATGTATTGAAGTTATGTCCAAAAACAAAATAAATCTCTCCAACAATCTTGGAGGTTCTTAAATGATGAGTTTGATGTAGGTATTCTAAGTGGCTATGATCCTTATTTAGTGTTGAAAACATGTTTTCAAAACATCTATTTCAAAACCCCTCTCAATCCCTCTCATTTGGTTTCAAGAAACTAAACTTTGTTTTCTCCAAAATCTTCAAAACAATGAGTCAAAACAGTAAGTGAGTTGAGTTCAAAGATTTTTCTAGAACACAATACTCAACATATGGATACAAGGCCACTTGGAAAGTCTTCCTAACTCATTGGAGAACATCCATGATTTTTGGTTTGACTTGGAAGTACTTGGAAATGGTCTATTTGGGTCCCAACATTCCTTCCAAACATTCTGTTTTTGCTGTCACAGCAGCTAGGTCAACTTACGACCTCTTTTCCAGAAAACTTTTCCAAAAGGGGTGGTCCTAACTTATTTTTCCCTTACAATTCAATGTCTTAGGAAACTTTCTGTATAAAATGGGCCTCTAGATCATTCTTTTTCATTTTCTAAGATTTTCTAACATTTCAGACGACAGTATGAACTCTGTTTCTGAGTGACCTCTATTGTTTGTGTAATTTCTCTCAATCTGTGATAGCTATTCAAGATTGGCCTTTTGGGTTGTGTTCTAGACACAATAATGAACATCTCCATAAAAAATCATGCATTGAAAACATTCCTAACCCCTCTTTTCAAATTCCAAAAGATCATGCTACTGTTCTGTCCACTATTCACAGCAAGTACACTTTAACTTTCATTCTTTGATTTGAGGCTTATATGCATTCCAAATTAGTTCATATCCTAGGAAGTGGTTCATACTACATTTGTATATATCCCATGTTGATTTCATTCATTCATTCTTTCCCATTTTAGACTTCTAAGCCATTCTAGAAATCCATGTACACAAAACACACTACAACCTTTGCACATTTTTAGATACATACATTGCATTCATGCAAGATTTGGGGTTTTTGTAACTCTTAATCTAAGGAGATTATAAGGAATGAACTCGATCACTCGTTCATGCTTCCCCTTGATCTACTCATCCTTTCTCATCCGTCCCGGGGATTGAGAGGTCTTCTTTTATCAAAGAATAACATGCATCACCCTAGCCTTGCTAAGCATATTTTGATTTCTTTGCTTACTTGTTTCAATAACAATTCATGTCCCTCCTTTAGATTAGGAAGTCTTGATTATTTGATACATGATTAGACGATTTTTCCTAGGTTTATTTGTGTGATCTTTCACTTTACATTGCATGATATTTGGCTTAGATCTTATGAATGATATCTTGTCTTTTGATCTTCCAATTTCAAGTTTTCTTATGTGATGTAATATACTACAATAGTATTAATTGTCGAACCAAACATAGTATACGATGATTATTTGAATGCTAATTGAGGCCCGTCGAAAGACGGGGCGAGTTGAGGGTGTTTTAGTCGCGACAAAGGCTCCTTCCTCTCTCGTACCAAAACCCCGAACCAAGTTCTTTGGTTATGAAGGGCCGGTGCCCTTATCCGCTTGGGTGAGTCAAAATTAGGTTTCTTGGTTCCTTAAAGACCAAGTGGCGACTCTGTATCTGTTTTCAACAGACCTTTCGTTTTCTTTCCTTGATTCAAATCAATTTCAAAACAATCTCGAACGAGAGAAGTGGTCCGATTCCGCGTGTCCACAATCTGGCGACTCTGCTGGGGATTTTTATTTTAAAAACAAAATAATACAGAGGTTTGACTCATAAGAAGCATCCTTAAAATCATCTTTTTACTGTGTTTGGTTCACCGCATTGCACTCTTGCATTTCCCCCCTCCGACTGTGTCTGAAACGCGGCGCTGACATTGTTCAGGTCTTGCTGTGCCAGGGCACAAGTCACCGTTGATACTGTACCTTCCAAGGTATATCAAAAAGAGTAAAAACCTCCGTACTGTCTCCCTGACGGTATATTGGAACTCTCGTCAACGGACCCTCTTTGACTAAAACCAGCCTTTGCATATAGATTCCTGTAGAACCTTTCATAGGACTGTTCATTTATCTTTTCAGATAGGACAACATGATATAACTGCTGTATGCCCTGATGGGATTACCTGAGCGATGTAGACGCTTGTGTGACATAGAACAGAACCTCTTTCTTATGATTCCCAAGGCAATCACTCCCATGTGATCACATTGAGTTGACCTGCCTAAGCATCATGACAAGGATGTCTGCTCCATGCTCACAAAGATATACACCGCAAACCTTGTTTGTCGGTCTTGAGACATAGGAGTATGAAAACCTGCCAGAAAGTATGATCACTATAACCGTACTTACCAGTTTCCCGGAAACTCTGTCCAAATATCCCAGATATAACTACATTAACCAGTTTCTCCCAGAAACTCTGTCCAAATATCCCAGATACAACCACATTGACCAGTTTCTCCCAGAAACTCTGTCTGAATATCCCAGATATGACCATATTGACCAGTTTCTCCCAGAAACTCTGTCCGAATATCCCAGATATGACCATATTGACCAGTTTCCCACAAAAACTCTGTCCAAAATTTCCGGAGTATCTCGGAAATCCATGTTATCCCTTGGTGATCATACTAGAAAGTAAGGTTAGCACACTCTGTATGGCTAGGACCTTATTTGTTTAGCTGCTATCTGTTAGAAATAGGAGCATCATATAGACTAGGGCTTACATCCGCATGTTTGTCCCATTTGCATGCACCATTCCCCATCAATTTGCACGCACTGTTTCGAGTCGGTCCACATCACTATCTTTGTCTGCCTAAAGTCACCACTGTCAAAGATCTAATCTAGCCCTTTCAAAATCTGTCAGGTCAGTATAGATTCCCAAGGTCAGCAGTCAGGGTCTTATTCGTGGGTCAGAAGTGCGGATAATCGGTTAATCAGAATCAGTCCGACAGCTTACGTCAGCATGAATAGGGAAGAGTTGGAAAACAAGGTTACTGAATTGGGAGCGACTATAAGCCAACAATCAGACAGTCTAGCCCAAGTCCTAAAATTCATGGAAGAACTGAAGCAGCAACAGCCGCGACCTCCGCCCGAGTTTCCGCCACCAGGGTTTGAACCTCCTCTACATGAGAATAATGGGGAGGAAAACTGGTTTCAAGGGGTCCCACCGCTTACGTATGAGAAGAAGCTCCAAGAAAAATTGGACAAGGTCGATAAACTGGAAAGCGTACTCAGGAAAAGCAAGGGTATCGACGATTACATGTTAGATCTGGAAGGCCTCTTCGAGCCTGTCAAGCTGAAACTGCCAGAGAATTTCAAAATGCCTGCCATCGATCGCTTTGATGGAACGGGAAACCCGAAAAGCCACGTGAAGCTATGTATGAGTATCTTCCAGTCCATGGGTTGCACCCACGAGCACATTGCGATGCTATTCCCGCAAACTCTGGCAAAATCTGCACTATCGTGGTTCCTAACCTTGGAAGCCTCCAAAACCCGGGCCTGGGAGGACATTGTTCGAGTCTTTGTCGATCATTACTCTTACAATCAAGAGCTGGACGTCACCGTCAGGGATTTGGAGACAACCCGGCAAAGCAACAATGAATCCTTCGCTGCATTTCTGAGCAGATGGAGGAACAAGGTAGCCCAAATGACCCACCGGCCAATCGAAAAAGAACAGGTAAGGATGCTCATCCGGAATCTGCAGCCGCTCTATCATGAGAAATTATTCTACCAGTCCATCTCCACCTTTGAGGAGTTGTTTGAAGTCGGAACCCGAATCGAAGATGCTATCAGGGAGGGGAAGATCAAAAAGGAAGACCCTCCGAGTCAGCCAAGAAGGCCCAACTACTCCCGGAATCCCCCGGATGTCAATGCCCTTAGCGGCCAACCCATGGCATATCCTCCAAGGCCATACCAACCCTCCAACCAGGCAAATTCCTCCAACCGCCCTTTCCAGAAAAAGCCCCTTCGCAGTTTTGCCAAGCTAGAAATCTCTCTCTCCTCAGCCCTAGATCGCCTCCTCAAAAAAGGCCATCTCCAATTACTCCAGCCTCGAAATACCCCGCTCCCGCCTAACTGCGATATGTCCAAGCGATGTACTTACCACCAAGCCCCCGGCCATAACACTGATGATTGCATGCGCCTCCGCCACGACATCCAAGACCTCATCGACCAGAATATCATCGAGCCGCCACCAAAGCAGCCTCATATCACCCAAAATCCCCTACCAAACCACCAAAATGTCAACCTCATTGAGTCCAGTCCCGTACCCTTCAACCCTGCTACTTATATCACCCCCCTAGGACAACCCTTGCTTTGCATTGACATCCCAGATTCTGAGGGGATTCATCTGATCGGAGGGGAGAATGACGAGTGGCAGCAGCAGCTTGACGACGAGCAGGACTTGTTCTTCCTGGAAGAGCATGACCTAGGGGCGGTAGACCTCAAATGGTATGACCCTAACGACGAGAGTGATGCTTCCATCTGGAACGAGCCAGAAAAGCCATTTGTGGGAACGGATTGTGATTGGTTTAAGAAGGATGGGACTGTAAAAGGGCCTACTCCTGCCGAGATTGATCACCTAACCAGGTCAGGCCGTCATTATCAGCCTCCACAGCCTGCCACCGAAGCCATCGAAAAAGGTCCAGTTAAAGACAAGGGAAAGGGCAAGATGGATGAGGTCATCGAAGAAGACAATGAGCTGATCAAGCAGCTAAAGAAAACCCAAGCGCATCTCTCGATGTGGGATATTATGGTGACATCTTATAAGCACAGGCAAGCCGTGTTAAATGCCTTGGCTGGGATTGAAGTCCCCATCGACGCCGCGCCGGAGGACATGGTAGCTTTCTTGGGTGCACTTACCCCCGACCCCATCATTACATTCTCCGACGAGGACCTACCGCCAGAGGGATCCGCGTATAACAAGGCGTTATACATTACTGTGGGATGTAAGGAGCAACAGGTGCCGTTTTGTCTAGTCGATACAGGTTCTGCTTTGAATGTTTGTGCCTTAAGAACTGCCACTGCTTTGGGGGTCAGTATCCTCGACATTACGCCATCTGTGCAATCCGTGAGAGCCTATGACAACACTAGAAGAAATGTGATGGGAACTGTTTCTCTCCAAATCCGGGTAGGATCTTTGGTGAGCACCGAGATTTTTCAAGTCATGGACATACCTGCCTCGTTCAATCTGCTAATTGGGAGACCCTGGCTTCACGCCAACAAAGCTGTATCATCCACTGTGCATCAAATGATTAAGTACATTCATGAGAGGGAGGTAAAGGTCATCCTCGGTAACAGTTGGGGTAGTGAGGCTTTCCCGAATTACGCTCCCATTTTTGAAGTCCAAATACCCGAGCTGGAAGAAGGAGAAATCGGAGGATTCTTCATGGAAGAAGTTCATGTGATCGAAGACGAAGACCGATTCCCTGAGGTCCACTCCGCAGTCGTCAACATTGTCCGTAAGATGAACTACTTCCCCGGAATGGGGTTGGGTCGGCGTCAGCAAGGAATTCGGGAATTCCCGCAGATCAAAGGGCAACAAGGCACTTTCGGGTTGGGGTACGAGCCCACTAATGAGGACGCCGAGCTACAAAGGCCATGGAAGAAGAGGGTGAAGGGTCTCCCGCCATACCGCAAGACTTTAAATGGACAATTCGTCAAGGAAGGGGATGATTTCCCTTACTTCGGGTTCCCTGAACCATGGATCCATCGAACCACCGGGAGAAGGCACCCTGGGCTTGAAATCTTCGCTGACTGCGAGAGGCCCCCATATCAAGACCCGTTCTACCCCGAAGAAGTTGAAAAGACCCCAGAGGAAGACTGGTTAAAATACCTTGACACTGAGGCGATCAAGAAGATGTGGGAGGAATCCACTGAGGAGGAGGAAGAAAAGAGGGCCAAGAGCCAAGATGATCAGATCAAGCCAACTGAGGAGGGTCTGAGCAACCAGGCTGTAGAATCATCTGTCTGTGTCTCCCAATCCCCTATTCCCCCAAAGTCTGTACTACCGGTCATCGAGTCTGTACTAGAGTCGGCTGCTGTAAGCCCACCACTATCCAATGTAATCACTTTACCTGTCATGAATGAAATGAAAGAGGATTCTGCTTACTCCTCTGTGTCTGACACTTGTGAATGCACAGATCCCTCCGAGGATCTCCCAATCGAACTAAAGCAACTAATTGAAAAACCACCTGCTTATGAAATAATCAAAGATACTTTATCAGTTAACTTAGGTGAAATAGATAATCCACAGATTGTGCAAATTGGCTCAACCCTTAATAAAGAAGAAAAAGAAAAATTAACCCTCTTGCTAAAAGAGTTCAAAGATGTTTTTGCTTGGTCTTACGAAGACATGCCTGGAGTCGATCCCGACATCGTCCAACATCATATTCCTCTCCTCCCTAATTCTAAACCTGTCAAGCAGAAACTGAGGCGCATGAGACCGGAATGGGCACTCAAGGTTAAAGAAGAGGTGGAGAAGCAGTTCAAGGCAGGGTTCATCATTGTCACCGAATACCCGGAATGGGTTGCCAATATCGTGTCAGTCCCAAAGAAGGATGGAAAAGTTCGTGTGTGCGTCGACTTTCGTGATCTGAACAAGGCCAGTCCCAAGGATGACTTCCCGCTTCCCCACATTGACGTTTTGGTAGATAACACCGCAGGACATGAGCTACTGTCTTTCATGGATGGCTTCTCAGGGTATAATCAGATTCTAATGGCGCCAGAAGATCGGGAAAAGACGACGTTCACCACCCCTTGGGGAACCTACTGTTATAGAGTAATGCCCTTTGGGCTCAAGAACGCAGGGGCAACGTACCAAAGAGCTGCCACCACTCTGCTGCATGATATGATTCACAAAGAGGTAGAAGTATATGTAGACGACATGATTGTAAAATCCAAGGATAGAGAAGGGCACCTGGTAGCGCTGGAAAAGTTCTTCGAAAGGTTGCGCAAATACAAGATGAGGCTGAATCCAAAGAAATGCACTTTCGGCGTAACCTCCGGTAAACTCCTGGGTTTTCTCATCACACAAAGGGGAATAGAGGTGGACCCCTCTAAGATCAAGGCAATCCTCGAAATGACGTCACCACGGAATGAAAAAGAAGTAAGGGGGTTCCTCGGAAGAATCCAGTTCATCAGCCGCTTCATTTCTAAGCTCACAGCTACATGCGATCCTCTGTTCCGATTGTTGAGAAAAGGGGAGAAGTTCCAATGGGATGACCAATGCCAAGCCGCTTTCGACAAAATAAAAGCCTACCTTCAAAATCCACCTGTCCTTTCACCACCCACCCCTCATAAGCCCTTATTCCTTTACCTGTCTGTCTCCGAAAATGCCATGGGTTGCATGCTAGCCCAAGAAGGAGAAGAAAGCCACTCCGAAAAAGCCATATATTACCTCAGCAAGAGGATGACTGGGTATGAGCTCAACTATTCTACCCTCGAAAAAACGTGTTGGGCCTTGGTTTGGTGCACTCGCCGACTAAGGCACTACATGCTGGCCTTTCCGGTTGTGCTCATATCCCGCATGGATCCTCTAAAATACCTTCTCGAAAAACCCGCCCTGACCGGTCGTATATCCTGTTGGTTACTTCTATTATCCGAATTCGATATCAAGTATGTTACGAGCAAGTCAGTAAAAGGGAGAACCGTAGCTGAGCATCTCGCAGAACATGCCATTGACTCCGAAGAAAGTGGGGACTTTCCGTTTCCAGACGAGAGCATCATGGAAATCAAGGAAGAACAGTGGAAGTTGTACTTCGATGGAGCAGCCAACATGAAGGGATACGGAGTGGGGATGATTCTCGTATCACCAAGCGGGGACCACACTCCGTTGGCAGTCAAGCTCAATTATAACTCCACCAACAACACCGCTGAGTATGAAGCATGCATTCTGGGAATGGAAGCAGCCTTAGAGCTGAAAGTTCAGAAGTTGGATGTCTTCGGGGATTCAAACCTCATCATATCACAAGCCAGAGGAGAATGGAAAGTAAAAGAAGAAAGGTTGAAGCCCTATCATGATCATCTCGACCAACTCAAGAGGCAGTTCGAAAATATCACATTCCTCTACTTGCCCAGGGAAGAGAACCAACTGGCAGATTCTTTGGCCACTCTAGCTTCAATGATCAAAATTCCTGTGGGAGTCAGGATGATGCCCTTGGTAATTGAGCAGAGGTACGAGCCTTCGTTCAGCATGATCGCCACAATCGAAGAAGAAGAGAATGAAACACCGTGGTACCAGGACATCTGGAATTTCATAGAAAAGGGGATGTACCCCCAAGAATCCACCGAGAGAGACAAAAGGGCAATTCGAAGATTCGCAGAGCAATTCATCATTTGCAGCGGGAAACTGCTGAAGAAAGGATACAACGGTCACAACCTGACTTGCTTGTTTGGGAAGAGCTCCAGAAGAATGATGGAAGAAATACACGAAGGGGTATGCGGCCCACACATGAACGGCCACATGCTGGCCAAGAAAATCGTGAGACAAGGATACTACTGGACAACATTGGAAAAAGATTGTTGCGAATACGTGAGAAAGTGTCACAAGTGCCAGATTCATGCAAATATGATGCATGTACCACCATCCCTTCTGTACAGCATGACTTCACCTTGGCCATTCTCAACCTGGGGAATCGACATCATTGGAGAAATCATTCCGAAATCCTCAAATGGAAATCGGTACATCCTGGTAGCCATAGATTACTTCACAAAATGGGTAGAAGCTGCATCTTACACCAAGTTGGGGGCCAAGGAAGTGGCCAAATTCATCAAGAGAAATCTCATCTGCCGTTATGGAGTTCCTCATGAGATTATTTCGGATAACGGAAGTCATTTCAAGGCAGAAGTCAGGGACCTGTTCGAGGAATACAAAATCACCTATCACAAGTCGTCGCCATACCGACCACAGACCAATGGGGCAGTCGAAGCTGCAAACAAGAATGTCAAGGCCATACTGCAAAAATCAACTGATACCTACAAAGACTGGCATGAAAAGCTACCATTTGCACTTTGGGGATACAGAACATCGATAAGAACGTCCACAGGAGCGACTCCTTACTCACTAGTGTATGGGATGGAAGCGGTACTTCCGGTGGAGATAGAATTACCATCCCTACGCGTGATGGCAGAGTGTGAAATTTCGGAATCAGATTGGTTGAGAGAAAGGTATGAAGAATTGGTCCTCATAGATGAAAAGCGTCTAGCGGCGGTCGACCATGTCCGAACCTATCAGAAGAGGATAGCCCGTGCCTTCAACAAAAGGGTTCGCCCAAGGAAGATTGTCAAGGGCGACCTTGTCCTTAAGGAGTTGCGAGCTCCGATCTTTGATCCCCGTGGGAAGTTTAAACCAAAATGGGTCGGCCCTTATATCGTCAAGACTGTCCTTTCCGGAGGAGCAACTTATCTCATGGACCTCGATGGTGTCGAATTCAAAGAACCGATCAACATGGATCGCCTCAAAAAGTACTATGCTTGACTACCAAATAACCTTTCCTTTCAAGCCTTGCCTTGAACTACGCTCGACCTGATTCCCGCTCGGGGATACGTAGGCAACCACATCGGTTCGGTCGCTCCACCAACAAAAATAACCTTTCCTTTCAAAACCTTGGCCCGAACTACGTTGGACCTGATCCCCGCTCGGGGGTACGTAGGCAGACTTTCAAAAAGAAAAAGAAGGATGGCTCGCTAGGTCGAAAATCCGAAAGGACGCCTAGGCAAAAATTAGAGCTAAATCCAAAGTGAGCAATAACAAAAGAGAGAAAATAGCTCGCTAGGTCACCTCCTTGGTGCCTAGGCAAAAATTATGAGCACGTGAGAGAAATAAAGTCGCGGTCCTTACCATAACCCAAAAACCACCCTCCACACTAGGGGCAAACTTCGGCCACTCGCCTCGTTTGCCTGAACCTCTTCTGAACTAGGGGCAAACGTCGGTCATCTACCTCGTTTGCCTCACAACCATATATATCCCAAACTAGGGGCAAACTTCGACTACCCGCCTCGTTTGCCTCTAACAACCCCAGCATGCTCAAGCAAGTACCAAAAGCAACAACTAATTGAAATCTCAAGTTACAACATGTTTTCAGAAAGCTAAAATGCATAAAATGAGATTCCCAAAATAACCAAGGTTCACCGATAAACAAACTTTGAATATTACATAAGCAGAAATAATCAAAGAAATAAAAAAAAAGTCTTTCAAAAAGCAACCACATGTTCAAAGACACTTGGAGGAATGAGCAAAATCAGTCAGGACTAGTTTTGTCTTAGTGTCTTTTATTTCTTCAAAGGTCTTTAGAAGTAGGCCTTTACTCGGTCAGTCCAACCATCAATAAAAGCAGCAATAGTGGTAGCTCTGATCCTGGAAGCAAAGACCCTCTCAGTAAACCCCCGGGGAACCTCCTGAACCTGTCCATACTGTCGGGCCAAACGGCGAGGATGATAGAAAGAAGTCTCTCTCAGACCCATCAACCACACTCTCTGGTGACCCCTAAGGCTCGTAGTGATAGCATAGAGGCCCCAACGCCTCACGATCCAGTAAATGTCAGCCTCAGATAAGGTGCTCATCAGGCCCACCCAATCGGCAAAGGTATAGTGAGAATGAAGCACGGCTCGACGAAAGTAAACTGGTGGTATACGAACCGTCCACAGCTGAAGGCGCTCATAAAGCCAAGCCTGTAACACCAAAGGCGCCCCAGAAAGAAGAGGAGTCCCTTGGTTGAAGGCATTATCCAAACCGTTCAGAGTTTCAGCTAGAACCATGGCCATGGGATTCCTGCTAAGTTTCAGCCCGAGGCACACATGCACCAAGTCAACGGAAGTGCCCGAGAACAGGAAGTGCGAGGTCATGCACAATATCAAAGCGGCCCCACGGGAAGCATCATACATGCTGGGATTCCCAGGACTGGCATACCGGGCAATAATAGAAGCAATGTTGAGAACCTCACCTTGAATCAGCCGGCGGGAAATAGTGACAGAGCAATTCAGGTATTCAGCCAAGGCTCGCGTAGGGCTGAGGGTATCAGCAGAAGGGAGAATCAAGTCCGAGTCAGAATCATAGCCGAGAATAGCGCAGAACTCCTCAAGCATGGGGCATATTTCCAGGCCGTTGAAGTTGAAGACATGGTTCACTGGGTCCCAGTGAGCAAGGGCAGCACGCAAGAACTCTGTATTCAGGGTCATCTGGCGAAGAGAAAACAGCTCGGTCAAGCCGTAGCTAAAGAGGTTGATCCGCTCCACGCCATCCGTAATGTTCAACCAAGCTGTGAGATGAACAGGATCATACAAAGCCATTTTTTCTGTCACGGCTCTAGCAAAATTCAAAATTTCGGCAGCACCTCCCCGTTTCACGGACTATCCCACCTGCAAGGCAAAAGCACTCACTATCACAAAACTGCCCATCGCAGTAACATCCAGCAATCACAATGCACATATATCAACAAGCACACAACTGCGCCTCTAAACCGGAAGATATCCGGCCTAGGAGGCAAAACATCATAATACTCTGTCAAAAGGTCACAAATTGTGCTACACATCGTCCTACACTGTCCTAATAATCATATCCTCAGTACAACCCAATCGAAAACAGGAAAAAAAAATAAAATAATAATTCCCGCTTGGGAAGCCTCAGTCCTCCTCTTCTTCGTCCTCCGTCGGGCCACCCGGAGTGTACGTCGGCGACGGCCTCCTCCTACCGCCTCTACATCTTGGACCAGTCCTCGATGAGCCAGCCCCGCCTCCACGATACTGCACACACAAATAAAAATGAAGGCAATCAGTAAGGGAACAACAAAAAAAAAATAAAAATACAAAAACAGAGTCGAGTCAGAGACTTACCAAGGACGCCATCTGATTGGCGGCAAATTGCCGCATACCATCCATCTGTCAAAATAAAAAAATCCAGGGTTAGAACCTTGTAACCTTAAGAAAGTGCAAAATTAGAGACATACCCGGTGGTCTCGTGTAAGGACCAGGGACCGTAGGCTAGCCGCCAAGGCGTGACCCTCCTCAGCGTAACTCTAAGGAACGTTGAGGACGCCCGCTGGCTGAGTAGGGTACCCACATGTGACTCGCGGCACCTCCATCATTTGGGGAGTGCCATCAGCACCTAGAACATTGACAGTCCAATCCCAAGGAGGGATAGGGTCGGGAGCCTGAGGAGCCTGTCTCCTATACATCTCGCGAAGCTAAAGGCACAGAATAAGTTAGGAAAAGGTAAATAAAAAACATGGACAATGAATATAAACAAAAAATACAAAAAGAAACGGCCACGGTAAGCCTCATAACTGGTCTCAGAAAGAAAATGGTCCCAAACATCGGTGCCAGCTAAAGCCGCCAGCAGAGCATCTCCAGAAAGGTAACTAGCATCCATCACAGGAGGATCATGAGGGACGCGATACTGGGAACCACCAACCACCTGCCGAGACACCCGCTCACCAAGGAACCACTGCCTGCACTCAGTACTCTCCAGCAGAAGGCGACAAGAGGTAAGAGATTTAACCGCTTGTATCTCCTCAGTAGCAGCATAAGCGACGCCCTCCCAAGGCGTCCAATCAACACTAGAGGCTGTCAACCCAGTTAAGAAGTTCCGAAGCAAAACAATCCGATGGGCCCCGCTCTTCACCCCAACAACGTCCCTCCGCCATCTCAAGCCTCGTGGGAATAGAGGCACAGGAGCCATACCATCCTCATCCTCGCCTGACTTGTCCGCTGGGGAGGGAGCCAACATCTTCAAGTATTCAAAACTCCAAAGCTGCACAGACAAAGGAGAAATCAGAACAGGTATGAAAATCAAAGAGATGGAAAATAAAAGAAGAAGCAGTGCATACCTCCCAAGCTCGCCAGAATCCCCCAGTAGATTTAACATCGCCCCGAGAAACCTCCCCCATATGCTTGTAGAGATGGGCCAGGGCAGCACCGCCCCAGTTGTAGGAGGGGATCTCATCAATGGTCGCCAGGCAAGAAAGGAGCCTCAAGCTCACCCGGTCGTTCCTTGTCGCAAAGATGGAGCACCCGAGGACATACAGAAGGTAAACCCTCAAAAGCTGGGAATTGTTCAGATTATGATTACCTCTACCATAGGCCCGGTAAAGCCAGCCGCAGGGGAACCAATGCCTCTCCAAGTTAGGGGGAACAGCCCCAATCAACATCTCCACCGCCTCCGGGTCAATCTCATAAAAATAGTCCAGAACCAGGCGCTTCCCGCCGACCCTCAAACCCGTGATCATGGAGAAATCAAAAGGCGTCATAGTCATCTCTCCGAACGGCAGGTGGAAAGTATTGGTAGTGTCCCACCACCTCTCGGCCAGTGCATAGAAGTGAGCCAGATCGTTGCTACTTTTTGAAACCAAGCGGACGAAGCCTCCGAACCCGGCATCATCAACCATCCTCTTAACGGTGGGCGAAAGTTGGGTATACCATAAGAAAGCATGGGCAAGGCTACCATGGCCTTTCAAGGCCACTTCCGGCACCTGCACACAACAAAGGCGACAAAAGATGCACAAAATCACTATTCACAACCCGAGAGTAAAAATTCACAAAATCAACATTTGAGCACAAGTCGAGCTTCTAACGGTCTCTAAGTGCACACTACGGCTCACAAAACTAGCCTAGTACATAAAAGTGGTCCTAAAATGTCGAAAGTTTCACATACCAAGCTCGCTAGAGCCGCGGCCGAAAGGTGGTGTTGGGGGTCTCGCAAAATCACGTCCGGGGTGTGCATCTCGGCCTTCATCCGTCCTTTGGCCTTCTTAGACGGTCTCCTTGAGCTCGAAGCCATGGATCTACAAGAAAAATGGAAGACACATTTAAACTTTCTTCTTGAAATTTTGGGCAAACCAAAACACCAATCAAAAATCCAACTACGGGGAAAGATTACTCACCTGAGCACGCACAAGCTGCGTTTTGGTGAATTTTGGCTTCAAATGGCCAAGAATGAGCTTGGAGAGCTCAAAAACCCGAAATATAAGAAGATGAAGTCCGGCCACCCAGTGCCGCCGCGGCACTGGCCAACTGCCGCCGCGGCAGTGGCCCAGTGCCGCCGCGGCACTGCTCCCCGTGGGCCCCGCGTCGCTCCATTTCGCTCCGTTTCGCCCCGTTTTGGCCCGTTTTGGCCTTTTCAGCCCGTTTTTGGCCCCGATCAGCCCCGATGGCCCGTTCCAGTCAAGATTTATGAGGTTTTACCCCAAGCAGACTAAAAGTTGTCAGAACTACCTCCAGCAGGCAAAAACTGGGAAAAATCGGCTCCCGAAGACCCGAATCGGTCGTTTCAGGACAATCGTCGCGAATTCCGATAATTCTGGTAACTGATCCTGGTTTTTAGTTATTGCACCGAAGAAAGAAAAGAGATTCCCCGTGAACCCTGCATCATCCTCCGAGGACAAAAGCAGACAGATACCAGCTCCCAGAGGCCCTGACAGGCTCTCTGCTCTCTTGGATTGAGCACCAAAAGAGATTCCCCGTGAACCCTGCATCATCCTCCGAGGACAAAAGCAGACAGATACCAGCTCCCAGAGGCCCCGACAGGCTCTCTTGGATTGAGCACCAAAAGAGATTCCCCGTGAACCCTGCATCATCCTCCGAGGACAAAAGCAGACAGATACCAGCTCCCAGAGGCCCCGACAGGCTCTCTTGGATTGAGCACCAAAAGAGATTCCCCGTGAACCCTGCATCATCCTCCGAGGACAAAAGCAGACAGATACCAGCTCCCAGAGGCCCTGACAGGCTCTCTTGGATTGAGCACCAAAAGAGATTCCCCGTGAACCCTG
This sequence comes from Hydrangea macrophylla, assembly GCA_033977485.1. Taxonomy (NCBI): domain Eukaryota; kingdom Viridiplantae; phylum Streptophyta; class Magnoliopsida; order Cornales; family Hydrangeaceae; genus Hydrangea; species Hydrangea macrophylla. The sequence goes on along the minus strand of CM066984.1, from coordinate 25,994,937 downwards.
CATCATCCTCCGAGGACAAAAGCAGACAGATACCAGCTCCCAGAGGCCCTGACAGGCTCTCTTGGATTGAGCACCAAAAGAGATTCCCCGTGAACCCTGCATCATCCTCCGAGGACAAAAGCAGACAGATACCAGCTCCCAGAGGCCCTGACAGGCTCTCTTGGATTGAGCACCAAAAGAGATTCCCCGTGAACCCTGCATCATCCTTCGAGGACAAAAGCAGACAGATACCAGCTCCCAGAGGCCCTGACAGGCTCTCTTGGATTGAGCACCAAAAGAGATTCCCCGTGAACCCTGCATCATCCTCCGAGGACAAAAGCAGACAGATACCAGTCCCCGGAAACCCCGGCAGGCCCGAAAGATTCGATCAAAAGGAGCAGTTGAAGAGAGATCCTAGAAAGTGTCGCTTCATCCCCAGCAGATTCAGATTAATCCTCAGCGGATTTATACACCGTCAGTAGTCCATTGTCGACTCGTCATCTCGATGCAAACATCGTCGGTCCATCGCTCTCATCACACCATTGGGGCCTCCATGTTCATCATAGGACGTCCCAGGATTTCACATTCGTCCCGTGACTTCTATGTCAGTCTCTTAATTTCCGGAGCCCCTGTGTCCGTCGGTTATTTGCCAAAAGACATCTTCGATCATAGTCCTCTGAGACCCCACACCCAATTACATTCGCTCGCAAAGCACACTTCCAGAAGTTTGCCCCTAAACCCGGAGTCTTCTAGACTTCAATGCCCTTATCTGAGTCACCCACCACGTCACAATCACAAGCACTAGCACAACACTAGCCCACTCGGAGTGGCACACCCCTTGGCACCTGCTCATTCTAGGATCAGAAAACTAGGCATGATAGGACTCATGTATGAGATCATATCACATCCACACACAGCATATCATCCTCATATAGCATAGCATCCGCCTGATTGTTGTGTATGTGCATATGTGATTTATCCCTTTGTGTCCTGAACTACGTCCTGGTCTGATTCCCCTTGGGATACGCAGGCAGCTCACGCGGAGCACGACCAGTATCATCCTTCCATCTTTTGCAACGCTGTTTGTCCTAAATCTATAGCCTCCAAAAAGTCCTGTCTCTTCAAAACTTTGGCACTCGCTTGCGACATGCGTTGCCTCGCAAGTTCCTGCCAAAGAGGGGCAAACTGTAGACACCCCATTTTGTCGGCTATCAGATTTAGGAGACCCATAGCTTGGTGGTTCACAATGATTGTAAAAGACTCAAAAGGACTCTCGGAAGTCAGCTCTATCCCTCAGAATGCTCAGAATGACCAAAATGCCCTTGAAAGTCCGAAGAACTCCCAGATTTGGTCCCAAAGTTCTGAAAACATGCTACGTCGTAAGAAAAGTGATAAAATGAGTTTTTAAATAAAACCGGAAGAAATCGTCAGCTCCCAGAGACCCCCGGAAGTCCCGGAGGTTCCCCGAAAGTCCCCGTTGACCGGTTTGACCAAGGTTTGACCAAGGTTTGACCAGGTTTGACCAAGTTTGACCAAGTTTGACCGAAATCGTCCGAATTCACCAGAACCACTCTAAATCATGAGAAAAGTATTAAAACAAGTTCCAAAAGGAAATCGAGCGAAAACATCAGCTCCTGGGAGCTCCCAGAGGTTCCCAGAACTTCCCGGGAATCCCAAGTTTGACCGGTTTGACCAAGATTTGACTTTGGAATTGGGGCACCGAAACAATTTTCAAATATTTTTCATGGATGCTAGAGGTTAACAGCTTTCCAACGGTATATCGCACATAATTTCTGGATTTAAAACGAATTTATTATGAATTTCCAAAGGCGAAAAAGGCGATCAAAACGGCTTTTATCGCGAATACCGCAAAACTTTTCAAAGTGACCTATCCCCGAACTATTTTTTATGTAAAGTAGACTCCATTACCTTTCCAACGGTATATCACAACCTCAATTTGGAGTTCGTATGCATTTTCTGTGAATTTTGGACGAAATAGGGCCTTTTCGCGAATACCGGAACTTCGGGGGGCCTAAACAGCATTATCCAGACGAAGGGAGGAGCAGTGCCGCCACGGCACTGGCCCACTACCGCCGCGGCAGTGGTCCAGTGCCGCCACGGCACTCCCCTCCAGAACAGTAAGTTTTTGTAAATACTTTTGTGGTCCCATTTTGATTAATTAAAATCCAAAACGACGTGGTTTCATGATTCCAGATGTTTGGGACCAATGGGAGTACTTTCTAAATCCCAAAAACACCCCAAGTTGGCCTATATAAACACCCCATTACTCCTCATTTTGGGGGAGTCAAATACAAGTTTAGAAAAAGTTTGGGAGAGAAAGTGTAGAGATAAGGTTAGAGTGGAGAGAAAAGAAGCTTTCTTCTTTGATTTTTCAAAACAAAAGTGAGTTCTAACTTTGTTTTTACTTCATTACTTCCATTTACTTCAACATTCAATACTCCCAACCACCATTTTAGTGAGCATTCAAGAGTGTGGAAGCTTCTTCCATGTCTAGTGTCATTACATATGAGTGACACACCAATCTACAAGTCTCATGCTTCATGAATATCATCTATTGATTATCATCTACTTGCTTGCTTGTTTATTGTTCATCTCTTCTCATCCCATTTCTTTTTATTTTCTTTATTTACTTACTAGTTCATCATCATCTAAGTGATGACATGAAGTTTGGGGTGAGTGAATCCTCATGGATAGTAGCTCTTGACCTCAAAAACATGTTTGATAGATGATGACCATAACCTCAATACTTCCAAGGTATTCTTGGAATGTATTGAAGTTATGTCCAAAAACAAAATAAATCTCTCCAACAATCTTGGAGGTTCTTAAATGATGAGTTTGATGTAGGTATTCTAAGTGGCTATGATCCTTATTTAGTGTTGAAAACATGTTTTCAAAACATCTATTTCAAAACCCCTCTCAATCCCTCTCATTTGGTTTCAAGAAACTAAACTTTGTTTTCTCCAAAATCTTCAAAACAATGAGTCAAAACAGTGAGTGAGTTGAGTTCAAAGATTTTTCTAGAACACAATACTCAACATATGGATACAAGGCCACTTGGAAAGTCTTCCTAACTCATTGGAGAACACCCATGATTTTTGGTTTGACTTGGAAGTACTTGGAAATGGTCCATTTGGGTCCCAACATTCCTTCCAAACATTCTGTTTTTGCTGTCACAGCAGCTAGGTCAACTTACGACCTCTTTTCCAGAAAACTTTTCCAAAAGGGGTGGTCCTAACTTATTTTTCCCTTAATATTCAATGTCTTAGGAAACTTTCTGTATAAAATGGGCCTCTAGATCATTCCTTTTCATTTTCTAAGATTTTCTAACATTTCAGACGACAGTACGAACTCTGTTTCTGAGTGACCTCTATTGTTTGTGTAATTTCTCTCAATCTGTGATAGATATTCAAGATTAGCCTTTTGGGTTATGTTCTAGACACAATAAGGAACATCTCCATAAAAAATCATGCATTGAAAACATTCCTAACCCCTCTTTTCAAATTCCAAAAGATCATGCTACTGTTCTGTCCACTATTCACAGCAAGTACACTTTAACTTTCATTCTTTGATTTGAGGCTTATATGCATTCCAAATTAGTTCATATCCTAGGAAGTGGTTCATACTACATTTGTATATATCCCATGTTGATTTCATTCATTCATTCTTGCCCATTTTAGACTTCTAAGCCATTCTAGAAATCCATGTACACAAAACACACTACAACCTTTGCACATTTTTAGATACATACATTGCATTCATGCAAGATTTGGGGTTTTTGTAACTCTTAATCTAAGGAGATTATAAGGAATGAACTCGATCACTCGTTCATGCTTCCCCTTGATCTACTCATCCTTTCTCATCCGTCCCGGGGATTGAGAGGTCTTCTTTTATCAAAGAATAACATGCATCACCCTAGCCTTGCTAAGCATATTTTGATTTCTTTGCTTACTTGTTTCAATAACAATTCATGTCCCCCCTTTAGATTAGGAAGTCTTGATTATTTGATACATGATTAGACGATTTTTCCTAGGTTTATTTGTGTGATCTTTCACTTTACATTGCATGATATTTGGCTTAGATCTTATGAATGATATCTTGTCTTTTGATCTTCCAATTTCAAGTTTTCTTATGTGATGTAATATACTACAATAGTATTAATTGTCGAACCAAACATAGTATACGATGATTATTTGAATGCTAATTGAGGCCCGTCGAAAGACGGGGCGAGTTGAGGGTGTTTTAGTCGCGACAAAGGCTCCTTCCTCTCTCGTACCAAAACCCCGAACCAAGTTCTTTGGTTATGAAGGGCCGGTGCCCTTATCCGCTTGGGTGAGTCAAAATTAGGTTTCTTGGTTCCTTAAAGACCAAGTGGCGACTCTGTATCTGTTTTCAACAGACCTTTCGTTTTCTTTCCTTGATTCAAATCAATTTCAAAACAATCTCGAACGAGAGAAGTGGTCCGATTCCGCGTGTCCACACCTTGATATCCCAAACTAATTAAAGGCTAAGGTGAACAGAATATCTGAGGAGTTGCTTGTGTCCACTAACACCCTTCTTATTATGTAATTGGCTATGGAGAGTGTCACCACCAGCAATCATCGTGGGGGCAATGCAGGTCCTTTACAATGTCAGATGAGAATGTCAACACATCGTTCAGTGGGGAATTGGCTAACTGGACATGCAGGACATCTGCTCAGGATGCCCGAGCATGCCTCTTTTTAGACGACTGTGAGCCCCCTCTGCCCGATGTTCCTCCAGAGATCACGTTGATATGACTGAGGGGTTGCTACTGCTAGAGAGCTCGGGCATCTGGCCAAGGTCGTCTATTCGTGGTGACAAATCTCTACGAGGTGACCTTGCTCGATCATCTTCTCAATGGTAATCTTTAACTTAAAGCAGTCCTCCGTGTCGTGACCATGATCTTTTTGGTACTGGTAGTACTTATCCCGGTTCCTCTTCTCGGGCGGACTCTTCAGCTTTGTCAATTGTTTGATCAACCTCTAAGCCTTGGCGATCACCATTACTTCCTGGATAGGCCGAGAAAGATGTGTCAAGGTGATCGGGGCCTAATCCCGACCGCCTCTTTGCTGATCCTGCTTCGGCTTCTTTCTCGAGCCTTTCTCATGACCCTCGCGTTTCCATTTTGATTTTGGGGACTCATCTCCCACGAATTTGGCTCATTTAGACTTCAGGAACTCTTCCGTGTCAATGTATTTCCTAACCCTCTCTGAGAGTTCAACCAGGGTGGCCGGCTGGTCATGATGGAATGACGTGGCAACCTTGGTTACCCCTGAGTAGAAGGCTATGATTGTAACCGTTTTGTTCAGGTTACAAATCTGAAGCTTTTACAAATTGAAACGATCGACATAATCTCTTAGGGATTCCCCCTTGCGCTGCTTGACGGCCAGTAATTGGTCTGGCTATGATCGGTCTAGCATTCCCACGAACTGGCTGACGAAGAGCTTGCTGAGCGCTTTGAAATCATCGATCGTTCGGGGTTTTAGTGTATGGAACCACTATATGGCTGGACCTTTGAGGGTATTGGGAAAGGCTAGACAGAGCAGTTCGTTGGCATTAGTAGCTAATGTTATCTAAGCCTTGTAAGTCTAAAAAGGATCGACGGGGCTCCCTGAACCGTCATAAGAATTAAGATGCGGTTGCTTGAACTTACGAGGAACGAGGAATCCTGTGATCCGGACAGTAAAGGGCAACTCGATTTCAGTGTTGGTGTAGTTGTGCCCCGGCCTACAACTCAACTTCTCAATTTGTTTCTACAGGTCACTGATACGGGCCTTAAAGTCCTCCCGATCGATCTTCTGTTCCGTATCTGAGTGGTAGGTTGGGTCGGACGATAAAGCCTCTTCTTCAAAGTGTGTTTTCTTCAAGATGGGGCACGGCTTCGACTCTGGGTAATCGTGTACCTACGATCTCCACAGCTCTTGGTCGGGCGTTCTTGGGCTAATTCCCGAGGCGTTTGCTCTTGCCCCTCCCTTCTGGCAGCGCGTTTGTTATTGATGATTTCTCTGGCATCCTCCACCCAGTGTAGGTTGGCACGGGTACATTACAGTGTCTATTAGGGGCCTTGGCTATACCCATCGTTCCCAGATAGCCCCAAAGCCGAAGAGGATACAGGTGCAGTATGGGCACACTATTGATTTCACACAGGCACACGATTGCGTGTATCTTTCCTGAGCTGATCCTCAGCTTGAGGGAGTTTATCTTGTCAGGCCAGCAGTACTTCAATATGCTACTGAGTTTGGCGCTGGCCCTCCAGGAGTTGTGCAAGAGCCACAGTGATCTGCTTGAAAGTCATGGAGATAGCCGGTTGCTCGGCCTGTCAATCCACCTGACCCGTTGGGGCAGTAGTCTTCTTACCTTTCTTTAGTGGCATATTGATCAGTCACAGATTTATTTTGGAGAAAGCTTGTCGTTTCCCACAGATGGTGCCAAGGTAATGATGCCAAAATTTGGGTAAGAGAGTAAGAAGAAATAGACAAGAGAGTTGTATGAGGTTCGGCCCTGTTAATGAAGGAACCTACGTCCACGTTGTGTGTTGGAGCACTTGCACTATGATATGAAAATCATCAGGGGTCTTTGGTGAACCAACAATGGCTTGGAGCTACCAAAGATCGGTCGTGCAGAGTATGATGTAATACAAAATCATGATTCGATTGGGTAAGAATGCAATCCCCCCAAAGGAGGCGAGTCTTCTCTTTTATAGATACAAGAGTACACTCATACCAGAAAAGCGGCCTAGTTTAGGCAATATAATCTAATTGCAATTGATTAGCACAAATCATGGGAGTTCCCTAATTGATTTAGGAAACTATCTAGGCTTTCCACGGTCTTCTTGCTGAGATAGGAAACCATTTGGAGTTGTGGAGCATGCCATGAAGAGATCATGGGTAGCCTCGGTGACAAGATAGACCTGGGTTGAGTTATTGACCCGTTGGCTGGTAATCGGACAATACCGAGCGATTCTAGATACACGACTCGAGGTAACCATGCGCTGGGGTCAATTAACGGATGATCTGGCACTCTTTGCTAAAGTTATCATATGGCTGTAGTGCATGTTCTCCAGCGCAGAAAGCTGAGCAAAAGGAAGGTTTGCTTGAACAGTAATCCTTGAAAATAGCATACCACAACTACTTGTCATCAAGGGACCATTAATACGTAAAACCAAAAAAGGATAAATTCTAATTGCCACTAGAATGATTCCACGGCTAATATGGAGAAAGTGTTGCTGGGACTTCACTCTTCTTTTTTATTTTATTTTATTTTTTGAAACTTTTTGGCAATTCTTGGAATAACTGAAAGTGCATCCAAGATAAACTAGAGGACCTTAATCTTTAAACATGAGAGAACTACTTCCTCTACGTACAAGGCCACGAAACACGAGACATGGATACAACATTATGCAGACATAGTGACATGACAAATCGTGATGTAAACATATATTTTCTAACAATACAATATATTTTGCCGAGTTAACTTCCATCTCCTAAGTTTCAAGTAAGCCCATTACTAATCTCCCATTCATATTAAGACTGCTACATCAAAAATTTAGAAACATTTTCAAATGAGGTACGTGTTCACTCCCGTCTTTATCTTGTCAGCCATGTATCCCATGTAAAAACATTAAGACGTGTTATTTTGCGTGTTCGACAGTGTCAGTGCCTGACACAGACACGGCACCCAAATTGAAGAGTACGTTCTACATAGTTCTTTGGGACAAAATTACGTATTTTAGTAACAAAAATTTCAAAGAAAGAAGATCATCTCGATGCAGTTTTAGAATTATTTTGAACGTTCTTTCGAGATATTTCTAGCAGCCTCTTATACAACAAATGTCTTCCATTATAGTTGTATCAAAACAATTCCTCATTGCTGATTACATTTTATACTGAACCCTGTTGGCCATCATTCCTCCTTCCAAATCTAAACTAGCAAGTAATATCAAAAATACGCATAAATATAGAATCCAAAAAATGAAGATAATCGCCTATAACCCTCACTAAATGAATCTAGAGCACCAGTCCAATCACCATCAGAATCCAAAACATCCCCATTGTTAATCTTGGATAATGCTTGCCCTTGAAACTAATACCAATTCAATAACAATATCCACCGAACCTGAAAAAAAAATACTTATGGACATGCACAAATTATGTACAAATTAAGGTTCAGACAATTTGCAGTAGTTACAAACTTGTATGAGATTAAAAAACAATGAAACCCAACTCATAACCTAGCCACAGCCAACACATGCACCAGAATGGCTTTAGCTTATATTGACAAAGTACTTTGAATCATTGTTGTCAAATCGTGAATTGGCTTCCCAGAATAATGAATCGTGAATCATATTGAATCGCCAATCATAAGCTCTGCGTTCTTCAAAAGGTATATTAAAAATGTATGTGTATATACTGTATACAAATAAACATAGCTATATTGCTTGAAATGATCAAAATAACAATTTAACGCATGTTTCATGGACCATCAAGGCTCAAATTGCTTGAAAGTTTTCCACTTAAAACTTAAACTTCTGAGTTCAAAACTATGAGTAATTAATCGTGTTGAATCACGAATCATATCAGGTTATATGAGACTCGAATAGACTCATGAATCAACAGATTCTAACCATGCTTTGAATGCACTGTCACCTATAGACTATATATTGCACAAAAGTTTATTAACATGGTTCCAACATTTGGATTTCTTTTTTACTTTTCCAATTAAAAACTACGAAATATAACTATAGTATCTTAGTAGCAAACAAAGTAATGATTAAGCAAACCTCCAAGTTGCCGATGGACTTGTAGGTTTCCCAACTTTTTCTGTACCATTTAAGGGACTTGCTGAAGTTCTTGAGCTTTTGGTATGATTCTCCAATGGAGAGAGATGAATCACCCAGCTTTTCTTTGTCACAAAGTTCCACTGCTATTCTTTTCTTCTTTTTTGTAAATTCAGGATGCTGGCCTGAGACAAGATTTAGAGTAAAACAATGGCATAACCAAAAACCATGAAAAAACAAGGGGAGACTGGAGAGTACGCTAATTTGTGTATTTTTATTTCATTGATTTATATATGTTAACACAAAGGGCTCTCTCTCTCTCTCTCTCTCTCTCTCTCTCTCTCTCTCTCTCTCTCTCTCTCTTCCTCTCTCTCTCTCTCTCTCTCGTTCATGAATACAAACTAAGACATGTTATTAAAGCCAAGGAAGATTTTATGTAACTCTCAAAGCAATAAAACCGCAAGCATAGATAGTCTTGAGAAGAACAATACCATGTGTTCTCTAGGAGTCATGGCTATTTGAATTTCTAAAACACCTAGTTATGGTGAAAGTGGTTCGTATGTAGCACATGGAAAAGTGGAGCATGTGGTTGAGCATAGGTCTCTGGGTGGAGTAGCAATGCATGATGCACCCAAAAGAGGAATTGGATGTTAAGAGTGGTGGCACACTCTCAACAGATGGTTGAAGTTAATGTGGTAGTAGAACTCTCTCGGTCTCTCTCACTGTGTATGAATATACATCCATCATGTGTATGTGGATCTATACGTATGAGTACTTCATGTACATATATATATATATATTGTTGGAAGATATACAGAGATTTGGTAGAGATAGTCAAAGATTGAGCTCAATCTTAGGGCTATGAAGGGGCGTGACTTTTGGTGTTCAGATTGTTAGCATTTATTGTTTAGATTTGTTTTCTTATTTTTGAGATCTATATATATGTACTCTCTCTAGAGAAGTAGTAACATCAGATAATCTTTTATCTTTTATTTTACAACACAGTATCAAAGCAGGTTCTTCCTGCCTAGTCTCTCTTTCAATCTTCTGCTTCGCCGGCGGGCACCTTGCCGCTCCGCCGTACATCACTCTACTAATCTTATCTCTTTCTCTATCTCTAAATCTTTAAAATTGGGACTTTGTTTTACCTGTTTCTTTTTCAACCTTTTACACAAATCAAAAAAAAATCAGATTTGTACCTTTTGGACTGTGTCCGTGTCTCTGTTGCGACCAGCCACGGCAAGCCTACATGAAGCCAAGTACTCCATCAACCACAACCACCTCCGACAACGGCCTTTTGTTTTCCCTAGTTCACCCCGTGCACTACCCTTTTTTTGCTTCTGGTGATTCTCTTTTGATTATATAAGACCATGTTTGGTCCTTGTTTGGTGGTGGGTGATTGATTTGGGCTATTGCTTGGTTCGACTTTGTTGGATTTAATCTCGATAGTCTTGGATGGAGTTTTACACCATTTGTTTTTCCCTGTTCTTGGTTAGAAATTTGGTGATTTTGTTATGGGTTTGAGTCCCACGCTTTGTTTTGTTGTTGGTGAATTGTTTTCAGTTGGCCAATATTATGGATATCGTTGTTCCACAATCTCTACTTCTTGTAGGTGGATGTTGTTTCCACCTTGTCCAACCATGGGGATTTTATATCCCACTCGCCGTTGTCATCACCATTTTCTTGTCTCTAGTTACAATCTTGTTGCGGTTGTAATTTTTATTCCAAACTTTGGTTGTAATTTTCATTACCACTTTTCGTTTGAGGGGGGGATGTTGGAGCATTTATTATGTATTGCTGGGAGCATTCATTGTAAGGGGGAGTGTTATGGCCTCTTTGTACCTGATGATGTGTAAGGGAATATTGTTCCCTAAATTTATATTGAGGGGTAGTATTGAAGAGATCTTGAAAAAGCTGAGCTAGATTGGTGATCATCGTTTCACTCTCAAATGCAAATTGGACACTTCAAAAGATTTAGTGTGCCAACTTGAGGGGGGCGTGTGTGTTGGAAGATATACATAGATTTTGTAGAGATAGTCAAAGATTGAGCTCAATCTTAGGGATATGAAGGGGCATGACTTTTGGTGTTCAGATTGTTAGCATTTATTGTTTAGATTTGTTTTCTTATTTTTGAAATCTATATATATGTACTCTGTCTAGTGAAGTAATAACATAAGATAAACTTTTATCTTTTATTTTACAACATATATATGTTAATGTACATGTACCAAAAAAAAGTTTATTTCAGTAAACTTGTTTAACTTTTACATTACAACTTTACTAGTAAAACAACTATAGTGGTAGACACTTGGAGAAACCCTCTCCACAAATGTAAAACAATTATATCCAATTACTGTATTAGTAAATGTAAACATTGCAATAGTCAAAGAAGAGTAATAATATCATAAATGGAATCCAACTACTTTGATGTGTAGTTGAAGTCCTTAAAGTCTATATATAGGCATATCATTTACGTAGAAGATCATCTTGTAAGATACAAACTATTATCCTCAATATAATACTCCTTTTTTTGACCATCCTTTTGTGTGTAAACTTTCAACTTCTTCTTTCAACTACTTCTTTTAATACTTCTCCCAATATAATAAAAATTTCTTTTGTAAACTTTCCTACTACGTCTACTTCACTTTGTCTTTGTTATGTGTAAATGGTATCAGAGCCTAAGTATTGAAGATCTATCAGTGTTCATAGCATAAGTGTTCTATCTGTAAGGTATATTGAAGATCTATATATCATCTTTGTAAGTATTCTCTTTGTTTATATCTTCTCTATATACTACTTACTTGCTTATATTATTCTGATTTATGGTTGTTATTTCTCTTGATTATTAGTTGTCAGAGCCCATATACCCGTCTGTTCATGACCTTTTGTTGCCATAGTTAGGCTTGTTCAGGTCTTTTGTGAACTCTTGGGAGGTCTTAGGCACCAGACAATTACTAAACTTGAGAAAGAAATTTCCATAATGACAGATAAGTATAGGACAGTAACGTGTGTAGGAAACATTGTAGAATGTATAAATAACTCATATGATCATGCACTTCATATTGAAAAAGAGTCAGCTACCATAGGTAGTATGTGTTCAAGTTTAAATAGTATAACAGATATTATGTGTCATTGTTTTTCTAAACTAGAAAAAACTCAACAAATAAACCACAACTATCTAGAGTCAGTAGTAACTTCCATAGATCATAAGATAAATAATCTTGGATCTATTACTAGTATTGATCTGGAAAAAGAAACCAAAAAACATATTAGTCTTTTAATCAAAAGTTTAGAAAAACCAACTAATGGAAAAATAGATAATGGTATGAATAATCCAGGTGATAATAAAATCCCTCGATTATACTATGGATCCGAAGATATTCTGATGCTACAAGAAAAATCCTATAATAAGACCGAGTATGAGAATATCGTCGAAATCCTAGATTACTGGCGTCAACTATATAAAGACCCAGATTTAACTGTTGAAGAAAGAAATAAGATAATAACGCAGATAAGAGTCACTTCTCTGCAATACGAAGAATTATTAAGGCATTTTGAATATTCTATAAATGTCTATCAGATGATGATAATCGATCATCCTCTTCAGAAGAAGCCTCAGATGAAACCCATGAGGAAGAAACCCCAACTCCTAAGGGAAAAAGAAATGCTAGTGAACCCTTAGATCCAGAATATTTTGGTGATTTTGGAACGAATGAGTTCAATCAGGACGAATTTATTCAAGCAGGGGAGGATGAGAAAGCTAAAGTAGACAAACCCTCTACTTCAAAATCAACTCCTGAACTAGTAGCAGCCAGGAGAGATGATAACCATAAGTACCCAATAGCCCAGAATGGTACTTATTTAAATCTTACTAATGTACCATTTAGAGACCAAATAGCCGCTATTGAAGATTGGGCACAATCACTGTCCATCATCATTACAAATTATGGTACTGTATGGACTAAAGCAAAGTTCCTAGATTATATTGCAGCCACCCTACAAGATGATGCAATACAATGGTTAAAGCAATGGGAAAAAAGTGAGTTAGGACAAGCCCAAAAAAAGGAATTGTTAGAATATGACTCCTTTGACAAAATCCTAGCCAAATTTGCCCTTCTTTTAAAAACTAATTTATGTGGCTTTGTAGGTGATAGTAATTTGCAAGAAGATGCAAATTATATTCTCGCTAAGATAAAATTGTGTAATATATGTCTTTATGAAGAATATGTTACAACTTTTAAAAAGTATTATTATCAACTTGATCCATCAGCCACAACATATTGGCTTGATCATTTTTTTCATAAACTTCCTAATCCATGGGATGAGTTAGCTATTAAAGGCTATCCTGACTTTCTTAAGAAAATCATAAAGGAAGATTTAGACAACTTAGGTTTTCGCATACAATATGTTCTTCGATTGATAACCCATCACTGTTTAGAACTAAAAGCGAAAAAATAGGTAAAAAACCAGATTCCCAATAATAAATATGGTCAACAATGTTGTGACAAAATTTTAAGGGATTATCTAAAGATAGGATGTTCAACTCAATCCTATAAGAAAAAGAAAGGATTTAAGAAACGAAAGTTCAAGTGGAAACCATGGAATTAAAATAAAAAATTTTCCAAAAAGAAAAAATATGTTCGTAGAAAAAAGCCAAAAAAATACAGGTACTTTCAAAAAGAAAACCTGTAGGTGCTTCATATGTAATGAAGAAGGTCATTATGCACCTGATTGCCCTAAAAAAGGGAAAAGTGCAAAGAAAATGATTAAAGTTCTTGAAGAACAAGAATATGAAGTACTCTTCGGAGAAGAAATTTCAGATAAAGAAGAAATTCTCTATGAAATTTCTAGCGAAGACTATAGTTCTTCAGATGAAGAAATTAATGAATATATCTTCATGATGCAAGATAACATCCAAGAAGTTCCACAAGACGAATTAGAAAATATTCGCCTTAAAGATGTTGTAGGAGAGGAAGTCACTCTCACTGAATCTGAATTAGCACGATTTGAAAAACTTCAAACTCTTGCTGTACCAGAAATTTACAAAATTTCTCGATTTAATTTTTTCTCAGCCCGAGTGTTTGAACAATATAGTGGAAACACAAAAGCTCAATTTTCTAGCGAAGGAAAAATTGATATTCCACTTTTTTGATAAAAGAAAGGTAGCTAGATGGAAGGTAAAATACCCCCAAATCCAATATATTCATATTGGTGTTATTCAAGTTACCATTACTGCTTTATTTAGGCAAGGGCTAGACACCCCAATTTTAGCAGTAATTTTTGACAAAAGATTTTCAGACCCAATGAAAGCAATCATTGGAGGAATCCAGTCTAATATGGCTAATGGAGTAATTTGGTTTAACATTAGACCAAATTTCTTTATTTCGGTAAATGATCCTAATATTGAAGACACAGTTAGGATAAGGATCAAGACCAAAGGAATTGCTATGAAAACAATTTCCCATGACCTGTCAATAAAATGGAAAACAATCCATGAATTAACAAGGTTTACTGAAACTATGGTCAAACAAACAGAAAATAAATTAGTAGAAATTTTTGAACCTAGACCCTTTGACACAGTTATTCAACCTAGATTGATTAACTGGAGTGATCTAGAAATTCCTAGGCAATGGTTAATTTCATATCTTGTAGAAGAGGAAAATAGGGGAAATACAACTCCTATGATGAATCTACAAGCTTCGGGAAAAAACTTGTATATTCAAAACCAAAAAAGAACAACTCCTACCTCCGTCTTTGAAAGAGATTTTCTAATAAACAGTCAGAAAAAGGAGAATGCAGTATACAAAAAAGTATTGGATTCAAAAATGTTCAAGTTCCAGTTTTACCGGGAACAATATTTCAAAAGATGAAATTAAATCTGCTTCTATTTATCATCTTCAAACCAAAAATGATTTTATCATTTTTTTTTCTCCTAGTCAAGGAAAAAAGAGATATACATATGTTCAAGGAACATTTAATTTTGCAGGTTATAAACCATATAACCTTTGTGTTCTAATTGACACGGGAGCTACTATTAGTTCTTGTAAATGGAATCCAATTCCCAAGGAAAAATGGACTCCAATGAAACACCCTATCCTTGTCACTGGAATTGATGGTAACCACACCTCAATTTGTTGGAATATTTTAATAAAAATATCATTTTTATCTAAATTCTTTTGGGAGTTTTATACTCATCATTGAGTGTTTTATTACATTATTTTGTAACATTAGTTTAGTCATTATTTGATGAACTAATGAGACTTATTAGTGGGTGTTATACACCATTATGCACAAAAGTTATTGGATTGGTTTATTAGCCCATATGTTACACATGTGATATTGAGGCTAGATTAATTGGGCTTAAACTTCAATTACTATGGGTTTTTCAACAACTATATTCTTGAGCCTATAAATATAAGACTTAGGGCCTATTCTCAATACAACAATATAATATGACTATAAGTCCATGAGATGGAAGTGGAATTGTGTTAGTATGATATCTACCTCTTTTATTATGTGAGTATATATATATATTGTATTTTATATTTGGGCAAAGAAAGGTGTTGGGAGAAGTTTCGGTCTTCCTTAAATTGTGTATATTAGGGATGATCACAGCCTAGAGCTGGGTTGTAGTATCCTGGAGGCGACGTGTTATTCTCCTACACCGGTGACTACCGTGAGAGGCGCGAATCGTCTCAAAGAGAGCGACATAGTCCGCACTCAACCCAACTAGGTGACTTTTTTATGGTACGATATTCCAAGCGATGTCATACCATTTTGAGGTAACACTATGCGATTCGCGATTCGGTAAGAAACTCTATTTTTTGTGTTATTTAATTATTATTTTATTTGGAGACTTTTTGTGTTTTGAGATAAATCCCCAACAATTTTAAGACGATTCATCTCTCGTATTTTTATTTGTCTCCAATTGGATTTGATGAGTTTGTTGAGATGTGTAAAGAGACAAATTTAAGTATTGGGAAAAAGTGAAACATGGTGATCGATGACTTCCTTCGATATGGACGGTAGATCGATGGTATGGTTCTAACTTTATTAGTTAATCTATCTCCATATCAGAGGTATGTTTCTAAATTTGCTTCTTGAGATATATGTAATTTGAATAGTGGGGGTTTAAAGTTTGATTATTCTTGACGAGCTTTTAGTCTTGTGAAAAGAAGGAAATTGAACTATAGCTTGATAAGAAAAAAATCCGTGATTGATAAACTTTTGTTTCACAAATAATTACTTTTTATTTTTTGTAAAGTACATAAAAGATTAGTGGGTTCAATTATTTTTCTTGAAGTTAATTTATATGAAGGACATGTGTTAGCAATATATATTATTGATTGTTTTGCCAAACTTATAGCTTTGGTGATTTGCCATACAAATTACAACACTCTAAGGAACTCAATTTATGATCTTTTTTGTTCATTTGACATTAACATATTGAGTATGTTGTTTTGAAAACATTTACTGCTTTTACACTTTTAAGAAGTTGCAACAGCTAATGCACACATATTGGTTATAGATTAGAAAAACAAATTTTTAGTGTCCAAGTGCTTGGAAAAATAAATTCAGGAATTTATTTAAAGTCATGTAGTGTGCATACCTAAAATTATTTGTTCCATACATTTATGTTGATCTGGTGTATATGGTGATCCTTGTTTGGTTTTTGAACCATTGCTTTATGGAGCAGAGTATATGTAAATGTAATATTATTTGGATGTGGGTTTTTGGGTTTTTTTGAAAATGAAAGATATAGTGCCTTTTTTATTTTGAGAATAAGTTTTGGTACTTAGAAGAGATGTAATTTGAGATGAGGTTTTGAGTTACCGAAACTTCCAAAAAAATTTATTAGACTTTAATATTTTGTTTATTTGGAATTGAGACACTCAAGGAAAAATTAATTTACAAATGTGTTCATTCAGTACACATTATTTTTTAGAAACTCACTTGTGAGAAGTTCCACTAATTATTCATAAGTCTCAATTATATCTCTGTGAAGGAGGAATATTAGTGTGTTATAAAAGAAAAATCTTGAGAATTGAGATTATGAGATTTTTTGCAAAATGTATTTTTCAAGATTTTTAGAAAATTTTGGAGGCCTATGTACGAGTATATGTGAAGTTTCTAGTTAGTAGAAATTTTTTGAAGGAGATATGAGTCTTCGTGAGAATGAAGAGCTTATGAATTTTGAAAAATAGGTTACAAGTTTGTTTCTTTTGATTAGACGAGCATTAACGTAGCTTACCATAATACAAAACTATTAGAGAAATTATTTGACACAATAATCTCCATATTGAGAATTTGAGATTATGAAAAACTATAATTTTTTGGAGATTACATGTATGAGCACACATGTTATATATTTTTTGAGGAACTTGAAATTTTAATTAAAATGGAGATAATTGTTTTTGTGATATGGCGAGGTTTGAAATTTTATTTCAAAGAGTGGTAAGGACTTTTGGAGAATTGTTGAGGCTTGAACATTGTTTTAGCTTCCAAATATTTTGGGTAATGACCCATATCTATCTAATGGGTCCTAATTGTGAGTTCTTCAACTATGGTGGTGAAGTGAAAAAAATGACTATATTTCATTTTAAAAAGTTACTCAATGATTCAATCACTTCAAGTGATCTTTCGGTGTACCTTGAGGGTAAAGCATAATTGAGAAAATAATTTATATTCTCAAAATTATTGGTTTAATTTTATTGTGAATGGTGGAGTCTTGAGAAATTATACAATGACTATTAAAACCCACCATATGACATGTACATGTAACATGTTGGTGATTAAATGTACCTACGGGTGAAAATGAATTATCTATGTGGTAGCACCCTCCATTGAGGCATAGTGCTGAAATCCAAACCTTTATTATGTGTTATACACACGTGTGAAATAAATTGAGTTATGAAGAGCTCTAGTTAGCTAAGAGGCAAATGTTTGATGTACATCGAGGGGGATGAGACTTAAGCCCAAAATTGTAATAAACTACCTATGAGGATACCCTACCTAGGGACTGGTGATCCCAAGAACTAGGTTTAAGGGGACAAACGAATCATAAAGTGGTTTGAATGTGGATATGCACTCTTAAAGTCTCAATGACATTTTATCCATCCCTATGGTGTAAGTGCATATGATCCTGTAACGTTCATGGGAGGTTGAGATTTATCTCTTAATGAGTTCTATATCCCTTATGGGTGGGATGTCTTAGTTACAGGAGCATTCTTGATAGACTTACCTATATGAGTGTGGAAGTGGGGCCGCTTCCTATGAGATTAGGCTAATCTCTAGAGCACTCATGAAAACTGGGATAAAGCACAAGGCCGAATAATGTGCTGGCTTATGAAGCTTAGAGAACACCTGGAGTGTCATGTGTGTGACGTGCTTCTACGTATCCTCAAGTAGTCATTGTTTAAAGGCTAAGCCACTCTGACTCTAATACGGGAACACTGAAACACTAAGTGAAGGTTTAAAGGCAATGCCACTTTCATGATGCATGACATTCTATCTTTGCCCTAATATATTGTTTTTTTATTTTTATTAAAATAAGTGGGGGATTGTTGGAATATTTTAATAAAAATATCATTTTTATCTAAATTCTTTTGGGAGTTTTATACTCATCATTGAGTGTTTTATTACATTATTTTGTAACATTAGTTTAGTCATTATTTGATGAACTAATGAGACTTATTAGTGGGTGTTATACACCATTATGCACAAAAGTTATTGGATTGGTTTATTAGCCCATATGTTACACATGTGATATTGAGGCTAGATTAATTGGGCTTAAACTTCAATTACTATGGGTTTTTCAACAACTATATTCTTGAGCCTATAAATATAAGACTTAGGGCCTATTCTCAATACAACAATATAATATGACTATAAGTCCATGAGATGGAAGTGGAATTGTGTTAGTATGATATCTACCTCTTTTATTATGTGAGTATATATATATATATATATTGTATTTTATATTTGGGCAAAGAAAGGTGTTGGGAGAAGTTTCGGTCTTCCTTAAATTGTGTATATTAGGGATGATCACAGCCTAGAGCTGGGTTGTAGTATCCTGGAGGCGACGTGTTATTCTCCTACACCGGTGACTACCGTGAGAGGCGCGAATCGTCTCAAAGAGAGCGACATAGTCCGCACTCAACCCAACTATGTGACTTTTTTATGGTACGATATTCCAAGCGATGTCATACCATTTTGAGATAACACTATGCGATTCGCGATTCGGTAAGAAACTCTATTTTTTGTGTTATTTAATTATTATTTTATTTGGAGACTTTTTGTGTTTTGAGATAAATCCCCAACACAATTCAATTCAAAGCTAAAGATGTAGCAGTCTGGTTAGGTGAAAACAAATTCATCATACCAAAAATTTTATGTTTTCCTTATATGCATGGTGATTTCCTTTTAGGAAATAATTTTATCTATAAATATTTACCTATGCATATCTATGACAAAGGTATTGCCTTAAGTACTAAAAATTCTTTGATTCAGATACCTTTGCTTGAACAACATAAATATGTATGTGATACAGAGTTTGCGCCCGTTCCACGCGGTGAAATGACACCCATCATCAAAACCATTGATGAATCACATTGGATTTATAAAATTTTAGAAGAAAATTTTAATGAAGATCCATTAAAATTATGGTCTCGAAGTCCTAGATTTTGCACTTTAAAATTAAGAGATCCTAATGTCATCATTAGAGTAAAACCTATGATCTATACCAGACAGGATATAGATGAATTTGATTTTCAATCTCAAGAACTTCTAGACAAGAAGCTTATAGAAGAAACCACTAGCCCTCACTCCAGTCCAGCCTTCATGGTAAGAAACCATGCAGAGATTAAGAGAGGAAAAGCTAGAATGGTAGTAAATTATAAAAGGCTAAATGAGCAATTAGAATTTGACGGATATTTTATACCCCGAAAAGATGTTTTGATTTCCTTAACCCAAGGATCAAAATACTTTAGTAAATTTGATTGTAAAAGTGGATTTTTGCAAATCCAATTAACTGAAGAATCAAAACCCTTGACAGCATTTAGCACACCTAGAGGTCATTACCAATGGAAGGTTATGCCCTTTGGATTAAACATCGCACCTCAAGTTTATCAGCGATGGATGGATACAATTTTCAAAGACCTAAAAGATTTTTGTGTTGTATACATTGATGACGTACTCATCTTCTCCAAAACCAGAGAGGAGCATAAACATCATTTAAAAATTCTCTGTGAACGATTTCAAAAACATGGAATCATCTTGTCCCCAAAAAAGATTGAGCTAGAAAAAGAATCAATTGAATTTTTGGGAATAATTTTAAATCGAAATGGTTTGAAATTACAACATATTTTATCAAAAGTTCGTGATTTTCCTGATATTCTGAAAAATAAAACTCAATTACAAAGTTTATTAGGTATTTTAAATTACGGACGAAATTTTATTCAGAATTTTTCAAAAATAGAAATTCCTTGGTTAGCCAAACTAAGGAAAGATATTATTTTTGATTGGACTGATAAGGATGTTACCTTACTCAAACAAATTAAGGATAATATCTCACAATTACCATATGTCTATCTTCCAAAAAATGGAGATAAATTAATTTTAGAAACAGATGCTTTTGATACATGATGGGGATGTGTATTAAAAGCTATTCCTACTTCTATATGGCCAGAAGAGGAACCACCTCTTTCGGTTAATATTATAAAACCAAGAAAGAAACCAATTCCTTTGTATCTTCAAAAGGAAGAACTTATTTGTGGATATAATTCTGGTACGTTTAAACCAAACGAACAGAAATATTTCATTTTTGAAAAAGAATTACTTGCTATTAAATTAGCAATCAAAAGATTTCATATTTACTTGGCACCAAAAAACTTTATTGTTAGAACAAACAATAAAGTTGTAAGAGATTTCCTTGTAAATAAAAAATCCATTGAACAAGGAAGAAGATTGGCTTGGTATAATAAAATTTCTGAATATGCTTTTAAGGTAGAACATCTTAAAGGTACTAATAATTTGCTTGCATATTTGCTTAGCAGGAACTGCTACTCCAAGGAACATGAATAAGGGTAAACAACCCTCACAAGGAGATTGGGTTACTATTGCCAAAAAGGCAAATGAACCCCAAAAGAAAGTTTATGTTGTTTTTACTGGAAGAAAACCAGGAATTTATCAATCATGGCCAGAATGTCATCAGCAAATTAATCAGTTTCCTGGAGCATGCTATCAATCTTATGAAAGCATGACAAAGGTTAGAAAAGCCTACTACTCTACTATTCCTATGCCATTGCCAAACAAGCAATTTGAGCATATGCCAAGATTTGAAAATACTCAAACATCAAAAAATGATGAATCTGGGAGTTCTAATTTTTATAATCCTGGAATACCCATGGAAATTTATGATGAACTCAATGGTGCATGGAAAACCCATTGTGCCAATGAAAGATCTAAATTTCGAAACCATATGAGTGCTTTAGCTGATAAAGTAGCTGAAAAAACAGCAAAATTATCTAGTCTTCAAAATCTTTGTTTCAATATCATTAAACAAATGAATTGGGCAGAAGATTTTAATTTTGAGAAAATAAACGATTTTCTTCAAATATCTGATCTCATAAGCCATGAGTTCTCAGATCCAATTTTTGAAAAAATTAAGAGAATTTGTCTCTTTGAAAAAGCAAGACATCTTCTACCAAAAGATATTTTTATTCAAATTAAAGAAATGGTGGAAGATCATCAAGAAATGATTCGAGCTTTACTTTTTAGATCCCATGAAAATATTAATTTTCATGATAAGATTCCTAAAATAACCATCTTTGTAAACCACGAAGAATGGTTTTATGAAGACATCCAATGGGGAATAGCTAATCAAGTTATTTTTCAAATCCTTGACTCACATAGTTGGATTCATTTCCCAGCTATGATTAAGTGTATTCTTTCCTATATAGTTCAGACCTATATGTGGAATAAATATCTTACTTTTTGGATAGCAAACACCGTTGGATGGAGAGAAAGAGAAAAATTCTTTCAACCATATCAAATTTGGTATCTTAAACCAACAGGAGAATGAGAATTCAAAAATGATTTAATTAAGACTGATTCATCGGATGTGGTCAGAAAATTGGATCAAGCACAATATTGGGTAGATAGCCTTTTATCGATCTCCTCAAATGCTGCAGACATTAATGGATCAGCAATACTCCCATTTATGGTAACAGATGGAAGAATACTATTTGTTACTTACCATGCTATGGCCTATACAAGGTCAGATGAACAAATCAAAGAAGCAGAAGAACTGCTACAAAGACTAAGAAAGAGAGATCAATTAAATCTTCCTATAGATCTGTCTATGACATCAGATGACGTGGAACAATTTCGTACATAACAGTTCAGCCAGGACCCAGATGATGAAAGCATCCACGACGTTGAAGATGAAGCATACCAAAACCTGGTAAATGCTATGGAAGTATAGTGGGACCCAGTCAAGGGTGAATTATTGTAGAAGACTCTGGAACGACTCCAACCTTATCTAGGACACGTGGAGGATTCTGCAATTTGAAGAAAAAGTAATCCAGCCAGGGTCACTTTTCAAACACGGGGAAGATGACACGTGGTAGACACTTGGAGAAACCCTCTCCACAAATGTAAAACAATTATATCCAATTACTGTATTAGTAAATGTAAACATTGCAATAGTCAAAGAAGAGTAATAATATCATAAATGGAATCCAATTACTTTGATGTGTAGTTGAAGTCCTTCAAGTCTATATATAGTCATATCATTTACGTAGAAGATCATCTTGTAAGATACCAACTATTATCCTCAATATAATACTCCTTTTTTTTACCATCCTTTTGTGTGTAAACTTTCAACTACTTCTCCTTCTTTCAACTTCTTCTCCTTGTTTACACAAACAAGGAGAAGATCTATCAACTTCATTCAACTTCCTTTGTGTGTAAACTTTCAACTTCTTCTTTCAACTACTTCTCCTTCTTTCAACTTCTTCTCCTTGTTTGTGTAAATGGTATCAGAGCCTAAGTATTGAAGATCTACCAGTGTTCATAGCATAAGTATTCTATCTGTAAGGTATATTGAAGATCTATATATCATCTTTGTAAATATTCTCTTTGTTTATATCTTCTCTATATACTACTTACTTGCTTATATTATTTTGACTTATGGTTGTTATTTCTCTTGATTATTAGTTGTCAGAGCCCATATACCCGTCTATTCATGACCTTTTGTTGACATAGTTAGGCTTGTTCAGGTCTTTTGTGAACTCTTAGGCACTAGACAATTACTAAACTTGAGAAAGAAATTTCCATAATGACGGATAAGTATAAGACGATAAAGTGTGTAGGAAATACTGTAGAATGTATAAATAACTCATATAATCATGCACTTCATATTGAAAAAGAGTCAGCTACTATAGGTAGTATGTGTTCAAGTTTAAATAGTATAACAGATATTATGTGTCATTGTTTTTCTAAACTAGAAAAAACTCAACAAATAAACCACAACTATCTAGAGTCAGTAGTAACTTCCATAGATCATAAGATAAATAATCTTGGATCTATTACTAGTATTGATCTGGAAATGTAAAACAATTATATCCAATTACTGTATTAGTAAATGTAAACATTGCAATAGTCAAAGAAGAGTAATAATATCATAAATGGAATCCAACTACTTTGATGTGTAGTTGAAGTCCTTAAAGTCTATATATAGGCATATCATTTACGTAGAAGATCATCTTGTAAGATACCAACTATTATCCTCAATATAATACTCCTTTTTTTTACCATCCTTTTGTGTGTAAACTTTCAACTTCTTCTTTCAACTACTTCTCCTTCTTTCAACTTCTTCTCCTTGTTTGTGTAAATGGTATCAGGGCAAACCCTCTACTTTTTGACCATCTCCACAAATGTAAAACAATTATATCAGGACAAACCCTCTACTTTTTGACCATTTACACATAACAAAGACAAAGTGAAGAAGACGTAGTAGGAAATTTTACAAAAGAAATATTTATTATATTGGGAGAAGTATTACAAGAGGTAGATGATCCATCATACTAGTCTAAGTCTCAATTTATAGACTTACAAGGTGTCTACTGTAGTGGACTTCAAAATCACATTTTTACATCCGATCCTTATCAATATTGTATCAACACATTTAATACCAAAGACCAAAGACTACCAACTCATTTACTACCAAAGACAAAGTCTAGAAAAATACAAAAGAGTAGTAAAGACTTTTTCTCTAACACTAAATAATCTTTTATTATATCTATTGTCAATACATTTTAATGGAGCTAGTCCACTTGTCCTCAATCCCGCGGTTTTAAAAAGTGACCCTGTCTGGATAACTTTTTCTTCCTATTGCAGAATTCCCCACGTGTCCTGGATAGGGTTGGAGTCGTTCCAAAGTCTTCTACAATAATTCACCCTTGGCTGGGTCCCACTATGCTTCCATAGCATTTACCCGGTTTTGGTATGCTTCATCTTCAAAGTCGTGGATGCTTTCATCATCCGGGTCCTGGCTGAACTGTTATGTACGAAATTGTTCCACGTCATCTGCTGTCATAGACAGATCTATAGGAAGATTTAATTGATCTCTCTTTCTTAGTCTTTGTAGCAGTTCTTCTGCTTCTTTGATTTGTTCATCTAACCTTGTATAGGCCATAGCATGGTAAGTAACAAATAGTATTCGTCCATCTGTTACCATAATCGGGAGTGTTGCTGATCCATTAATGTCTGCAGCATTTGAGGAGATAGATAAAAGGCTATCTACCCAATATTGTGCTGGATCTAATTTTCTGACCACATCCGATGAATCAGTTTTAATTAAATCATTTTCGAATTCCCATTCTCCTGTTGGTTTAAGATACCAAATTTGATATGGTTGAAAGAATTTTTCTCTTTCTCTCCATCCAACTGTGCTTGCTATCCAAAAAGTAAAATATTTATTCCACATATAGGTTTGAACTATATAGGAAAGCATACACTTAATCGTAGCTGGGAAATGAATCCAACTATGTGATTCAAGGATTTGAAAAATAACTTGATTAGCTATTCCCCATTGAATGTCTTCATAAAACCATTCTTCGTGGTTTACAAATATGGTTATTTTAGGAATCGTATCATGAAAATTAATATTTTCACGGGATCTAAAAAGTAAAGCTCGAATCATTTCTTGATGATCTTCCACCATTTCTTTAATTTGAATAAAAATATCTTTTGGTAGAAGATGTCTTGCTTTTTCAAAGAGACAAATTCTCTTAATTTTTTTAAAAATTGGATCTGAGAACTCATGGCTTATGAGATCAGATATTTGAAGAAAATTGTTTATTTTTTTAAAATTAAAATCTTCTGCCCAATTCATTTGTTTAATGATATTGAAACAAAGATTTTGAATACTAGATAATTTTGCTGTTTTTTCATCTAGTTTAGCTGTTTTTTTAGCTACTTTATCAGCTAAAGCACTCATATGCTTTCGAAATTTAGATCTTTCATTGGCACAATGGGTTTTCCATGCACCATTGAGTTCATCATAAATTTCCATGGGTAGTCCAGGATTATAAAAATTAGAACTCCCAGATTCATCATTTTTTGATGTCTGAGTATTTTCAAATCTTGGCATATGCTCAAATTGCTTGTTTGGCAATGGCATAGGAATAGTAGAGTAGTAGGCTTTTCTAGCCTTTGTCATGCTTTCATAAGATTAATAGCATGCTCCAGGAAACTGATTAATCTGCTGATGACATTCTGGCCATGATTGATAAATTCCTGGTTTTCTTCCAGTAAAAACAACATAAACTTTCTTTTGGGGTTCATTTGCCTTTTTGGCAATAGTAATCCAATCTCCTTGTGAGGGTTGTTTACCCTTATTCATGTTCCTTGGAGTAGCAGTTCCTGCTAAGCAAATATGCAAGCAAATTATTAGTACCTTTAAGATGTTCTACCTCAAAAGTATATTCAGAAATTTTATTATACCAAGCCAATCTTCTTCCTTGTTCAATGGATTTTTTATTTACAAGGAAATCTCTTACAAATTTATTGTCTGTTCTAACAATAAAGTTTTTTGGTGCCAAGTAAATATGAAATCTTTTGATTGCTAATTTAATAGCAAGTAATTCTTTTTCAAAAATGATATATTTCTATTCGTTTGGTTTAAACGTACCAGAATTATATCCACAAATAAGTTCTTCCTTTTGAAGATACAAAGGAATTGGTTTCTTTCTTGGTTTTATAATATTAACCGAAAGAGGTGGTTCCTCTTCTGGCCATAAAGAAGCAGGAATAGCTTTTAATACACATCCCTAGCATGTATCAGAAGCATCTGTTTCTAAAATTAATTTATCTCCATTTTTTGGAAGATAGACATCTGGTAATTGTGAGATATTTTTCTTAATTTGTTTAAGGTAACATCCTTATCAGTCCAATCAAAAATAATATATTTCCTTAGTTTGGCTAACCACGGAATTTCTATTTTTGATAAATTCTGAATAAAATTTCGTCTGTAATTTAAAATTCCTAATAAACTTTGTAATTGAGTTTTATTTTTCAGAATATCAGGAAAATCACGAACTTTTGATAAAATATGTTCTTGTAATTTCAAACCATTTTGATTTAAAATTATTCCCAAAAATTCAATTGATTCTTTTTCTAGCTCAATCTTTTTTGGGGACAAAATGATTCCATGTTTTTTAAATCGTTCACAGAGAATTTTTAAATGATGTTTATGCTCCTCCCTAGTTTTGGAGAAGATGAGTATGTCATCAATGTATACATCACAAAAAAAATTTAGATCTTTGAAAATTGTATCCATCCATCTTTGATAAACTTGAGGTGCGATGTTTAATCCAAAGGGCATAACCTTCCATTGGTAATGACCTCTAGGTGTGCTAAATGCTGTCAAGGGTTTTGATTCTTCAGTTAATTGGATTTGCAGAAATCCACTTTTACAATCAAATTTACTAAAGTATTTTGATCCTTGGGTTAAGGAAATCAAAACATCTTTTCGGGGTATAAAATATCCGTCAAATTCTAATTGCTCATTTAGCCTCTTATAATTTACTACCATTCTAGCTTTTTCTCTCTTAATCTCTGCATGGCTTCTTACTATGAAGGCTGGACTGCAGTGAGGGCTAGTGGTTTCTTCTATAAGCTTCTTGTCTAGAAGTTCTTGAGATTGAAAATCAAATTCATCTATATCCTGTCTGGTATAGATCATAGGTTTTACTCTAATGATGACATTAGGATCTCTTAATTTTAAAGTGCAAAATCTAGGACTTCGAGACCATAATTTTAATGGATCTTCAGTAAAATTTTCTTCTAAAATTTTATCAATCCAATGTGATTCATCAATGGTTTTGATGATGGGTGTCATTTCACCACGTGGAACGGTCGCAAACTCTGTATCACATACATATTTATGTTGTTCAAGCAAAGGTATCTGAATCAAAGAATTTTTAGTACTTAAGGCAATACCTTTGTCATAGATATGCATAGGTAAATATTTATAGATAAAAGTATTTCCTAAAAGGAAATCACCATGCATATAAGGAAAACATAAAATTTTTGGTATGATGAATTTGTTTTCACCTAACCAGACTGCTACATCTCTAGCTTTGAATTGAATTGAGGTGTGGTTACCATCAATTCCAGTGACAAGGATAGGGTGTTTCATTAGAGTCCATTTTTCCTTGGGAATTGCATTCCATTTACAAGAACTAATAGTAGCTCCTGTGTCAATTAGAACACAAAGGTTATATGGTTTATAACCTGCAAAATTAAATGTTCCTTGAACATATGTATATCTCTTTTTTCCTTGACTAGGAGAAAAAATGATAAAATCATTTTTGGTTTGAAGATGATAAATAGAAGCAGATTTAATTTCATCTTCCTTTTGAAATATTGTTCTCGGTAAAATTGGAACTTGAACATTTTTGAATCCAATACTTTTTTGTATACTGGATTCTCCTTTTTCTGACTGTGTATTAGAAAAATCTCTTTCAAAGATGGAGGTAGGAGTTGTTCTTTTTTGGTTTTGAATATACAAGTTTTTTCCTGAAGCTTGTAGATTCATCATAGGAGTTGTATTTCCCCTATTTTCCTCTTCTACGAGATCTGAAATTAACCATTGCCTAGGAATTTCTAGATCACTCCAGTTAATCAATCTAGGTTGAATAACTATGTCAAAGGGTCTAGGTTCAAAAATTTCTACTAATTTATTTTCTGTTTGTTTGACCCTAGTTTCAGTAAACCTTGTTAATTCATGGATTGTTTTCCATTTTATTGACAAGTCATGGGAATTTTCTTTCATAGCAATTCCTTTGGTCTTGATCCTTATCCTAATTGTGTCTTCAATATTAGGATCATTTACTGAAATAAAGAAATTTGGTCTAATGCTAAACCAAATTACTCCATTAGTCATATTAGACTGGATTCCTCCAATGATTGCTTTCATTGGGTCTGAAAATCTTTTGTCAAAAATTACTGCTAAAATTGGGGTGTCTAGCCCTTGCCTAAATAAAGCAGTAATGGTAACTTGAATAACACCAATATGAATATATTGGATATGGGGGTATTTTACCTTCCATCTAGCTACCTTTCTTTTATCAAAAAGTGGAATATCAATTTTTCCTTCGCTAGAAAATTGAGCTTTTATGTTTCCACTATATTGTTCAAACACTCGGGCTGAGGAAAAATTAAATCGAGAAATTTTGTAATTTCTGGTACAGCAAGAGTTTGAAGTTTTTCAAATCGTGCTAATTCAGATTCAGTGAGAGTGACTTCCTCTCCTACAACATCGATAAGGCGAATATTTTCTAATTCATCTTGTGGAACTTCTTGGATGTTATCTTGCATCATGAAGATATATTCATTAATTTCTTCATCTGAAGAATTGTAGTTTTCGCTAGAAATTTCATAGAGAATTTCTTCTTTATCTGAAATTTCTTCTCCGAAGAGTACTTCATATTCTTGTTCTTCAAGAACTTTAATCATTTTCTATGCACTTTTCCCTTTTTTAGGGCAATCAGGTGCATAATGACCTTCTTCATTACATATGAAGCACCTACAGGTTTTCTTTTTGAAAGTACCTGTATTTTTCGGCTTTTTTCTACGAACATATTTTT
The DNA here is from genome assembly GCA_033977485.1 of Hydrangea macrophylla. NCBI lineage: Eukaryota > Viridiplantae > Streptophyta > Magnoliopsida > Cornales > Hydrangeaceae > Hydrangea > Hydrangea macrophylla. Next base: position 25,965,990 of record CM066984.1, on the reverse strand, counting down.
TGTTTTTGGAAAATTTTTTTATTTTTATTCCATGGTTTCCACTTGAACTTTCGTTTCTTAAATCCTTACTTTTTCTTATAGGATTGAGTTGAACATCCTATATTTAGATTTTCCCTTAAAATTTTGTCACAACATTGTTGACCATATTTATTATTGGGAATCTGGTTTTTTACCTATTTTTTCGCTTTTAGTTCTAAACAGTGATGGGTTATCAATCGAAGAACATATTGTATGCGAAAATCGAAGTTGTCTAAATCTTCCTTTCCGGTTTTCTTAAGAAAGTCGGGATAGCCTTTAATAGCTACCTCATCCCATGGATTAGGAAGTTTATGAAAAAATTGATCAAGCCAATACGTTGTGGCTGATGGATCAAGTTGATAATAATACTTTTTAAAAGTTGTAACATGTTCTTTATAAAGACATATATTACACAATTCTATCTTAGCGAGAATATAATTTGCATCTTCTTGCAAATTACTATCACCTACAAAGCCACATAAATTAGTTTTTAAAAGAAGGGCAAATTTGGCTAGGATTTTGTCAAAGGAGTCATATTCTAACAATTCCTTTTTTTGGGCTTGTCCTAACTCACTTTTTTCCCATTGCTTTAACCATTGTATTGCATCATCGTGTAGGGTGGCTGCAATATAATCTAGGAACTTTGCTTTAGTCCATACAGTACCATAATTTGTAATGATGATGGACAGTGATTATGCCCAATCTTCAATAGCGGCTATTTGGTCTCTAAATGGTACATTAGTAAGATTTAAATAAGTACCATTCTGGGTTGTTGGGTACTTATGGTTATCATCTCTCCTGGCTGCTACTAGTTCAGGAGTTGATTCTGAAGTAGAGGGTTTGTCTACTTTAGCTTTCTCATCCTCCCCTGCTTGAATAAATTCGTCCTGATTGAACTCATTCGTTCCAAAATCACCAAAATATTCTGGATCTAAGGGTTCACTAGCTTTTATTTTTCCCTTAGGAGTTGGGGTTTCTTCCTCATGGGTTTCATCTGAGGCTTCTTCTGAAGAGGATGATCGATTATCATCATCTGATAGACATTTATAGAATATTCAAAATGCCTTAATAATTCTTCGTATTGCAGAGAAGTGACTCTTATTTGCGTTATTATCTTATTTCTTTCTTCAACAGTTAAATCTGGGTCTTTATATAGTTGACGCTAGTAATCTAGGATTTCGACGATATTCTCATACTCGGTCTTATTATAGGATTTTTCTTGTAGCATCAGAATATCTTCGGATCCATAGTATAATCGAGGGATTTTATTATCACCTGGATTATTCATACCATTATCTATTTTTCCATTAGTTGGTTTTTCTAAACTTTTGATTAAAAGACTAATATGTTTTTTGGTTTCTTTTTCCAGATCAATACTAGTAATAGATCCAAGATTATTTATCTTATGATCTATGGAAGTTACTACTGACTCTAGATAGTTGTGGTTTATTTGTTGAGTTTTTTCTAGTTTAGAAAAATAATGACACATAATATCTGTTATACTATTTAAACTTGAACACATACTACCTATGGTAGCTGACTCTTTTTCAATATGAAGTGCATGATCATATGAGTTATTTATACATTCTACAGTATTTCCTACACACGTTATTGTCGTATACTTATCTGTCATTATGGAAATTTCTTTCTCAAGTTTAGTAATTCTCTGGTGCCTAAGACCTCCCAAGAGTTCACAAAAGACCTGAACAAGCCTAACTATGGCAACAAAAGGTCATGAACAGACGGGTATATGGGCTCTGACAACTAATAATCAAGAGAAATAACAACCATAAATCAGAATAATATAAGCAAGTAAGTAGTATATAGAGAAGATATAAACAAAGAGAATACTTACAAAGATGATATATAGATCTTCAATATACCTTACAGATAGAATACTTATGCTATGAACACTGATAGATCTTCAATACTTAGGCTTTGATACCATTTACACAAACAAGGAGAAGAAGTTGAAAGAAGGAGAAGTAGTTGAAAGAAGAAGTTGAAAGTTTACACACAAAAGGATGGTCAAAAAAAGGAGTATTATATTGAGGATAATAGTTGGTATCTTACAAGATGCTCTTCTACGTAAATGATATGCCTATATATAGACTTTAAGGACTTCAACTACACATCAAAGTAGTTGGATTCCATTTATGATAAATATAATTTATTTAAATTATTTAATTCAAAGTAGTACGATAAATATAATATAATTATTTAATTCAAGAACTCCAGTAACATAACCATTATATCCTGTCAGTGAAATTATTGAAAATAGAGGGAAGGTCTTTGCATTTGTAGAAGCCGCAGTGCTCCATTACATGGACTCAGGTGCGCATTTCGGGTGTGGGTGTAACTTAAGTGTCGGACCTCTCTAAAATTTCTTAGGATACGGGGACTTGGCTTGAAATATGTGCAAAGTTGGATACCTGTATTGCCAGACGTCCTAAATTTACAAAAATTACCACATTTGTATGGTATTGTTTGTTTTCACTATGGCGGTGGCGAGGATGGCGGTGGAATATCGAAAAGGTGGTGGTCAATAGGGGAAAAGATGATGGTCACCGGAGATGGCGAGGATGATGGTCACCGGAGATGGCAATGGTCGCCAGAGATGGCGAGTGTGGTGGCCGGAGGTGGCAGGGTGGTGGTCGGAGGTGGTGTGGGTGGTGATAATAGTAGCTAGGGTCTGGTTAGAGTTAGAAGATGAAGATGAGGGTATTTTGGTCTATGAACATTGGGAGAACTTATCCCCAATGTTTACTTTAAGTTGTCCTTAATCCCAATAAAACTTATGTTAATGACCTTTTTACCAATTTTCCCTTCTTGTTATGGTCTGAAAAAAGAATAAAATTCACAAAAAAGGTCGTTTGCAATTTTTCTTTTTCCCCAAAAAAAAATGAAGATGATACACAGACAGCACTTGTGACATAGCCTTTTATATACGATTTATGGAAAATACTCGAAACAATCTAAAAAAAAATGGGGCTTCTTATTTATATGTAAACAATGCTAGGGGCACTAACAAATCTCACTAACACTCACACCCACACTCTATCTCTCTCCTAGTGGCACTTTGAGTCCACTACGGACCCCACAGTGTTACTAGGAGAGAGATAGAGTGTGGGTGTGAGTGTTAGTAGAATTTGTTAGTCCCCCAAATCTTACTCATATATGTAAATTATTATGTTTTTGATTATCAAAAAACTCAGGGGAGTCTATGGATGTCAACAAATTCAAGGCAAACAGATCACAAAACTTGTAATCTCTTCATTATTTGAGCATGAACATTACCTAACAGTCACAGGTCTTCAGGTCTTTAAGAGGTGCAAGTATCATGCTCTACCCAACTTCAACAGAAACTGAGAATAGACTGTTAAAAATTGAAGAGGAAGAAGAAAATAGGAATGCATACAAGTTCATAAATCACACATAATCTTGAACAAATCACAATCATATAATTTTTTATTAGAAATCAAACCCTCTGAGCTATGGTTCTAGAGAACTTCCACTTGTTTTGCGTAAATATTAAGAATGCTTTAGATTTCTTCCAGCAATACGATTGTCATAGAACACTCTCAATCCTCAGAAAGGATATGACTCTAGAAAACTTCCTTCAGATCATATAATCTAGGTACACGTAAGTATCTATCCAACCTCCGCCAATCGTAAATTCATAACTTTAATTGCAAACAGAAATAAAAGTTTGTCGACAAGAGCATCCAATTGTTAATAGATTACAGGCAGGAAATAAATATACAAGACTAGATCACTTCATGATTTTTGCTCAGGCACCCTCCTTGGTATATTTATACATATATAGATCGTATACCCGTATACGAAGAGTAGTTACATTTCAAAAGATTAATCCCTTCTGCAGCAGGGTTTCACCCCGCAACACTTGTGTCCCTGCATTGATAAATGGACTGTCTGTTCATGAATATGCCTCTGAGCAAAACCAGCGCTTGATCTAAACCATGAAGTGTATAATGTTTCTGCAATTTGTGCTGAGAAACCATTATTGCTAAGATCCAGAAATTGCAATTTCTTTGCCATACCAATGGCGGTTGCGAGCTCTTGAATAAGTTGGAAATCCAAACTTGAAGAATTCCTTTGACACGAACTCGTGCAACTATCATCAACACCCGAAATGACAGGTTTAGCCCTGATAGTCTCGTCTTCTTCACTGTCAGCGACCTCAACTTCTTCAGGTTCGGACATCTTCAAAGAAGATCTGGGAAAATCAAGTTTTGTCTGCAAAGAGTTTGAGTTCTCTTTTTCTGTTCTTAAGTCATGTTGTAGAGTGGGATGTTTATCCAAATCAGCATTTTCTGCAAGATTGAGCTCTTCTAGCGAGTTATTCACTGACAATGCCTGAAGTATATGGAGAATTCCGACAAGCCCAAGGTGACACTCCTTTAGTACCAAAATTTTCAAACAACACTCCGGATTCTTGAGTAGCAACCCCAACACATTGGCACCCTGTGTTCATGCCCACACCGTTAGAAAAGCAATCACAAAAAGTTTGTTTCAGGATGTCTCTAGCATCAAACACGTGAGATCTCAGAACAAGGTATATATATATATGTTGGACATATAATATCTAATTTGAAAATTCTAAAATTTTCTAGCACAATATTGGTGAAGTAATAATTATGTAGTTGGTGGTTAACAGTTTAATTTATGGTTGTCTAGTATTCCTAGGTGAGTTAATTTTGTATCTAGAATATTCTATGTATAACTATACAAAGGACCAAGCACTCATTGTTATGTAAGCTTACTAAGTTGAAGTAACAAAAAAAATATTTGGAAGAAGGGCATGTCTCGGAGCTCTGTACCCCATTTGATGTACATCTCCAAAGCAATGTTACAAATATTGACCACCAGGTGTGGTAGTATCATAATAGCCTATATAGCACAGATACGGATACGTGGTACGAAGACGACACGACACGGAAAATTCCAAAAATGTAGGATACGGAGACGTCAAATAAAAAAATATTTCTAAAAATATTATTTAGTTTGAAGTAAAAGAAGAAGAAGAGAGGATTAAATGTCAACATTACATTACATATTTTGATTTTCACCCATAGAAACTAGGCAAATAGCAACTATAACATCTACTCATAAAATGATTACAAAACATAGCAATTTAACAAGATACAGACACGGTAGGATACAATGATTAAATCATTATATCTTTGAATTAACTATACAATTTGTGGTTCCATGTCCACTCATGTTTCCATAATTCTCAAATAAACCAATTGATTATCCCCAATTTTACAATATTAAGATTATTACCTCAAAGTTTTAAAATGCATTTCTAATGAGAGGCCATCATGCTGCATTCACTTGTGTGTCCGGCCATGTCGGCTGCGTGTCCGACACGTGATCAAGGTGTGTCTGACGTTAAAATATTTAAGACACATTTTATAGCGTGTCTGACACGTGGTGAAGCGTGTCCAACGAGTGTCGGTGTCTGACACGGACACGATACGGAAACGGCACCCAAAGTGAAGTGTACGTGCTACATAGATCATAGCACCCAAAATCCAAGATGGTATCAGAGCTCTCTAAAAATTCTAATATGGTATTAAAGCCGATTTTCGGTTCAAACTGGGCGTAGATTTTTTAGAAGAAAAATTAGAGCAGGTTCAATTAAATCTGGACGTGATAAAGATCTACAGTGGCAGTTGAGTTAGCTCAGCAAAAGAGCAAGAATAAATTTTTGAAGAGGATGCCTAAACAATGGGTTAGGCGTTGAACGAAAAAAGAGGAAAACCCGAGAAGCTAGCAAGTGCTTATACCGGTGTAAAGGAAAAGCCATGACCAAGAGACATGCATTGATGGTAAGAGAAAGTCTAAGAATAAATTATCGTTTAACACAGGGTACGTACCCGACACTTCTAAAACCATGTCCAGTTATTTAAATCAATGTTCTGGTAGAGGGTACGGCACAGACACACGCGAACACGGAATGGGTATGGCATAGTGGCTATTTTGTAAATGATTTGAAAATTTTATGTTAGTATTGTAATAAACTAAAATTTCAGAAAAATATGGGAGATGATGAGGCGGTTGAAGTTGGGTCAAATTATGAATTATGAGAATTTGATTTTTGTGGTTTTGTGCCCTTTTTGAGGATGAATCTTTTCCTTTCTTGTTTTGGACTTGTGGTTTTTATGATTTGGTAGTGATATTGATGATTCAATGATGTTTAATTATATCGCTATCTTGTTATGCTTATGGTCCTTGTGAATGTAAAACAATCTTGCTATGGATGGATTTATAATGTTGATCTTTAATGGTAAAACAATTTTGTCATAAGTTATGGTCCTTATTATGTGACTATGTAATGTTATTTATTATTAGTATTATATATTTAATTTTTTATATGTCGAAATCAAGCCGTACCCGTATCGTACATTTTTAAAATTTGCTAAATCCCTGTGTCCGTACCCATGCCACTTAGGCTATAAAGTCTAGGTAAGAGCAGGTGAAAGGATAAATGGGGGATTAAAACTGAACTGACTTGAGGTACTATAAAAGATTATTGGGCTTTAAATAGAAAATACGATCATTGATATCCTCAAACAGCTAGGATATAACTGTTGACTACTGATTGGGGGAACATGTGGACAAAAAAGCAATGACTGATTCGTAGATATGTCTTGTAAGAGCCAGCCCATTCAACTCCTTAAAATTCAAGTGTTAAGGAGAGGGGAACTAAGGCCTTATAAACCGCACAGAAGGGGGCATAAATGGGCGATGTGAGACATTCCAACACACCCCCTGAACCACAAGAGCCGGACACTCGGCATACCCTGGACCACAGCAGCCGGACACTCGGCACGCCGGACGACAAGCCCAACCAAGCTCTGATACCACTTGTAAGGCCCAGCTCATTCAACTCCTTAAAACCTAGGTGTTAAGGAGAGGGGAACTAAGGCCTTATAAACCGCACAAAAGGGGGCATAAATGGGCGATGTGGGACATTCCAACAATATGAAATTCAAAAATGTCACCATGAATCTTAAAAGAACGCATATGAAACTAATAGCAGCCCAAAATCCACAAATCAAAACGAACATTTTAGAATCACATAAATGATAAATCAATAAAATCTGTCTTAGGCTAAAACATTTTCAAATAGACCATGCTTTGGGGTTAAGGATCCAAAATTGAAACCCAAAAAAAAATACTTTTTTTAGGCAATGACAAAGGTGATGTTTCATGTACTGTTTAAATCTACTAAGTTTGTTTATCAATTATTCATGTAATAATACAAAATGAAAAGTAATCTGAACAAAACAAATCTTTAGATTAACTGGGAGGAAAAATTCAATAATAATCTTATCGTATAACATCCTTAACTTTAAAATCTTGGTTGCTATCATTTTTTTTTTTTTGACTTTTCTCGAAAACCACAATCATCTCAGACTTGATCTATCAACCTCAAATTGCCGGTCTATCTTCTTATCTCATGATTCTCAATGGGTAGTGATCCAACTTTCCAAATTCAAGCTACAATCCACAGATTGAGCAAATACTAGAACACTCCTAGACATAATAACAAACACCTTCTTTTTTTTAGATGATATGTTAGGCAATTTCCAACTCTTACTCAAATTTGACTAAAAAAGTGAGTAAAAGTTTGATTTGGTATGGACCTCTCCAATGCTCATACCTAAATGCTCTTAGTGTTATACCCTTAAGGTACTTTTATTTTTATTTGGGGGGAGGGGGGGGGGGGGAGGGGGCTAATGAGAAATATCCAAAATTTGTAGGCTAAAATTTTAATTCCCAAAATCTCAGGAGGGCCTGGGCCCACCCTGGCCCTATGCTCCCTCTTTGTTTCCATTGCAATGATAAATCCGCATGGAAATACCAGGCACAAATTTAAGAATCTATAAAAACAATAATGCAAGGACGAGATCGTTTAACAGTTCAGAAGCACATACTTTCATGAGTTGAATGAATATGAATTTGCAACTTGACAAATTTAGAATCTAAAGGAGAGATATCAAGAATTTCAATGTTTCTTATGCGCACTAGCGTTATGTAAAATTCACTTGCCTCCGAAAGCAGCAGAAGAGCACAAGCATAATTTTAGCATATATCTCTAGAACAAAACCAGTTCAATTAATTCAAACAAATACAAACCTCCTGCCTAATAGGGTTTCCTCCAAGGTTCAGCTCAAGAATACTGCCAACGAAAGAAACATCAGCGTTGAGTCGCTCAATGTATTGAGATGTTAGTCCGCAGTATGACAAGTCCAGTTTCACTGGTTCTTGGGCCCCACTGAACAATGAGTGAGTTAATTTCAGGGCCCCATCCTGCATAAAACATCATTTTAGAGTTGGAATTAGTTGGGTCAAATCACCTTGGTACCCCATATTACCTTCAAAATTTCATTAGGCCCTCTAATATAAATCGTATCACTTATGACCATCGATTTTTACACTGCATTAATTGAAGACAATCATTTCAATTAAAGACAATTATTTAAGGCCTTCTGTAGCCATATCTGTTTATTATTGTCCTTAATTTAAATCGAATTGCAACACTACGGCCTTATGTGACACAATTGAAAATAGACGGTCCAAAATAGAAGGTTAAGAAAAAATAAAGGATTACCAAAGTGCACTTGAGCCAAATAAGTTTTAACCACCACATCACCAACTAGTTAAAGTATGTGTTATTATTAGATCCACTTACAGTTCCAATGCTAGTACCCCGAAGCATCAAACCTGACAAGCATGAAGCTCTGGCAAATTGGCAAAGGCTATCAACTACTGCATTGCTTAGTTTTAGACCATTCAGATTCAGTTCTGAAAATCTTTAAAAAATAAAAACAAAAAATAAAAATAAAAAATAAAAAAAACCATACAGAACTTTACTCATCTCTGCACACAGGAAGCATCACACATTATCCCATGTAAGAAAGAACATAAAAATGATACTGAAAAGATATAGACCTCTTTAAAGTGGCAAGTTTGGCCAATAGATCAACTATGGCATTTCCTGATATAGGGTTGTTATACCCTGTTGAAGAGGAGAGAAAACATGTCAGCCCTGAAAGATACATATTAGAAATAGGTGTGAGACTAATAGCTTAGTAAGAATACCTAAACAGATTTGTGCAAGTATAGAACCAGCATCCAACGCATCAGCAACCTTCTGGATTGTTCTAGATGTAATAGAACATTGTTCTATGTTTAAGCTATAAAGGGCTAAAATAGAAAGAGCATCATAAGAACAAGAAACAAACAGATCTCTCAAACATAAAATTCTGAATTCATAATGCACCAAATTTGACAAAGATACTAGATCTTTAGTAGATAATCTTAGTCTGACCAGCCTTATCCTGATGCACTGGATAACTTCAGTATTAGATGCGTAATAAAATTAAAATAAAATAAACTGTTGTGCAGAACACATTTGTTTCAATACTAACCAGAATTTGGTAGAGATATTACGGCATGTTTGGTTCATGGATTTATAGAATGAAAAGAATAGGGAAAGGAAAGCAAGAAAGAGAACTAGGTCATGGGTGTTTTCCTCCTTGCTTAAATACCATTGCAATCAAAATATGATTGTAGCTTGTTAATAGTGTGTTAATAGTGTGTATTATTATATATGTGTTGTCCCACATCGCTTAGCTAGTTTAATAGTCTAGGAGATGGAAGCATATATATAGACTCTTGTATTCTTCTTTTCATTCATTCAATATATTGTGATTCCACACATTTACATGGTATCAGAGCACTCGTTCTTGGGTTTTGCTCATCTTGCCGATCCTTAGTTAGGATTTGAGAGTTCATTATCATTGCCGGATTTCCGTACGAAGTTCGAGAGTGTCCTCAATCAATTGCAGCCCTCACAACCCTAACCACTAAAGAGACGCAGCCCACAGCCAAACCCTAACCACCAAAGAAGTAGTCGCAGCCCCCACACACACACACAGTCGCAGCCCCATACTTTCAACCCACCCTCCGGCGACCCTCACCTGACTTCAGCCACCCTCCAACAGCTCCGACGACCCTCCGGCAGTCTCTTGACAGCTTTTTTTGTCAAGGTTTTTTGGCTCCGATCTGCGTCTGTGGCTATGAAACACGACTCTTCGGAAAGGCTGACGCACCCGTACTGGGTACTTCGTGGATTCTTTGAGTTCTTTAGGAGTGTGGCTGGGGCTTTTTTGTAGCGTTCTTTTGAAAAAGAACACAAGTTCTTCATACAATTTTGAAAACTTTGGGGGTTTAAAAGATAAATAATAGAAAATAATAATAGCAATTATCTAGGGTATACACTAATGTACTAATTGTTATAAAATAATTTGTATATACTACTATCTAAAAGTATATGTTTACTATTTTATCTAAGTACTCCGGTCGCACCCGCACCCGCACTTTTTGGGAAATTGGCGAATCCCTCGCACCCGCATTCCCATACCCGAATCCCCGCACCCGCGCTGGTGCTACCTAGGTCTGTGGTAAGTTTTTGGTTTCGCTGCACTTCATATCTCGTTCCGTTTGGTTTGAATCTTGTTTCCTTGAGATCTATACTCCTCATGGAATTCAAAGCTCTTCCCCAACTCACCACTAGGAAGTTGAATGGATCCAATTTTCTCCAAAGGTCCCGGGCTGTTAATATTGCCCTCACTGGCTTGGGATTTGATGCTCACTTTATCGAGTCTTCTCTCACCACCGACGACAAGGCCATCAAGACATGGAAACAAATGGATGCCCAAATCGTTGCCCTCCTTTGGAACCCCACGTTGCGGATAAATGTGGTCACTAGGGCACCTATAAGGATATTTGGGATTATGCTAATCTCTTATTCTCCAGCGATCTCACTCGGATGTATAATCTCTCCTCTCAGTATTTCCTGTTGCACCAAAGTGACCTCTCCATTATTAAGTATTTTGCCTCCTTCAAACAGTTAGTTGAAGAATTGAACGGTGTTATTCCTTTTACTACTGATGCGAAGTAACAGCAGGAACAGCGGGAGCAAATGGCCGTAATGAAATTTCTTGTTGGCTTAAAATATGATTTTGAGCCTGTTCGATCCCAGATTCTAGGGAGTGCCTCTTTGCCTTCTCTTACTGAGACATACCAGTGTGTTCTCCGGAGTACATCTCGTGACCAGGGTTCTAATTCTTCTATTTTTTATCATTCCGCCTTAGTTACTCGGGCCTCACCTACCAATGCTGGTCGGGGTGACGGTCATCCCCGTCGTGGCCGTGGTGGTTATTGTGGTAGATATGGAGGCCGTGGTCGTGGTGGTCGCCTTCATTGCACCAACTGTGATAAGGATGATCATTATAAGGAGACATGTTGGGATCTCATTGGTCGCCCAACTCGATTTGCACATGCTGTTGTTTCTAGGGATGCTTCGCCATCTTCTCATTCTCCTGCTACGGGTGATCCGATTTCCATCTCCGGTGAAGAGTAATCTCAATTTCTTCAGTTCCAAGCCTCTCAGCATCCTGCTGCTTCTAGAACCTCTCTTGCTCAAAAAGATACCTCCACTACTTGTCTTACTTCCCGTACTCGTCCTTGGGTAATTGACTCTACTGCCACCGATCATCTCACAAGTATATCCACCATTTCTTTGTCTCTTGAACTGTCCTCTTCGTTATCCCCGGTCACTTTGGCAGATGGCTCTTCTATGCCCGTTGAAGGCATAGGGACTGTCTAATTATCCCCATCTTTGCCCTTATCATCTGATCTTTTTATACCTCGTTCACCCTTTAATTTGATATCTGTGCGAAGTTGACTAAATATCTTAATGCTTGTGTTTCTTTTTTCCTAATTCTGTTCTTATTCAGGATTTGACAACTCGGAGGACGATTGGCGTAGGGCATGAATCCGAAGGACTTTACTACTTTGATGAATTGCCTACTTGTTCAACTCCAACAGTGTGTCCTGCCACTGTGTCTCCTCACAGATCTACTGCCGTCTTGGTCATCCTTCCTTTGCCAATCTGAAGCTACTAGTACCTAGTTTAAGCATTTATCTACTTTAGAGTGTGAGTTGTCAATTGGGGAAGCATCATCGTGTCCAATTTGCTCCCCCAGTTAATAAACGTGTAATTCAGATGTTTGGGGTTCACACCATATTACTTCAGTTAAGGGACATCGGTATTTTGTTAGTTTTGTTGATGTTTTCCCGAACGTGGCTTTATTTAATGAAAAATTGTTCCGAGTTATTTTCTATATTTTCTACATTCTGTAATGAAATTAAGACTTAGATTAATGCTCCTATTCAAATTCTCCATAGTGATAATACACAAGAATATTTTTCCCATCCTTTCATAACATATATGGCACAACATGGCATGCTTCATCAATTCTCGTGAGTTCATACCCCTCAGCAAAATGGGATTGCAGAAAGAAAAAACCGTCACTTATTAGAAGTCACCCGTATATTATTTTTGAAACGAAGGTTACCAAGAGTTTCTAGGGAGATGCAGTTCTAAATGCTTGTCATATGATTAATCGTATGCCGTCTTCCATCCTTGATGGGGGCACACCCCATTCCACCTTGTTTCCCACTAGCCTACCTTTCCCTGTTGCTCCCCATGTGTTCGGGTGTGTCTGTTTTGTGCATCAACTTACTCCATGTACCGATAAGTTGAATCCCCGCGCTATCAAGTGTGTTTTCTTGGGGTACTCCAGAACAAAGAAAGGTTATTATTGTTATAGTCCTTCCTTGCATAGCTTCTTTGTTTCTGTTGATGTTACCTTCTTTGAATCCACTCTATGTTACTCTGAATCTCACTCTATTACTGATCCTGACTTTATAGTTCCCCTTCCCCTTCCCCTTCCCCTTCCCCTCTCCCTACCTCCCAAAGCTGGATTGGACGGTCCTGACCTCCAGACATACACCCGTCATCATCGGAATGTTGAGACTATTCAAGATTCAGCAACTACGCCTATGGCCTCCATGTCTTCAGATCCACCTCCGTTAGACTCAGAACTTCCGATTGCTCTCTGGAAGGGTAAGCGTACGTATACTTCTCATCCTATTGTAAATTTTGTCTCTTATGATCGTTTGTCTCCTGCTTTCTCTTCGTTTGTCACCTCTTTGTCTAGCTTTTCTGTTCCTAAGTCTACTGCAGAGGCTCTTTCCCATTCCGGATGGAAACAAGCTATGGAAGATAAGAGGCTTGCTTTAAGAGAAACTGGTACTTGGGAATTAGTACCTCTTCCACCTGGGAAATCTGTGGTTGGGTGTCGTTGGGTTTTTACTGTTAAAATGCATCCTGATGGCACCCTTGATCGGTTGAAGGCACGACTTGTTGCCAAGGGCTATACTTAGGTTTATGGTTTTGATTATTCCGAGACAGTCTCTCCGATTGCCAAGATTGCTTTTGTTCGACTCTTTATCTCCCTTGCTGCTACTTATCACTAGCCGTTACATCATTTGGATGTCAAAAATGCCTTTCTAAATGGCACTCTTTTGGAAGAGGTATATATGGAGCAACCACCTGGGTTTGTTGCTCAGGGGCAGTCTAGTATGATTTGTCTGTCGAAGAAATCCCTATATGGTCTGAAACAGTCCCCTCGGTGCTTGGTTTGGAAGGTTTAATGAAGTTGTTGCTGAATTTGGTCTCTAGCGATGTGGTGTTGATCACTCTGTCTTTTATAAGCACTCTTCAGCAGGTAAAATCGTACTTGTTTATGTTAACGATATTGCTATAACTGGGAATGATTCCAAGGGAATTCAGGAGTTGAAGTACTTCTTGCAAAAGCAGTTCCAAACTAAAGACTTGGGACAACTTAGATACTTTCTAGGCATCGAAGTGGCTAGATCTAGTGAAGGGATTTGTCTCCCTCAAATAAAGTATGTTCTTGATCTCCTCTCTGAAACAGGCATGTTAGGGTCCTTGCAATTTCGGTAGGAGATGAAATCCAAAAGACCATTATTAGCGTGTAGTAGATTGGCCCGAGTGCAAGCCCTTGGATTCTCCTATAGATCCTAATACTAAGTTGTTACCAGATCAGGGAGAGCTCATTGATGACCCAGGATAGTACAAACATCTTGTAGGGAAGCTTAATTACCTAACAGTAACTAGACCTGGTATTGCATTTGCTGTGAGTGTGATTAGCCAGTTTATGGATTGTCCTCGAACAACCCATTGGGATGCAGTGATGAACATTTTGAGATATCTCAAAGGTGCTCCAGGACGTGGTTTGTTATACAAAGATCATGGTCACATACAAGTTGAAGGTTACACTGATGTAGATTGGGCAGGATCTCCTGGTGATAGGAGGTCCACTACTGGCTATTGTGCTATTGTTGGAGGCAACTAGGGGTGCATATGAGCCGAGCCTTAAAAAGCTTGAGCTCGGCTCTTTTTTAAGGCTCGGCTCGGACAGTTAACACCTTGCTCAAGCTCGGCTCGAGCTCGCCAAACTCTTAAACGAGCCAGCTCGAGCTCGGCTCAATTAAAATTTTAATTCAAACAAACTCCAATCGGACCATGCAAAAGCTCAAGCCCATGCTCAATCGGCCCAAGCAAAAAAGTTCAAGCCCAATCTATGATCGATATTACACAATTGGCCCAATCAAAGCATAAGCCCAAGCACTACCTCAATGGGCCAAGCAAAAGCTGAAGCGGTGAAGTCCAAATTGTATTTGATGAAGGAGTAGTAGTGTTCCCTTTTATAGCTTGGTGGTAGCTCACCCATTTCGTTCACATCCAATGTGGGATCAAACCATTGCTCAAATTTATAGCTTTGCTTCTCCTCACCCAATTCAGTCATTGTAGACACCCCAATATGCAACACGTGTAACACACTCAATTGTCCAATATTTGACAAAGTTGTGAAATACTTTGTATATATTATTAGAGTAATGTAATGCTTCCCAAATTTTTATCCCAAAAGTGCTTCCCAAATGAAATTGTAATGGGCCAGATCTACTATTGTAGGACTAGTTGAACTTTGATTAGAAGTTATTTACCTGGCCTCAGTGCCACATCATTTGGAAAGTACTTTTGGGATAAAAAAAAATTGGAAAGCATAGCATTACTCATATTATTAACATTTGTTAACTAGCTATTTTGCCACATGTATTTGAAAAATATTTGAGATGCAAAAAAATTGGGAAGTATAATATTACTCTTTAATTACTAAGATACGGAGTACAATTTTAACAATTTAGGTTAATTCCAATATATCAACATTTGTTAACTAGCTACTTTGCATCCCAAATACTTCTTTTTGAGAATATTTGGGAAGTATTTGGGATTCAAAATTTGAGAAGTATAGTATTTTATATTATATATGATTATTATTAATACACATATATATATACGAGCTTTTTCACGAGCCTATTAACGAGCTTTTCACGAGCCTTAATCAAACATGTTCACGAGCTTCCATGTGTGCTCAAGCTTGGCTCGTTTATTAACCCAGCCGAGCCGAGCTTTTATCAAACCGAGCCTCGAGCCCTTATTAAGCGGCTCAGCTCATATGCACCCCTAGAGGCAACCTTGTTTCATGGAAAAGCAAGAAACAAGCTGTGGTATAGCTCGGTCTAGTGCCTAATCAGAGTACAGAGCCATGGCCCACACTACTTGTGAGCTAGTATGGATGAAGCATTTATTAGAGGACCTTGGGTTTACTCAAACTACTTCAATGAGCTTATTTTGTGATAATCAAGCTGCAGTTCATATCGCCTCTAACCGCGTATTCCCTGAAAGGACAAAGCACATTGAAGTCGATTGTTTCTTTGTTCGAGAGAAGTTTTTGGAAAATATTATTCATGCAGTGCATGTGAAGTCTGTAGATCAATTAGCCGACTTGTTTACTAACGCATTAGGAGGGATTCGAATGAAATATATTTGTAACACGCTTGGTGCATATGACATGTATGCTCCAGCTTGAGGAGTGTTAATAGTGTGCTAATAGTGTGTATTATTATATATGTGTTGTCCCACATCGCTTAGCTATTTTATTAGTCTAGGAGTTGAAGGCTATATATAGGCTCTTGTATTCTTCTTTCATTCATTCAATATATTGTACCTCCACACATTTACATAGTTAAGAAAAGAGTGAGGTTAGTGACTCACAACATTCAAAGTATTTCAACTTACTTTTCACCATATTTTCTTTTCCTTCCTATTTTCCTTATTAACCAAACAAGAAAGTGTTTTCCATTCTTTTCCCTCAATTATTCCATGAACCAGGCAGAGCATAAAAGCAGCAGAATTTCAAGCAAAGTACCAGAAAAATCAATCCACCTTTGCAATTTTCCAGAATAGTAGAAAGGTAGGAACCGCAAGCATCAGTTAAACGATTTCCAGAGATATTAAGCACTTCCAATCGACCAAGTAGGGCGGGGCATTCACAAATCTGTTCAGAGAGAGAGAGAGAGAGAGAGAGAGAGAGAGAGAGGAAAATGTTATGAAGCTAAATGAAATGGCATTTCTCCCTTCATATCTATGTTGAATGATTACAACATAATTCAAAAGAAATAAATTTCAGGGTCCCCTAAAGATAAGTATTTGGGGGATGGACTGGATGGTTATATATCCCTGTTAATAATCATTTTATAACAATGACAAATTCTAAGCATTCAAGCCTATAGAGAGGCAAAACGTATATGGCTCATATACAATTTTGTACCTCCTTCTATTTTCCCCAAAAATTCACTTTGGACCCTCTATAATCAGTTGCATCACTTAAGGCCCTTGATTTTTGAATCGTCAACAGACATGACAATTGAAGGCCTTCAGTTGTTGTCCTCATTTGAAATCGATCGTCTGCAATTGAAACCGATGTAAAAATGAAGGGCCGTAGGTGATGCACTTTTGAATTGTGGGCCTAAAATGAAATTTTCAGAAAATAGAGGTATTAAAGTATATTTGCCCCAACTTATATTCATATCATCGTCAAACTCTATCAGTAGAGAGCTGAACTTAAGTGGAGGGGTTGAAAACGGGACATTCATGTACTCTTACCATGTCAAAAACCAACTACTCTAAAAGCTTAAGCATATAGACCAGTGTAAATTACTTATGTTTGCCACTGACAGTACCAACCCTCAGAGGTTCTTAATTCGAATTATCTTGATTTTTGAGACATTTTGTGTAAATATATCTATAGACAAGTTCAGTTTTACATAGTTTTAGCCCCATGACCCACTGTATCTGCACCTCAACCCCTTAAGGCTCTGCTTGATTTGCAGATTCAGATAAGGAAAAGAAAGAGGAAAGGAAAGCAAGAAGGAAAAGTACTTTCCTAGTCTTTTCCCTTGTATTTTCCACCATGCTTAAGAAACAATAGAGATTAAAATTTCAAAATTCTAATAAGAAATAAAGAAAAGAGGAAAGAAAGTGAGTCACAAAATTCAAAATTTTTAGTTTATTTTCATCATATTTTCTTTCCCTTCTATTTTCCTAACTGTTTCCTTGTGAACCAAAACAAAGAAAAGTCGTTTGGTCGTTTTCTTTTCCTTAACTAAATCCATTAACAAAACAAGCCTGAGGGAGAATCAGGTTGAGAACATTCTGAAGATTTCCTTGATTGGTGAAGAATTTTCGAGAAATTGTCTTGGCTAAAAATATCTGCACGCAAATTCATCTGCTCAAGTTTGTAGTTCAGCGTATCCGCATGGCTACAACTTTAAGAACCTAATAACAAGTGAAAATGCAAATTATAGACCTGAAACAAAGCAGTTGGACCGAAGCGATTGCAATGCAAATCCAAACTTATACCACCATATCTTTGACCTGATGATGTAAATACTTGTTGAAGTTTCTCCATTGTTCCATTTCCTGAGATAGCAAACAAATGGATAGCCAAGGAAACATAAATCGTACTATTTTGAGAAACATTAAGAGCATTCAAGAAAACGATATTGTTTGATACAAGTGTAAAAGAAATAATTAGACCGCGTTTCTTTTCATCCAGAACCACCACAAGAAGATTAAAATAAGTCGAGAATTTAACAGTTAACACACATATTCCATCAGTTTTTCCATTGAAGCCAAAAATTGGAATAATAATGTCAGGGTAACCTTTTTATAAACATAATATGCAGAAGGCAAAAAGGTTGTTTAAGTCGGTCATAAGACAAATTTGTAACAAAACATAATCTTATGAAAACACTCTTTCAAACAAATTAACCAAAGGTTTTTTTCTGTCAATTTGGGATATAATCAGCTAATTATGAACTACATGTTAATTTATAAATGAGCAACAAAATTCAAACCTTGATCATAAAACCCAATCTTCATTTACATCTTCATCAAATGCTCCAATAATGCGCATTTCATATCATGTTTGTGGGACAATTTACTCTAATGACTAAAATATTTCATACAAGCAATAACTATTCATACTTCTTCCATATTTTTTTTTTTATTTCTTTTGTAAATACGGTCGGAATATCATGTTTAGATGTACACGCAGAAAGAAACTTTGGATGATTGTCTTTCTTGAAAAACTAGAAACTAACAGCAAGATAACGAGTACACAATTGATATAAAAATTTTCAAAAAACAATATTTACTCCAACATAATTATTTGTGGATTGTTGCGCTCTCAATAATTTTAAAGGTATTAACTGCCTTCCATGTAAAATTTTATTAAAATATGCCCCGACTGTAAGAAACTAATAATCACAAGTAAAGATAATGTAGAATCAAAATTTCCTACCCAGCTGGTTGTGAGAAAGGTCTAACAAAGCAACGGTCTTGTGGGCATTCAAGGCGTTCAATAACGGTGTTATTGATACATCTTGCAATTCACAATCAGATACAACAACTTCATCTTCTGAAACCTGGTATGAACATAATAAACAAAGTAGCAGAAACTATTTTCACTTCCAAATAAGAGTTTATCAAAAATTCACTTGTTACAATCTATTAGCTTTTCTCGCACCAGTTCAGAGAGTAGATAGCCATTATTTTCCATTAAGCAAATGCCAAATCTTCATTCATACCTCCAAATTGTATAATTCTTTGAGCAATTTAAAATTGGGTGGTTCAAATAGCTCATGGCAAGAGTCTATGTACAATTTCATCATCCGCTTTTGCACCCATCCTGTAAACATAAGAAATGAAGTTTAGTACTTCATATCACAAACAAAGAACTTCTAGGAAAATATAAGAAAAGTAGAAAGAAATAACTACAACTGATGTAACGGCTAATACACTCAAGATATCAGCGAACCACTTCTAGACATTACAATTCCTGGTGTGACTTACATATGGCCAACATATAAGTCTTTGATGACCGGAACTAAGCGGTTGACTATGCTTTGACCGAAGATATAATTGGCACATTCGGATTTGATCATCTTCTTTAAGTAGATCTTAGAAGACCTCAGGATGGCCTTTGACGACCTTAAGAATGGCCAATGAAATCATAGTTGTGACTTTGTTTATCAACGCACACGAAATGTCACCAAAGTAATCCTAGGTTGTCCCATTGACCTTAAATATTGGTCTTGTGGTGTTAATCTTTTCTCTTAAAAAAAATACCAATGGTTGGAAGTATTTTTCAAACTTTCCAAACAATGGGTTTCATATCCAACTTCTAAAGAAGTGGTTACAAAAGGTTTCTTAAATTTGCTTTTAAACTGATCTCGTTGCATTCTTTTACATATAAAATTTAGTTAAAAAGTGTTGAGTCACCAGTTGTTTCAAAAGCTTAAGCTTTTAGAGAATAGGTCCAACAGTGCATATTAATATCAACCTTCAATATCCGCCCTCACGTGTGATCTCGTCTCGCACATGGAGAGGATACAAACTAAACTCCATCATAGTGGAGACAAATAACAAAGTGCAAATATGCACACCAAAGCAGGGATGGAGAGTCGAACCCAAGAACTCCTACAAACAAGGCTCTAATACCATGTTTAGTCACCAGTTTGTCCAAAGCTTAAGCTCTTAGAGAATGGGCCCAACAGTGCACATCAAGCTTCAACAAAAAGCATTCTTAAATTTGTTATAAAATGATCTTGTTGCATTTTTTTTTGGTGTAACTCAATTATGTTTTAGTCGTTTTGGACCAAACCAATGTGATATGGAACTAGACTTTCTAAGCTTTAGAAAATCAATAGATCACTCAAATCAGAATCGAGAAGAGAGATATGAAGCTTCAAAGTTGCACAAATTTTCAACAAAAAAAAAGTGGGCCAACAAGCATTTGTGCGGCCACGACACCCAAGGGAACTTTGGAGTGGCAGCCCTCACGACAGTTAGAGCCAAGGTATGCCCATAATATTCCATCATCGTATTTTTGGCATATCTTTAGTTCCCAAACTTCAGCTTAGGTTCCATTTTATGGAATGAGTTCAAAATTGAGTGTAAAGTTGATGGGTCAGACTGGACCAACTCCCAGACCACAGTGTGCCATGCCATCTCGGGATAGGACCAAAACCTGCGTACCCATCACAAGTCGGGGCCAGACCGTTTGACGCCCGCACTCTCTAAACATTGATTTCCAACGATGTTGATTAAGGATTCAAATACAATAGATGAACCAAAATTTATGTTATACAATGCCATCCTAAAAGTTGGGAACTTTGGACATTTTTGGCAGTATAGAATCTCCTTCTCTCGCCTTAAATATGAAATTATACATATATAAATTTAAATTTAAAAATTACATGACCATAGATGTCAAATCGGGATTCGTATCGTGAATTGAAATGATGCTTGTGAATCGAATCGGGATTTGCGAATCGTGAATCTTAAGATTCAATAACAAATTAAAAAAACCCTATAAACATATCATTTTCTTTTCTAGGCTTGTATAAACATATCCTAAGAGCAACTCCAATGCATGAGCCAAATGGAGAGCCATCTCTTCCAACCACCAAATTGGCTTGTGAATGTCAAAATCTGATGCTCCAACCGACAAGCCAAATGGAGAGTGTTGTTTTGTGGAAGCTTAGGGTTCACATAAGTGAGACCCTCTCTTTTTATTCATATAGAAGAAAACAATAATTACACAGAGATCCCCCGACTAAACATAAATAATAAAAATAAAATACAATAGAACCAAAAATAACATAACACTCAACACTCCCCCTCAAGCTGGTGTGAAGATATCTCTCATGCCCAACTTGCTAAGAATGAATTGAAACGGACGACTCGCAAGGCCTTTTGTAAGGATATCAGCTAGTTGCTCCCCTGACTTCACAAAAGGTTTACATATACTCCCATTAGTTAGCTTCTCCTTGATGAAATGCCTATCGACCTCCACATGCTTTGTCCGATCATGCTAAACCAGATTGTGTGCAATGCTAATGGCCGACTTATTATCACAATACAACTTCATTGAGTCCTTCTGTCCGAAACCAAGATCTGATAACACAATTTGAATCCATAACAACTCACATACCCCTAGGGCCATGGCCCTAAATTCTGCCTCAGCGCTAGACCTGGCTACTACTGACTGCTTCTTGCTCATCTAAGTCACCAGATTGCCTCCAACAAATGAACAATAACCTGTGGTTGATCTCCTATCAGTAATAGATCCGGCCCAATCTGCATCAGTATAGGCCTTTACTAACATACGACCATGCTTAGCAAAGCATAAGCCTTTCCCTGGTGCTGACTTCAGATACCTCAAGACCCTAAACACAGCATCTAGATGGGGTTGTTTAGGATCATGCATGAACTTACTCACTACGCTAACTGCAAAAGCAATGTCGGGTCTCGTATGAGCCAAATATATTAATTTACCTAGCAATCTCTGGTACCTCCCCTTACCAACAGGTTCTCCACCGGAATCATCCCCAAGTTTTACGTTAGGATCCATTGGAGTATCCACGGCCTTACTCCCTAGCATGCCCGTCTCCTTGAGTAGGTCCAAAACATACTTCCGTTGAGATATGAAAATTCCATCCTTGGATCAAGCTACCTCGATTCCCAAGAAGTACTTCAAACTTCCCAAATCTTTGATCTTAAATTCCGTAGCCAGATATGATTTAAATAGCTTCTTCTCCTCAAAATCATCACCTGTAAGGACAATATCATCAACATAGACAATCAGTGCTGTTACCTTGCCCTGTGATGAGTGCTTAACAAAGAGGCTATGATCACCTTGGCTCTGTCTAAAACCATATCTGATCATAGCTTGCGAGAACCTATCAAACCAAGCCCTGCGAGACTGTTTAAGGCCGTATAAAGACTTCCTGAGGCGACACACTCTACCTCTAGTCTTATCATCCTCGAACCCAGGGGGAATGTCCATATAGACCTCTTCTTCTAAATCCCCATGCAGGAATGCATTCTTCACATCAAACTGATGTAAGGGCCATTCCAAATTTGCTGCTAAAGACAACAAGATTCTAATGGAATTCATCTTTGCAACCGGAGCAAATGTCTCCTGGTAGCCCACCCCATAGGTCTGAGTAAAGCCCTTGGCTACCAACCTGGCTTTGTATCTCTCTATAGTCCCATCTGCTTTGTGTTTCACAGTGAACACCCACTTGCACCCAATTGTCCTTTTCCCATAGGGTAACTCAGTTAACTCCCAAGGGCCATTTTTGCGAAGCGCTTTCATCTCTTCAACCATGGCTGATTTCCACTTAGGATAAGTAAGAGTTTCCTATACATGATTAGGGATAGAAACAGAGTCGAGTTTGAACACAAAAGCTTTATAAGACGGAGACAATCGAGAGTACGAAACAAACTTAGAGAGAGGATGTTTGGTACATTCTCTAGTGCCCTTGCGAAGAGCACTAGGAATATCCAACTCATTTTCAAAGGAAGAAACAAAAATAGGAGTAGAGGGATTAGAAATACCTGGACCTTCATCACTCGAAGAAGTCAATTGTAGTGGTATTGGAGAAACGATCCTCTCATCTGTTGCCCCAAAAATCCTTCTATCTTTATTTTTTGAATAGGTTAACAACTCCTTCCTTTTATCCTCTGCTCTTTCCTCTCCTCTCCTTTTATCACTCTCAACTTCTATTTTTTCACTTTCTTTTTCTTCTACTCTTTCTTCATTCCTATTTTCCTCTCCTTTTTTTTCTTCCTCCTCTCCTGTAACAAATGGCACCGTTTCTACAAACTTCTCTTCTCCTAAGTGTTTCTCCCCCTGAAAAGAGGGCTGGGTAGACTGGAAGTAAGACAATTTTTCATCAAATGTAACATCCATAGATACGAACCACTTACGAGAAGGGGGATGATAACACTTGTACCCTTTTAGTGTTGGAGAATAGCCTACAAAGACACATTTAAGAGCACGAGGGTCCAATTTCCGTCTGGAAGGAGAGTGATTGTTAACGAAGCAGACACAACCAAACACTTCACGAGGAATAAGAAAGAGCTTAGTTGCAGGAATCGCTAGTTTCATCAACGATCTTCAAGGAGAATCGCGATTCTGCGATTCTTAGACAGGGTCGTTACAGATTCGCGAGTCTCTCGCAACAGATTCTCGATCTTCAAGAGTCTTTTCAAAAAAAAAAAGATGAAGATCTAGAAGACTAGAACAGCTAAAGGAAGAAGATGAAGAAGTCGAAAAAAAAACTAACATGGAAAGCACTACGTCAACGTCGGAGTTGGCTTCTTCTTCGTCTCCGTCGGCGTCATCTTCTTCGTCTTCTCTGGGCACTCGACAATTGCTTCTTCTCTGTCGGCGTCATCTTCTTCTTCTTCTCTGGGCCCTCGGCAGTTGCTTCTTCTTCTTCTTCTTCTTCTTCTTCTTCTTCTTCTCTCTCTCTCTCTCTCTTTTGGTGGCAGCGGGGAAAATAAACCTGAAACCCTCTTTTGGGTCTCATGAATCTGAAAGTAAAGTAACCTAAGTGGTGGTTGATGTTAATTGAATGGTTGACTTGGTTTTGGAAAATGAGTATTTTATTTTTCCCACAATATTTTTTTTTTTTGTAGTAGAGAGTAGGAATTTTTCCCAAACAAATTTCTCTTTTGGTGGCTACACTTATATTTTTAAGTTTGTTAAAAAAAAAATTTAATTACTTTTTGAGTTAGAGAGTAGAAATTTCTAGGAATTTGTTTTTTTTTTCAAACCACTTTGTCCAAATTTACAACTAAAGTAGAAAATATTATATGCTACTCAAAAGAGAAGAAGAAAGGATATTTTTTATTTACATCCTATGGAATTATATAGTTACAATGGATGAGAACCAAAAAGGAAAGAAATAAAGTGGAATAAAAACAAATCATAACTGGTCAACATGACCTCTAAAATTACGGACAGAAAATACGTTAAATATAACTCCTAATTTAACTTTTAATTTCAACACTCCCCCTCAAGCTGGGAGCGAAGACATCAACGAGTCCCAGCTTGACAAGAGAAGACTGCAAAAGCGTAGGGCCAACGGACTTAGTAAACATATCA
Organism: Hydrangea macrophylla; assembly: GCA_033977485.1. NCBI lineage: Eukaryota > Viridiplantae > Streptophyta > Magnoliopsida > Cornales > Hydrangeaceae > Hydrangea > Hydrangea macrophylla. The sequence goes on along the minus strand of CM066984.1, from coordinate 25,941,637 downwards.
GCTGTTTGATCAGCAGAAGGAACAAAACTTGGAGAAATAACTCCGGTCCGAACTTTTTCCCGAATGAAGTGAACATCAACCTCAATATGCTTAGTCCTTTCATGAAGAACTGAATCAGAGGACAACATAATGGCTGACTTGTTGTCACAAAACAGTGTAGATGCGCCTGTAACAGGGAAACCCAACTCCTGTAGAAGAGATCGAAGCCAGAGAAGCTCACAAGTGCCCTGGGCCATGGCACGATATTCCGCTTCAGCTGAAGACCGAGAAACAACTGCTTGTTTCTTACTCTTCCAAGATATAAGATGACTTCCGCGAAAAGAACAGAAACCAGACGTAGAACGCCTATCACTTTTAGAACCTGCATAGTCGGCATCTGTAAAACAGGAGAGACCAGTCTGAACTCCTGCTGTAAAGAAAAGCCCAAGACCAGGACAAGTCTTGAGGTACCGAAGAATATGATATACAGCATCCAAATGAGAGGAACGCGGTGAATGCATGAACTAGCTCACAACACTAACAGCAAATGTGAGGTCTGGTCTTGTGTTCGTTAGATAAATAAGACGACCCACCAGACGTTGATATACTGAAGGGTCTGGTAGGAGTTCTCCCATCTCTGGAGTTAACTTAAGGTTCGGATCCATAGGGGAAGAGGCAGGCCGACACCCAAGCATGCCTGTATCCTGAAGAAGATCAAGTGAATATTTTCTCTGAGACAAAGAAATACCTTTGCGTGACCGAGCAACCTCAATACCTAGAAAATACCGAAGTGGACCCAAATCCTTAATATCAAACGACACTCCAAGAGACCGCTTTACTTGAGTAATACCCGGCACATCATCCCCGGTAATAATAATATCATCAACATAAACAGAAATAATGATACACTTTCCCTGAGACTGACGGCGAATGAAACAAGTGTGATCAGAGTGGCAACGGACAAATCCCATGCGAAGAACCACCTCACTAAAACGGCTAAACCATGCACGAGGAGACTGTTTCAGGCCGTAAAGAGATTTGCGAAGGAGACAAACTTTCCCCGAATACTCCCCCTGAGCCCGAAAACCAGGTGGGGGATCCATGTAAATAGTTTCAGACAAATCACCATTAAGGAAAGCATTTTTAACATCTAGTTGATGGAGCGGCCAGGAGTAAGAGGCAGCCAACGAAACAAGCAGACGAACCGTCGTTAACTTAGCTACAGGAGCAAAGGTAGCACCAAAATCCTTACCAGGCACCTGAGTAAAGCCCTTAGCAACCAAACGAGCCTTATAACGATCAATAGTCCCGTCAGCTAAATATTTCAAACTAAAGACCCATTTACAGCCAACAGTGCGCTCCCCCATGGGAAGGGCAACAAGCTCCCACGTCCGATTGCCCTGAAGAGCATCCATTTCCACCTTCATAGCAGCCACCCACTTAGGATTCTGGAGAGCCTCGTGAACAGAACGAGGAACAGAGACTGAATCAACCTGACTAATAAATGAGTGAAAAGAGGCTGACAAGCCCTGGTAAGAGATATACTTGGAAATGGGATGGTTAGTACTAGCAGAAAGAAGATAACGTGCAGGGGGATGACGAATACGAGTAGGATAACGAGGAGAGACAGGAGCTAAAGGAGGAGGAGAGATACCTGAATCCGGAGAAGACTGAGGCAGGGTAGCAGAGGAGCGCTGACGGCGAGTGTACACCTGCATTGGATCACCAGAGATAACCGGAGGCAATGAAGTATCTGTAGAGTCAAGAATAGGAACCGGACGAGGTAGAATAGAGTCATCGGGCATGACAGGCTCCACAGGAGTGGGCCCTGACGAGGAAGAACCTGGGAAAAAAGGAACAGTTTCCAAAAAAGTAACATCCAAAGAGATATAGAAATGACGAGTGACAGGGTCATAACACCTATACCCTTTAGACATAGAAGAATAGCCCAAGAATACACAACGAATGGCTTTATTATCAAGCTTGGTCCGGGTAGGACTCCTATCTTGGACAAAACATGTACACCCAAAAACACGGGGTATAATGGGAAAAAGACTGCAATCAGGCTTAAGAACCTGAAGAGGGGCCTTCCCTTGGAGGACACGGCTAGGAGTACGATTAATAAGATAAGTAGCAGTAAGAACAGCCATATGCCAAAAATATTTGGGAACATTCATCCCACACAAAAGACATCTAACAACAGCCATGAGGTGGCGGTTCTTGCGTTCGGCCACCCCATTCTGTTCTGGAGTGTATGGACATGTAAGTTGTTGGAGTATCCCATCTTTATTAAGGGCAGCCCGAAACTCATCAGTAAGATACTCCCCACCATTATCAGACCGAATATTACGAACAACAGTATTATATTGAGTTTTAATCATTTGAAGAAAATTCCTAAAGTGACTAAAAACTTCAGATTTTTTCTTCATTAGAAACACCCAAGTACAACGAGTGTAATCATCAATAAAAGTAACATAATAACGGTGCTGTGACAATGCAGTGACAGGGGAAGGACCCCAGACATCAGAATGAATAACATCAAAGGCACTAGGTGCGCGGTGCATACGTGGAATATACGAAGTGCGAGTATGCTTAGACAATTCACAAACCACACAATTAAACTGAAAATCTTTGCAAGCTTTATTTAATGGAGGAAATAGCCAACACAAGTACTTAAAATTGACATGACCAAGACGGGCATGCCACAAATCCAAAGTCTTAAGAGAAAAAACATATTTATTAGAATCCGGCAAAACAGAGTTATTCGGAATAGAAGAGACAGTAGCTTGCAAGTTGGAGGTCATCTCAGATGCTGGTGGATCCCCAAAGAAGTATAGACCACCCCGCTCATACCCCCTGCCAAAAATCTTCTTCGAAGTCAGGTCCTGCAAGTAACAACCATGAGGTAAGAAGACAACAACACAATTGTGATCTTTAGCAAGCCGGTTAACAGACAGAAGATTATATGCAAAGTTGGGAACGTAATAAACAGATGAGAGAGTAATATCGGGAGTCAAGAGAATATCACCCTGACTATGAACAGGGATGGTACTTCCATCAGCAATACAGACAGACTGATCACTAGGAGTGCACGAAGAACTAAAAACGGAACACTCACCCGTCATATGATTGGAGGCACCAGAATCCAGAATCCATGTAGGATGGGCCGACTTACCAAGAAGAGCAGTAGATGTACCAGTGGCAACAGCAGCCGTAGGGCCTGAAACGGTAGAGCCCGAAGCAGAGGAAGAAGCACCTAAACCCAAATGGGACTGAAGCTGGGCAATCTGGGATTGAAGTTGACTAAAATCAGGAGAAGGTGAAGCAACCTCAACAACGGCACCTATGCGAGGAGCACTTTTCCCGCGACCAGCGGGGGGCTTGTTCCTAGCAAATTGTTGGCGTAGTTCTGGATGCAGGTCAAAACATCGATCCATAGTATGGCCCGGCTTCCTGCAATGCTGACAGAAAAATTTTGAACCTGTCGGACGAGAGCCTGGGGGGGCAGCAAAAGCCATCTGATCCGGAATAGACGGAGAAGAACTCGGCACAGAAGCGACGGAAAGAAGACGACGACGACGCTCATCTCCATCCACCGTAGCAAAATCCTCAAATAAAGAGGGCAGAGGAATCGTATTAAGAATCTGGGTACGAAGGGCCTCAAACTCGGGTTTCAAACCCATTAAAAACTGGTAGGTATGACGGCGATCCAAACGCTTAGACTCAATAGCACCATCGTTCGGAAAATCACTTAGAGGTTCATACTGAGAGAGCTCCTCCCAGCGAGTCTGTAGATACCCAAAGTAATCACCAACAGACAGACCCAAAGCGGACTGAGAGGCATGGGAGATATCCTGATAGAGTTCAAAAATACGAGAATCGCTATGAGCATGCGCATACATTTTATTAAGCGCAGTCCAAAGATCACACACATTCCGATGATACATGAACATGTTGTAGACCCGTTCATCCATGGAATTAAACATCCAGCCTAGAATAATACAGTTATCAGTATACCATTCCTCATACTTCTCATCAGATTCCCCCGGGGACGTCACCTTACCAAGTAACCATCCAATCTTACGTTTTCCGCCAAGAAACAAACGAAGTGAATTAGCCCAGGCATGAAAGTTCTTACCATTTAACAGAACACTAGTAACCCGCTGAGCCGGTGGTGTTATGGCAATATCTTTACCAGAAGTAGCCATGAAAGCTCACACAAACAAATACTGAAGAGAATCAACGCCGGAAGTAACAATCGACAAACTTCCCCAACCGGATACTCGGTAAAAAAAAGGGGCAGCCGGACACTCGGCTTCACCCAACAAGAGACGGAGGGCACAAAGGAGGCTCTAGTGCATACCAACAGGGCAGCCGGACACTCGGCTTCACCCAAAACAGAGACAAAGAGCACACAGGGGCTCTAATACATAGCTAGGGTGCCCAAAGAGGGCAAAAAAAGCAGCCGGAGGGGCTGCGAAGAACAGGCCGAGGGGCCTGTGGGCTGCGGCTGGCCCTGGTGGGGCTGCGGCTGGCCCTGGTGGGCTGCGGCTGGCTGGTGCTGGCCCTGGTGGGCTGCGGCTGGTGGTGGGAGGGAGAGAGGAGGTCTCGGCTGGTGGTGGAAGGCAAGGAGGGGCTGGGTTGTGCGGCTGAGAGAATGGAGGTGGTGAGTTAGGGTTTGATTTTGGCTTTGATACCAAAAAGAGAAGAAGAAAGGATATTTTTTATTTACATCCTATGGAATTATATAGTTACAATGGATGAGAACCAAAAAGGAAAGAAATAAAGTGGAATAAAAACAAATCATAACTGGTCAACATGACCTCTAAAATTACGGACAGAAAATACGTTAAATATAACTCCTAATTTAACTTTTAATTTCAACATACTCTACTTCCTCCCACCTAACCCCTATTTCTTTTCACTATTTCAAGAACATTGAGATATGTGGTTCACATTTTCCGAAAAAAAAAAAAAAAGAGATGTGGTTCACATAGTTGAACTGTTGAAGGTTTGTTTTTAATGCAACAAGATAATGGAAGACGCCTTGATAACAATGTGTATCTATGCAAATGACATATACGGAGTACTACATATATATACATTACGTATTTTATGTCTATCACATTTTAATTGTAGCATTTTAAAATAGTCCAACCGTTATTAATGTGAAATCATTTTATTATATTATTAGCAATTTGAGAAACACTTTAGGAATAGAAATTTGGAAAACATAACATTACTCCAAAACAATAGTCACATGTCACGTTTGAAAAGTCAAAAATACATATTTACAATCTTTCTTTTACCCTTCTTCATATTCAAATTGAATAATGCTATGCTTCCTTAAAAAAAAATTCCAAAAGTATTTCCCAACAAATGTGCGAGTGAGCCCAGTTGATTTTGATTGGTTAATGTTGAAATGGTCCTACCATCATTGAAGAGGGTCCCATTGCCACATGTGTTGGGAAACACTTTTTGTGAAAATAATTTAGGAAGCATAGCATTACTCATTTAAATTACATCTAATCTAAAAAAAACATGCAATAATTATGTGGGGCAATTTTGAAAAATTAAAATTAAAACATGCAGTATTTCCTATAAAAAAAAATCAAGCAATATTATAATTATATACATGCAATTAAAATTGAAAACATAACATCTCCATTTTTTGGTGAATTAGTGCAATGCAACATTATAGATAATTAATTTAGACACATCTACTAACGTACACATGAACCTAAGTAGTTTGATCAGTTGATTCGACGGTTGAATCTGTGAACCCTAAACTGAATGTCTTACTGAATTAGTGCAATGCAATATTATAGATAATTAATTTAGACACCTCTACTAACATACACATGAGCCTAAGTAATTTAACCAGTTGATTCGACGGTTGAATCTCTGAACCCTAAACTGAATGTCTTACTGAATTAGTGCAATGCAACATCATAGATAATTAATTTAGACACATCTACTAACATACACATGAACCTAAGTAGTTTAATCAGTTGATTCGACAGTTGAATCTCTGAACCCTAAACTGAATGTCTTACTGAATTAGTGCAATGCAACATCATAGTCTTCATAGATAATTAATTTAGACACATCTACTAGCATACACATGAACCTAAGTAGTTTAATCAGTTGATTCGACGGTTGAATCTCTGAACCCTAAACTGAATATCTTACTGAATTAGTGCAATGCAACATCATAGATAATTAATTTAGACACCTCTACTAACATACACATGAACCTAAGTAGTTTAATACTTTAATCAGTTGATTTGACGGTTGAATCTGTGAACCCTAAACTGAATGTCTTACTGAGGTAGTGCAATACAACATTATATGATACGCCCAAAATTATGGGCAGTTTCCTACTCAAGCTAGAAGATTAATGGAAAGTGCATCTATTTCCTAATCCAATTGGGAAACCCCCACAATTAATGTCAATCAATCCTAATACAATTAGGAAACTTACTTGATTGGTGTCAATCACATCCTAAATGGAATTATATTTCCTTATCCATGTAAGAGTAGGTCTCTTACATCTATAAAAGAGACCTCTCACCCCCCATTGAAGAGGCCGATAATTATGTAGTCTACACAGCACCTCTACCGAATTCACCATTATATGCATACACCCGGCCGGTATTACTAGTAGGGCCGCCCCTCTTTGTTGGTTCACCAGGCCCGCCGGTGATCTGCTAGTGAACGTGCTAAGACACACCCGTGGACGTAGGTACCTTCGTTAACAGGGTCGAGCCACATACAAAAAATAGTCTCTCTCTCTCTCTCCTAAATTGCTTTACTTTACTGTTACCAATTTTTGGCATCATCAGCTTGGCGCCGTCTGTGGGAACGACAATTCTTCTCATCAACAAATTCTTGACTGATCAATATGCCACCAAAGAAGGCTGCGCAGCAGTCCGACCGGGATGTTCCTTCGGCCCCGGCGTCGACTGCAGCAGTCCCGACATATGAGCAAATCACCGCAACCCTCACACAACTCTTGGAGGGCCAGCGTCAAATCCAGCAACAGATCGAAGCACTGCTAGCCCAGCAAAGCAATCCTCCAGTGGCCGGGAAACGACCCGGGAACATTGCGTACGGTCGAGAACCGATCTTGACCAGACAACAGACCCGAGCCAACCCGTCCCATGTTGAGGATGCCAGAGACATCAACAGTGGGCGTGCTGCCCGAGAGGAAAGGCAGGAGCGTATGGCCCGGGAATCAGTCCAGGGTCACTCGGTCAAGAGCCAAGTCGTCCCTAGGCGAACGGTTACCCGGAGTCATAGCCGAGCCCGATCCCAGAGGACAACATCCTGCCATGAAGAAGCCTCTTCCACCAACCCGACCAGCTCCTCAGATACCGGTCGGGAAGGAGTGGAAGCCCGAATCAAGGACTTGAAGAAACAGATCGACGGAGTGGCCAAAAAGCTTGGTAAAAACTGTGTTCCGAATCAAGCCAATACCGAGACAGAGTCACCATTCTCCAGCCAGATCACGAGGTTCTCTATCCCGCGCAAATTCAAGCAGCCTCGGCTAGATTCATACAACGGCTCGGGAAGCCCGATCGACCACGTCCGAACCTATAAGGCTCAGATGGCCCTAGCCACCAACTCCGATGAGCTACACTGCCTAGCCTTCCCCAGCACTTTGAAAGGCCCGGCCATGCAGTGGTTCTACTCCTTGGAGCCCCGATCGGTCTGCAGTTTCAAACAACTCAGCAAGCAGTTCATCAACCAGTTCGCCGGTATGCATGAGCGGCCAAAGCCAGACATGCAACTACTAACAGTCAGACAACGGAATAATGAGTCCCTCAAGGAGTTCACCGACCGGTTCAACCAACAGAAGCTTCAAATCCGCAATTTGAGCGAGACAATCGCCATCATAGCCTTCTGCTCGGGAGTTCAACACACCAAGTGCGCCGCATCGTTCCACAAAAACCGACCGGAAACTTTGGTCGAGCTCTCTGAGAGGGTTGGAAAATACATTGACACTGAAGAGTTTCTGAAGACCAAAGACACCGGGCAAGAAAGCAACGAGTTTTCCAGAAATAAGCGGAAGCGAGATCAGCCCGGGAATTCTGACAGTTCCTTCGGCTCACAGCAGGCAGGGTCCGACAGTCCCGACCCGACCTCCAGTTCGCAGCGGTCTGAGCCCGGCAGCCCCGACCCGACCTCCAGTTCGCAGCGGTCTGAGTCCGACAGCTCCGGCCTGATCTCCAGTTCACATCGGTCAGGATCAAACAGTTCCGACTTTGCCTCCAGCATAGAGAAGTCAGAAACACAACGACCCTGATCCGACCTCCTGTCTCCATCGGTCTAGAAGAGCCCGACTACATTAGTACTTGCTTGATCACCACATGAGGCTCCACCGATTGTCAGAGAACTCATACAAAGACCTCGGGCCTAACCCCGAGGCATACAAAGACCTCGGGCCTAACCTCGAGGCACGAAGAAGACCTCGAGCTCCGAACTCAGGCACTAAAAAGACCTCGGGCTCCGAACCCAGGCACTCAAAAGACCTCGGGCTCCGAACCCAGGCACTAAAGACCTTGGGGTCACGCCCAAGGCACCGGCTTCGCTTAGGTCCAACCGACGATGGGGGCAAACCCCCTAGGTGGCCGACGATGGCAAGCTTCAAAAGACCCTGCAACCACCATGTTCCAGGTCGGTTACCTACAGATCATAGCCTCTGTAAGACCCTCGTCTTAGCGAAAGCTTGGGGGCAAGATGGCGCAGTGAACTAAACAGGTAATCACACCGGGTATTTACAGGCCTCGCGGATAACCAAGTCAAAATCTTGGACAACCCGAGCACCTACAGTACTCAGAGAGATTAACTCCACTTAGGTCCAGACCGACGATAGAGGTGACTAAAATCTCTTAGGTTGGCCGACGATAGAGGAGTAAAAGGACCCTAAAGCAACGTGATTTAGGTCGGCTCCACCAACATGGTCAAGCTCTTCTCCCAACAGTCTTGACGAAGGCTGGCCGGGCAGAAGCCAACCATCCTGGGGAGTTAACAGTAAAAAGGACCCTAGAGCAATACGCTTTAGGTCGGCTTGTCCAACATGGTAAAATCCTTCTACCCACAGCCTTGACGAAGGTTTACGGGCAGAAGATAACCATCCTGGGAGCTAACTCAAGCAAAATAGACTCCGAAGTAGGCCGAGTCTCAACTCTCGGTCACTTCCCGAGCACTCAAAGACTCCGAATTAGGCTGGGTCTCAACTCCCGGTCAATTCCCGAGCACCTAAAAGTCCCGAGCTAGGCTGGGTCTCAACTCTCAATCAGATCCTGAGGACTCACCAGGCTCAGAAGCCCCAAGGCAGCTTCCCGAAGCACTCAAACAGCGGCAAGTAACATCAAACTGATTTCCAAACTTGCCCCGATATAGCATCTGGCCAATCTTGGAAATGGGGGGCAGCTGATACGCCCAAAATTATGGGCAGTTTCCTACTCAAGCTAGAAGATTAATGGAAAGTGCATCTATTTCCTAATCCAATTGGGAAACCCCCACAATTAATGTCAATCAATCCTAATACAATTAGGAAACTTACTTGATTGGTATCAATCACATCCTAAATGGAATTATATTTCCTTATCCATGTAAGAGTAGGTCTCTTACATCTATAAAAGAGACCTCTCACCCCCCATTAAAGGGGCCGATAATTCTGTAGTCTACACAGCACCTCTACCAAATTCACCATTATATGCATACACCTGGCCAGTATTACTAGTAGGGCCGCCCCTCTTTGTTGGTTCACCAGGCCCGCCGGTGATCTGCTAGTGAACGTGCTAAGACACACCCGTGGACGTAGGTACCTTCGTTAACAGGGCCGAACCACATACAAAAAATAGTCTCTCTCTCTCTCTCCTAAATTGCTTTACTTTACTGTTACCAATTTTTGGCATCATCATTATAGATAATTAATTTAGACACCTCTACTAACATACACTTGAACCTAAGTAGTTTAATCAGTTGATTTGACAGCTGAATCTCTGAACCTTAAACTGAATGTCTTACTGAATTAGTGCAATGCAACATCATAGAGAATTAATTTAGACACATCTACTAGCATACACATGAACATAAGTAGTTTAATCAGTTGATTCGACAGTTGAATCTCTGAACCCTAAACTGAATGTCTTACTGAATTAGTGCAATGCAACATCATAGATAATTAATTTAGACACATCTACTAACATACACATGAACCCAAGTAGTTTAATCAGTTGATTCGACGGTTGAATTTGTGAACCCTAAATTGAATGTCTTACTGAATTAGTGCAATGCAACATTATAGATAATTAATTTAGACACATTACTAACATACACATTAACCTAAGTAGTTTAATCAGTTGATTCAACAGTTGAATCTGTGTACCCTAAACTGAATGTCTAGTCAATAATACCATTATTTTTTGGGTATTAAATATCTATAAACCATTTTGAATAAAAAAATATTAAAAAAATTCGTGGGAGATATTTACTACAATACATTCTACATTATAGATACATGGTCTGGTGAACATTACAGATATTTACATGGTCTGGTCAACATTATAGATATTTACTACATTACATACTACTCCACAGTCCACATACTACATAACTTACATGTCATCTAATCTCATTTACTCACCCATCTCATCATCTCTCTAGCAATTAATATGTTTTGAAAGTTGTGGAAGAAGCCACCTGCCACCCATATCACAATCGCCAAAATTGCCACAAAGAAAACCAAAAGACTACAATTCAATTCTTCAGCATCTCACCTCCACCTATATTATGCTACGAAATGCCTTCTTTTTTTTCTCAATTCCAAAATTTTCATCCATGGCAAGTTCAAACTCTACAATTATGGAAGAAGATGAAGTTGAAGCCCCTATAGCCACTCCACTCTGGAAGTATGTTACAAAAGTTGAAACTCCAGCTTCAAATGAAGAGCAGCAAAGTAACTCTAAAGGAGATGGCTCTGGAAAATTTATATGCAATTTTGGATGCAAGTTAGAGCCTTATACAGGATCTTATTCACGAGTACGAGCACATCTTATTGGAATGTTACCAGGACAGAAGTATCAGGGCATTGCTTTATGCACAAAGTTGAGCAAAACTAAAAGGGAGCTACTGAGGCAAAAGAGGAAATGGATGCACAACGACTGTACGGAGGAAATTCTAAGGCCCGAAAGCTTCCTTTGCCTTCTTCGACGTTACAAGGTCAATCATCATCATCAGTGAAGAACAAAATTGATCGCATGTTTCAGCTTAGCAATAGAGAAGATGTTGATCAAAAGGTTGCAAGGTGCCTTTATGGTTGTGGCATTCCCTTTAATGTTGTTAGATCACCCCTTTGGGCAGACATGGTTTATGCTATAAATAATGCACCCAAAGGTTACAAATCTCCTAACTATGAGAAAGTAAGGACTACATTGCTAGACAAGGAGCAAACTAAGGTCCAGCAAGCCCTCAGTCCTCTTATGGAAGACTGGAATTCACATGGAGTCTTTATTGTTTCCGATGGTTGGTCGAACCTAAAAAATGTGCCACTGATTAATGTTATAGCTGCATCATGTGGTAAAGCTATGTTCGTGACTGCCTATGATGTGGAAGCTATAGAGAAAACTGGAGAAAATATAGCCAATTTACTCTTCAAGGCGATCGACAATGTTGGCCCATCTAATGTGGTGCAGGTCATCACCGATAATGCTGCCAATTGCAAGGCCGCAGGAGCAATTATACAGAGAAAGCATCCGCATATTTTCTGGTCAGGTTGCTTAGCTCATACTCTTAATTTGTTGATGAAAGATATTGCTAAATCTGTCTCCTTTGTTGGTGAAACATTCAAGAAAGGCAAAACAATAGTGAAATATATAATAAAAAAAAAAACCACAGTTCTTGTCAATATCTGTTCAAAACGTTTTCAAAATTGGAACTTCTAAGAGTAAAGAAGACAAGGTTTGGGCACAATTTTATCGTGTTACGTCGTCTTTCAAAAGTAAGAGCGTCACTTGTGTCTATGGCTTTAAGTAAACAATGGGAAAGCTTGCGGAAAAGTCTGAATGTGGAACAACACAACATTGTCCACCAAATTATTATGGATGAGGAGTTTTGGAGAACAGCCAGTAAGGTTCTTAAAATCACAAAGCCTATATATAATATGCTTGGATTCTTTGATTCAGACAAGGCTATTATCGGAAAGGTGTATGAACAAATGGACACAATGTTGGGTTTGCTTAGAGAAATAATTGCCAATGATCAAGAAGTTTACGACATAATTCACAATCTTGTTGTAGAAAGATGGGATAAGATGAATATACCATTGCAATGTTTGGCATATGTTCTAGTTCCAAAATACTACACAAATGCTTGGCTAATGCAACCTGCTCCAGGTGGTGTAAAAAGGACAAAGCCTCACTTTGACAAAGAAGTGCAAAGGGGCTACTTGGAGACAGTAGATAAAATAATCCGTGACCCGGCTGAAGGTAGTTTAATAAGACAGCAAATTAGCGATTTCGTTAGTAATAAAGGTGCATTTGCACCTACCTCAAGCCGTTACTGATAGAGCGACCATGTGTGCCTTTGTCGTGGTGGAGATTGTATGAGCAACCAGTACTGAATTGGGTACATATCATCTTATGAAAAGATTTAAAAATAGAAAAAACATCACTCTGATCTTTCATCAAATACACCCAAGTTGTGCGTATGTAGTCATCAATAAAAGTTACAAACCATCTATAGCCATTCAAAGTAATAATATGAGATGGACCCCAAACATCAGTATGAATAAGTGCAAAGGGAACAGTACTTTTATTGATACTTGAATTAAAAGTTGCACGATGGTGTTTTCCGAGTTGACAAGCCTCACAAGAAATCTCGGAAACACAATTATTGGAAACAAAAGAGGGAAATAAATAACGAAGTAAATAGAAGGAAAGTTTTATGCCACAGCCACAACTCTTGAGGAATATTTTCCCTCTGTGAAGTATGAACAGTACTCGTCAATCTCTCATTTTCAACTCCATCAGGCAACAACAGATAGAGACCATTCTTCTCTCTACCATTGCCAATCACCTTCTTCGTGGAGAGGTCCTGAACGACACAGTAAGATGGAAAGAAAGTTACACAACAGTTTAAATCACGAGTTAAACGACTATTTGAAAGAAGATTAGTCGAAAAATTAGTAAAATGAAGAACTGAAATTAAAGCAAGTGTACTAGAAACATTAATGACACCTTTACCAGAAATAGAGGACAAGGTGTCATCAGCAGTTTTAACCTTATCTTTCCTTGAACATGGATTATAAGTGGAAAAAATACTAGGAAGACCGGTCGTATGATCGAAAGCTCCAGAGTTAATGATCCATGGTTGTGGAGAATTAGCATGCAAAGCACTTGAAAAATTAGCATAATTACCTTTCTGGGCAAAAGAAGTAAAGGCACTAGCGGAGGTGTCTAACTGTGTCATTATGCCCAACAATGTCTCAATATCAGTACTATTGATGCTACCTGGCACAGATGAGGAAGTAGGAGCTGATAAGTAGACTCTGATCATGTAGTCATGTGAGCTCGTGGTCCACTACTACCTCGTCCACCACGACCACCACCACCACGACCACGGCTACGTCCACCACCCCTTCCTTTTGACATAGGAGGACGTCCGTGGAGGCTCCAACAAGTCTCGCAGGTATGTCTAAGACTGTTGCAATGGTCACACCAAAATTTATCCTTTTCATCACTTACCTCATAGCCAGAATCCCTACATTGATTTGGAGGCCTTTCCCCTCAATGATTAGAAGAAACCAAAGCAGATCTGTCAGTAGTTGATTGTGGAAGCATAACGGAGCGACGACTTTCCTCATTCTGAACATAGGCAAACGTTTCCCGAAGAGATGGCAAAGGTTCCATACCAAGTATCCGGCTCCTCACTGGATCAAACTCTGGATTAAGGCCAGCAAAAAACTTGAAGATTCGCTCACTTTCAATATATGTTTTGAAGCTAGCCGCATCAAACAAATTGGATGATGAGTGATCAGATGGTCAATCCTCTTCCAAAGGGAACCTAAAGCAGTAAAATATTGCAGAGTAAAACGATCTCCCTGGACTTTGGCTTCAACAGTCCGTCTCAACTCAGAAATCTGGGCAACATTTCCCTTACGAGAATAAGTCTCAGCAAGAATATCCCAGATGTCTTGGGCAGTCTCCATCCCAAAAAAAACCATCCGCAATCTCTGGCTCCATAGAATGAGTCAACCAACTCATTACCAAAAAATTGTCAACCTCCCACTTTGCATAAGTAGGATCTTCAGGACTAGGCACCTTGACTGTTCCATTCACATAACCAAACTTTAACCTACTTTTAAGCCAAAACGTAGCCGACTGAGACCATGACAAATAATTTTCACCATTAAGTAACACTGTGGTGATCTTGGACCCAGGGTTCTCGGTAATGAGTCTCTCATTACCTGCAGGAGAACTTGTACCAACGACTTCTTTTTGTGTCACACCGTCTTTCGTCATGATGAAGAGGGACACTCAAACAACAAGAAACGATGAATGGAATCTAGGCAGCCTAGAGATTATAAGCACCAATCGGGTGCTATTGTCCAATCTATGGACAAGTCATCTGGTCCAAGTATGGACCTAAGAAAGAGGGATCGAAAGAGTTGTGTCCATCCCAACAGAATTGAAAAAAAATATCTGAGCTGAGAAGGCAGAGAAGAGAGATGGGGTGGTTGGAAGATGTGTGATCAGGCTAGAGAAGTTTCGAGGGTTCGAATGGCTCGTGGTGAGGCAGTCTGTAATACCCATAAATTTTCTGTAATAATATTATGGACCCTGTATTTTGTCCGTATCGAATTCTAGCAATTTTTTAAATTCAGAACCTATTTATATATATACGCGTGCGTATTTAATTTAAAATGTAATTAGACTGTAAGTTCAAACCCGGGCTGACTGAGCACGCAAACCCGTAAAATCTGTCCGAGAAATAGACTAGATTGCACGTGGTTTTAAGCGACGACTAACTCACACATTTATGGGAAATGTTAGTACATGAGAATATTACCATAATTGAACCTTGTACTACCCAACCTCCCTATGGACTATTGGATACAAGCATTTCCCAAACACCCCTCCTTCTACCCGCCGGACCATACACACACCCACCACCGTCGGCCACATTTTCCCTCCCCCTAGGCACCATCCCAATCAGTCTCCCTCAAATCTTCTCTACACATCCAGCAGATACACTGGGGTCTGTGTATACACATGTGTGTTAGTGTATATATTTATATGTGTGAGTGGTGTTTGTATAAGGGAGTTACCGAGAGTTAGGGGAGGACACCACACATACACCCACTCACTGCCTTCTCTCTTCACCTCACTAGCGCACACACACTCCCCTGCCTACCCTCACTCACACACCTGCTGGAGAAGAAGAAGGGAGGCAAGAGAGAGAGAGCGCGCTCACCAGGGAAGAAAGAGAGAGGCCGGACTACTAAGGTAAACCCCATCACCCCTGTATAATTTCATACACTCACGCACACTCCCAGACCCCATTGATGTGATCCAAACATAGCCTAAGCTTTGTAAATTCCGAAACCACCATTATAAGCACCTCACCGGAGCTTTATTTTTAAAACATGACCAAACCTTCTTTTCTTTACGCCAAGCAGACCCTAAAGACCCCTACATACTCCCCTTAGAGCAGCTTTAGAATTGGGAGAAGTTTAGTGGACCATGCAGTCCATTATTCCCGAAAAACCCGAAAGGAATAATCCCCTAGTAAGACCCCTAAACGAATGAGTCTCGAACCCAGCTTATACTATGTGGTAGAGGACCCCAAACCGGTCCTTTTCCTGTTGGAATCATCAATTTACATGAAGAAACGAAAATGTTATGAAATTTTGAAGTTTTCCGGCCAAATCGGGGCTCGCCAGCGGCAAGCAGCTTCGCCGGAGAAGGAGACCAGAAACCTAGGGCTTTAAAGGCTTGTACCCCGAGCTTGAACCGTGGTACAGACCCATTTTTATTCGGGTTATATCGTTTTAATCGTAGACGGGTCGGGTCGTTTTAAATAACCCGAAGGTTACTAATCCAAACGACGTCGTTTGGTATCGGATCCAACTAGATTTGGTTGGATCTGGTTCGGGTTAACGAGTCGGGTTGGAGTGTGCGATAATTTGGGTCTGGGTTGGGTATACGGGTTGATCCATTCATTAAGTAAATAGAGGATCCGATTAGGATTCGGGTTTGACCCGCGAGTTTTGGCCATAGACTCTGTTGAGTTTGTATTTGGGTAACCCAATGGATCAGGTTGGATCCGGGTTTGACCCGCGGATCTTTACTTTAATTATAATTAATTGTTTTATATTTTTAATTATTCTATTAATCTAAATTAAGGTTTTATTAATCTGTTTTATATTACTAAGTATTCTATTAATCCTAATTAATGTTTTAATAAACTGTTTTAGTAATAATTAATATATATTAACCAAGATTAGTGTATAAATATATTATTTATAATATATTTTGTATTAATAAATAAATATAAATAATTATAAATGATGTTAAATTGTTTTAAAAATCTAAAAATAGTTTCAATAATACTATAAATGATATTTTAATAAATTGTAATATTATTTGTAATAATATTCTTATATTATGAAATTTTGAATTATTATTATATGGTATACTTATTATTTATTGGTTTAAATAAATAATAAGCAAATGTTTTAAATTAAAATAATTAGGTAATAAATACCTAATGACCCCTTTTCAAGTATAGGAAAATTATATTAAATTTTCCTAAGGCCTAGTACCTCTATATTATAAATTATTATTTATAAAACCTTAACTTTAGTATTTCTAATAATTATTAATTATTATGAAAAGCCCGATTTGGTTGTATTTTAATTATTTAAAATACCAAACGAGCCCTGAAAATTATGAGAAAATTACTACTAGCCTAATTTAAGGTCTAGTATTTAATAAAAATATTTATAAGGGTAATATGTTTCTCCAAACTATATTTTATAATTATGGGACCCCACAGTCTATTATTAGACGATTTAAACTTCAGAAATTCATAATAAATAAACCGTAGCTCAGAAAAAGGCGCGGTCAGTTCCCAGAGTCTTAGAATAATGTCTAGAATGTCCCCTTAAAGTTTGGTGACCTTTCGACACGGTAAAAAATACAGCTTATTTTTAGGGCCCAAACTGGTATAGAAAACCCAACCTTTTATGCGACGGACTCCGATTTGAGTCTAGTCAATGGCGTTGGCCTCAGAATGATGTCTAAATCATCATGTTGAGGTTTAGGAACCCACCCGGCACAATTACCATTATGCCCCTGATTTTAGTAAGCTTATTAATCAATGTTCTATGTAATTTTATACTTTGTACGCTTGGTTCTACGCAACCGCTTCGAGGTGAGTCGTCCTAACTCACTTAGTATATTATAGAATTATTCTTTGATCATATATGTATGCCCAGTACGTCCTGTGAGGACGGTACTGATAAGTATTAGTTATGTGAATGTGGTATTGATTCTTATATAATGAATGCATGTTAGCTAACTATACTCCATGCTTAGTTAATATTCGCTGACATTCTTGTTTATAATGATTTCTGTTTCTATAGTCACATGAACATTCATATGAAAATGGTCGAGTCTTGATGTCAACATTGACGTCTGCATGGTTAGTCACGGGGACTAACCCAATCATATCAATATATACATTGAATGGACAGCGGTGGTCCGAGTGGTACAGTCAAGTAAATGGGAACAACAATGAAACTGCTATAGGGCCCTGCTAGGCGACGATAGCAATGTATCCATCAGAATACAATAGTTACCTTTCAAATGCTATAGGGCCCTGCTAGGCGACGATAGCGCTGTAACTATTCTATTCTCCCGGCAAGGTCACGAGGACCTAAGAGTCCAATAATTACACTCTTTTTAAAATCAAAACTGCTATAGGGCCCTGCTAGGCGACGATAGCAACGTAATCATTCTACTCTGAGCTAACGGCGTTACACTGGTAATGTAACAAGTCACATGAGTCGGTTGTGATGTCCATGGTCGAGTTAAAGTCGAAAATATCGATAATGCATTGTGTCGTCATTCTACCATGTCATATGCTTATTTAATGATTGATTCAAGATATTGTTATACTTGTACATCCTTAAATGTATTAGGAGTGATCGGTTAAGACGATTTCACTTAGCTTCAAAAGCTAACGGCTCCTTCCCTGCCCTGGACATTTTACGTCTAGGTTATAATGAGGAGAACTATCAAGATAACAATGAAGATGCATATCACTATCCTCAGGATGGGAACTATCAGGAAGGTGATCCTGAAGCAGACTATCAAGAAGAGTTCGATAACGAGGGTTACGGGTTTGCCAGTTAGAAGGAGGACCCTGGCCTACTTCCGCATTAAGACTTCTCTTATGTTTTAACTATCTTTTGGTTGATGTAATAATTTAAGTGGCGTAAATTGCCCAAACTTACATTTTGTGGTTTTCATTTGGAACTACTGTAATAGCTTAAGTAGCAAAACACTCTAAGTTCCCCCATGAATACCATTAGACGCTTTTGTAAATTCCTTACTCTGATATATATTTTGTTAGAATGTTGTTTGGACAGGTCAGTTTTATGTAACTCGTCATTCCCTACGGGTCCAGAAAGGAAATTTTAAATTTTCCCTATTTTTGGCTACTCCGGGGCGTGACACAGTCGCAGGTGAAGGGGCTTCGGCTAGGGTTGGTTCAGGCCAGGGTGGCTTCGGTTAGGGCTGAATGGCTTCGGCGAGGGTCAGGCTAGTGTTAGGGGGCTTCGGTTATGGTTGTTTCAGGTCATAGGATGTGCGGTTGAGACTGGTTTGGGCTAGGAGTGGTTCGGCTGTGGTTGGTTGGTGGTTTGTGGGTTGCGGCTGAGGCTAGGTGTGGCTGGGGTGGTTTCGGCTGGTGATATTTGGTGGTTTGGTGGTGGCGCAAGGTGGTGTAGGAAGAAGAAACCCTATGTTAGGGTGGCTCTGATACCATGTTTTGTGGAAGTTTAGGGTTCACATAAGTGAGACCCTCTCTTTTTATTCATATAGAAGAAAACAATAATTACACAGAGGTCCACTGACTAAACATAAATAATAAAAATAAAATACAATAGAACCAAAAATAACATAACACTCAACAGAGAGTTTGAAATTTAAGAGCCAAATTGGAGAGAGAGGTGGAAGCTCAGTATAAAGAGGCGGGAGGACTATTCATGACCGTTTGGTCTCCAACGGATGGATTCCAACGGTCATGAACTATCAAATTGAAAATTGAAAACCCATTTTTGCTATAAAATCATACATAAACATACCTCATCTCTCATCTCTTGCTCCTCCATCTCTCGTCTTTTGCTCCTCTGTATCGTTTGAGCATCCCCTTTTCTCTCTCATAAAATTGACGTGAAGAAGATAAAGAGGAAGGTGGGCTTTAGTTTTTTTTTTTCCTTTATTGAAGTTGGAATGGGTTGGGCTTTGGGGCTTTGGGCTTAATTGATGGATTAGTTTGGTAATCTGGGAATGGGCTTCATTAGTTAGGTTAATGTGGGTTTTAGGGCTTTAGATTTTATTAGTTTTGAAATTTAAATATTTTGTTTAATAATTTAGTTGAAATATAATGCCAACTAATTATTTGTAGTTATTGTTATTAAATTTCTATTTTGTTAATTTTTTTATTTTGTTTTACCAATTATAGGATTTTTTTTTGGTTTAATTTAAATTGTTGTTTTCTATCGATTTATTTTTATTAACCATTATTCACTTGTGTAGATGGATTCAATTTTCAATTTTCTTTATTTGAATGAATATAGGAAATGAAAAATAAAATAAAAAATGGCTAGTGGATTTTGCTAGTATGGTTTGGAGAAGATTAGCTTACTGGCCTAGGCATTGTACTATTTGATGAGCCAAAATTAACTTTTACCTAGCACTTTTGACTAGACCCATTGGAGTTGCTCTAAGTGGTTTAAAAGAGGGTTGGAAATCAATTTTTTGAAGAAAAAAATTGAAAAAAAAAATTGGCAAAATAAAGGTTTGTGCTTAGTAGTAAAATGAATAGTAAGAATCGCGAATCGAATCGTAATATTCACTTGCAAATCGTAAGATTCACCTTCGATTCTTGTACATATTCGATTCGTGTATCGATACCTATCGTTTTCACGATGAATCGTATCGAATCGTAAGATTCATATCGCGAATCGTACAATTTTGACAACATAGGACATGACCCATACAACTTTAGATGTGGATATTAGCAATTGCATTAAAAAAAATTAATCCAAAAAATGAATTAAATTGACTAAAAACTAATCGTTTTAACTTTCACACTCCATTTGTGCAAGCCCATATCATTTTTTCTAGTGCTTGGTTGTCCCTAAAATGTTTTCTGAAGATTTTAAAGAAAAAGAAAGTGGCTTAAATGCTGAAAATGATTTACACAAGGAAAAAAAAAATTTAATTCCCAAGTCATTTCCCGAAAGAATACTTAAAGTGAAATGCTCAACTAATCAACATGTATGTGCATAAATATATGTACACGTGCATATACACATATATTTGTGCATATATACACATACACGTATATTGACAAGTCTAGATACATGCACATATTACTATAAATACATATGCTATATAAATACGCACATATATTCTCTATATATTCTATTTACGAATAGGACAAGTTAACATAGAAAAACTATATTTTTGCTAATCAGAGTGTTTGTAAGCGCAATGTGAATCGGTTTGCCAAAATTATGAATCGTAAGAAATTGTGGATCGTAAGATTAACTTTTTGAAAAATATGTACACATGTACATAGCTTAAAATGAAGAAAAAATAATAATGGTAGTTTAACCCAAGTTTCATGCACTATCAATGCTCAAAATGCTAAAAGTTTTCCACTTGGAGACCGTTTGGGTTAGCTTCTAAATAATAACTTTTTAGAACAACAGATTTTTTTAAAAAGCAACAAATTGGAGCTTTTTAATAAAGTTGATTTTAGCTTTAAAAAGGAATCAATTTTTTTTAAAAAACTGTGAAAAAGCTAATCCAAACGTAACAACTTTTTAAACAATCAGTTATAAGTGATTGTTCGCCCCGAAAACCTATCCCAAACGAGCTCCTAAAAGTTCAAATCATGAATTGTATTTAATCATGAATCATATCGAGACCGTTGGGTTAGCTTCGAAATAATCACTTTTTAGAACAAGAGATTTTTTAAAAAGCTACACATTGGAGCTTTTTCAATAAAGCTATATTTGCTTTAAAAAGGAATCATATTTTTTTAAAAACTCTGAAAAACTAATCCAGACAGTCACAACCTTTTATAAGTGATGGTTAGCCACGGAAAACCTATCCCAAACGGGGCTCTTAAAAGTTCAAATTGTGAATTGTATCGAATGATTCTAATCGAGAATTATATCGGCCTATATGAAAAGTCGAATCAACATATCATAACAACCGTGGGTGTGGGTAGTTGAATGTTTAGGAAGGGAAGAACATGATGTCATAGAATTAAGATTTAGAGTAGAGAAGACAACTCACCATCGATAGAAACTTCAATCCAGCCATTTCCGTATAAGTGATCTTTAAGAGTATCAACTGCTTCCAGGGATTCAAGAACTCTTCCACCGCACTTCATATGCTGTATGATGGGCAGTAGGCCTAAAGAGGTGATTCCATGCAATTAGGAACCACTAATGCTCAGATTGATAGTATTAACAACTATGAAGTCATCAATTCCTGTAAGCTCTCATTTTTAAATTTTTTTCCTTCTAAAAAGTTAACAAAAAAAATTAAAAATTAAAAAACAAAAGGAGATGCATGAAAAGAAGAAGGGAAAAAAAAAACTGAATTTAAATCCGAGGAAATAGGAACATGGCTAAGATATAATGTGCTTATATATTATCCTTTGCTCTCTATAGAGAATAGTACCAACTATCTATGTACAGCTTATACACAATTTGGGTGTGTGCCTTATTTTGGGGAAAAAAAAATTTAAATTAAAAAGAAACACGTAAGGAAAGCATGAAGATACATACAGATAGACATGATTTATTACTCAATCTACCATTACCCAACACGCCCCCTGGAACAGATAACAAGAATGTCAAATGCATTCTTTCTGCATGTCATGTCATGTCAGGTCAGGTAAGACCAAAGTAATTGACACATGTTCATGAATCCGCGTAACTGTTATCAGCAAAAACGATAATCAAAATGTTGAGAGGGTAACAACAAGATTAGCATTATACTCATAATGGAACATAAAGGCAAAGCTATTTATGGCAGTGCTCCGTATCTACATGGAAAAGGTTACCTTTGCCTGATTATTGTCATCTTATTTTTTAACAACGTACATCGATACATATATGTTTTCTCAACTTACAATCATGCCTAGATTTTAATGATTCACAGCAGAACTCAGAGAAATGTGAAAATTAGAGCCTACCTTTTGATCTTTTTTCAATAGGGAGGTGTAAATAGTATAAGCATGCCACTTCAACCTTCAAGCGTTCTGTGCTTAGCATATCACCAACCATACACGATTCAACTTTCACATGTATAAGATCTTGATCAATTTTGAAAGTTACATGTTGCTGCAGTCACGAGTATAAAGGTTATTAGCTATAAGGAGCAATAAATAATTACAGCAACGATGACACGAAAAGTCTGAATGTTGAGCAATGGCGACGATCAAGAAAATGATGGATGAGTAATGCTCTGCGTGACACATATCATGACAAGCAGCATATCGTTTAAAAATACTGGAGGGGATTCTTCTCAGGTGCAGCAGAGAGTTTTTGTCTTTTCTTAAAAAAAAACACTCTCAAAAAAGGGGTGTAGTGGTAAGTTACCATTTACTCCAAAAAATTAAATTGGTAGAGAATGGTCCCAACAATACGTGTCAAGCTTTCAACACCCTCCCTCCCTCACGTATGCCCGTCTCGCATGTGGAGAGGCCACAAACTAACCTCCATCATAGTGGCAAGTCTGGAGACAAATAACAAAGTGCAAATATGCACATCAAATATGCTAACTCCGTCACAGAGGCTAGTGTTGCTTATGTAGCCTCTATGCTTGTTAATCGTGTCTTAATTACGTTGAATAAATAAGACAATGTAGTTGCAGTCTTGCTTTTAAAATTATTTTATACTAGTACCCCAGCACCAGCATCAGTCCCTCCCAGTTCACTGGTCACCATGTAATATGTATCATTCATTGCAGTTAATACCTAAGCTTGAAGAAATATCTAATAAAGAGCGATAGTAGTGGTGACCTTCTTCATAGGAAAGTAAGTCAACCAAACAATACTCACACCATATTCACTGCTAGAAGCACACAAATCGAGACCATTGGTACTACGTCTATATATCTGGTCTTCAGAGGCATAATCACCCTTGGAACTTTTCACACCATGATTGGAATTATTAACAACTTCATCAGTGCTTGTAGATCTGGCATATTTGGCATTTTGAGAATTTACTTTGGGACTCATGGATCTATAGGAACATGTGCTCTCTTCAAGATTATGGGGAGTGCAAGCGTTGATGGTACATTTGGAGGCAACTGGTAATACGTCCTGCCAAAGCAAAAGAATTATGCATTCAATCATCCACTTTACCACAAAAAAAGGGCAAATTACAGCACCACCCCCTGAACTATGACCGTTTTTCACTAACACCCCCTAAACTTTAAAACTGAACAGACTCATCCCCTGAACTATCCAAAATGACCAAACTCACCCCTTGAAGAAGGGGTGTTAGTGTCAACAAAGGATAGTTTAGGGGGTAAGTTCGTTCAGTTTTAAAGCTTAGGGGGTGCTAGTGAAAAACGGCCATAGTTCAAGCGGTGTTGCTATAATTTGCTCAAAAAATAATAATGATAAAATTAGGCTCAAATATACTTCAGTACTCTTTATTTTCCCCTAATTTCAGTTTGGGCCCTCTATTATCAATTGCATCAACTAAGCCCTTCAATCTATGGATCAATTTCAATTGAGGGCAGTCGCCAATAGATACGAAGATTGATGGCCATAAATAATTGTCCTCCACTGACGTTAGTTGAACCCAATGTAAAAATCAAGGGCTTTAAGTGATGAAATTTATAATAGAGGCCAAAAATGAAATTTTGATGTAGCGTGTTTTAAAAAAAAAAGGACAGCCCGGTGCACGAAGCTCCCACAGTGCGGGGTCCGGGGAAGGGTCGGACCACATCAAAAATGAAATTTTGATGTAGCGTGTTTGACACAAGAAAATAAAATAAATAAATAAAAGCTTGGTCCAAAGAGTAGTATACCTGGAATGCACGAGCAGTACTAGACAGCTTATTTCTACTCCTAACTGCAGTCAATCAAAGAGCTATCTTAGTTCTCTGATTTATACAAAAATAAGTGATTAGCGCTCTTTTTTTGACATAAACACAGGGGAATTATTTTTCAGGTAAAGTATTTTACAGTTTTAGGTTGACACTTGCAAAATACTTTAGAAGTAACAAAATAATTTACTTTTAAGCACTTTGGTAAGCACAAGTATAGTTTTATATAATATAAACTTATATCAAGTTAAGTATATAGAACTTATACTTGACTTGATACAAGTTGATATTATATGGATGTGAATTAATGTGCATGTATACAGGTACTTTATATTCATGAAGATGCCTATATATGTCCATGCATATATACAAATGTTAGTATAGATATATGTTGATTAATTGGGCAATTCACTTTTAAGTATTGTAGCGGAAATGACTTAACAGGATTTGTTTTTTTCCTGTAAATCATTCACAGCATTTTAAGCTATTTTCATTTTCCTGAAAATGCTCATAAAACAATTACAGGAAACCAAACACCAGAAAATGCTTTACGTCGAAACAAATGGAGCGTAAGTCAAGTCGTTTTACGTTAAAGTCTCACATTCATCAGAAGTGGCAACATCTTCATCGGGACAGTCATGGAGTCTTCCTCTTGAGCATGCAACCTCATCGTGTACTTCAGCTTCATCATCGGAAACGATCAAACGGACACGTTTACGACCAACAAGCGTTTGCTGACTACCAGTAGCTTCAGACATGCTTTTGTGTGAAGCATCAATCGAATTAATAGAAGAAACGGGCTTCAATTTGGGAGCACTTCTCCATTTAGATTGATTTTTACAATTATGAACAAGTGAAATCAAAGGTTCATCGTCCTTTAATTGTTCTATGCTGGTGCGAGATATGGATTTTGCAGAATTTGATTTACTCCTGTTTGGTGAAAGGCTCACATCTGAACTACTATTTTGCAATTGATCATCCCCTTCTGTTTCAGTTTCAGAGCAGCAATCCCCCACCATTTTTTGTGCTTCAAGTTCCTCAGCTTTTGATTGCTTCAGTTTGTCTATCAGCAATTGCAACCTCCTGCATTAAGTCAGCAACTGAACAACCTAAGCCATCATCCTCAATCCGAAAAAAAAAATCATATCAACTAAGGTCTTGTTCGGAAATGCATAAAACCGGATCTAATTCAGTTCAATTTTATATGAGAACCAGGGTCATGTGGGTTTAAGAAAGAATCAGTTTAAGAGTATTTTTGGATCGTGCACGGGCTCCTATGCAAGAAAAGGGTATCTACTACCAAACACAATTTTTAGAACTGGCCCACTTATGAACCAAAGATCTGGTTCTTTGCCATTCCAAACAACTCCTAAATCTTGTTCCATTGTAAACATAATTCAGCACAGGAAGGGAAAACATAAGCATAATCCAAGCTGATAATTTTATCTTTCAGATTCCTTAATGTTCATAAAAAAAAGTTTTTATTCATTGGTCGCCGAAATTCAAAAAGTTGCCCAAACGGGTAACGTAGCTTGAACGAACCAAATTACCTGGCCTCTTCGACATTGTCAAACCTTATCATATGGCTGTAGTGCATGTTCTCCAGCGCAGAAAGCTGAACAGAAGGAAGGTTTGCTTGAACAGCAATCCTGAAAAATAGCATACCACAACTTCTTGTCATCAAGGGACCATTAATACGTAAAGCCAAAGAAGGATAAATTCTAACTGCCACTAGGATGATTCCACGGCTAATATGGAGAAAGTGTTGCTGGGACTTCACTCTTCTATTTTATTTTATTTTATTTTTCGAAACTTTTTGGCAATTCTTGGAATAACCGAAAGTGCATCCAAGATAAACTAGAGGAACTTAATCTTTAAACATGAGAGAACTATTTCCTCTACGTACAAGACCACGAAACACGAGACATGGATACGACATTATGCAGACACGGTGACATGACAAATCGTAATGAAAACATATATTTTCTAAGTAATAATACAATATATTCTGCCGAGTCAACTTCCATCTCCTAAGTTTCAAGTAAGCCCATTACTAATCTCCCATTCATATTAAGACTGCTACATCAAAAATTTAGGAACATTTTCAAATGAGGTATCGTGATCACTCCCGTCTTTATCTTGTCAGCCATGTGTCCCATGTAAAAACATTAAGACATGTCATTTTGCGTGTTCGACAGTGTCAGTGCCTGACACGGATACGGCACCCAAATTGAAGAGTACGTTCTACATAGTTCTCTGGGACAAAATTAGGTATTTTAGTAATAAAAATTGCAAAGAAAGAAGGTCATCTCGATGCATTTTTAGAATTATTTCGAACGCTCTTTCGAGATATTTCTAGCAGCCTCTTATACAACAAATGTCTTCCATTAAAGTTGTATCAAAACAACCCCTCATTGCTGATTACATTTTATACTGAACCTTGTTAGCCATCATTCCTCCTCCCAAATCTAAACTAGCAGGTAATATCAAAAACACGCATAAAAATAGAATCCAAAAAATGAAGATAATCACCTATAACCCTCACTAAATGAATCTAGAGCACCAGTCCAATCACCATCAGAATCCAAAACATCCCCAATGTTAATCTTGGATAATGCTTGCCCCTGAAACAAATACCAATTCAATAACAATATCCACCAAACCTGAAAAAAAAATACTTATGGACATGCACAAATTATGTACAAATTAAAAACCAATAATTGTAATCTTTAACTTTCAGACAATTTGCACTAGTTACAAACTTTTATGAGATTAAAAACAATGAAACCCAACTCATAACCCAGCCACAGCCAACTCACGCACCAGAATGACTTTAGCTCATATTGACAAAGTACTTTGAATCATTGTTGTCAAATCATGAATTGGCTTTCCAAAATTATGAATCGTGAATCATATTGAATCGCCAATCATAAGCTCCGCATTTTTCAAAAGATAGATTAAAAATGTATGTGTATGTACTGTATACATATAAACACAAGAATATTGCTTGAAATGATCAAAATAACAATTTAACGCATATTTCATGGAACATCAAGGCTCAAATTGCTTGAAAGTTTTCCACTTAAAACTTAAACTTCTGAGTTCAAAACTATGAGTAATTAATCGTGTTGAATCATGAATCATATCAGGCTGTATGAGACTCAAATAGGCTCATGAATCAACTGATTCTAACCATGCTTTGAATGCACTGTCACCTGCAGACTATATATTGCACGAAAGTTTATTAACATGGTTCCAACTTTTGGATTTCTTTTTTACTTTTCCAATTAAAAACTACGAAATATAACTACAATATCTTAGTAGCAAACAAAGTAATGATTAAACAAACCTCCAAGTTGCCGATGGACTTGTAGGTTTCCCAACTTTTTCTGTACCATTTAAGGGCCTTGCTGAAGTTCCTGAGTTTTTGGTATGATTCTCCAATGGAGAGAGATGAATCACCCAGCTTTTCTTTGTCACAAAGTTCCACTGCTATTCTTTTCTTCTTTTTTGCAAATTCACGATGCTGGAGACCAGATTCAGAGTAAGAAATGGCATAACCAAAAACCATGAAAAAACAATGGGGAGACTGGAGAGTACTAATTTATGCTAATTTGTGTATTTCTATTTCCTTGATTTATATATGTTAACACAAAGGTCTCTCTCTCTCTCTCTCTCTCTCTCTCTCTCTCTCTCTCTCTCTCTCTCTCTCTCTCTCTCTCTCTCTCTCATGAATACAAACTAAAACATGTTACTAAAGCCAAGAAAGATATTATGTAATTCTCAAAGCAATAAAACCGCAAGCATAGAAAGTCTTGAGAAGAACAATACCATGTGTCCTCTAGGAGTCATGGCTATTTGAATTTCTAAAACACCAGTTATGGTGAAAGTGGTTCGTATGTAGCACATGGAAAAGTGGAGCATGTGGTTGAGCACGGGTCTCTGAGTGGAGTAGCACTGCATGATGCACCCAAAAGAGTAATAGGATGTTCAGAGTGGTGGCTCACTCTCAACAGATGGTTGAAGTTAATGTGGCAGTAGAACTCTCTCAGTCTCCCTCACTATGTATGAATATACATCCATCATGTGTATGTGGATCTATATGTATGAGTACTTCATATATATATATGTTGATATACATGTACCAAAAAACAAAAGGTTATTTCAGTAAACTTATTTAACTTTTACATTGCAACTCTACTAGTAATACAACTATGGGAGTACGATAATAGAATTATTTAATTCAAAAACTCCAGTAACACTGTAACATAACCATTATATCCTGTCAGTGTAATTATTGAAAATAGAGGGAAGGTCTTTGTATTTGTAGAAGCCGCAGGGCTACATTACATGGACTCAGGTGCGCATTTCGAGTGTGGGTGTAACTCTTAAGCATCGGACCTCTGTAAAATTCCTTAGGATACGGGGACTTGGCTTGAAATATGTGCAAAAGTTGGATACCGGTATTGCCAGACGTCCTAAATTTACAAAACTTATCACATTTGTATAGATTTGTTTGTTTTCACTATGTTGGTTAGTAGAGTTTAGTTAAAGGGTAAGAAGCCTTACTCATCATATGAATCTAGGAGTCATAGCTGTTTGAATTTCTAAAACACCTAGTTACCCATGCAGCGCGATAAATAAAATGCATGGTTCTTAGAGTGAATGATTGTAGGAATATGGTGAAAGTGGTTCCTATGTTGCTATGGAAAAGTGGAGCATGTGGTTGAGCATGGCTCTCTAGGTGGAGTAGCACCGCATGATGCACCCAAAAGAGTAATAGGGTGTTAAAGATTTTTTGTTTAAAGACTTGTTCTTTGTGTTTCTTGGTAGATTCCAAAAGCCCTTGGCGGATTCAAGGTTGTTCCATAAGGATTTAGACAACGTTCAAATGCTTCTACCATTTTGCGTTGCGTCAAAGGATTTGGTGGCACATTGCTTATTTGGTCTATGGAATGTGGTTAGTACTTCGGAATCACATTCCATGGACTCGAATATGCGTGTTGGGTACAGTTCATTTTGGACTTCCCAAATTCACAAACCCGATAGAAGGATATTGCCAAAAATCTATATTTTCTTATAGTTCTTAAGTAAACTAACGATCTCATGTAATAATAAGAGTCTAATATGAGCATTTCCATCCATACGAAGGAACATAGCATACATCTAAAGAATAAACTTGTAAGTATATAACACACTTTCATGTGGTTAACCAAAAGTTTTACTCTGAACCTATGCCCCAATGTTGTGTACCTGACATGGATACCTCAAACAATTCAGAAGTGTGCATGTAACCTAGCTAGGAAAAAGGGGATCGTGACGAGTTTGATCCCCGCATGAGCAAACGGATAATTTTCAGGGCACTTACAAGGGTGATTTACTTACAACTCGTGGTTCAATCAAGATTATAAAGAACTTGGGTTTGGTCATTGAGGAGTTTGAAGTTTGAACCATGCCATCAAAGTTCAAGACAGGAAATAACGAATAAATAAATGATTAGCCAAGTAAAGACTCATGAATATTCTTTCTACATTCAGGAGAAATTCAGCAGTTGAAAGCGACTAAAATGGTTATAACAGAGAAAAACTTACTTTCAGCCATGCAAAGATCATGCTTGATTTCTCAATCAGACGGTCAAGAGATGCATTCTGCTGCAGCAGACACTTCCGCTCACCTGCTGTACCTCTAGCCATGAACATGTTTCTTGCCAGCTTCTTCAGATTCTGCTCTTCTTTCTTTAATTCATTCAAAACTTTAATAGCTTCTCTCACGGTCTCAATATTCTGATTAATTTGATCAGCTAAATCATCCTCATCTTCCATGGATTTTGCCAAATCAAGTGCCTTGTGATAGCAAAGAATCGCTTCCTCGTATTTTTGAACTCTATAATGCAATTCACCAAGATTGATGTATCCCTTTGCCTCTCCTTGGCAATGCCCAATTCTCTTACAGATTAGTATGTCCTTCTCAATGTGTTCTCGAGCTTTATCCCATCTTCTAAGCTCCATGAAAACATTTCCAAGGTTATGATGAAGCCTACTACGCCCATCATCATCTTCAATTACCTCTTCTTCATCGCAAATCTCTAATCCTTTGGTTAGAATTTTCTGGGCTTCTTCCAAGTTATCAAGATCCATCTCAAGCATTCCTATATTATTATGGGCATCAATATATTCCTTTAGAAAAGAAGATTTATTCGATGGAGGGTTCTCCTTGAGGTTCTGAGCTAGTTTCATCGCAGATTTAAAGTACTTTTTGGCATTCTGGACGGAGTAGTGGTCATCAGCAGACCTTAGAAACATTTCGTGGTAAGTTCGACCAAGTTGGGTGCTGGCTCTTTGTTGCTCAACAAGGTCATTGGAGTCTTTGGCAAGCTCTAAATGCTTTTTCTGCCATTAAATCGGAATGTAATGTTTATGATCAGTTCTACCATTTAGAGACAACAACAGGACAAGGCGGTCAATTACTGGAAGCTTGTAAAATATTTGAAATGTTAAAATTGAGTTTTGTACAAGATTGTGTTTTTAAGATATTTGTATATGGTGGGTGCACCTCCTATCAACAATTCAAGGTCATGTGTATAAATGTGTCAGTATTAACAAATGCAGGGTTCTTTCTACAAAATACCAAAGTTCATCCAACAAATCATAATGCTCCAATTGAAATTTAAAAAAAAAAACTTGTTCTACATAAAATGGAATTCCCACTGAATCTTAACAAAAAAAACTACCAGATAATTCGCTCCGAGTTCATTTTTCTTTTGACTACACTATTTTCCAAGAAAGCCAAACAGACTCTTAAAATTACCTGATAAATGAGGGCATCCTTAAAGTGCTGGAGGCGGAGATAGATTTCACCGAGAGACTGACAGGTGGGAAGGAGGTGCTTCTCGGGAAGGTACTTGACGGAGATATCATAATCGATACGGAGCCATTTAAGGGACTCAACGTACTCTCCTCTGTTCTTCAAAATGTCACCAATCACGTTCGCCCACCTGGCCTCCTCCTGCCTGTTTCCCTCTTCCGACGCATTCCGGTATGATCTCTTCGCCGTGCTCAGCTGAGCGTCGTCCTTCGCCGCCGGCATTGAAGAAGAAGATGAATCGGATATAGGGTTTGGGTTTGGGTTTGGGTTTGGGGATTATTGATGAGACTTTTTTTATGGGTTTTGGGAAATTGAAAGGGTTTGATTTGATTTGATGGTTTTTTTGACGTAATTTTTGGCGGTTTTTTTAAAATGCCAAATATAAGTCCCGCCAAATGCTTGTGTTGGACTCTCTGGAATAGAAATTTTTACCCAAAGCATTAACACTCCGTTTGGTATGATTATAAAATAGAATAGAATTGAATTGAATAGAATAGAATTGAAAAGAAAAGAATAGAATTGATTTGCAATTCTAATTTTCTTGTTTGGTTTAAACAGAATTGAAAAGAATAGAATTGAAAAGAATTATAACTATTTCCTAAAATACCCCTGTTAGAAAATACATTGTTCTTAAGATTTGTTTAGATATGTAAACTTGAATTTAGATTAAAGCTTACCCAAACAGAATTTACCCAAATAAATTCCCAAACTTAGACCTTACCCAAACAGACCTTACCAAACTAATCCCCAAACTAGTTAGACCTTACCAAACAGACCAGTGACTCAGACGAAGAAGAAGAAGGCGAAGAAGACGAAGAAGAAGAAGGCGAAGAAGAACCTGCACTGCGAAGAAGACGAAGAAGAACCTGCGCTGTGAAGAAGAAGAAGAAGAAGGAGAGGTGATTGAGAGATTCTGTATATGTATATATATAATATATATTTGCGTATAACTGTGTATATACATATATGTATCTATAGAAATCTGTTTATATATGTATATATAGAAATCTATGTGTGTATATATCTATAGACGAGAGAGAGAGAGAGAGAGAGAGAGAGAGAGAGAGAGAATACCTGGTTCACAGTCAGTCCAGTGAGGGAGACGATGAACAGTAGAGGGGTAGTTTGGGAAAAAAAAAGAATCCCAAATCAATTCTTGAAGAATCCGACCATTTTGGGTAGGATTTGTAAAGGGGCCAAAACAAGAATTGGGTGGATTTCAAAATGAATTCATTTATTGTTTTGTGTCATACCAAACACAAGAATTCCACAAAATAGAATTGCAAATGAATTCTATTCTAGTTTGTGGCATTCCAAACAGACTGTAAAATTGGGCGAATACGTCCATAACTTTTTACTGTTTCAATTTATTTTTGAGTAATATTTGGGGCACAACTAAAATCATAACTTTATGCTCACAATTTTCATTTTCTGTCTATCTCTCTCCTAGTGGGCACTGTGGGGTTACTGGCACTGTAGGACCTACCAAGAGAGAGATAGACACAAAATAGAGGTTGTGAGCAAAAGGTTATGGCTTTTGTTGTGGCCCAAGTATTACCCTTTATTTTTCAAATTCATCATTTTCTTAGAAGTTGCTTTTCAAATGGCGATTTCGGACAAAATAATTCCAACCAAAAATCGCTACTTAAAATAACGACTTCACACCTATGAGAAGTCGCTACATAAAATAGTGATTTTAGTGGAAAGTAGAAGTCGCTACTTCATGTAACGACTTTATCAGTACTTATATTTTCCAACAAAGTCCAGTTCAGCAGCCCCTTGCAAAGAGATACACATAACCAACCATCAAACTTATCAACCAACAATATCAACATAATCAATCACACTAAGATGTGTATACAATGTAAAAAAAAAAAAGGGGGGGGGGGGGGGGGGGGGGGAGGGGGGGGGGGGGGAGAGAGATAAGAGAGAGAGAGAGTGGGAGAGAGAGATAGAGAGAGTAGGAGAGTGGGAGAGAGAGATGTACACAATAAAAAACTGATATATATATATATATACAATTTTGTAATTTTTTGTTTATAATACATCAAAAAATAAAATATTATTGTGGATCATATGTACTATCTTTGTTTATAATGTGTCCCACACCACGGAACCTTCTTCGTTCTTTTAGGCCGATGTGGTGGATCCTCCACTAGTGGAACCTCTTTTTGCGGCGGATCCTCCGCCTGAATGATGTGCGATACCCCTCTATGGCCATGACGACCTCTACCCCTAGCGTAAACTGAATGTACCGGAGGTCGTCGATAAGACTCTGCCTATGTCAAACCCTCCTCCTGTGTCTCTGCCATGGGAGTATCATGTCCAATCGTCTACCTCACCTCCACTTGCATCTCCTCTGCCTCCACTTCTGTCAAACTCTCCAGCAATGGCTCGAACTGTGAAGCTGGAGCTGGTGATATGATGACGGTGCATCTGTATACGTGTACTGTGGGATGGAGAAGTCACGGCTCGGAATATACGGAACTCAGTGCCCCCTGGAGTGAAAGGCCTACAAAGGTCGTCAGTATCATCATACGCATACACGATAGGATGATGTGGTGTTTGTGGCTCAGGCTCAGAGTGTGTAGATGGGTTTGTCTGCTCCTGAGACTAAGGTTAAGGCTGAGGATACGGCTGAGGCTAAAGTTGAGGCTGCGATTGCGGATACGGCTAAGGCTTTGAGACGCGGGGCATGAATACTGTGGAAGATGGAACAGCCACGTCTAAACGTTGGTCCTCATGAACAACCTATAATGAATGCTCACTAATAGTACGAATCTCCTCTAATGCCGCCATCACTTGTGAAGGGACAGAATGAGGGTCGTCTGCTGCTAATCTAGCCAACACCGATAGCGCAACCTCATACACAAGAGTCACACCATCCTCCTGAAAAAAAAATGAAAAGTTTAAGAGTAATATTTGGGACACAACTTTCATACAACTTTCATACAACCTCCCCAAAAAATGTGTCTAACTCTCCTGTGATGTCACTGGACCCCACAGTGACACAGGAAAGAGATAGACACATCTTTTGGGAAGGTTGTATGAAAGTTGTATGAAGGTTGTGCCCCAAGTATTACCCAAAGTTTAATTAAGTGATGTTATCTTATGACATGAGTAGAATGGAAATTTTATATGTTGTACGATAAGAAAAACATCTCACCAGAACGCTGCGAATCGTACCGACTGGCTGGAAGCCAACTATTGGTGGATCTCTAACTGGTCCAATAAGTCTATGGGTAATGCAGTGATACCATCTCATATATGAGTCTGAGTCAAGCATCTGAGCTGCATTTGAAATACCTGCAACAACATGCTACAATCGATGGTCCCAGAGCTCAACATACTCCCTATGTCGGTGACTCTAATCGGTATTCGCATGACCACGTCGATCAATGCGATGTAATGTCGTTATAGTGTTATATGGATCTGGGACTACCTGTCTCATGCCGAATTGTCTCATCACTATGTTAGGATGATGCTACTCAACGACGGCGTACATGATCCACGGACATCTGGACATCTATGTACCCAGCCCAGCCCGACAATATTGAGGTAATGAAGCGACTAGCTCAGCACTGTACGGCTGCCAGATCATCTATGGAAACAAAATATGAAAGATTAGTAATTTCAACAATAATGCAATTCATGGTCTAACTCTGTCATTATTTACCTACTCGTGCCTCATCTAGTCTAACTGGTCCCGAAAGTGATGCTGGACATGAGTAATCCCGAACTGAGAATCGAGTCATCCACCTAAAGTAAAGACAAAATTGTTAGTGCATAAAGTGTCATACGAGTAATTAATAATAAATATTATAGAGAACAATGTAAGTATACCTATAACCCAATGGACCATCCTCTGGTATAGCTGCTGGTAAGGGGATTGGTTGGATATGGGTCAATCTCTCCCATGCCCAAAGTTACAATTGATAATAATTGAGTTCAATTATTTATGATAGAATGAACAATCATAAAATATGTGTAATTCACAAAATTGACAGAACATATAACTTATAGAAGTATAAGCGGGCCAGATATCTCTACTGTGGTATGACTCGTGGCAGCACACAACTCATGGTACAGATATGCCAATGTCACACTACTCCAGTTGTAGCCAGCATCAAAGTGTCGCAGATGTGGTAGATATCTGAGGCTAACCTTGTTCTCAGACTTGTCTGGGAACAGCAGCCCTCCTATCAACATCATACAAAAACATCGAGCCATCTGCTGAATAATGGCATCGTCAGCATGCTGGGCGATCTGTGGTGTGAAATGGTCACGTATCGTAGTCAGTCGCAGTGTCGATCCAGAGATAGTGGCTAGGGATGGCAACATGGCGGGTATGGGACGGGGGAGTCCTTCCCCGACCCCGCCCCATCCCGAGTAACTCCTTCTCCCGACCCCAACCCCACCACGCCTCATACAACCCCAATCCCACCCCGCCCCGCCCCGTATAGCAAGGAACACAAATAAATTCATCTATATATTCTAAATATATACATACAACCATGTATATATAACCCACGCACACTACGTTAAATCAAGAAAAAGAGACAAATATTGTGTATTTCATACCCGAGAATCGGAGATACAAATTGGGAGGAAAAAAAAAACCTCATCGACTGCTAGGTTTCTGTCCATGAACTGAGAGAGCTCTGTGTATAGTTGGAAAACCCATCGCCCAATTGTGAATGGGAGGGAAAGAGATCATGTGGCTGCAATGCAATCTGAGAGTGTTGATTGAGAGACCAAAGAGAGAGAGAGAGAGATCAAAGTTAGAGAGAAAGAGAGAGATCTAGAGAAAGTGATAAGATTTTGGGGCTGAAACTTGGGAGCGGCTGATTTGTTCACAAGAAACCCTATGATTATAATAGTTTATATAATATACATATATACCCCTAGATATTTTAGGTACTTC
Source organism: Hydrangea macrophylla (assembly GCA_033977485.1). NCBI lineage: Eukaryota > Viridiplantae > Streptophyta > Magnoliopsida > Cornales > Hydrangeaceae > Hydrangea > Hydrangea macrophylla. The sequence goes on along the minus strand of CM066984.1, from coordinate 25,905,490 downwards.
ATATATAATAAGGGTGTTTTTGTAAAATACACATATAATCGGGGCGGGTTCGGGAAATTTCATCCTTCCCCCCAACCCCGACCCCGACCCCGACCCCGACCCCGACCCGACCCCGGCTTGGGTTGAAGAAATCCATCCCATACTCGCCCTACCCCTATTAAGTCACCCCCATACCCTACCTATTAAGGGCGGGGCAGAGCCCTAATAGTGGCTAGGGGTGGCATGAAACTGGGTAACTCTTGATATAGCTCCTGCCACTGCTCCTTGGTGTGTGACTGATCAATAATAGTAACTGCACGCTCATCGACCGGGTAGGCTCAATAGAATGCGATTGTCCTGCAGCGTGATCGTAGTCTCGCCAACAGGTAGGTGAAACGTGTGTGTCCATGCCACCTATCTACTTGGGCACTGATCAAACCCCAATCATACTATATAAAGCCCAGTCTGTATGCACCGTAGAACCTGATCTGTCTGATATAACCTAGTATACATTGATCTGGATCAAGACCTCGACGTAAAACAGCCTCAAAGTCGGCAATGAAGCTTACCCAATATCTCACCATCCCAGATCGATGGGCGATGACCGGTGTGCATCCTATGATAACAGTACTGATGGATCCTTATGGCCAGGGTCAACATTCATGGTAACCAGGTTGTTCAAACATTATGGTTAGTCAAAATAATGACGAGTAAATTTAATGAAGTGACAACATGATATTAAACAATGGTTCATTTAAATACGTTAAACTACGTGGTAATAAAAGAGTTAAAGCGCTAGATCCAATGACTTATCGCATCAACAGTTGGGTTGTCAAAAGCAGTGACTTGTCACGTTAACTACTGGGCATCAGACCCAATGACTTGTCGCGTCAACTATTGGGTTGTCAGAAGCAGTGACTTGTCATGTTAGACCCAGCGCCAGTGACTTATCGCGTCAACTGTTTGGTTGTCATGGCATGTGACATCCCAGACATTCCATGGTCTATATATACTGTGGTTTTAAGATTCAATGTGATATCTCAGGCTTTCCTTCTTTTCCTTCTTCTTCTTCTTCACTGCATTATTTTTTAGTATGGCAAACAAGTATACACCTACATACTACCCACATTTTTTTGAAACAAGGATATTGAGTATTGAAGAGAAGGGTGTTCTACTAGAAGCACTCATGTAGCCATGAACTTGGGCAATTCTGTGTACAATGTTCACCAATCCCCAAAAATCATTCCAATGGCTTTCTGTTTCGCACTCCATGCCTTCTTGTATGAGATGGTGTACAAGTACTTATCTTTCACCTTCTCCAATATCGCTGCGATGTTAATAGATACGCCCTCCATAAATCATTGGCATTATATCCCTAGCCACTAGCCGAGCACTTAAATTTCTGTGATCAAGGTTCATTGTAGGGGACATACAAGTATGGCTTTGCTCAACCTTTATGACTTTGTAGAAACCCCAATTTTGACCGGCCGTCGAATTTAGGAGAGCGTCACCTCCACGTCCAATGATGACAATGACCGAAAAAAATTCGAAGTATTCCAAGCTCTTCAGAAAATTCTCCAAAACGCGATAAAATTTCACAGAAAGAGGGAAATACCAGGTATTTAGGAGAATTCAGATATAAAACACAACTTTTGGAAAAGATAATCAAAAATAATTTGTTTCAAAAAGAGAAAAGACCTAAAAGGGGAATTTTAGCCAAAACCGGCACACGGCGGGTTTCCGCGGCACTCGGTGACTGCCGGACGGCAGTCACAGAGTGCCGTGCCGGCACTCGTCAAGTGCCGCCACAGGCTTCTGACTGTCGTTCGCTTCTAAAGTCTGTATTTTGCAGAGCAATACGTATGCGCATGCAAATAAGAACAAAAACTGATAAAGTAAGACTGACAAAATTGCGAATCCATTAATTGCCGCGGCATTTGGTGAATGCCGCGCGGCAGTCATGAAGTGCCGCAACGGCATTTGATGAATGCCGCAGCGGCAGTCACGGACTGCCGCGTCAGTATCTGGACTGCCGCGCTGGACAGCAGTCTGCATAATTTCAGAAAGTACACATTGTACCAACTAATGAGGGAATTACACCTGTTTTTTGCTCCGAAATTCACCAAAAATACCTGGTAATTTTGCTTATAAAAGAGGAGAGGTATCTTCATAGACAAGAGAAAAAAAAACACCAAGAGATATTGGGAGAGAGAACATATACTTCCATTTCACCAACATTTTTTTAGAGAGAAAAGAGAGTGTTTAAAGAATTAGAGAAGAGCTTGGAAGATCTTCAAAGAAAAGAAAACTTTGAGGATAATTTGGAGGTGATTCTCTAACCATAGATTATTAGCTTATCCTTTCTTCTCATCTCTAGTCTTAAAATCTTTCATTATTTTCTTTGTTTATCAAGTAAACTTAGGAGTTTCTTTTGTTTCCATGTTACTTTCTTCCATTCTCTTGTTTATTTTCTTCTCTTGAAGGTCTTGGAGATCTTCAATATCTCTTTTGACCTCTAGAGCATGATCTTTTGAATCCTATGTAGGCTTGTGCTTCACATAGGAGTCAAAGTTTAATCAACACTTCATAAGAGGCTCCAAGTCCACACCCATGATTTGGATCTTCTAAACTTGATGTCTTGAGGAATCCCTTCAATATTCCTTTAGGACTCATGAGTCATAGTCATGTCTCTCCTCCAATGACCATCAAATGGTAGGAGAATGTAGTTTTGAGTCTAAACCCATCTCCATGGTCTAGACTCCTTGTCTTATAGATTTCATGAAGTCTATCCATACTTCACTTGAAATCTACGAAGAATAAAGGTTTGTAGTCTCCCATGGCCATCAAATGGTAGGAGAAGTGGTTTGGTTCAACTCAACTTCATAGCTTAATAGTTGGAGTTACCAAATAAGAGTTGAACAAGCAAAATAAAAACAGTGAATCCACAAAACTGTTTTTGATCAAAGATTTTTAGTTCGAAATCTAACCGTTGAAATCAAGTGAAACCAACGGGAAAGTGTCAATAACACAATATTCTACCGTTGTAATTTTTTTTTTAAGGTGGTTTCACGTTTAGCATGGTTTGATCATGAGTTTTGTGACACAAATACAATCTGTTCATAATTTCATAATAGTTTCAGAATAGTGACACTCTTTTGAAATAATTAAATCAAAGTTCTAATGAAGTGTTTGTGGATCCAAATAATTTTTTCTATGAAGATTAGTGTGTTAGGAAGTCACCCTAAAAAGAACAAAGCAATTCGGATTTTTTTGCTATTTTTAATAAATCGTGCAAGAATTCTGGACAGAAGGTTGTAAAGTGCTGAGTGACGTCTAGTATTTTGCATATTCCCGGAGATCCGACCGTTGGAATTTTGATTTTCTTTTTGATTTGAAAACTAGACTCACAGAGGCATATTGAGTCCAAAAATCATCAAGATCAACCATGAGAGATATGCTCTTTATTTCTTTTTAAGTTCTAGTCTACTCTCTGCAATTTTCAGAGTTTTATGACACATTTGACTTACCTTGTAAATAAGGGTCTAAATGACTTCTCTATGATCTAAGGCTTAAACTATGCTTTAATAATGATTAGTTGAGTTTGAATTCAAAGTTTAAGAGTATTTCATAGTTCATCCTTGTCCATGTACATATTCATCTATATGATTCGACATTTGTAATTAAGACTTATTTGCTTTGGATTTAATTACATTAGATAGATTTAAGCTATAAATTTAGGATTGTCATTTTGTTATGCATATCGTGTGGACTAACCCTTTGTTTTGTAAGTGCTATTAAGGTACGATCTCTAGAACTCCTCTTTAGTTTATCTTAATTTCTTTTCTTTTTTTTTTTATTGATTTTTTTCGACTTAATGCGCGACCCCTTAGAATTAGGTTTTGCCTTATGTGTATATATGATTAGAGACTCTTTTTAGGATATTTTTTTTTATTCGCATGCATTGCACGTTTATTATCGCTGCTGGATCTCGGGTAAGTTCACTCGTTCTCTATTTTGCATATCATATCGCTTGTTACCTGAATTACGTGGTTTTTGAATGATATTTTGTCAATTGCAATTTTACACCCCTTTGGACATACTTTTGTGATGTATATGTATATATGTATTAATTGAGGGCATGCTTAGAGTAATAAATTTGATTTAAAGGATGTTGAGTAGAGGCCTATGGCAAGATAGGATGAGAGAGGGTGTTTTAGTCCGATGGGCTCCTTCCTCTCTCATTCCATAATCCCCGGACCTAGCTAATCTCTGGTTTCTAAAAGATCAGTTTGCTTTTAAAATGGTTTCTTAATTTTCCTTTTAAAAAAAATTAAGTGGCGACTCGTTTTGTTTTAGAAATTGATTTTGAAAAGCTGTGGGTAAGTCAACCTGCGATATCCACAGACTTCAAACATTATGTATTGTTTTAACCTTGCCCATAGCTGCCACTTGCAACCTTGTGACGCCAATTCACATTTCAACGACCAACAATCTGGACTGGTTTGATCCACCGTGTACAGTTGATGTGTTATTATAGAGTATAACTCCACAAATCTTTGAAGATCATCTTTGGTTTTGAACATCATACCCTTCACCCAACTTGTCTCAATCTGGATTCCATTGCCTACCCTCAATGTTTGAAGCATAACATGCCTCGCATGTATGGATGACGAAGTTAAAGGATGTAAAAGTTAATGAACGAGGCTCATATAAAGCACTTTCAGGATTTATTTGGGTAGTCGGCTCAATATCTTCGATAACATCGTCTTCCTCATCCCCTCTATATACTCTTCTGCATGCACATCTTCTTTATCAGAGTTTTTTGAAGTCAAGTTGTTTTCCATCCCTCTGTGTGCCCAATAATCACCATATCCGCAATCATCTGAATTGAACTGCACATGAATTGTCTGTTCTAAAACAATGTCTTGCATCGGACTCCTGTATTCAATCTGACTATTTTACAATGGATTTGAGTGATCTACATGTTATGTAGACGTGGAAGGCAATAACCCTTGTACAAGCGGGTTTGAGCTTTCGCCTTCTTATGTCAACAGAGAAGTGTACAGCCCAATCCAGTCATCTAATGTTTGATGGGCGTCGGGAAGTTTCTCTGTCTCAATATATAGATCCATAGAGTTTATAGATGTATTGGTAGATGCTATTTTTAGTATTACTTGCAGAATTTCGTCATCATTTACTTCAAATGGTATAAACTTGGAAACTTGATTTCCAAGAACTGACGAAAACCTATAAGTGAACTTCAACCAAACACTGTTCTAATGAAGCCCCATTTTGTTGCAGACTTTTCTAGCAAGTTCAGTGTATTGAGCGTCAGTTCTTAAGTGAATGAAACTTCGACAGTTACTATCGTAGTATAGACCATCTGCTCCAATGCACATGGTCCCCCCTCCAATATATTATTATAGTCACAATACTATCCATTTTAATACCTTTACATTTGCAAATTCAAGTATAAGTAATCAATGGTCCATCGTGTCATTGATGTGTCCCATGGTTGGGTACCCTTTAAAGTTTTTGTTTAGCTAATTAAAGTTTTTAAATTAGTGTTATGGTTTTATTTGGTTCATAGATTTCATGAGAAAAAGAGCAGAGTACTACAAATTTAGGGGATCATAACAAATTAGGGGCGCATTGGATTACAAATTGGGGGAGCATAGTGATTGGGAGAGAACAAATCCCAATTATACGCCTTAATTCACATTTGTTAGTCGTTTTTATCCTGTTTTTGTATAATTTTACTTTATTTTCCACTTTCTGTCAAGTTTTAGGAGAAAGCACGGATTTCCGGTTAAATGGGGTGAAAAAGCAGGAAGAAAGAAGATTAAAAAGTCATCTCGCGCGAACGGCCCGCTTGCGCGGAACCCAGGAAAGCGCTCGTGCGGCCCGCTCGCACGACCTCCCATTTTACGTCCGTACGAAAAAACATAAAACGCGCATTTTTGAAGAGTTGAAGACCCCTATGTGGACGAAATTGTCCAATTACGTCCAGAATGCAAATTTTATCAGTTTTAGTGAGATTAGATTTAGGAAAACCCTCCTAATCTCTCTATAACTATATATATCTCATTCTTAATCAAAGGGGTTACACACATTCATTCATTGAAGACTTTTGAAGGCAAGAGGAAGGAGAAGTGCATGCTTGAAGGTCTCTAATGGCAACTATCAACTCAATCTTCATGCTTTCAACCACCATGTGCAACTAAACTCCTAATCTAGGGTTTCAATGAAACCCTAGCTATGTAAAGGGGGAATTCTATGCTTTTCTATTTTATGATTTTATGTATTGGATAGTGATTGTATGTTGGTGGATTATTTATAATTAGTTTTTAATGTTAATAATCAAGAGTATTTTGGATCTATTCTTGTCTTAGATTTTTCCTTATGCTTATTGAACTCAATAGTCCTTGATATCTATGATTGATATGAATATTTACATACAATAGTGCTTATGTGATTGTGATGTTTACATCATTTATAATCCATGCTTAGGAAAGATTAGTTATGCTACACCCTAGTTATAGGTAGATAATTCATGTGAACCATAGATGGATTATGCTTAGATTAAACTAACAATATCCTCTTGACAATGCTATTGGGCTTGTAGCTATACAATAGATCATAGCTATCCAAACATAGAACTTAGAATAGAAAGTCTAGACCCCCGATGCATAGTTAGTGGTGGATTTGTAATCCTAGATCTCATCTATTCATATTTAAACCAATTTTCAATTCGGCATATTAATTTACTTAGATTAAAGTTTAGAAGTTATTTTCATAATTCCATAGTTTAATTCCCTAGTAATAATCAAATCAATCAAACTTTGGATTTTCTAATAACTAAATAGATTATATTTTATTAATTAAAGGATAAAAAAAAACAATCTCTGTGGGTTCGACCTTTACTTCCACACTGCAAATCGTTTGAAAGTAAAGCACAAATAAGCATACTTTTATATCTTGATTTTGACAAGATTAATTTTTGGCGCCGTTGCCGGGGATTGAAATAATTTTTGCCGTTAATTTTTAGAATCGTAATTTACTTAGTAAATATTAGTTTCTATTTTATTTTCTTTGTTTCTAGTTTCATTTTCGAGTCGCTAAAATTATCCTTGTTTTTGCAGATTTCAAATCATCAATTCTAGCAAGATCGAGTGGAGCAACTGTGCACATCAACGGAGCTTACGCGGACCTGAAAAATAAATAAATTGCAATCCATTAAAAACTACTAAGTAAATCCGTTGTTTAAATTTCGCATCAAACCACTGTAAGTCAGGGCGCTGAGACGCATTACTTGCATTAGGATAGGTGTGGAGTGAGCATTGGATTAGTTAGGAAACCCGGGGCGCTGGGCTTGACGCGATCATTGCATTACAGGATAATTTCATGCATCATATTAGTCTTGTGTGCTTGCATGCTTGATTACTAGCATAGGTTATTTTTGTTTAATTGAGTCAGTCTTTAGTTTATGTTCGGTACCCGTTCAAGTAAACCTAAATTAAACCCACTTTAATCTCGAACTTAAACGCACCCTTAGAGTCTTTAGGTCGTCAACACAAGCTTCTAGAGCTCGGTTGATGCTAGACGACGATTCCACATCGGAACCGTCATCTCTATTCGAGTCGGAAATCCGAAGTACTCTTAACAGCTTAAGAAAAACTAAAACGATAAAAATCGAACCTATTCCAATAGCCGATTTTGGACATAACAGGAATAATGGCAATAATCAGAATAATGGGGATAATCTTAACATACCCCCACTACCACCGTTAAAGGATTACTTTACTCCTACTGCCTACACACCACCGTCATGTATTGCATTACCGGAAGTGACTGCAGCCCACTTTGAAATTAAATCGTCAACTATTGCACTCCTTCCGTCATTTCACGGTCGTGTTAAGGAAGACCCTTATAATCATCTACGCAAATTTCAGGGTATCTGTGCTACGTTAAAAATTCAGAACTTAACATATGATGAGTTAAAAATGCGTCTTTTCCCGTTTTCACTTAAAGACAAAGCGAAGTATTGGCTCCAATCGTTGGAGCCAAACTCAATAAGAACATGGGATGAATTGCAGACCGTGTTCCTACAAAAAATTTTTCCCATCACTAGAACAAATCAGATTAGAAAATCTATAACTAATTTCACAATGCAAGATGGCGAAACCCTTTATGATATGTGGGAACAGTTTAAAGAACTCTTACGTTCTTGTCCTCATCATCAGATACCAAAATGGCAACTTGTGCAAGTTTTCTACGAGGGACTAATTCCCGCCGTTCGTAACACCGTCGATGCTATTTGTGGCGGGACATTCCTCCATAAGAGTGCCGACGAAGCTTGGAAGATATTTGAAATATTAAGCGAAAACTCTATGCACCAAGTTGTATCTGTACGACCCGAGGGACACTTCTCACCACGCCCAAAGAGAGAGGCTAAAGTTGAGTCTAATCATTCATTCGAAATTCAAGAGCTAAATAGGAAAATGGACCAACTCATGATGATGGGCCACATGCAAGGTCTACCCCCTCCTGCTGAAGTATGCCAGTTATGCTCAGATTCGTCTCATTCGACATTAGCATGTCCATCCACGTCACAATTTTCGGAATTTGTGGAACAACATATAAATGATGTTCAATAGTTCCAAAGACCCAATTATAACCCCGCGGGTTATAAACCGGACTCGACATGGGGACCTCACCCGAATCTTTCATGGAAATCTAATAGTGAAGGCCCGTATTCGAAACCAGCGACGACAAATTTTCCAAATGCACCCAGGCCTCAACAAAATCAATACCAACAACCTCCCTTCTGTGCTAATCCTCCTAGGGATAAAACTTTTGAAGAGAGTGTGTTGGCATCATTAAAAAACCTAGAGGCCTAATCGCAATCACAGTCGCAACTTGTTAACTCTCACACGCAATTGATAGCTAAATTAGAATCCCAAATGGGACAACTTGCTAATACCTTAAATCGACGTAATGAGGGAAAGTTAACAAGTCAACCGGTCCAAAACCTTAAAGGACAATATGAGGTAAGTTCGGCGAGTGATCAAGTTAATGCGGTGTCGACTAGAGCGACTGAACGTCTAGATGGGATTATACCTCCTCATGTGACTCAAAAAGATAAAGGCCAAGGGACAAGTAAGGAACAAGATGGAGATAACGATAAAGTTACGAAGGGCCCTGTTCCCTCGGTACCTAATACGCCTAAAGCGACAAATCCATCTAATTATGTACCTAAAATGCCGTTCCTTCCAAGCGTGGATGTCCCATCTCACTTCTCGAAGAAGGGAACACGCCTGGAGGATATTCTTGAAACATTCAAAGAGGTGAAGATTAACATTCCATTACTCGACGCTATTAAGCAAATACCTCCATATGCTAAATTCTTAAAAGACTTATGCACCCAAAAGAGAAAATCTAGAACCCATTTATCAAATAAAGTATTTTTAACGGAAAAAGTTAGCTCCATGTTTAATCATAACACCCTTAAATACATAGACCCGGGTACTCCAACCATCACTTGTCACATCAGTGACAAATATATTCACCGGGCTCTTCTGGATTTAGGAGCGAGTGTAAATCTACTACCTTATTCGGTATATGAACATTTGGGTTTAGGAGAACTAAAACCGACTGCGGCCACCTTACAATTAGCCGATCGGTCAATTAAAGTTCCGCGAGGGGTAGTAGAAGACGTGTTGGTAAAAGTTGATAGATGCTACTATCTGGTCGATTTTATCGTGCTAGATACCGAACCAGTTTTAGATGCTAGTAAACACGTCCCAGTCATTCTAGGACGCCCTTTTCTAGCAACGACTAACTCTATTATTAACTGTAGGACTGGAGTAATGGATATAACTTTTGGTAATATGACCGTGCATCTTAACGTCTTTAATGCGTCCAATCAACCATATAGAGATGATGAAGAGGCAGATTGATATGCCATTGACTTAATAGACGAATGAGTCGAAGAGGCAGCGCCTTTTATGTTGACTAAGGAAGCTTTGGAAGCATGTCTATCTCATTTCAATTTTAACGATTTCAACATTGATACTAATATTGAAGATGTGAATTCTTTATTGGAATTGGTAAACATGACTAATGTGCTTCCATGGTCACCTAAAATAGAGGCTTTACCGCCTCTTGCACATGAACCGGCACTCCCGTCTACTGAGTGTCCCCTGACACTCGAACTTAAACCGTTGCCGGATTCTCTAAAATATGCATTCCTCGGATCTAACGCAACACTTCTAGTTATAATCGCGTCAAATTTAACTAAAATTCAAGAAGTACAACTAATACAGGTCCTAGGCAATCATAAAAAGGCAATTGGATGGACGGTCGCCGATTTAAAAGGAATTGATCCGTCAGTTTGCATGCATAGAATAAATTTAGAAGAAAATGCTAAACCATCTAGGGAAATGCAACGACGTCTCAACCCTAACATGAAAGAGGTGGTTTTGAAGGAAGTTATAAAACTCTTAGACGCAGGTATTATCTACCCCATCTCCGATAGTAATTGGGTCAGCCCGACTCAGGTTGTCCCAAAGAAATCGGGTATTACGGTTGTACCAAACAAAAAAGGGGTCCTTATACCCACCCGTCAAACTAATGGTTGGCGGGTATGCATTGACTATAGAAAACTTAATACGATGACTCGTAAGGATCATTTCCCTCTCCCATTCATTGATCAAATCGTAGAATGTTTGTCTGGTCAGAGTTACTATTGTTTCTTAGATGGATACTCTAGATATAACCAAGTGTCTGTCTATCCCGATGACCAAGAAAAGACTACGTTCACATGTCCCTTTGGAACCTTTGCCTACTGTCGTATGCCGTTTGGTTTGTGCAATGCACCGGCCACCTTTCAACGGTGTATGATGGCGATTTTCTCAGACATGGTTGAGAAATTTCTCGAAGTATTTATGGATGATTTCTCGGTTTTTGGTCCTACGTTTGACCAATGCCTCCAAAACCTTACGTAGGTCCTCGCACGATACGAGGAAGCAAATTTGGTTTTGAGTTGGGAAAAGAGCCATTTCATGGTTCAAGAGGGAATAGTCTTGGGTCACGTTGTATCCAAGTGAGGTATAGAGATTGATAAAGCAAAAATTGAGTTAATTGACAAACTTCCCCTGCCATCATCAATTCGTCAAATCCGTTCCTTCCTAGGTCATGCCGGCTTCTATAGACGATTTATCAAAGACTTTAATAAAATTTCATGCCCTTTGTGCAACCTGCTTGCCAAGGATGTTCCTTTTGTCTTTGACAACGAATGTCTGAAGGCTTTTGAAATATTGCGAACCTTACTATCCACGGCTCCGGTAATCCAATCCCCCGATTGGTTACTACCATTCGAATTGATGTGTGATGCTTCCGATTATGCCGTTGGAGCCGTTTTGGGACAAAAAGTTAATAAAATCCTCACGTAATTTATTATGCGAGTAAAACACTAAATGACGCGCAATTGAACTATACGACAACTGAAAAAGAATTACTTGCGGTTATGTTTGCCCTCGACAAATTCCGTTCATACTTATTAGGGTCGAAGGTTATTGTGTATACCGATCACGCCGCATTACGTCATTTGTTGAATAAGAAAGAAACGAAACGTCGATTAATCCGATGGATTTTACTCCTTCAGGAATTTAATTATGAAATACGTGATAAAAAGGGTTCTGAAAATGTTATAGCTGACCACTTGTCACGTGTTCTTGTAGAATCTAACGATATTATCCCTCTAAAAGATTCATTTTTGGACGAGCAATTATTTGCATTATCTATCGTAAATCGTCCGTGGTTCAGTGACATCGTCAATTTCTTAGCGACGGGATATATCCCGCATACGTGGCCTCGTTTAGACAAAGATCGTTTCTTTTCTCAAATTAAACATTATTATTGGGAAGACCCACTGTTATTTAAACACTGTCCTGATCAAATTATACGACGTTGTGTTCCAGAGAGTGAGTTCAATTCTATTTTAAACTTCTGTCACTCTCTTGAATGCGGAGGTCACTTTGGAGGTCGTCGTACGGTCGTTAAAGTCCTCCAAAGCGAGTTATATTGGTCAACCCTATTTAAAGATGCTCACGAATTCTGTAAGAACTGCGTACGATGCCAACAAACAGGTAACATGTCACGTCGTGATGCGATGCCCATGACCCCAATCCTTATTATAGAAATATTCGATGTATGGGGAATCGACTTTATGGGTCCGTTTCTGTCGTCCTTTAGGTGCGAATATATTCTAGTTGCGGTTGACTATGTTTCTAAGTGGGTGGAGGCAGTTGCGGCTAAAACTAACAACCATAAGTCGTGGTGCAATTTATAGAAGAGAGCATATTTTGTCGTCTCGGCACACCACGAGCAATTATAAGCGATGGCGAAAAACATTTCTGTAATTGTCACTTTGAGGCACTCGTCCGAAAATATTCCGTCACTCATAAAGTAGGAACCGCGTTGTAACAACCCTAAAATTTATATATAAATAATTATTTTAATTATTATTTTCAGTTAGCAATATTATATGAGTGTGCCTATGTAAGAAACATGTTTGAAAATTTTAAGTGTTTGGTGGACATATAAATTGAATCATTAGTGAGCCCTTAGTTTGAATGCTACATTTTATTAATTTAAATTTATTAAAAAAAAATGAAGGGTTGATATGTATTTTTTTATATAGTATTTACAGGCCCGCGAATGTGTCAAATAGTGTATCTGGTATTGAAATTAAGTACCCGGGGTATGAGTACCCTTTGGGCTAGCCATTTTAGTGGTTTGTGTTACATTCTGGGCTCATATGGGTCTCTTTTGTTAGCCCATAAAAAGAAAAACGGGATTATTAATATTTGTGTGAGTAATATATGTATTGTGTGTGTATTATATGTATATAGATAGATAATATATCCTAGGGTTAGAAAAAAAAAAAGAAAAAAAAAGAGCAGCCTTAAGGGAGAGAGAGAGAGAGAGAGAGAGAGAGAGAGAGAGAGAGAGAGAGAGAGAGAGAATAAGAGACAAAGAGAGAAGAGGCAACCCTAGTCACCTAGAAGGAGAAGAAAAAGAGAAGAGAAGAGAAAAAAATGGAGTTCACCATCATCAACATCATCTTGCTTTTCCCAATTTGGTGAGTAAACATTTAGATTTGTAGGGTTAATTCGTAGTTTGATTGATTTTTGATTTGTGTTCATTATAGTTTGAATAAATCGTATGGATGAGTGTTTATATAATACGGATCTACAGTGATATACATATACATATATATATATATATCAAAGGTTAGATATAAGTTATTTAGAAAATTGAAGGAAAAAAAAAGAAGAAAACTAACACAAATTCGGATTTGGATAAAATTGAAGAAAACTCTCAAATCTGTTTTAGAAAATAATTCGTATTAATTCATACATTTTGTTTTTGGTAAAACTACTCGCTTGAGTCAATGTAAAACGCGATTCTGCACATTTTTTGTCTAATGATATTTTTCTCAATTCTGCACCGTTTGGGCAGAAAATTCATATTACAGTAGCAGTAAATGTTTACTCCGAATTTTGAATTATGTTTATGAAAATTGTTAGAGATGTTTCTTTGTACGGTATTATTATGAAGAACAATTTCAACCCATGCTAGTTTTGGGGCTGTTTAATATAAGATTTGTTTGGGACAATTTTAAATAGTGCTGTTGAATACCAATTTTAAATGCTATAACTTATGCTATATGCGGTATTAAATGATGATTGTGGAAATACAACGTTAGAGACGTGAATAGAAGTTTGGCGCAAGGGCCTTATTGTGAATAATCGGATAATGATAATCCATGTAATAAATGATAAATTTTCAAAGTGGTTAATGACGTGATTAAATCCTCATGAATGGTACTTGTGTGAATTAACGTAGATGGTAAAAAAAAAGTGGTTTCAAATTCCTTAGTGTTCACCGCTTCCCGTTGTGTGATATGTTTTTTTTTGGTAGCTCGACTTGCTGAGTGTACCCTTTTGCCAGTGGCTTCGTGATCAAGCTGGTCTAAGCCTTATGCCCGACTTATTTGTTAGACGTCTAGGCATATTGACTGGCCTTCTGTGTGTATACCTGGTTTGGTTGATACCCCAACCAAACTAGCACCAGAGTGGATGTTAGTAGTATGTCCGGGCACACATGGGATATATGTGTGGGTGTACCATGGAGGGTGACCAAGTGGTGAAGCTAGGAAATTGAATAATGAATCATTCATAAAAAAAATAAGTTGACCATGAGTAGGGTGACCTTAGTGGTGAACCTAAGGCAAGAAAAAAATGACAGTGATTGTAGAGCGTTAAATGCAAATGGATAAACTATTGCGAAACATGAAATTGAAAACCCGAAATGGTTACCGTGGTATAATGCGAAGAAAATTGATCAAATGATTTGGTATTGGAGAATTGCTTATTATGATACTAAGGATTTGTGCTAACTCTCGAGTTGCAGGATGGTGGGCCCACTAACCATTGTATGCAGGCTTTGGCTCACCATGTCATTTAAGAGTAAGTGTTTTCTTTTACTTTGTGGGTGGAACAAACTGCCGCCGTGACTCGAGGAAACTATCGCTTGTCCTCACTCACGTGTGGAACTACAATTCTGCCTACAACTTTGTATGTGTTTGTGGTCTAGAGAGGGAGGGAGTCCAGCGGATTCCCAACCTCCGGGAAATTTATTGGGTATTATTATGTTAATTGATTATTGTTGGGTTGGAGTTGAGGGGACCACGAGTGATCATTGAGACTGGAGCGTGTTTACTCATACCAGTGTTGTTATACAATGCTGACCCGTGTGATGTTTATCATGCGGGGGCGTTTCTCGGGAAACGCAGCCGTTTTGCAGATTAAGGAGTAGGCTGGTATGACTATTGGATTGCATGGATTTGCTTGAGGGCATGAAGACCTTTACTGTTCATTTGCTATTTTCATTTATTTGGCATTGTGGGCCATTATTGTAGTTGGTATTGGGACGTTTAGTAGCTCTGACCAAAGGTTGTAATAGAGGTTATTCTTTCAAAGCTTTAATTGTAAATGAAAAGATTTTTATTCATAATGAGAATTGAGAAATATTTATTTAGCTTCTGCTTTTCAATATAAGTGGTGATTTAGTAGTTGTACCTTTAATCAAATATATTTGATTATTTTCGGAATCGCATGAGTGTTTTTTTTAAAAATGGAAATGTGGTGGTTTTGTTTTAAAAACATAAATGGAGATTTATTACAAATGTTTTAACCAGGTTTTTAAGAACATCTATTTTCATTAAAAAGTTTTATTAGGATGGGCTTCGTGGTATTCACTCTGATAGTTGGGCAGTCGAATAGTAGTCTAGATTTAGTTCTATGCTGATTATTTGGCTTTCCAAAAATCGGGGTGTGACACCCGTACCATCTGCAAACCCAAGGCCAAGTTGAAGTGTCTAATAGAGAGGTAAAAAGTATACTGGAAAAAACGGTGCATCCAGATCGTAAAGATTGGTCGTTGCGACTTACCGATGCGCTTTGGACATATCGAATGGCTTATAAAACACCTATTGGAATGTCTCCATACCGATTAGTCTTTGGAAAAGCGTGCCACCTACCGGTGGAATTGGAACATAAATCATACTGGGCAGTCAAATCGCTTCATCAAGATATAAATGCGGCAGGATGTCATCGAAAACTTCAACTACAAGAACTAGAGGAACTAAGACGAGAGGCTTATGAGAATTCGAAAATCTATAAACAAAGATCGAAAGCGTTTTCACGACAAAATGATCGTAAGAAAAAATTTTGAGATCGGACAACGCGTCTGGTTGTTTAATTCAAAATTAAGATTGTTTCCAGGTAAGTTACGTTCCCGTTGGGACAGTCCGTTTATAATAATGCAAGTGTTCCCGCATGGAGCGATTGAAATCCAAGATACAAACGACGGAACACCTTTTAAAGTAAACAGTCAGCGTCTTAAGCCGTACCGATATGATGAAACAGATGAAATAGAGATAGAATCAATAGAGTTGGTAGATCCGATCTATTTCAACTGAGCACGAGCATCGGTCGAGCTAGCGACGTAAAACTTATCGCTTCTTGGGAGGCAACCCAAGCTTTTTTGAGAATTTTCCTTAGTTTTGTTTGCTTTTTAGGTGTTTGGTCTGTCAATGTCTGAGATTTACTCACCCAAACAGAGGAAAAATGGAACATGAAAACACTTATACAAGAAAACAGAAGAGAAAATGAGAAAACCAGACACTCGCGCGCGCAGCCCGCTCGCGTGAAAGGTCGCTTGCGCGGCCCGCTCGTACGAGAATTCCCCTTAGACATATTTTTGGACAAAATTTGCACCAACTCTCTGCCCAAGCTCATGCCTCAGATCGCGGGCACGACAAGGTCGCTGGAGCGGCCCGCTCGAGCGATTGTGAGACTTAGAAAATTTTTGATAATATTTTGAGGATGAAGTTCTGCCCAATCTCGCGTTGAGTATAGCGCGTGCAAAAACCTCACTGGAGCGGACCGCTCGCGCGAGGTTGGGCCTTAAAGAAAATTATTTGTTCTCCAAAACAAAGCCTCAGCTTTTCCTCGTGGAGGGATCCGCACGCGCGTAGCTCGCTCGCGTGGCCCGCGCGCGCGAGGATGCCTTCCCTTTAAATACAGGGCTGAGCCCTAATTTTTTTTTCAGATCTCTCTCTCTCTCTCTCTCTCTCTCTCTCTCGGTGACTCTCTCTCTCTCTCTCTCTCTCTCTCTCTCTCTCTCTCTCTCCTTCTCCTACCCATAACCACCACCACCGCCACCACAAAGTCGCCGCCGAGACCCCCTGACCACCACGAGACGACGCCACCACCGCCGCTGCAAAATAGCCACCGCCACCGAGATCACATATCGCGGCCCAAACTTTCCTCCCCCAATCTTGATTCTCCAACCTCAGGTATCCATATAACCATATATATATATATACATACATATATAGATAAATACATACACTTATATAGATTTGTATAATCATGGATGCACACACCACATATTTGTTTATATACACATATTTAAGGTTTGTGATTTAGGGGGGGGGGGGGGGGGGGGTTTCGTGGAATACATAAATACATAAACGTATATGTATATACAGATTTCGGTATGGAAATGAATATACTGTTATACATGCACAGATTGATACACCCCCAACTTTGACACACACTGACTTTCATTTAGGGTTTTCACATTTGGGCTTTAATGTGGATATATGTACACAAATCTTTCCAAATTTGGTCTTGCAGTTTTGGATCTGTATAGTTTAGATATGTCTCTACATATATACATATACGCCTTAAGTACACATACCCACGCTGATTACAGAAATTATGTGATAGATCAAATTTTAGGGTTGAGTAAACAAACTTGATTGAGATCTATGGATCAATCTACCACTCAAACACTCGGGACACCCACAGACACACTCACGGATCAGTAAACACGTCCTTCAATTTCTTGAACCCTATCCTTCATATTGAAAATACACATATGTATGAATTAGGAGTGATGAATTTTGGGGATTTCTAGATCCCTATATTTATGTTTCCATATCTGTATATATCTCTAAATATATCTGACCATACATACGCTACACACTGACTTTTCATCCACAACCCTTGTTCATGTCTTGAATACTATTGACTCTCATTTAGGGTTTTAAAATTGGGGCTTTAATATATCCATATATTCACAGATGTCGTTATACACATACATTTGAGAAGTAGGGTTCGTGATTTGTAAGGGGTTTTCTGAATTCACACACGTATATGTATCCATAGATGGATTTACATATACAGATTTCAATATAAAAGCATACATACACCGATTCTTATACAAACAACTATAGTTGGATTTTCTTTCTATGAACCCTAAACCTCTGATTTGTTGAACACAGTTCAATCTATGATGTAGTGTGGGGCTTCTTATCTCTGTACACCTCTCTATATATATATATTTATGTAGATATACACACACTTACTCCTGAATTGTTCCAATTGTCATATATTGGCGGTATTCATTCTGATTCCCCGATAACAGTGAAATTCTAAAAACCAAATTTAGACACTAAGTTATGTTAACACTAATTCATAACCCTATAAGCAATCAGTTGCGTTGAGACAATTGATGATCAACGTTTCAACTTACAAACATGAAGGTCTATGTTTTAGCTTATTGACACAATGTGAATCATGAAACTCTATGAACAAGTTCAAATAGACGTTTAAAATTGTAGAGTTTCAACACACATTTGAATCCACATTTTATATTAAAAAATTCATATGACAACACAGATTTTATTGTTGAAAGTTCTGTACTACATCCTAAACGCTTTGAATTTAGAAAACAAGGCAATGAAACACAAATTCGTAAACACAACATAGAGATATTACATTTGTATTTCGACAATTGAATTCATTACATTGTTTCTGAACACGCGGCGAGTACCCCGTGACTTGCCGCAAAGTGTGTGCCCTTGTCACGACAGTGGGTGAGAAGGGACCGGCTCTTCTCACAGTTGCTGGGTGTTCCCCCGTGAAGCCCATTTTCCTTTTAACTGTTGAATTATATATTGATTATGTCCCTTGCCGGGATTTTTCTTTGCAGGTGACCCATTCCCCCTCCCCTATTTTTTTCTTTTGCTGGGCATAGTCCAATTTTAAAGCCTGCATTTTCAAATTTTTTTTAAAATTCTTATACACCTTTTCAAACATGACGAAACGACCTGCAAAATCTGCCTCCTCCTCCCAACCAGCCCAAAATAAATCCAAGGGCAAAGACAAGCAAACACCACCGCCCCCTCCCCCAGACGACCCTAACCCCAACGAATTAGGGCCTAAGTTGTTAGGGATATATACTAAAAGCCATGCTTTATGTAGTTGATTTATTATTCATTTAATAAAATCAGTTAATCCATTTTTTTATGAGAATCTGTGTGGGCAATATTTATATTATATTGTTTATTTAATATTATGCATGTGTGTCTTTCACTCTACATAGTAGGTGGTTTGGTGTGTAGAGTTCAACTTGCACAGGGAAGATCAGACCATCGGATCTTGTAGAATGTAAGATTTTGGTTTACAGTCTTAGATGGATTGGACACACCATCGGTAGGACTGCAACATGGTGTTGTAGTAGGTTTGTCTTGACCGCGGGAAACGGTATAGTTTCAACTCACCATGCTGGTACATTTTGTGTATTAAACGGGACCGACTTGGGGTAATTATCTTTATACTGACTTATAAGATAATTAATACCTCATGACTATTATGAGTGCTTATGCTCTAAATCCTAAGTTATTTTATGGACACGTACATTTGATATTTACACTTTGATCTCTAAAAGGGTGAGATCCTTAAATGGGTCAATATCTCATTGGATTGGGTAACAATATTAATTGTGTGGTGGATATTAATTAATGATGGAATCCATGTCTCAATTTTGGGATTGATGATATCCCCTTGAGAAAGCTTATAAGTTTTCCTAGAGGTGGATTTTGTATCCGACATATCAGATAAGTTAAGCAGAGGATCTCAAGGAATTTTAAGAGATTAATTAAATATGATTGTCAGTAATTATATTTAATTAATGGATATCTGTAATCTTAACATGGGGAGATAATAAGCATTTAATAACATGGAGCTCGAAATATATTTTTGAGATAAAGGGTAGGAGTGCAATTATAATTCTTTAGTGGTATGAATTATAATTTATGGAAATAGGAATCTGATTCAATTCGAATTAGGGTTTCCTAATTCCATAAGGAAGCCTATTCTTTATTGACTTCTTATGGTCCCTATCGTAGCCTATATATATGCTGCTTTGGCTCTCTCCTCAGTTTGCGTTTTTCCATCAAGAGTATTATAACTCGAAATAGAAAAGAGAGCGTAAAAAGAGAGAGAGAGCAGAAACATAAAGAATTTCGAAGGAGCCCACACTCAGTTCGATATTCTGGCAGCAAAGGAATAGAAGATCGTGAGTGATCGGGAGAGAACTAATCCTATTTATACGCCTTAACGCGCATTTGTTAGTACTTTTTATCCTGTTTTTGTATATTTTTACTTCGTTTTCTATTTTCTGACAGGTTTTGGAAGAAATCAACTAAACCAGGCTAGACAGGGTGAAAAGTCATAGTTGAAGAAGCTGAAAAAGCCAAGTCGCGCCCGCGAAAATCCGAGAATCGCTCGCACGAGATCCCCAGAATCGCTCGCGCGACCCGCGCGCGCGAAAGCCCAATTGTCGCGCTCGCGCGATATGCCCAAAAACCAATGTTGTGTATTTCAGTATACTGAAGACTCCTGTGCAAACGAGACTGCTAAACGATGTCCAGACTGTAAATTACATGCGTTTCAGTTCGTTTCGGGTTAGGAAGCCTTCCAAAGCTTGTACAAACTCTATATAAACTCCAAATTTACTCAATTATGGGGTTGGCAATTAATATACACACATTCTATAACCATACTTCCAGCCATTGAAGGGAGGGAAGCAAGGAGAAGAAGAAGAAGACCAAGGGTTTCCATGGCCTCCTCCATCAACTACTTGCCGATCTCTACTCCCATGGACAGCTTAGATCATTGATCTAGGGTTTCAATGAAGCCCTAGATGAGTAATAGGGTTTTATTTATGTTTTTATTTTAGTTTTATTATGTATGGATGACAGTCACATGTTTAGAGGATTTTTATAAATAAATCGTACTTATATTGATTAAATCATTACTTTCAGAATTTATTCTTGTCTTAGATCTATTTTGACTGTAGTGTGCTCAACGATCTATTCTTGCTGTGCTTGTTTAGATTGTTTACATGTGATGGTGCTCTATTGATTCGTGCTATCAAGTATCCGAATAGTCCATGCCTAGGTTAGACGGATTAGATCACAACCCTAGTTTAGTGTGAGATAGTTCGTGCTATCCGCAGATGGATTATGTTGGTGCTTGAACCATGATTATCTTCTTGTCGGAGGAATTGGGCTTGTAGCTACAATTTCCCATATTCATCCAACGTAATAAGCTAAAGTAATTCATAAATATTCCTATTATGAAGCTAGTGGTGGATTTGCAATCCTAGGTTCCCTTAAACATTATTTAAAACACTTTTAATTGCTTTCATAGTTTAGATTTACTTTTATTGTTATTAGTTTAATTAAATCCAAATCAAAATTCGTTTTTCCTAATTAATTAGACTTAGGTTTTAAAATTAAGTCGCTGTAGTAATCAATCTCTGTGGGTTCGACCTTTACTTCCACACTGCAAATCTTTGGAAAAGTAAAGAATACTTTTTACATCTTGATTCTGACAACATCAATTTTTGGCGCCGTTGCCGGGGATTGCATTACTACCTTTAGTTTTATAATCTTAGTTTAGTTAATTCGTAAATATTAGATTAGTTTTTATTTTTCTTATTTTCTGTTTTTGTTTTTAGTTACTAACTTTTTTTTATTTTGTAGTCAACGTTTCCGAGTGGAGCAGCTAATTACATCAAAGGAGCTTACGCAAATAATATAAATAAAATTAAATAAATTGCTTCCTTTGGAATTCGCTTTAAACCGCTGTAAGTCAGGGCGCTGTGACGCACTATTTGCATTAGTTTAGGGTTAATTGCACTGCATTAGCTAGGAGACCCGGGGCGCTGGGCTTGACGCGGTCATTGCATTACAGGATAATTTGCATGCATCATAGTAGTTGAGTGCTTGTTATCTTAGTTGCGTGATTGCTTGCTATTTGTTTTTTTTTTAGTTGAGTCAGTCTTTGTTTTTAGTTACTGTTATTTTGTTTTAGTGTATGTTGGGTACACGTTCAAATAAACCAGATTTAAAATCTTTCGATCTTGAACTTGAACGTACCTTAAGAACTAGTAAGTCCACAACCCAAGCTTCTAGAGCTAGGTTGCAAGACGACGAATCAACTCCGATTCCATCGTCGTTGTTTGAGGCCGAAATTCAGAATACCCGTGAACGGTTAAGGAAAACTTGAATTTTTCAAATTGAACCGATTAAAATGGCTGACGGTGGAAATAACAATAACAATCAAAATGATGGTGCGAATATGAACAATCTTAATATACCGCCACCACCTCCACTTATAAATTATTTTATTCCTACTACTTACACGCCACAAGCCGGTATCGAATTACCGGAGGCGACGGCATCTCACTTTGAGATTAAGTCGTCTACGATCTCGCTACTACCTTCCTTCCATGGCCGTCTAAATGAAGACCCTTACCAACACTTAGGGGATTTTCAGGGTATATGCTCTACTTTGAAAATACAAAACCTAAATAATGATGAATTAAAATTGCGGCTCTTCCCATTCTCTTTAAGAGACAAAGCTAAATATTGGCTTCAATCTTTGGAGCCAAACACAATAAAAACATGGGAAGCCTTACACACCGCCTTTTTATAAAAGTTTTTCCCTATTATGCGTACAAATAAGATAAGAAAAGATATGACTAATTTTGTGATGCAAGATGGGGAGACTCTTTATGACACGTGGGAAAAATTTAAAGAATTATTACGTTCGTGTCCATATCATCAGGTTCCCAAGTGGCAATTGGTTCAAGTCTTCTACGAGGGGCTTATTCCCTCTATTAGGAATACCGTCGATGCCGTTTGTGCGGGAACTTTCCTACACAAAAGCGCCGACGAGGCCTGGAAAATATTTGAAACGTTAAGCGAGAACTCGATGCATCAGGCTGTGTCGGTACGTTCTGAGGGATACCTTCAACCTAAGCGAGAGGTGACAGTTGAGTCGAGTCAATCAATTCAAATACAAGAATTAAATAGAAAACTTGACCGACTTATGCAAATGAACAAACCGTCTAATCCACCCTCTTCAGAAGTATGTGCATTATGTTCTGAACCGTCACATAATATCTTTGCATGTCCTTGTGCATCTCAATATCCGGAATTTGTTGAGCAACACGTTAATTCTATGCAACAATTCCCACAAAATAATTATAATCCTAGGTCGACTAATTTTCCAAATACGTACCGACCCCAATACCAACAAGGTCAATACCAACCACCTCCTCCACCTCCACGCAATAATGCATTTGAGGAGAAGGTGTTGGCCTCACTTGAGAACTTTGGTTCGGTGGTTCAGTTAGTACACTCTCACACACAATCCATCGCAAAACTGGAGTCCCAAGTAGGGCAAATTGTTAATACATTAAACCGTTTAACTGAGAGTAAGTTGCCCAGTCAACCTACTCAGCAACCTAAGGGGCAATACGCAGTGGGTAGTACGAGTGAGAGTGTGAACGCTGTTTCGACTAGGACGACTGCTCGAGATGAGGAAGTTGTTGTAATTCCGGATGAGAGTGAGAAAGATGGGAAAATTAACTTAAATTTGAATAAGGAGGGTGAGGGAACGAGTAGAATTCAAAAAGATAAAGGACCGGCCCCAACAAACTATATTCCAAGAATGCCATATCCACCAAACGTTGAGGGACCGTCACATTTGCCTAAGAAAGGGTCTAAGGTTGAGGATATACTCGAGGTGTTCAAACAAGTTAAAATCAATATTCCTTTCCTCGACGCCATAAAACAAATTCCAGCTTATGCTAAATGTCTAAAAGACCTTTGTACTCAAAAACGCAAAATACGGAGTCATACTCCTAAAAAGGTCTTTCTCACGGAAAAAGTAAGCTCTATATTCCAACACGCTCCTCCAAAATATAAAGATCCAGGTACGCCTACGATTTCATGTGTCATAGGTGACACTATCATTCATAGGGCTCTCCTTGATTTAGGAGCTAGTGTTAATCTCATACCTTATCACGTCTATCAACAATTAGGACTAGGTGAACTGAAACCTACGGCCGCTACCATACAATTAGCGGATCGTTCTATTAAAATACCTAGAGGAATCGTCGAGGACGTCTTGGTTAAAGTTGATAAATGCTATTATCCCTTAGATTTTATGGTCCTTGACACCGAACCGGTGCTAGATGCTAGGAAACACACTCCTGTCATTCTTGGTCGTCCATTCTTAGCAACCACTAACGCACGTGTTAACTGTCGAACGGGGGTAATGAAAGTGTCATTTGGGAACATGAAATTAAAATTAAATGTTTTTAATGCGGCTGATCAACATCCTAAAGACGACGATGACTTAGGTGTGGAGGGTAGTGAGGTTAAACGGAATATTGAGCCTAAGAACGTAATAAATATAAGTGCGGAAAATAATATAGCGGACGATGATGAGTGGATGAATCCTAATCCCGTGGACCCTAATGCTGAATCTACTCGGAAGGTAAGAAATCGACTTGAACATAATGACAAACCGTCGATTGAATTAATTCAAAGCGACGTAATTTCTGCTTACCATCGAGCTCTACCTGACATCCTTAGGGCTACACAGTCCGATTTACGGCCTCCATAAAATCTTGAGCTAGAACGGTCTAGCTAAAGACGTAAAAGACAGCACTTCTTGGGAGGCAACCCAAGCTTTATTTCGTTCGTTTTTCTTTGTTTTTGAGTCTGTTTGAGTCTGTTTTGGACATTCTGGATAGGTTTGGGGGTTGGAATTAAGTTATTTTAATAGTATATACAAAATTTTAACCAAAAAATGGAAAAAACCATTCTCGCGCGCGCGGCCCGCTCGCGCGAGACGTCGCTCGCGCGGCCCGCTGGCGCGAGAATGTGCCTTAGACGTTTTTCCTTTCTTTTTCTTATATGGTGCCTCTGCTTCTCCTCGCGCCTGGAATCGCGGGCGCGAGGTACCTCGCTCGCGCGAAAATTTTCATTAAAAAAAAAAAAAAAAAATTTCTGGGAATTCGCGCGCGCGACGGCCGCTCGCGCGGACCGCTCGCGCGATTCCCCCTTTTTCTGATTTTTGTTTTTCTTTTCTGTATCTGTCCCCCATACCTGCTTAGGTATTTGTTCCATTTCTGTTTTTGTTTTGTAAGTCCTTTTCCATCAGGTTTTTGATTGTTTACTTAATTCTGGTTATGTTTTACAGTATGTTTTAGTTTCTTTTCTAGTTTATTTTCTTGTGGATCTTTATCATTCTGTTTCTTCTTATAGTTTATT
Source organism: Hydrangea macrophylla (assembly GCA_033977485.1). Taxonomy (NCBI): domain Eukaryota; kingdom Viridiplantae; phylum Streptophyta; class Magnoliopsida; order Cornales; family Hydrangeaceae; genus Hydrangea; species Hydrangea macrophylla. Next base: position 25,880,457 of record CM066984.1, on the reverse strand, counting down.
TAGTTTAGTTTAGTTATAATTCTTTTAGCTGTTTTTATTATTTTGTTTGTTTAATTTTCTTTTTTTAAGAACTAACAGGTAACATTGAACTTTATAGCCATATTCCTTTGTGTTCACCTGCTCTATGCTTGTCAAGATTAAGGTGCTATCGTTTCTTTCCTTATGTACTCTCCTTTATTTCATTTTATTGTTTCATTGGGGACAATGAAAGGTTTAGGTTTGGGGGTATGCACACACATGCACATTAGTTTATGCTAAATTTTAAAATTTTTCAATAAGTGTGTTTAAATAAACGATGATTACCGATGTTTTTGCAATATCAAGATGATACTTCTTGTTCAATAACTTTGAATTGTTATAGAATGGTAAACATGAGAATATGTGGTTAAATATTTACTGAAGTCATGATGTAACGTTTTAGGTCATGTATTATTTGAATCGTAGTTTTATATCATAGATTTGCACATAAACCTATGCACTACACGTAGTCACTTGAATACATGTTGGTTGTGAACTATAATATAATTCGGATTTCTAGATAACACATGGTGGAGACTAAACCCAGTAAGCTTTTGAGCCTATCTTTTCTATTTAGAGGGTTATAAATACATCTTGTGTTTGTCGAATTTCATTGAAATAGCGCATCTACTTGTTGTTTAGTCTCATTATTCTTGCTTTGGTTGATAATCAAGTTAAAATATTTGTTACCATGCTAAATAATCTTCCATTGTAAACATTGAAGAACCGTATTACCCTAGGAAATGATTTTAGGCCTTCTTTGTTTACTGCCGGCCGATAAAAGATAAAATTTCCTTAGTTCCCCCTTTTGAGCCATTAAAATGCCATTTCTTTCTTAAATTACCATTATCCTTGTTTTTGCTCCAATTTGGCCAACTTGGAGTTCACTTCTGAAAGATTGATCACCTTTTAGTGGTGTTAAGGCGATGTGTGATTGAGAAGAAGAAGAAAATAAGATGGTGTTTGGGGTGGTTGCCTTGTTATTTATTGAATATTCGTTTCAAAAGCAACGAGGAGGAAAAGAATAAAGAAAAAATAAAGAAGAGGAAGGTTGAAAAAAAAAAGAATGAAAAGAAAAGAAGAGAATGAAAAGATGAAGTTGGTAGAAGATATGAATGAAAGAAATCAAACATGCCTTACAATGCTGTTCTAAACCTACCCAATTAATCCGTTATATCATTTTTCATTATCTGAGCCACATTACAACCTTTAAAAAGTCCTATTTGATCCTAGAAAAACATGGTTTGGATATATAAACGATGGGAAGTGGATGAAAACATGGTAATGATTAATTTCTTTTGATTATTGGCATCTTATCCATGAGACTACTGTTCTTTCGTGTCATGCGTCTTTTTCATGTCATATGTGAGCATTTATCGTTTTGAAAATATATTTCCTTTGCTCACGTATACTAGAGAAATTACACCTGTTTCTGAGTGTTTTATTTTAGAGTGTAATTCATTGTGAGATTCGTAGTCGAGACATAGTTAAATGGTTTTCCGAGTTATATTCCAAGTTAATGACATGCGCGTGTTCATTTGACTACCTCATCACACACGTGCGATTTTATGAGAAACTCTATTGATTTATACGATTCATGTGCTTGAGAGTGTTCTTCATGATGTAGGTAAACGTTTGATTCTGTTTCTTTATGTTCGTTATCCTATTTCAAATCTTTGTTGTATAATAAGGAGTATTGAATATTATGTTCTTTGTTTTTAATAAAAGTTTTTAAATTTATAAGTTAATAAAGATGGTTGTGGGTAACTTGTTGACGAGAACCCTCACGAGACTTCACTCGTCCGACTAGGGACACCTAGAGGTTTAAAAGGCTTGTTGCATAAGCTAAATGCAATCGTGATCTATACGAAAATGGAGTAGTATTTTATTAGTAGTTTTTATTTTAGTTTTGCTCGAGGACTAGCAAAATGTAGGTTTGGGGGTGTGATCGGGAGAGAACTAATCCTATTTATACGCCTTAACGCGCATTTGTTAGTACTTTTTATCCTGTTTTTGTATATTTTTACTTCGTTTTCTATTTTCTGACAGGTTTTGGAAGAAATCAACTAAACCAGGCTAAACAGGGTGAAAAGTCATAGTTGAAGAAGCTGAAAAAGTCAAGTCGCGCGCGCGACCCGCGCCCGCGAAAATCCGAGAATCGCTCGCGCGATCCGCTCGCGCGAGATCCCCAGAATCGCTCGCGCGACCCGCGCGCGCGAAAGCCCAATTGTCGCGCTCGCGCGACCCTCTCGCGCGATATGCCCAAAAACCAATGTTGTGTATTTCAGTATACTGAAGACTCCTGTGCAAACGAGACTGCTAAACGACGTCCAGACTGTAAATTACATGCGTTTCAGTTCGTTTCGGGTTAGGAAGCCTTCCAAAGCTTGTACAAACTCTATATAAACTCCAAATTTACTCAATTATGGGGTTGGCAATTAATATACACACATTCTACAACCATACTTCCAGCCATTGAAGGGAGGGAAGCAAGGAGAAGAAGAAGAAGACCAAGGGTTTCCATGGCCTTCTCCATCAACTACTTGCCGATCTCTACTCCCATGGACAGCTTAGATCATTGATCTAGGGTTTCAATGAAGCCCTAGATGAGTAATAGGGTTTTATTTATGTTTTTATTTTAGTTTTATTATGTATGGATGACAGTCACATGTTTAGAGGATTTTTATAAATAAATCGTACTTATATTGATTAAATCATTACTTTCAGAATTTATTCTTGTCTTAGATCTATTTTGACTGTAGTGTGCTCAACGATCTATTCTTGCTGTGCTTGTTTAGATTGTTTACATGTGATGGTGCTCTATTGATTCGTGCTATCAAGTATCCGAATAGTCCATGCCTAGGTTAGACGGATTAGATCACAACCCTAGTTTAGTGTGAGATAGTTCGTGCTATCCGCAAATGGATTATGTTGGTGCTTGAACCATGATTATCTTCTTGTCGGAGGAATTGGGCTTGTAGCTACAATTTCCCATATTCATCCAACGTAATAAGCTAAAGTAATTCATAAATATTCCTATTATGAAGCTAGTGGTGGATTTGCAATCCTAGGTTCCCTTAAACATTATTTAAAACACTTTTAATTGCTTTCATAGTTTAGATTTACTTTTATTGTTATTAGTTTAATTAAATCCAAATCAAAATTCGTTTTTCCTAATTAATTAGACTTAGGTTTTAAAATTAAGTCGCTGTAGTAATCAATCTTTGTGGGTTCGACCTTTACTTCCACACTGCAAATCTTTGGAAAAGTAAAGAATACTTTTTACATCTTGATTCTGACAACATCAGTGAGCTGTTATCGAGCCCGTGTTCTCGATTCGTCTACTACAGCAATCCATTTTAGCAGTTTAAGGTAACCCTAGTTCCGCCCTTATAGGGTTATTGTAGTTTTCACGTAATTTTTTTTTGCAGTACCAACTTATACGCGATGTCAATAGATTCTGGGAACGCAGTTTCCTAACATAAGTATGCCAACTGTGGCCTCAATTACGAGGCCGCTATCGACGCTGAGTACTTCGCGTCAGATAAAGATACCAAGTGGGGCCACAACAACCTCACTGCCCGTAAGTTGGCCCCACAACTCTATTTTCGTAATCCCGACCTCATAAGTTATCCACGTCTCGTCCTCTTATTCTATCAGAACATGCGATACCATAAACATTCTCTTAGCCAACACGCCTTTCTGTCCATAACAATAGATGGCCGTGACATAACCCTTAACCCATACAACATCTCCGACATTCTCCAAATCCCCTCCCACTCCTATCAAGTCCCTAAACTAAACATCCTTAACAAAGCCCACTCATTTATACATATTATCCAGGACATGTGTGGTGGCCGCTCTGGATCGGGGCAGTCTATACGCCGATCTCATATGCCCCGCCAGATGTGGTTTGTCGACCATGTCTTTAAAAGAAACCTATACCCCCTTGGTCACGAGCAAGAACGGACCAAGGAGATCCACCATGCCCTCCACGCCATTTATCGCGGAGACTGGTTTTATCTCGGTCTCATGATTATGGATCATATGCGTCTCACTATCCAAGCATTGACAATGCCCAGGACTCCAAACTCCTACTGCCTTACCCTCGCACTATCACGACCACTCTCCGGGCCAAGGCCTTCCCTATCCCCGGCGATGAGCCGATAGATGGACGTATCCCAGAGTTTGCTTCCGCTAATTGGAAGCTGAGCTTGGATCCTATTGATTTAGAGGTGAGGAGAACTCGAGAGCAGGCCCAGGCACGTCGAGAGCAGGCAGCACAGCGTCCCCCTCCCCCGGAGGATACCCCGTACGCATGGACTTATGGGGACGTCTGTGCATTCCGTGGACAGACCCTGCGGCTCCAGTCCTATATGCGTTCGTATTTCCAGCTGGCCCATCCAGATCAGTTGGACGACATTCTAGCCCAGAGCGAGGCTGCATACCAGTCTGCCTTTCCGAGACCGACGCAGCAGGTGGCCGAGGAGCAGGGAGAGGTGCAGGGTGAGGAGGAGCAGGCTGGTGGAGATGGTGGAGATGATGGAGGCAATGGGAGTAACGGAGACGGCGATGGCGCTGCGACTACCGGCCAGGGGAGTACAGGTTTGGAGCTGGTGTTACTGGAGGGCGGGGAGGATTAGACTGATATTTTGGAGGGGTGACAGACTTTAAAATTTTTTTTTCTTGTATTTGGATGGGTGGAAGGATTCAGACATTTGCAGACAGTGACTTGTATATTGTTTATTTCGTTTTTCTGGTTATTATTATTAGGATTATGATGTAACTGGCCTCGACCGGTTAGTTTATTCTGTCTTTCTGTTTATTTTGGTTAAGTGGGTCTGTAATTAATTATCGTTCTGCATTTATTTGTTTTTCGTTTATGGTTTATTTTATTCCTGTTGCTTCTGGTTAGTCACAACAATAACGCCACTATTAATTAGTTATGTTTCCACTTTCATGCTGGGCTATATAATGTTTTCTTTTATTCATTTGGAGCGATTGTCATTGAATTAATATTACACAACAATTCCAACTCCCATCGCACTATAACAGGAATCTCTTAGGTTCAGGTTTGGGGGTAATTATGTCGGAATTTCTATTTAATTCAAACCTACATTGCCTAAGTTTAAAAATTATAATTCATTAATGCTACACAATCAAGCAACTAGTGACGTTAATTTTATTACTTCTAATAACTCCGACTAATGAAATTAAATTGTGGCTTAATTTTTGGTTTCAAGTTTTTAGTTTTCCAATATCCGTATAGTTACCTCGACCCTCTTATCGCATTTTCATCCTCACATTATGGACCATCCTATTTCCCCTCATTCTTCACCTGATAGGTCTTCGGATGAGTCGAGTCATTATTACGACTCTAGTTCTTCAACTTCTGAGTCCATACCGAGTCCTAGGGTAGCCAAGTCTTACGTTTCAGTCAGTCATCCCAGTTGGAATCATCATCATCCTCATGTTCCCATTCATATCTGTTCTGATTCATCGGACGAGGATGACCTTTTTGGCGATGACCCTACCGTTATAGACGGCCCTTATGGTGCTCTACCGACGTCTTCTGAGTCTTCTTCATCTGATTCGATCTATTCCTCGACCGATGATGACGATGAGGATATTCTTTCAGGTCTAGCTGCCATTTCATTGTCTGATCCTTTATTGACTGTTGTACCTACACCGGAGGTTACCTATCCGTATAGGAACCTCCCTGATTATGTGCCAGATGTTGTTCGACAACGTCCGGGTCATCCTGACTGGTCACCTGAGGATATTGCCTCAATCTTTACGCCTTATTCTGGTCCTGAGGATGATACGATTGATTTGGGTCAGGGTACTAGTGAAGAGACTGAGATCGATGTGGTTCCAGGCATTCCTACTGAGGACGATTTTGATGAGATGGGACCGCCTTTTGATTCTGCGGCGCATCCAGAGTGGGAGCTAGTCAATTGGTACTTTCATTCTGGTGTGCTACCACCTTCAAACGTGTTTCTTGGTGTAGACATCATGGTTATCTTCTATGAGGACTACATCCATGTCATTGTCATGTTCCCACCTGCATAGGGACATGCAGTGATTTGGTTTGGGGGAGTATATGGGTATTTGTTCATTTTAGTTGTAGTCGTTTTATTTTTGTTTTCGAATATTTTCTTTCTTTAGTAATTCAGAATTTTTGTTAGGTTTTTATTATTATTATTTTTTAGTTATTTCGTTCATTCGTTATTTCTTTTATTCATTGGAAAAAAAAAAAATAGAAAAACAAACATTTTATTAGTTCTATAAATAAATAAGTACATATTCTTAATATTGTTCAATGTTGCGTTACTTCTTATTGCAATTAGATTTCATTGAAAATTTGAGCTTAAGAGAGTATGTAATCCGATGTCTACCAAATCTATGAAGGTATGTCTTGAGAACTATATATCCTTAGAATCGTTGCTTTATATCTTATACTTGCATATCTTTTTGCACGGCACGTAGTCATGTGGATACATATTGACATTGAACTATAATATAACTTGGATTTCTAAATAGTAATATTGTGGAGACTAGAACCCGGTGAGTTTTAGAGCCTTTCATTCTTTTTGAGGGTTTTATTATGTTATTTGAATCTCATTGATATAGCGCATTATTTCGTTGATTAGTCTCACTATTCTTTATTTTGATTGAAAGTCGAGTTAGTATTATAATTAGCATGTTTAACAAATAAAAAAAAAATTCTATTTCCTTTGATATCATAACATTGAAGAATCATGTGACTTTGGAAAATGACATTAGGCCATCTGTATTAATAAACCCTTTTGACCTTTGGCCTACCCGATATGAATATGTTATATCCCTTGTTAACCCTTTTTGAGCCTTTTATTAGACCTTTCATTTGTTCACCTATTATCCTACCTACTCCGATATGGAGTTCGCCACTATTAAATATTACCTAACCCATGTCCAAGAGTAGTTGAGGAATAGTTTTACATAAAGAAATTGGGCTAGTACGACTCGTGTAAAGGGGAGAATTGAAAAAATTATTATTAAAAAAAAATGGATAAATAAAAAAAAGAAGATGTTGAAAGAAGGATTGGAAAAAGAGATGAATCCCTTGAAAAAAAAATGAAAAATGAAGAAATAATATAGAGTCATTGTAATAAAGCCCTTGTGTTATAAATATTACAGCTATTTCTATTTATTCAAGGACGTTTTGAATTTCTTTTACCTTTCTTTTCTTAACTATAGCCCTTGGCCAACATTACAACCCTTGTAAAGTCCTGGTTGATTCTATGGAAACATGATTTGAATATGGAACCGATAGAAAAAGGGAATATAAGCATGGTAGTAGTAATATTTACTTGACGATCGATATCTATTCATGAGACTATATTCCTGTCGTGTCATACGTTGTTCTGTGTTATATGTGAGATCTACTTGATTTGTATAATTATCTTCCTTGCATATATTCGAGTAATTACACCTGTTTCTGAGTGATTTCATTTTCGAGTGTAATTAACAACGTGAGATTTGTGGTCGAAGCATCACTAGATAGTCATCCGATTTATATTCCAAGTTCATAGTTGCCGCGTATCCACTTGATTACTATTTCACACACATGCGAGTCTTCGATATATTCTATTGATTATGTTGATATATGTTTTCGGATTACTCTCATAATGTAGGAAGGTGTATGATTGTTTTACTTTTGAGAATTTAAAGTTTTCTTTGAATTTGATTTTAGCAAGGGAGTATGTTGACATTGAAATATTTAAAGTTTCAATAAAATTTTTATTTTTACAAGTTAATAAAAATGGTTGTGGGTGACTTGTTGACGAGAACCCTCACGAGTCTTCACTCGTCCGACTAGGGACACCTAGAGGTTTAAAAGGCTTGTTGCACAAGCTAAGTGCAATCGTTATCCATACGAAAATGGATTAGGAATTTTTAGTATTAGTAGTTTTATTTTATTCTTTTTGCTCGAGGACTAGCAAAATGTAGGTTTGGGGGTGTGATCGGGAGAGAACAAATCCCAATTATACGCCTTAATTCACATTTGTTAGTCGTTTTTATCCTGTTTTGTATAATTTTACTTTGTTTTCCACTTTCTTTCAGGTTTTAGGAGAAAGCACGGATTTCCGGTTAAATGGGGTAAAAAAGCTGGAAGAAAGAAGCTAAAAAAGCCATCTCGCGCGAGCGGCCTGCTCGTGCGGAACCCAGGAAATCGCTCGCGCAACCTCCCATTTTACGCGCTCGCGCGATCCGTACGAAAAAACATAAAACGCGTATTTTGAAGAGTTGAAGACCCCTATGTGGACGAAATTGTCCAATTACGTCCAGAATGTAAATTTTAGCAGTTTTAGTGAGATTAGGTTTAGGAAAACCCTCCTAATCTCTCTATAACTATATATATCTCATTCTTAATCAAAGGGGGTTACACACATTCATTCATTGAAGACTTTTGAAGGCAAGAGGAAGGAGAAGAGCAAGCTTGAAGGTCTCTAATGGCTACCATCAACTCAATCTTCATGCTTTCAACCACCACGTGCAACTAAACTCCTAATCTAGGGTTTCAATGAAACCCTAGCTATGTAAAGGGGGAATTTTATGCTTTTCTATTTTAGGATTTTATGTATTGGATAGTGATTGTATGTTGGTGGATTATTTATAATTAGTTTTTAATGTTAATAATCAAGAGTATTTTGGATCTATTCTTGTCTTAGATTTTTCCTTATGCTTATTGAACTCAATAGTCCTTGATATCTATGATTGATATGAATATTTACATACAATAGTGCTTATGTGATTGTGATGTTTACATCATTTATAATCCATGCTTAGGAAAGATTAGTTATGCTACACCCTAGTTATAGGTAGATAATTCATGTGAACCATAGATGGATTATGCTTAGATTAAACTAACAATATCCTCTTGACGATGCTATTGGGCTTGTAGCTACAATAGATCATAACTATCCAAACATAGAACTTAGAATAGAAAGTCTAGACCCCTGATGCATAGTTAGTGGTGGATTTGTAATCCTAGATCTCATCTATTCATATTTAAACCAATTTTCAATTCGGCATATTAAGTTACTTAGATTAAAGTTTAGAAGTTATTTTCATAATTCCATAGTTTAATTCCCTAGTAATAATCAAATCAATCAAACTTCCGATTTTCTTATAACTAAATAGATTAGATTTTATTAATTAAAGGATAAAAATTAACAATCTCTGTGGGTTCGACCTTTACTTCCACACTGCAAATCTTTTGAAAGTAAAGCACAAAGAAGCATACTTTTATATCTTGATTTTGACAAGATCACATAGTATTACAAAATCGGGGAGCATCAGATTTAGTATAGGGGGAGCATAGCATTACAAAATTTGGGAAGGCATTACCGTCTCTATACATGTGTCTGTGCGTATATACATTGTGTGTATGTGTATGTGTATATGTCTGTGTATGTATACAGTATGTGTCTGTGTATATATACAATATATGTACATGCACACACATATATAGTACATATACATTATAATGTGTGTTTGTGTCTGTGTGTATATACAATATGTGTGTGTACATACATTGTTGTGTTGTGTGTGTGTGTGTGTGCATGTCTATGTAATTTGAGAGAGAGAGAGAGAGAGAAAATGAACCGGGAAGTTGAAGAAGAAGAAGAAGAAGAAGAAGAAGAAGGGGTAATATAAGCCTGAAGTCGCTACTTCAAGTAGCGACTTCTACTTTAAGGAAGTCGTTACTTCAAGTAGCGACTTCTCCTAGGGTGGAAATCGTTACTTTAAGTAGCGATTTCTGGTTTGAATTATTTTGTCTGAAGTCGTTACTTGAAGTAGCGACTTCAAAGAAATTGATGGGTTTGGGAAATAAGTTGAAATAGTGATGGGACATGGACATATTCGCCCCATTTGATGCTTTGGGTAAAAAAATTCCTCTGAAACTCATCACATTTTTGGTTTTTATTGATCGGACCCATCAAACTTTTCAATTTATTTTTCAAACTCATTAACTTTCCTTTTAACATGACTTCACCACATAATTTTTCTTTAAAGTCGTGTTTTGAAAACTCAAATTGTATCAAATTTAAAGTTGTCTTTTGCATTCACGACTTCATGAAATTGTCAAGATTCATCTTTTTAAAGAAGGGCTTGAGAGAGAAATGATTTGGTGAAGTCGGTCTTTTCAAAAAATGATTTTGATAAATTGACGGATTTGGAAAATAAGTTGAAACAATGATAGGCCCAATCAAGAAGACCCCAATTTTGATGGGTCTGGCCAAAAACTCTATTAAGCCACATCACTTCATCAGGGACGTGGTAACGATTTGATATAAGACCATACACAATGGTGTTGTGGAAAGGATAACTTAGGGTATAGTTAAGTTGGGTGTGTAATAGTGGTAGGAAGCGTAGGTTAAATTTAAATTCCGTAGGATAGTGGAACTTACGTTTATCATACGCTTAAGTTCAGAAATGGTACAGCGAATCGATTGAGAAAAAGCTGCTCGGAATTGAAACGGTTAAGGAAAAGTCGTCCAGCATTGAAACGGTGACGGAAAACTGTCCAAAATATTTGAAACGGTTAAGGAAAAGTTGTTCTGAATTGAAACGGTTGAGGGAAGTTCGATTGGGGAAAAATGGTCTGTCATAGCCCGGCATAGCAAGATAGGGAAAATAAGACTTTCCACTCTTGGATCCGATGAGTTGCGACAGTTCGTGATAGCTAGATTGTCCAAATAGCATAATAATGATAACAAATAATAATAATAATAATAATAATAATAATAATAATAATAATAATAATAATAATAATAATAAAAGCGCTCAAGGATCATAACTTAAGACATAAGCATTACTAAAACATAGCACAGTTACATCATATGTTTCTTCATCATAAGTGTGGAATAAACTACAACATCCCCAAAAGGTACTACTACATGAGTCTGAAATACAGAAACATAAATAACTAATGGCGGAACAAGTGGCCTAGCAGAGTCTCTAAGATAATCTGAATAAAACTAAACAAAATCTTGAGGAGCCTCTCGACAAGGTCCTCTAGCAGAGCATCAAGTCCCTCCTCAGCTGGAAAGGGGTACCACTCTTCTCCGTATTGCTCATCTTCCTACAGGTTGGTCTCGGGGGTAATCCTAAAATTGAAGGGCTGAGCAGGGAAGGCTCAGGGTGAGTAAGTCGTCAGCTATAAGGCTAAGTGAATACAATACCACAAAAAGTGTATATCTAAAACATAGACTAAAAGCATATATAGAAGCACAATTAAGATTAATATACATTCAACAATCCACATGTCCCGTACAAAATTCTCATCGAGCATCTCACCTTGAAGTTAATGACCATCTTAGTACATCATTCTACCTAATGCGACTCACGACACAACACACTTATTCAGAAAATGAATCCAACCAACACCAACACCAATACCAATACCAATACCAATACACTCGAACCTAACAATGGTTCCTTGAATATCAAAGCCCACTATATGGCATCACATTTATACATACCATCGGTTTACTGTTAATATCATAGAATATGGATATTGTTGCCCACTACATGGCCATTAGTTACTGAACTAACACATCTTATCCTTTACCATCGTTGTGGACATATGGTGCAAGTCGCAAGTCCTGTCGGTCTCAATTATGTCTCGGACGGATCCAAGGCTGCATGTAGAGACCTAGGCCTTTATACTTTTAATCCACTTAACTAGAGTCGCCACCTGATTTTGATGGAATTAGGAAACCGTGAGCTGACTTGCTCAAAATGAAAGGGTACTCACCCATCATTGCCAGAAAATTGGCTCGGGGGTCTTGGTACAAAAGGGGAAGGAGCCAGATGCTTGGGCTAAAGCACCCCTTCCCCGGCTTACCTTACGGTAGGCCTTGCCAATATCTTTGTTCATAATTCATAACTGGTGTTCTTTTCTCAATCATACTACATAATATATACATGACATAAGGAGCATCTAGGCAAAATCAATCAAGAGATTAAGTTCAAGTAGCAAATGGATGTACATGCGATGTTAGAGAAGGATAGAAATACTCATAGTGGGCCGATCCCGCTTGGGATCAAATGCAAAGAAATGAAACATGCATGGAATGCAAATAGAACAAGAGAACTTACATTAGGGTGACTCATGTGGAGTTGCAATGGCAATCAAAGGTAAACGTGCTATGCAACATGCAACAATCCTAGATAATTTGTCTCTAACAAATAAGTATATAACAGAGGTTGTTCTAAAGGATTTGTGTCATTGATGCAAAAGTTGTAAGTTTAGCAAAATCTCTAAAGAGGAGGATAAAGGAATGTACCTGACACATGGACACTAAGTCACATACGGAAGAGGCAAGATCTATCCAAGGAGTTGAATCTCAGTCATTTGAATCTCTACATCAAAATGCCACAAAACAAACCAAGCATTGCAAAAGAACAAAAGAAACCCAAGCATACTAGTGAAATGCATAAAGAGGAGAGAAATATTCATCAATCAAATTTAAAGATCTTATTAAAATCACTCCAAAAGTAGGACTAAACAATGAATTAATTCAATTCCTTTTCCAGATCATAAGTTCAATGAGTAGGAAGCTTTTCCAAAAAGTGGGATCTCATTTGCATAAATGGTTTGTGAGTTCTATTCATTTTAAAAGTCTCTGTCCAAACTCGTCGACTGATCTTACAAAAATCATAACTAAATTCACAAAGTGCATATGAAGTCCTATCTTATGTCAAAAGAAAGGTATTTCATTGAAGTTTATAGGAAAAATACTTTCATAAACCCAGATTGAATTTAAGGTTTCTGAAAACTGATTTGAGGCAGACTTCACTGTTCTGAAAGTTTAATATAAATGATTTCTGCCCAGACTTGTCGACTGATCTTACAAAAATCATAACTAAATTCACAAAACATCTATGAAGGTATATTTTATGTCAAAAGAAAGATATTTTATTGAAGTTTATAGAAAGAATACTCCCATAAACCCAGATTGAACTTAGGGTCTCTGAAAACTGAGTTGAATCAGACTCTGTTATTATGAAATTTTGATATCACGTAATCAATGAAAAAAAATGTAAATATGCAAAATAAGCAAGCAAAATCACTCAAACATGTTCTTTCAAGCTTTTGATCTTTCTTTTCATTATCCTAAAATGGTGTTTGTGGATATTGGCAGTTTTACCCATGCTTTTTAAAACTTTTCAAATTTCAAATTCAAATACGAGTCACCACTTAATTTTTAAAGGAAAATTCAGAAACCAATTTAAAAATAACCTAATCTTTTGGAAACCAGAGATTTTTAGGTTCGGGGATTATGGAATGAGAGGGGAAGGAGCCCAGCGGACTAAACACCCTTCTCATCCTATCTCGTGATAGGCCTCTACTCAACATCCTTTTTAATCGAATTATTAAGCTAAGTATGCCCTCAACTAATATATATATGTATAAATATACATTACAAAAATCTGTCTAAAAGGGTGTAAGATTGCTAAAGATAAAATAACATTCAAAACCACATAATTCAAGTAGCAAGCAATATGATGTGCAAATAGGGAACTAGGGAACTTACCCGGGGGTCCAGCCGCGAGCATTAAACGTGCAATGCATATAAATAAAAAATAAAACCTAAGTAATGGTCTCTAATTCATATGTACAAATAAAGAAAGACCTAGTTTTAAGGTGTCACACATGGAGCCGAAAATCAATTAAAATCAAAGAATAACATGAACTAGAGAGGGGTTGAGAAGTTGTACCTCAATAGCGCTACAAAACAAAGGGGTAGTCCACATGCTTTGAACAAGATATACTTTAGAATCCTAAGTAACATACTTAAATTTCTAGGTTAAATCCACTAAGCATAGAAAGAGTTGATATAATTATGAATTACTTCTAATTAGTTAGAGATACAACACCTCTATAGATATACAAGTCTCAACTAGGAGCCAATGTATGTCCATATAGAGATGATATAATCCCAACATGATCATAAGGAACCCATAGTTATGTTCAACTAAGTTCAATCAAATACAACTTAAGCCAAGAATTAGTCCTAATCCTAATTATCAACATACATTACATGAATGCGTGGATATAAAAAAGAATGAGATATGAACTATTCATTGATTTGGATCATTTAGCCTCTGGATCTAAGTCCTATTATCCATTATTAAAACATAGTCTAAGCCCTATGTCATGAGAAGGTCATTTAGGTCATCATTTACAAAGTTTATTAAAACTGCAACAGAGTTTCAGAATTTACAGAGAAGAAACCTGAAATTAGAAAATAGAAAACCCATAGATCCCATGTTCGATCTTAGTGATTTTTGTACACAAGATGCCTCGGTGAGTCTAGTTTCTAACCCAAAAAGAAAATCAAAGATCAAACGGTTCAATCTCCGGGAATTGAACCAAAACTAGACTACTCAGAATTTTACAACTCTATGTCCAGAGATTTTGTATGATTTTCTAAAAATAGCAAAATAAATCCGAATGACTTCATTCGTTTTAGGGGATCTTCTTAACACATTTAATTATACAGAAAAAATTATTTGAAGTCAACAAAGTTTGATTAAGGCTCTGATCTACTAAGTTTAAAATGAACTTGCTGTTATGAAATTTTGGACAGAGAGTGGTTAATTCACAAACCATAAGGCCAAACCATGTTAACTATGGAACTTCATCAAAACAAAAATTGTAGTGGTCGATATATGAGTTATAAACATTCTCTAATTGGTCTCATTCAATTCCCATAGACCATGATTTAATTAAAAACCTTTGATCATAGTGGGTTCATGAATTCACTGCACCAATACCAACATTTAAGTCATAAAAGTTATCAAGTCAATCCCTCTCTCAAGTTGATGATCCTTGAGGGAGATGAACTTATTATCCCATTCTCCTCTCAAATTAATGGCCCTTGGAGACTAAATAAGACTAAATCCACATAAATCTTCATAGGAATTATGGAAAGAATTCCATGAGATTTTAAGTTGAAGGATCCAAGTCATGAATTAAGACTTGAACCCAACAATCATGTGTGGTTGTAACCATGATCTACCTTATTTCCATATAATTCATAAGATCATAGAAAATAAGGGATCAATCATAAGGGAAACAAATGAGACATTTGAAGGTCTCATGAATCTCAAGAGAAAGATGTAAACAAAAGAAATAGAATCAAAGTTTAGTTGATAATCCAAACTAAGTTTCAATTTATTTGATCTTAAATCTAAATCAATGAAAAACAAATGAAGATTCAATCACAATTCTAGTGGTGTGTGATGAAATGAGGTAAGAAGAAACTTTTTGAAAATGTGTACAAGTCCTAGATCTATGAATTGTGATTGAACTTAGAGATAAACTAAATTAAGATTAGAAGATTACCTCTAGAAATCCTCAAATTTTTCTTGGTTTGATGGAGATCTTCAATGTTCTCCAAACTCTTCTTCAAGTTCTTCAAACCTTCTTAAATGGCTTCCCTTTAATCCTCTTTATTATATTCTCAAGTGTATATCAATTATCTAACCAAAGTGTCTCTCCAAATTGTTCAACCCCCAACCCATGAGAGAAAATGGGTTTATGTAGACTTTTATTTCCTTGGTGGCTAAGATAAGGGTAGATAGGTCAATTATAACGAGTTAGTAAAAAAGAATATTCTTTGGCATTTCTAACTCTCCATGGCACTTCAATGTAATTCTAAGGAACTTGAAAGGCATTTTAGTTGGGTAGAATAAAGGAATATTCTAGAGCATCTCTCATCTTCAAAGCACATGAGACACTTTCTTTTATTATTATTTTTTCTTATATATATATAAACACATTTTTCATTGCATTTTTTTATTTGAAATTCTTTTTCTTTCTCTTTTTTTTTCTTCGATAAAAACAAAACAAAATCCATTTTTATTATATTTTCAGACTGATTGTATTATACACCCAAAATTTCCCTTATTTCTCTCTCTCTCTCTCTCCCTTAAATTTTTTTTTATCGAGATTGAAGAACCTTCCGTAGAGCTTGAATCACTTTAAAGATCTTCGAATTCCATCAGACATTTGTCATCTTTGGTTTTTTTAGAGGTAATCATCCCCTGAATTCGACGATTGGTCAAAATTGGGGTGTCTACAGTTTCTAAGCCATGTTTTAGATTTATTATCTAGGAAACAAAGTATGATCATCTTGTACGCATGATTCATTTACAATAGAAATTTGGAAGATTCTAGGATAGTCTTACTTTCTTCATTCTCTTGAAATATAACATTAACTTTTTGACTTTGTGCTAGTGTAATCTTATTAAGCTAATAATTACTTCCGAAAAGAATATAGGTCGCATCATCTAGGCATTTTCCAAATTTCAACCATAAATAAGTCATGTCCAAGTATATCAACCGTCTTTCCGATAATCTTTGGAAATAAGTGAAGTTCATCAAGGCAAACTAGATGAAGGTGATTTCATCCTTATTCATCCATGAATTTTGAAGTCAAGCCTCAAGGGTAATAATGAGTTCTAAATCCATGGATAAAGTCAAATTTGCTTTAATGAACAATTCTTAGTTCATTTATTTTATCTTGTGGACAAAAAAAAAACACTTTTAATATAGTGTGAAGTCCTTTAGAAAGATCAAAATCAAGAATGAAGAAGTTCAAGATGACTTTCAATCAAATATGCCTTTGTTGGTAAAGAACACCAAACTAGTTGGTTAAAGGACTTACAATTATCATATTGGTATGCCCAAAAGAGGAAACAAAAGTACATAGATATACAGAGTCATAGAAAGAAATATACATCCTCATCATGAACTCAAAGCAAAAGGCAAAGAATGATGCAAGTGCACATGTGTTCTTTACTAAAAGAGGAAATAAAACTCAATAACACCAATCATTTTCAAAGTGAAGAAAATATGAAAATTACACCTCTAATCTATATTTTATCAACAAAATCAACCGGAACTTGGATCTTTGTGTAAGTTGTGTAAACAATCATAGCAAAGGTGTAAAGAAACAAAAAGAAGAAGAAAAAGATCCAAGTTCTAGAAATACATATATACAAAACTAGTAGATTAAAGAGGTAGTTTAGAGTTTACCTCTTGAAGATCTCTCAAAAAATGCAAAGAGTTGGAAGAAAGTTCTTCCTCCTTCAAGTGTTTTCAAGCTCCAAAGCAAAGGATGCAAAGATGTCAACTCATGATCTAGCTTAGATCTTCTAAAATACTACTTCTTATACTTTTCAAGAAAATAAAGAGAATATTTTTCTTATCTTTTCATTTTCTATTCAAGAAAAGACAAGCACAACTCAATTTAAGCATGAATTCTAGGTGGATTCTCCTATATTCTTGGGAGTATTGTAGTGTATTTCATGTTGGGATTGTTCCCTCAAACCATTACTTTATGTATGTGACATTTGACATTTTATATATGGATATCTGTTTACATTTTATTGTGTATATATCATGAGATGATTGTTTGTAATCCTTAAGTATCATAGTAGGTAATTCGTGTGTATGAGATACATATAAGTGAGATGCGAATTACTATTCTTTGATAATTTTAATTTGTCACAGTGGATGATGAGACTAGATATCTCATCAGGTATACACTGTAGCATGATTAACTACTATTGGATGGAGTGATGAATCTCGATCACTAGAGTATGACTCTTAGTTAATATGCTAGTGCTTATAGTGCATTGATAGACCATGAGCTTTCCTATTGACATCTAAAACTGTCAATAGTCGATAGGAACTCATAACTTGTATAAGGTACATGTTCTTAATCTTGAGATGATCAAGGACACATACTATAGATATGACTGCTTTAACTTACCAATCAGTGAGGTCGTTAAGATCAACACCTAGGTATTTTGGGTAAGTCATGTTCACAGGGTTGTGGACATATATTGTCAAGATAGAATCTACCCTCTGATAAAGAGTAAGCATTCCCTTGAGAATGCCACCAAGTTGATTACTGAGAACTGCAGTCCTGTGATAAGTAGTTATCAACATGTTTGGTAATCATGAGAGGTGAATGAAACTCAAGGAATAAAAGATGTAATCATCATTCAGTTTGACAGTAAGTTATCCGACTACCTGAATGTGCTTATGAATGCTGCCATTAGTACACCATACAAGTCTAGTTATCATTTTGGATTTGTCATTTTGAGTTGTAGTGTAGTTATCGTTATTTAGTGGACTTAATATTAACTGATCAGTTGATCAAAGAATTTGATCATAGTGATTAACAACTGATGTGAGTCAACAATAAAGAACATAGGAGGTCCCACTCTTAGCTTCGCAAGAATACATAGAAAGGGAGAATAGGGTATTCGATCGATC
Organism: Hydrangea macrophylla; assembly: GCA_033977485.1. Classification (NCBI taxonomy): domain Eukaryota; kingdom Viridiplantae; phylum Streptophyta; class Magnoliopsida; order Cornales; family Hydrangeaceae; genus Hydrangea; species Hydrangea macrophylla. The sequence goes on along the minus strand of CM066984.1, from coordinate 25,862,093 downwards.
GAACTGGTTTCGATTGATTGAAGACTTGGTGCTTTCGATCGATCAAAAATGCTTCGATCAATTGAAAGTTCAATCGATAAAAAGTGTTTCGATCTATCGAAACCCAAAGGTCAGTATGAAAACCTACAAATAGGAGAGCTGAATCCAGAATGAAGTTGAACGCTATTTTTATTATTCCAGCTCTCTAAAAACTATTTTAGGATTTTCTTAGCCTCCTCCCTCTCTCTATTAGAGTCCCCACCAAGACACAAAGGTAATACTCTTGTCCCCTATTCCGTACGCATCTATGGAATTGATAAGTAGTAGATCCGGGCTACCAATAAAGGTTTTGAAACTATTTTCCGCTATGTATATATTTAAGTTTTTTGAAACCTAAATCCATCATTTCCTTCATGATGATGCCAGAATTTGGTAAGAGTAAAATAAAGCAGATTAAAGAGAGGAAAAAGACTATTTTTTGTATGTGGTTCAGCCCCGTTAATGAAGGTACCTACGTCCACGGGTGTGTCTGAGCACGTTCACTAGCAGATCACCGGTGGGCCTGGTGAGCCAACAAAGAGGGGCGGCACTACCAGTAATACCGTCCGGGTGTATGCATATAATGGTGAATTTTATAGGGGTGCTGTGTAAACTGAAGAGTTGGCGGCCCCTTCAATGGGGGGTGAGAGGTCTCTTTTATAGATGCAAGAGACCTACTCATACATGGATATGGAAATATAATCCTATTGATATAGATTGGCATTAATTATGGGGGTTTCCTAATTGGATTAGGAAATAGTGTGCACTTTCCATTAGTCTTCTAGCTTGAGTAGGAAACTGCCCGTAATGCTCGGGATCATGCATGTGGGCCCGGATGTGCTGTTCCCGCGGTGGGATGTGCATGTGCGGTTTTCCCGACCTGCTGGCCGGGTCGTGATGAACCGCTCGAGATGATGAGTAGACTAAAGCACTCGGGCTGATGCTTCTGAGGAGTTGTGCATGATTTGCCCGGGGCGTGGACTAGCTGCTGATTTGAACCACTCGGTCATAAGATAGAGCCAATTTTGGGCGTATCACTTCATGTGCTAGATTGTGTATGTCATGGTGTGTTAGCTTGTGTAAAAGGGGGGACCAAAGGGTCCAATTTATAGGTAAAACAAGTAGGATTTGGGTGTCTTTTAATGCATAGAAAGAGGGTAAATGGTCAATTCAGGGACCAAACAAAATTTTTGGACAATTTCCTTTCACAGCACGTGTGTATATACAGCAAGAGAGAGAAAAATCAAGTAATGGACACTTTTGGGAATTGGTGGCTCAAGTGGGGCCCGCCAGTGGCAAATGGCAGCCGCCACTTGCTTTTTGGGTTCCCCTGTGTGTTCCCAACTCCCTTGTCAAATTTCATGTCCATAGCCCTTTTGGATTTTCTTAAAAGTGATTTTTAGCCTCCGAAATTGCCTGTTTTCGCGTCGTTGGAAAGATGTAAGAATGAATTTCAATCTAGAAATATCCCGGGAGTAATTTCCATAAGAATTTATCATTAATTTTGATTCAAAAGTCTCCCAGAATTCTTGTGCTCTTTTATGCTATTTTTCACAGTTAGTTTTCTACGCACGCCGATTTTGAAAGATTTTCTGAAATTGAGGTACTGGACTCTTGAAATTCTTGTCTGAGACCTTAATGACCATTTTTCCCTAAGTCATATGTATATTTTGAAATCAATTTTGAGAAAAACACAATCTAGGCTAAAAAGGTATACTTTGGGTTAGGGCTACAAGTCGGGTGGGTCAACCCGCAGGAAGCCCAAAAATTCCCGGGCTTGGGCCCACAATACTTTCATAGTGGGCAGGCCTGGGTAGAAATTTGGAAGCCCAAATTGATTCGAGCTGGGCTTGGGAAAAAAATTACCAACCTGTAGAACCCGGGCCCGAGCCCGAATTCAACTTTAAGGGTTGGTGATGCTGTCAAAATCAAGATATGAAAAGTGTACTTTACTTTTCTAAAGATTTGCAGTAGGGAAAGTAAAGGTCGAACCCACAGGGATTGATGAATTTTTATCCTTTAATTACTAAAATCTAATCTATTTAATTATAAGAAAATTGGAATTTTGGTTGATTTAGAATTTGATTGTTACTACTAATTTAAACTATGAATTAAACTATGAAATTATGGAAATAGAATCTAGAATTAAATCTAAGTAAATTTGTATGCTAAATTGAAAATTAATTTAAATATGAATAGATGAGATCTAGGATTATAAATCCACCACTAACTATGCATCAGGGGTCTATACTTCCTATTCTAAGTTCTATGTTTGGATAGTTATGATCTATCGTAGCTACAAGCCCAATAGTATCGTCAAGAAGATATTGTTAGTTCAATCTAAGCATAACCCATCTATAGTTCACATGAATTATCTACCTAGAATTAGGGTGTAGCATAACTCATCTTTCCCAAGCATGAATTATAAAAGATATAAACATCACAATCACATAAGCACCATTGTATGTAAATACTCCTATCAATCACAGAAATCAAGGACTATTGAGTTCAATAAGCATAAGGAAAAATCTAAGACAAGAATAGATCCAAAATACTCTTGATTATTAACATTAAAAACTGATTATATATAAATAATCTACCAACATACAATCACTATCCCAAAACATAAAATCCTAGAGTAGAAAAGCATAGAAAATCCCCCTTTTACATAGCTAGGGTTTCATTGAAACCCTAGATTAGGAGTTTAGTTGCTCATGATGGGTGAAAGCATGAAGATTGATTTGATGGAAGCCATTAGAGACCTTCAAACTTGCTCTTCTAGTTCCTCTTGCCTCCCAAAGCTCTCTATAAAAGAATGTGTCACCACACAAAAATATAAAAACTAAATATATATAGAGTTTACAAGGGTTTTTTGGAAGCTTTTCTATCCCGAAACTCGCTAAAATATCTTTTATTTTCAATCCGGACGTCATTAAGCAGTTTCGTTTACACAGGACTCTTCAGTATAGCAGAATACGCAACTTTGGTTTTTGTACGGATCGCGCGCGCGGGTCGTGCGAGCGAATTCTGGGATCTCGCGCCAGCGGGTCGCGCGAGCAATTTCTTGGTTTTCGCACGAACGGGTCGCGCGCGCGATGTGGTTTTTCTTGCTTCTATCTTCCTGCTTTTTCACCTTATTTAACCAGATCTCCTTGTTTTCTTCTAAAACCTGACAAAAAAACTACACAAAAATAGGATAAAAATAGCTAACAAATGTGAATTAAGGCGTATAATTAGGATTTGTTCTCTCCCGATCACACCCCCAAACCTACATTTTGCTAGTCCTCGAGCAAAACAAATAAAACTACTAATAAAAGTCCTACTCCATTTTCTTATGGATAACGATTGCACTTAGCCTGTGCAACATGCCTTTTAAACCTCTAGGTGTCCCTAGTCGGACGAGTGATGTCTCGTGAGGGTTCTCGTCAACAAGTCACCCACAACCATCTTTATTAACTTGTGAAAATAAAAATTTTATTCAAATTTTAAAATACTTCAATGTCAACATCCTTCTTTTATAAAATCAACTTCAAATGAAACTCTCTAAATCATCAAGAGTATAACAATCGTATGCCTTCCTACATTATGAAAAATAATGCGAAAACATATATCACCATAATCAATGGAATATATCAAAGACCCACATGTGTGTGAAATAGTAATCAAGTGGATACACGGCAACTATGAACTTGGAATATAAATCAGATGACTATTTAGTGATGCTTTGACTACAAATCTCACGTTGTAATTACACTCTAAAATAAATTCACTTTGAAACAGGTGTAAGCACTCAGTTATGTATACGAGACAGAATTCTTTTGCAAAACAAATAAACTCGCATACGACTCCCAACAACTTATGACACGACAGAAATAAGATAGTCTCATGAATAGATATTGATCGTCAAGTAAATATTATTACTACCATGCTTATACTTCCTTTTTCTATCAGTTTCATATTCGAATCATGTTTCCATAGAATCCACTAGGACTTTATAGGGGTTGTAACGTTGGTCAAGGGTTAAGGTTCAGAAAAGAAAGGCAAAAAGGAATGCAAAGAGTCCATAGGTAAATAGGAATAGCATTAAAGTGTAATGCAAGGGCTTTACTACAACGACTAGTTTTTTTTCATCGTTTTCAAGAGATTCATCTCTTTCTTCTTTTTCCCCCTTTTTTTCAATTCTGTTTCAATAACTATTTTCTTTATTTTTTTTATGTGTATAGTATACTCCTTTTTTTTTTTCACTACGCAATACATCTTTCTTTTTTTTTTTGTCGCTTACTAGCCCAATTTCTTTATGAAAACTATTCCCTAACTACTTTTGGACATGGGTTAAGTCAAATTTATAGTGGCGAACTCCATATCGGAGTGGGTAGGATAATCGGTGAACAAAGAAATGGCTTATTTAAAGGCCCAAAGGGTTAACAAGGGATAAAATTATTTGTATTGGGTAGGTCAAAGGTCAAAAAGGGTTATTACAACAGATGGCCTAGTGTCATCTTCTAGAGTTACATGATTTTTCAATGTTATGATATCAAAGGAAATAGATTTTTCTCTATTTTTTAATTTCTTTAGTAAAACATGGTAATTATAATACTTACTCGACTTTCAATCAAAATGAAGAAATAATGAGACTAATCAACGAAATAATGCGATATGTCAAAGAGATTCGATAATAATAAGTTTAAAACCCTTAAAAGGACGAAAGGCTCAAAAACTCATCGGGGTTTAGTCTCCACAGTATTACTATTTAGAAATCCAAGTTATATTATAGTTCAATGTCAATATGTATCCACATAACTACGTGCTGTGCAACAAGATATGCAAGTATAAGATATCAAACAATGATTCTAAGGATATATAGTTCTCAAGACATACCTTCATAGATTTGGTAGACATCGGATTACATACTCTCTTAATTCCAAAATTTCAACGAAATCTACTTACAATAAGAAGTAACGCAACATTGAACAATATTAAGAAATTATTTAAGAAACTGTTTTTTTTCCTTCTTTTATATGAATAAAAAAAACGAATGAACGAAATAACAAAATAACGAACTAACAAAAGAAAACTAAACAAAAAAATTCTGAAGTACTAAAAATAAAAGAGCGACTATACTAAAATGAACAAATATCCATATACTCCCCCAAACCAAATCACTGCATGTCCCTATGCAGGTGGGAACATGACAATGACATGGATGTAGTCCTCATAGAAGATCACCAAAACATCCACACCATGAAACACGTCTGAAGGAGGTCGCACATCGGAACGAAAGTACCAATCTACTAGTTCCCACTCCGGATGCGTCGCAGGATCAAAAGGTGGTCCCATCTCAACAAAATCGTCCTCAGTAGTCAGCTCGGGAACCATATCTACCTCAGCCTCCTCAATAATACTCGAACCCAAATCCACCCTATCATCCTTAGGACCGGAATAAGGCACAAAGAACGAGGCGATATCCTCAGGAGACCAATCAGGGTGACCCGGACGTTGTCGAACAACGTCCGACACATACTCAAGGAGATCCCTATAGGGATAGGTAACCTCAGGTATAGGTAACTCGGTCGAAATCAGAGCAGATGATGAAATAGCGGCTGAGCCGAGAGGAATGTCCTCATCGTCATCCTCAGTCGAGAAATCAACCGAATCAGAAGAAGAAGAGTCAGAAGACGTTGGCGGAGCGCCATAAGGGCCATCTATAGCGGTAGGGTCATTGCCAAATAGGTCATCCTCGTCCGAAGAATCAGAATGGATAGAAATGGGTGAGAGAGGATGTCGACACTTCCAGCCAGAATGACCGACTGGAACGTAGGACTTGGCTACCCTATGACTCTGGATGGTATCATAATCGGAAGAACTAGAGTCGGAATCATAACTCGACTGATTCGAAGACCTATCAGGTGAAGTAGGCGGTGATATAGGATGGTCCATGATATGAGGATGTAAAAGAGATATGAGGGTCGAGGTAACTATATGGATATCGGAAAAACAAAAACCTGAAACCAAAAATTAAGTCACAATTTAACTTTATTAGTTTTAGTTATTAAAAGTAAAAAACTTAACGTTACTATTTGCTTGAATGTGTAACCGTAATGAATTCAAAGATTAAACTTAAGCAATGTAGGTCTGAGTTTAAATAGAGTTCTGACAGAATTACCCCCAAACTTGAACCTAAGAGAGTCCTGTTATAGTACAATGGGTGATGAAATTGCTGTGCAATATTGATTCAACGACAATTGCTCCAAATGAATAAATGAAGACATTATATAGCCAAGCATGAAATTGAAACGGCAATGAATAACGACGTTAATGTTGTGACTAACTAGAAGCAACAGGAATAACACAACCATAAACGAGAAGCATCAAATGCAAAAATGATATAATTACAGACCAAATGAACAAAAGTAAACTAAAAGACAGAAAGTAAACTAACCGGTCGAAGCCGGGTATAGCAAAATCCTAATCATAATAAACAGAAAGACAAAAAGTAGAAGCAAAGAAATAATAAAAGAATATACAGGCCCAAATGTCTGAGAATGTCTAAACCACCCACCAAATACATGAAAAATGAAAAAGATATGTCCCATCACTCCCCCCAAACCTGACCTAGTCCTCACCTTCCTCAATCAACACCAACTCCAGACCCGTACTCCCCTGGCCAGTAGTACCATCCCCATCCCCATCCCCATCACTCCCATCTCCATCATCTCCATCGTCGCCAGCCTCCTCCTCCTCACCCTGCACCTCTCCTTGCTCCTCAACTCCCTCCTCGGCCACCTGCTGTGCCTGTCGCAGGAATGCCGACTGGTAAGCCGCCTCTCCCTGAGCAAGAATGTCCTCCAGCTGGTCGGGATGATGAAGCTGGAAAAAGGACCGCATGTAGGACTACAAGCGCAACGTGTCACCTCGGAAAGCACAAACGTCCCCATACGTCCAAGCGTACGGGGTATCCTCAAGAGGAGGTGGATGCTGTGCTGCTTGCTCACGATGGGCCTGGGCCTACTCTCGGGCCCTCCTAACCTCCAGATCTAGGCGATCCAGGCTCAACTTCCAATTGGCGAAAGCAAACTCTGGGATATGTGCATCAATGGGCTCCTCGGCTGGAATAGGAAAGGCCTTAGCCCGGAGAATAGCAGTGATAGTGCGAGGGTAGGGCAGAAGAAGCTTAGAATCGACGGAGTGGTCAATAGCATGGGCAGCAAGACGCATGCCCTCCATAATAATAAGGCCAGGATGGAACCAGTCGCTGCGGTAAACAGCGTGGAGGGCATGGTGAATTTCCTTGGTCCATTCCTGCTTATGACCAAGGGGATACATGTTTCGTTTAAAGACATGGTCGACAAACCACATCTGGCGGGGCATGTACGACCAGCGAATAGATTGCCCCGACCCAGAGCGGCCGCCACACATGTCCTGGATAATGTGTATGAAGGAATGGGCTTTGGATAGGACAATTAATTTTGGTACTTGATATGAATGGGAGGGGAGTTGGAGGATTTCAGCGATGTTGTCTGGGTTAAGGGTGATGTCGTGGCCATCTATGGTTGTTGACAGAAAAGCGTGCTGGCTTAAGGATTGTTTATGGTAGCGGAGGTTTTGGTAAAAGAGGCGGACGAAGTGGGGGTAGCTGATTAGATCTGGGTTTCTAAAATAAAGCTGTGGGGCCAGCTTACGGACGACTAGGTTGCTGTGGCCCCACTTTGTGTCTTTATCAGACGCGAAGTATTCAGCGTCTATGGTAGCCTCGTGGTTGAGGCTGCGGGTGGCGTACTTAGGGCCTAATTCATTGGGGTTTGGGTCGTCTGGGGGAGGTGGTGGTGGTGGTGGTGGGCCTGTCTGTTTTTCTTTCCCTTTTGGTCTTTTCTGAGGTGGTTGGGAACTGAACGCGGATTTTACAGTGTGTTTAGTCATTTTGTAGAGTGGGTGGAAGTTTTTGAAAAAAATTTGGAAATGCGGACTTTAAAATATGGCTATGCCCAGAAAAAGAAAATGAAAAAGGGGTGGGGGAATGGGTCACCTGCAAAGAAAAATGTCCCGGCAAGGGACACAATCAATATACAGTTTAACAGTTTAAAAGAAATTGGGGTTCACGGGGGAACACCCAGCAACTGTGAGAAGAGTCGATCCCTTCCCACCCACTGTCCCGACAAGGGCACACACTTTGCGGCAAGTCACGGGGTACTTGCCGCGTGTTCAGAAGACAATGTAAAGAAGTCTATAAGTATCACAAAGATCTAATTTCATTAAATCTTAGGATGGAAGTGAATGCTTAAGGATATTCATATTGGATTGTATACATATTTATAAGCGATTAAGAGTTTGAGAAATTCTGAGTCAACTGCGAAATTACCACAAACACGAGTATTAATGAACCACTGAGTATAGACATGTAAGTGCGCATGGATTTGACGTCAAACTCTTCCTGATTATACCTATAAAGTACCCTAAATCCACACATTGTGTATAGAATTTCCAAGTTTAAATTGTAAGAATACATTACAAGGTATACCTGCAGTGTTTGTAAGTTGGAACGATGATCAACAATAGACTTACTAAGCTGATTTTGTATAGGGACAATTACTTATAATGCGATAGTGACGTAGTTTCTAAATTTGGGCTTAAAATTTCAATGTTGTCGTGAAATTTGTATGAACACAATGTAAGGGATCCAGGGAATTTCTGGATTAAAGTTTAGGTATAACCCTAACTATGATTAGGGCTTCACTGGGCAAGCAGGGTTGAATATGTGTGGGCTAATATGTGTGAGGGTTTGAATTCAGACATATTTGTTGATATGTACATCCATAGCACCATAATATATGGATCTAACGAAGAATCTGTAAAGATTTATAGATGTGCAAACAGGTATACGAAGCTCTAGTTTCAAACCCTAAATAGAATTAGTGGCATCTAAAGTAGGGAGTTAGGATGGGTGAAAACTGAAGGTATACAAATTTCTGTGTGTATGTGAATTTATGTGTGTATATGGATCCAAATTTGTATATACTATCATTAGTATTGTCGAAATAGGGGTTAGGGTTTTGGATCTTGGGGGAAAAATGTGAGTGTGTTAATAATCAACTTTGTACATAATCTCAGTGTATGGATATAGATCTGGGGATCTCAAAATCCCTAACTATGCAAATCCTAACTTCTGCCCCCCTCCCCCCCCCCCCTAATTGCAAGCCTTAAGATAGTGTGTCAATCGAGGGTGTGAGAAATTCAATCCCATTCCAGGTATATGTGTGATTAGAGTTTTCGAAATTAGGATCCAGGGTTCATGGGTTTGAGTTAGGGTTTTACGAACCCCCAAATACACAAACCTTAACTTTTATCATGTGTGTAGACACAAACCCGAACCTGGATGTATCTGTGTGTGGGTGTGTAAAGCTTTGTTTTCATGGATGTATGTACATAGAGTATAGATATATGCATGTATCTATCTATACAAATATATATATATACCTGTATATATAGAGAAGGCACGCCGCGATTTGTGGCAAAAAAAAAACTAGCGGTGGCGGCGGTGTATAATGGTCTGGCGGCAGCTCGTGGTGGTATGGTTACGGTGATGGCGACCGATGGTGGGTTGTGGTGGCGAAAGGAGAAAGAGAGAATCGCCGAGAGGGAGAGGTAGACGAAGAGAGAGAGAGAGAAGAGAGAATCTGGAAAAATTAGGGCTTAGCCCTATATTTAAAGGAAAGGCATCCTCGCGCGAGCGGACCGCGCGAGCGAACCTCGCGCGCGCGGATTCCTCCGCGAGGAGAAACTGAGGCCTGTTTTATGTTTTAAGAAATTTTTCTTTAAGTCTCAAATTCGCTCGAGCGGACTGCTCCAGCGAGGATCCTTGCGGGCGCGATTTCAAGCGCGAACAGAAGTTGAGGCTTCTTTTGAGAAGCTAAAAGAAATTTTGTCTAAGGGGCAATCTCGCGCGAGTGGAGCGCGCGAGCGATGTTTCGCGCGAGCGGGCCGCGCGCGCGAGATATAAGTTTCTCATTTTTCTTTTCTGTTTCCTTGTATAAATGTTCTATAATTTCAAATTTTCATCTTTTGGGTTTTTAAAAGCTCAGACACTGGCCAAAAACTATTAACTAGTGTACCAAATTGAAGAAAATTCTAACTAAAGCTTGGGTTGCCTCCCAAGAAGCGCTAAGTTTTACGTCGTTAGCTCGACCGATGCAAGTGCTCAGTCTAAATAGATCGGATCTACCAGATCTATAGATTCGATTTCTCTCTCTTTTGTTTCCTCGGTTCGATACGGCTTAAGCCGTTGGCAGTTTACTTTAAACGGTGTTCCACCGTTTGTATCTTGGATTTCAATTGCTCCATGCGGGAATACTTGTGTTATTATAAATGGACCGTCCCATCGGGACCGTAGCTTACCCGGGAACAACCTTAATTTTGAATTAAACAGCCAGACGCGTTGTCCAACCTCGAAATTCTTTCTTATAATCATTTTATCTTGGAAAGATTTAGATCGTTCTTTGTAGATTCTCGATTTTTCATACGCTTCCTTTCTCAATTCTTCGAGTTCTTGCAATTGAAGTTTACGATGACATCCTGCCACTTTTATATCTTGGTTAACCGTTTTTATGGCCCAATAGGATCGATGTTCGAGTTCCACCGGTAGGTGGCACACTTTTCTAAATACTAGTCGATAAGGAGACATCCCAATAGGAGTATTAAAAGCTGTACGATATGCCCAAAGCGCATTAGTCAGCCGTTGTGACCAATCTTTACGGTCTGGAATAATATATTTTTTACTTCTTGATTTGAAACTTCAACTTGGCCCTGGGTTTGCGGATGGTATGCGGTTCCTACTTTATGAGTGACAGAATATTTTCGGACGAGGGCTTCGAAGTAACGATTACAGAAATGTTTTCCCCCATCGCTTATAATTGCCCGTGGCGTACCGAATCGACAAAAAATCTTATCTTTTATAAATTGAACCACAACTTTATGGCCGTTGGTTCTTATCGCCACTGCCTCCACCCACTTAGAAACATAGTCGACCGCGACTAAAATATATTCGAAACCACAAGACGAGGGGAACGGACCCATAAAGTTGATGCCCCACACATCAAATATTTCTATAATAAGGATTGGGGTCATGGGCATCGCGTCACGATGTGACATGTTCCCTGTTTGTTGACAACGTACACAGTTCTGACAGAATTCATGTGCGTCTTTGAACAGTGTTGGCCAATATAATCCGCTTTGGAGGACTTTAGCGGCCGTTCGATGGCCTCCAAAGCGACCTCCGCATTCTAGAGAGTGACAAAACTTTAATATGGATTTGAACTCACTTTCCGGAACACAGCGTCGTATAATTTGATCAAAACAATGTTTAAATAACAGTGGGTCATCCCAATAGTAATGTTTAATTTGAGAAAAGAACCGATCTTTGTCTAAATGAGACCACATATTCGGGATATGTCCCGTAGCTAAAAAATTGACGATGTCACTGAACCACGGACGGTTTATGGTAGATAAAGCAAATAATTTCTCGTCCGGAAACGAATCCTTTAGAGGGGTAATATCGTTAGATTCTATAAGAATTCGTGACAAGTGGTCAGCTACAACATTTTCGGACCCCTTTTTATCACGTATTTCATAATTAAACTCCTGAAGGAGTAAAATCCATCGGATTAGTCTCGGTTTTGTTTCTTTCTTATTCAATAAATGACGTAATGCGGCGTGATCCGTAAAAATAATAACTTTTGACCCTAAAAGATATGATCGGAACTTATCCAGGGTAAACACAACCGCTAATAATTCTTTTTCCGTAGTCGTGTAATTCAATTGCGCGTCATTTAGTGTTTTACTCGCATAGTAAATTACGTGAGGGATTTTATTCACTTTTTGTCCCAAAACAGCTCCAACGGCATAATCGGAAGCATCACACATCAATTCAAACGGTAGGGACCAATCAGGGGATTGGATTACCGGAGCCGTGGATAGTAAGGTTCGCAATGTTTCAAAAGCCTTCAGACATTCGTTGTCAAAGACAAAAGGAACATCCTTGGCAAGCAGGTTGCATAAGGGGCGTGAAATTTTACTAAAATCTTTGATAAATCGTCTATAGAAGCCGGCATGACCTAGGAAGGAACGGATCTGACGAATGGATGATGGCGGTGGAAGTTTGTCTATTAACTCGATTTTCGCTTTATCAACCTCTATACCTCGCTTAGAAACAACGTGACCCAAGACTATTCCCTCTTGAACCATGAAATGGCTCTTTTCCCAACTTAATACCAAATTTGCTTCCTCGCACCGGGCGAGGACTTTTGTAAGATTTTGGAGGCATTCATCAAATGTAGATCCGAACACTGAGAAATCGTCCATAAATACCTCGAGAAATTTCTCAACCATGTTCGAGAAAATTGCCATCATACACCGTTGAAAGGTTGCCGGTGCAATGCACAAACCAAACGGCATACGACGGTAGGCAAAGGTTTCAAAAGGACATGTGAACGTCGTCTTTTCTTGATCATCAGGTTAAACGGGCACCTGGTTGTAGTCAGAGTATCCATCTAAGAAATAATAATAACTCTAACCGGACAGACGTTCTAGGATTTGATCAATAAATGGAAGAGGGAAGTGGTCCTTACGAGTCATCGTATTAAGTTTTCTATAGTCTATGCATACCTGCCAACCGGTAGTTTGACGGGTGGGTATAAGGGCTCCCTTTTCGTTTGGTACGACCGTAATACCTGATTTCTTTGGGACAACCTGAGTGGGGCTGACCCAATTGCTATCGGAGATCGGGTAGATAATACCGGCATCTAAGAGTTTTATAACTTCCTTCATAACCACCTCTTTCATATTAGGGTTGAGACGTAGTTGCATTTCCCTAGATGGTTTATCATTTTCTTCTAAATTTATTCTATGCATGCAAACTGACAGGTCAATTCCTTTTAAGTCGGCGACTGTCCATCCAATCGCCTTCTTATGATTACCTAGAACGTCTATCAACTGTACTTCCTGAATTTCAGTTAAATTTGACGCGATTATAACTGGAAGGGTTGCGTTAGATCCTAGGAATGCATATTTCAGATAATCCGGCAATGGTTTTAGTTCGAGTGTTGGAGGACACTCAATGGATGGTAAGGCTGGTACATGTGCAAGAGGCGGTAAAGCCTCTATTTTAGGTTTCCATAGAAGCTCATTAGCCGTGTGTACTGATTCCAATAAAGTATTTACATCTTCAATATTCGTATCAATGTTGAAATCATTAAAATTGAAATGAGATAGGCATGCTTCCAAAGCTTCCTTAGTCAACATAAAAGGCGCTGCCTCTTCGACTGATTCGTCTATTAAGTCTATGGCATAGCAGTCTGCCTCTTCATCCCCTCTATATGGTTGATTAGATGCATTGAAGACATTAAGATGCACGGTCATGTTACCAAAAGTTATATCCATCACACCAGTCCTACAGTTAATAATCGAATTAGCCGTGGCTAGGAAAGGGCGTCCTAGAATAACGGGGACTTGTTTACTAGCATCTAGGACTGGTTCGGTGTCTAAAATGATAAAATCGACCGGATAATAGCATCTATCAACTTTGACCAATACATGTTCTACTACCCCCCGTTGAACTTTAATTGACCTATCGGCTAATTGTAAGGTGGCCGAAGTCGGTTTTAGTTCTCCTAAACCCAAATGTTCATATACGGAATAGGGTACTAGATTCACACTCGCTCCTAAATCAAGAAGAGCCCGGTGAATGTATTTATCACCGATGTGACAAGCGATGGTTGGAGTATCGGGGTCCTTGTATTTTAGAGTGTTGTTATGAAACATGGAGCTAACCTTTTCCGTTAGGAAGACTTTCTTAGATAAGTGGTTTCTGGACTTTCTCTTCTGAGTGCATAGATCCTTTAAGAACTTAGTGTACGGGGGTATCTGTTTAATCGCATCTAGCAGTGGAATATTGATTTTTACTTCTTTAAATATTTCGAGAATATCTTCCGGTTTCGTGCTTTTTCTAGTAAAGTGAGCCGGGGCTTCCCCGCTCGGTGGGAATGGCATTCTGGGCACATAATCGGAAGGATTCGCTGCTTTAGATGTTTTAGTAGATACTAGAGGATTAGTGTCTTTTGAAACTGGGGTTATATTCTCTTCCTTTTCACCCTTTTCTTTTTCTTTACCCTTATCCTTTCTCGTTTTGGGAGGAGGTACGACACCGCATTAACTTGATCACTCGCCGAACTCACCTCATATTGTCCCTTAGGGTTTTGGACCGGTTGACTTGGTAGCTTTCCCTCATTACGATGATTTAAGGTATTGGCAAGTTGTCCCATCTGCAATTCCAATTTAGCTATTGATTGCGTGTGAGAGTTAACAAGTTGCGACTGTGATTGTGATTACGCTTCTAGGTTTTTTAATGACGCCAACACGCTCTCTTCGAAAGTTTTATCCCTAGGAGGATTATTGCGGAAGGGAGTCTGTTGGTATTGATTTTGTTGACTTTGAGGCTGCTTATACTGATTAGATTGTGGCCTATACGCATTAGGAAAATTCGTCATATCGGGTTTCGAATACGGTTTTTCACTATTAGAGTTCCATGAATGGTTCGGGTGAGATCCCCATGTCGAGTCCGGTTTATAACATGCGGGGTTATAATTGGGTCGTTGGAACTGTTGGGCAGCATTTATATGTTGTTCTACAAATTTTGGGAACTGGGATGCGGACGGACATGCTAATGTCGAATGCGACGAATCTGAGCATAACTGGCATACTTCAGCAGGAGGAGGTGGGCCATGCATACGGCCCATCATCATAAGTTGGTCCATTTTTCTATTTAGTTCTTAAATTTCATATGAATGGTTAGACTCAACTTTCGCCTCTCTCTTTGGGTGAGGTAGAAGATATCCCTCAGGTCGTACGGATACTGCTTGGTGCATAGAGTTTTCACTTAATGTTTCAAATATCTTCCATGCTTCGTCGGCACTCTTGTGGAGGAACGTCCCCGCACAAATAGCGTCGACAGTATTTCGAACGGCGGGAATTAATCCCTCATAGAAGACTTGCACCAGCTGCCATTTGGGTATCTGGTGATGAGGGCAAGAACGTAAGAGTTCTTTAAACTGTTCCCATGTATCGTAAAGTGTTTCCCTATCTTGCATTGTGAAATTAGTTATTGACTTTCTAATCTGATTCATTCTAGTGATGGGGAAATTTTTTTGTAGGAATGCAGTCTGCAACTCATCCCATGTTCTTATTGAATTTGGCTCCAAAGATTGGAGCCAGTACTTCGCTTTTGTCTTTAAGTGAAAACGGGAAAAGACGCATTTTTAACTCATCATCTGTTAAGTTCTGAATCTTTAAAGTCGCACAGATACCCTAAAATTCGCCTAGATGATTATAAGGGTCTTCCTTAACACGCCCGTGAAATGATGGAATGAGCGCAATAGTTGATGATTTGATTTCAAAGTGGGCTGCAGTCACTTCCGGTAATGCAATACACGACGGTGGTGTGTAGGCAGTGGGAGTAAAATAGTCCTTTAACGGTGGTGGTGGGGGTATGTTAAGATTATCCCCATTGTTCTGATTGTTTCCATTATTCCTGTTATGTCCAAAATCGGCCATTGGAATAAGTTTGATTTTTATCGTTTTAGTTTTTCTTAAACGGTTAAGGGTACTTCGGATTTCTGATTCAAACGAAGATGACGGTTCCGGTGTGGACTCGTCGTCTTACATCAACCGAGCTCTCGAAGCTTGTGTTGATGACCTAAAGACTCTAAGTGTGCGTTCAAGTTTGAGATTAAGCGGATTTAATTCAGGTTTAGTTGAACGAGTTCCAAACTTAAACTAAGGACTGACTCAATTAAAACAAAAATAAGCTACGCTAATAACCAAGCATACAAGCACACAAGACTAATATGATGCATGAAATTATCCTGTAATGCAATGACCGCGTCAAGCCCAGCGCCCCGGGTTTCCTAGCTAATGCAATGCTCACTCCACACCTACCCTAATGCAAGTATTGCATCTCAGCGCCCTGACTTACAGTGGTTCAATGCAAAATTTAAATAACGGATTTACTTGGTGATTTTAACTTGATTACAATTTATTCTTCTTTCAGGTCCGCGTAAGCTCCGTTGACGTGCACAACTGCTCCACTCGATTGTGCTAGAATTGATACTTTAAAGTCTGCAAACAAGGGTAATTTTAGCGACTCGATAATGAAATTAAAAACAAAGAAGGTAAAATAGACGCTAATTTTACTAACTAAGTAAATTATGATTCTAATAATTAACGACAAAAATTATTTCAATCCGCGGCAACGGCGCCAAAAATTGATGCTGTCAAAATCAAGATATGAAAAGTGTACTTTACTTTTCTAAAGATTTGCAGTAGGGAAAGTAAAGGTCGAACCCACAGGGATTGATGAATTTTTATCCTTTAATTACTAAAATCTAATCTATTTAATTTTAAGAAAATCGGAATTTTGGTTGATTTAGAATTTGATTGTTACTACTAATTTAAACTATGAATTAAACTATGAAATTATGGAAATAGAATCTAGAATTAAATCTAAGTAAATTTGTATGCTAAATTGAAAATTAATTTAAATACGAATAGATGAGATCTAGGATTATAAATCCACCACTAACTATGCATCAGGGGTCTATACTTCCTATTCTAAGTTCTATGTTTGGATAGTTATGATCTATTGTAGCTATAAGCCCAATAGTATCGTCAAGAAGATATTGTTAGTTCAATCTATGCATAACCCATCTATGGTTCACATGAATTATCTACCTAGAACTAGGGTGTAGCATAACTCATCTTTCCCAAGCATGAATTATAAAAGATATAAACATCACAATCACATAAGCACCATTGTATGTAAATACTCCTATCAATCACAGAAATCAAGGACTATTGAGTTCAATAAGCATAAGGAAAAATCTAAGACAAGAATAGATCCAAAATACTCTTGATTATTAACATTAAAAACTGATTATATATAAATAATCTACCAACATACAATCACTATCCCAAAACATAAAATCCTAGAGTAGAAAAGCATAGAAAATCCCCCTTTTACATAGCTAGGGTTTCATTGAAACCCTAGATTAGGAGTTTAGTTGCTCATGATGGGTGAAAGCATGAAGATTGATTTGATGGAAGCCATTAGAGACCTTCAAACTTGCTCTTCTACTTCCTCTTGCCTCCCAAAGCTCTCTATGAAAGAATGTGTCACCACACAAAAATATAAAAACTAAATATATATAGAGTTTACAAGGGTTTTTTGGAAGCTTTTCTATCCCGAAACTTGCTAAAACAGCTGTTATTTCCGATCTGGACGTCATTAAGCAGTTTCATTTACACAGGACTCTTCAGTATAGCAGAATACGCAACTTTGGTTTTTGTACGGATCGCGCGAGCGCGTAATTTGGCAGGTCGCGTGTGCGGGTCGTGCGAGCGAATTCTGGGATCTCGCGCCAGCGGGTCGCGTGAGCGATTTCTTGGTTTTTGCGCTAGCGGGTCATGCACATGATGTGGTTTTTCTTGCTTCTATCTTCCTGCTTTTTCACCTTATTTAACCAGATCTCCTTGTTTTCTTCTGAAACTTGACAAAAAATAGAAAATAAAGTAAAACTACACAAAAACAGGATAAAAATAGCTAAGAAATGTGAATTAAGGCCTATAATTAGGATTTGTTCTCTCCCGATCAGTTGGAAATCTGTGCAATTCAGAAGACTATTCGGGACCCTTCCCGGTACTCGGGGTCGGACTCGTCGCCTTGGTCAGTCGAGGGTCAGACCTAACAGTGGCCTCAAGATCTTGGGGTCAGTAGTTGCCATGTGTCAAGGAGTGATTGGTCTGGTCAGGACCCACTGAGGTCAGTGTAAGTGTAATCGAACATGTGCGTCACAACCGGACCGTCATGTCGTGCATTTAATGCGTGTGCCTTTTGAGGTGTCGCTTTACGTGCCTGAGGTGACAATTGTCGGATGATTTAGGCGGGAAAATTTCTTGGCCGTTAGATCTGATTTCATCTGAGCCATCCATGCTTCCTATATAAGGGACACTTGTGCATTTTTGCTGTTCCTATTGCCCATCTACTGAATCTACCAAACGGTCTGAGAGAGAAAAAGCGCCCAGTCAGAGTCTATCGAGCTCATTCCTACATCTCTTATTGTAAGTCCTCACCTCACCAGTTTCAATTTACTGTACATTTCTTTTTCTTCTTTCCTCCTCTTCCCCGAGCAAATCTAGAGATCACGAATCCACTAGGGCTTGTGAGGGAGTGAGATTTTTTCTTTCTTAGGTTCATCTTCTTTTTTAGATCAAGTAGTTCATCCTCCTTGGTAGAGCGGTTGAACCGATCGGGGTGTCCAGGGGTAGTATTGTTCGAGTGTTACGTTACCCTTAGAGCCTTATACGCCAGACCCTTTACACTTTTAGACTTGACCCCTTGTACCTTAGGCTTGGGGTTACTGACCCTTAATTAGGTTGCTGGCTGCTCCCTCACCCTACCGCAGTTCCAGAGATGTGTCACTCTGGCTTTAATTCATCATCCTGATCGAAAGACGAACAATCTCGGTCGGGGACCCCTGACACGAGTCTTGATCCACCTGCCGTGACTTTGTTTGACCAACATAGTAAGGGCAGGATTCCTATTAGAGTGTCTGATGATGAGGCGGTTCTGGAGCTCCCAGTTGCCTTGGTGTCTAGGGGGTCTGGCGATGAGGTGTCGGTGCCGAACAGCCTCGATGTAGTTTTTTCTTGCGAGTCGATTGTTAGCAGCTTGCGTACCCTAGACCTAGGTCGGATCAAGGATATGTACAACATTCCCGACCATTTTTCCTTGGCCGTATACGGCGGTGGCTCATTTCCATCAGTCGGGTTTTGTTACTCTTTACGAGGAGGCCCTCATGGCGGGCCTTCACCTTCCCCTTCACCCTCTTGCTCGGGATGTGCTAATATACCTTGGAATGCTCTTGGGCAACTCGCTCCGAATAGGTAGAGGTTTTTGATGGGGGCTATCTCCCTGTGGCCCTAGATTCTCGGGTATGAGCTGACCATACACAAATTTTACTGGACTCATCGACTGTTCCCGGTACACGAGAAAGCTGGCTTCTTTTCCCTAGGAGCCAGGCAGGGGAGAAGAATAATAGTCAACTGCCCGAGCAACAACAGGGGGTGGAAGAAGAAATTCTTCCAAGTATCCACCCTCAAGCTTTGTGAAAAGACCCCAGGAATACAATTGAGGACTTCCTGGGCTGGGAAACTGAGGCGTAATCTCCTGTCTTGTCTTTCTTGTTTTATTTTACTGCCTTTGATGAACTAATTGTCCTTTATTTTGTAGCAGGATCAGCCGACCCGCCCAGTATTCCTGACGAGTGCCAGGCCAAGTCAGGTTCTTAGCCGAGGACCCCACAGACGTCAACAAGTTACTAACCCAGATGGGAGATCAGAGAACCTTCTATGAGCCTAACTAGCAGTTTGAGTCACCCGTATTCCCCCCAATCATCGCTGGTACGCCTCCTGGCCATTTTCTGACTGCCCCCCACTACTTTATCACTTTTGTGTCCGACTAACTTGTATCTTTCCTTGGTTTCATAGAGATGGCCCCCAGAGATGTGGCTGTTCTGAAGGAGACAGAGGCTACTTTGGCCACTCGGGCGGGCCAGAGGAGAAAAAGACAGGGCCCCATTGAGGGCCAATAGCTAAAAAGCCTTCATTAGGGGCCCCGCACGGTTGAAGAAGCAGTTGGGACATCAGCTCCCGGAGTAACCATTGCTATCCCCGCATGCCCTGTTGATGCCATACCGGTCAGGGCATCGACCCCTTACGTTGAGGTCCCTTCGCCC
Source organism: Hydrangea macrophylla (assembly GCA_033977485.1). Lineage (NCBI taxonomy): Eukaryota > Viridiplantae > Streptophyta > Magnoliopsida > Cornales > Hydrangeaceae > Hydrangea > Hydrangea macrophylla. The sequence goes on along the minus strand of CM066984.1, from coordinate 25,842,240 downwards.
CTAAGGCCACGCGACATTCCGGGCGTGATACCGATAGCGAAGACGGCGGACAAAGTTCGAGGGAGGGTCCGACCCGGGCTGTTGCAAAGCCAAGTTGATAAGTGCTCCGGGTTGGGTACCGAGGCCCTGATTGGTTGGCTGTATAGCATAAGCCACATGGTAAGTAGCTTTGCGTACATTTTTTCCTTGCTTCCCTACTCGAGGTACTGATGGCTTTTGTTTCCTTCCTGCAGGTTGGCTGTTTGGCGGCGGTGGCTGAGGCTTACCTGCCTGGTGTAACTGAAAGACTAACTGCTGCTGAGGTCGCCCTAACTACGGAGAGGGCGACACCGAAGTCTACAGACTTCGTCCTCACTATGGAGGAGGAGAGGACGAAGGTCCTGGTCTAGGAGTTAGAGGAAGTTCAGGATGAGCTGGCCGGCGAGTGGGCGGCCCGGAGGGATACAGAAGCTGAGAAGGCAGTAGCAGAGGCTGGGAAGATGGCTGCAAAGGCCAAGAAGGCGGCTGTAGCCAAAGTTGTTTCCACTTGTGAGGTGGAGGCGAAGGACGTGGATGAAGATTTCAAGGTTGGCTTCCTCGTGGGCTATGCCGACTTAACCCATCGGTTAGCTGCGAAACATCTCGATTGGGACCTCTCGGGATACTCCTAGGCTGAGTCCGACTACAAGAAGAAGGAACAGGTTGCTGAGGGAGCTGCTCCCGATGGTGAGGTCAGGGAGACCAAGGAGGTGATCGTTGTTGAAGGCCCTTAGCTCTTTTTCCTTTTTTTTGGGAGGCTGCTACACTTGCCCCTAAGCATTGTACATATTTTTTTAACAAGTAATGAAAAGGCTCTCTGAGGTCATCTTTTGAAAATGTTATCCATGTTCTTGTACTTGTGTGCCTGTTTATAATTGCCCATGCCTACTCGGTCGTGAGTCATACCAGAACCCTGCCTTAGCAAAAGGTTTGAATCTGTGACCAGTAGGGAACATATGGACTTCTAGGGACCTATACTCACAAACTTAGGTTTGAAGGTCTCGTCCGGTATAGTGTAGGATTTTGGTCCAGTTACTGCCCAGTAAACTCTGAGCCCTGTAGGTACTTAGGAATGTTCAATGGTTAATTCCAAGTCCTGTGAGTGCTCAGTGTGGTTTCCTGTCTTAGTTTTGTGTTCATCCTGCTCCCCAAGCTTTTGGTAAGGCGGGCATATGTGAAGGTAAGGACTGTAGGTAACCGACCTAGAACGTTGGTAGTTCTAGGGTCTTTTGGGGTTTGCTATCATCAGCCACCTATGGGGATTTGCTCCCATCGTAGGTTATGGACCTCAAAAAAACCGATGCTTCAGGCGTGATCCTGAGGTCTTTATTGTGCCTCGGGTGATATCCCGGGGTCTTGTTGCACCTCGGGTGTGATCCCGAGGTCTTTGTACCTCGGGTGTGACCCCGAGGTCTTTTGTGCCTCGGGTGTGATCCCGAGGTCTTTTCTACTGAATCAGTATGAAACATTATTTGCAGTAAAAATAAAATTTTTATTTCTTTCCAAAACTATAATAATTGCTCGGGAAGAGCTATAGTGCATTAGTGCATTTCAGAATAAGTTCCTAACCAATGTTGATCCATGCGTTATTGAAAGTACTTGCGGAGATGTTTTTTTTTGGTAACCATGGGTGTCCGGGCCAGCTTGCGCGCACCTCGACTAATCCCACGAGGCCAGGGCATCCGGGTGAATCACCTGTGGCCACCCCCTTGAGATTCAAAATTGAGACCTCTGGGTATAACACCTAGAGGCCTTGCCATCCGACCACAAGGGAAGTGGTTACTTAGGGAGATGTTGTACGTTCCAAGGGTGAGACAGATTCAGTCCATCCAAAGTCTGCAACTAGTAAGTGTTCGACCTGTTGACCTGGTTAACCCTGTAGGGTCCTTCCTAGTTTGGCCCCAATTTCCTGTGGCTCAAGACTTTGGTAGACTGGTTTACCGCCTTGAGGACTAGGTCTCCCACTTGGAAACTATGGTGCTTGATTTTACTGTTGAAATACCGAGAGACCCGCTGCTTATAGGCTGCTACTTTCAGATATGCCCGATCCTTTTTTTCTTCTATTAGGTCGAGCTCCCCTCTATGGGCTCCCTCATTGCCTTATTCGTTGAAATTTGCCACCCGGTACATTGGTAATTTGAGCTATATGGAAACCACTGCTTGGAAACCATAGGTGAGGGAGAACGGGGTCTCCCCTATTGCCACTCGGGGAGTAGTACGATAGGCCCACAAAAAGGTTTGGTAGTTCTTCCGCCCAGAGTCCCTTGGCTCTCAAGCTTAGTTTTAATGGACTACAGGATCGTTCAGTTTGTTACTTCGACCTTCTCGTTTGCTTGACGGTGCTCGGGGGAAGAGTAGTGATTTGATATACCATAGCCCAAGCAAAATTACCTGAATACCGGGGTGTTGAACTACCTGCCAATGTCGCTGACCAGTACCCGTGGAATGCCAAACCGACTGAGAATGTTTCTCTCGATGAAAATTTCCATCTTTTTCTCGATGATTGTTGCCAAGGGCTCGACTTCTGCCTACTTAGTAAAAAGGGCCACAGCGTTGACGACGAATTTAATCTAGCCTTTAGCCATGGGAAGTGGTCCGATTATGTTGATGCTTCACTGGGCAAACGGCCATGGCTGAGGATTGGGGTCTGGAGCTCTCCCGGATGGTTGATAATAGGCGCATGTCTCTGACACTTGTCACACTGCTTGACATATTCTTGAGAATCCCGGGCCATCGTCGGCCAGTAGTAACCTAGCAACAAGGCCTTGCGAGAGAGTGCCCGGCCTCTAACATGGCTCCGACACACTCCTTCATGGATTTCATGCAGTATTCCTTGGACTTGAGTAGGGTGGATGCACCGGAGATATGGAATAGAGAACCACCTTTTGTAGAGGATGCCGTCTATGAGGTGGTATCTTGCCACCCAATATTTGACCCGGCGGGCTTCATCCTTCCCGTTCGGCAAGCATTTTGTGGTGAGGAACTTCATGATAAGATCCATCTAGCTAGGCCCTACCTCGACCGGGTCAACGTCCATGCCTTCTAAGTTGGACACACTGGGCTCGAGCATATACTCTACCTTTATCCTTGGCAGTTTCGACTAAGAGGATGATGCTAAGCGCGCTAACGGTCGACCCTTGTGTTCTCCTATCCCGGAATCTGTTTAATTAAGAAACCCTTGAGTTGTTTAGTAACAGACCTGATTAGGGCCAAGTAGGCCACCATGTTTTCCTCCTGCGCTTTATACTCCTGATTGACTTGGTTGACAACCAGTTGGGAGTCGTTGTATCCTTGAATCTGCTGTGCGCCCATTGAGGTAGCCATTTGCAGCTCGACCAACAAGGCTTTGTATTTGGCTTCGTTGTTAGAGGCCTGATACCCAAACCTTAATGCGTACTCCAGGTCGGGTGTGGTCAGGATGATCCTTGACCCGCTACCCTGTTTGTTGGAGGGTACGTCCACATGGAGTACCCAGGTCGGGTAGTTAGGAAGTTGACCGAGTGGTAGCTCGGGCAGAAATGGCTCCTCTACTGGGTCTTCTGGATAAGTGAATTCCATGAGGAAGTTTGCCACCGCCTGTCCCTTGATTGTTGTATGGGGCTGGTAGATCACTTCGAACTCTTCCAATTCCAATGCCCACTTCATGAGGCTCCCAGATGTTTCAAGTCAGCCAAGGACCTGGCGAAGTGGTTGATCTGTGAGGACCACAATGACATGGGCCTGAAAGTACGGGCGGAGTCTTCGGGCAGAGATGATTAGTTCAAAGGCGAGCTTCTCGATGTGGGAGTATCTGCTTTCTGCGCCTTGTAGTGCCCGACTTATGTAGTAGATCGAGTATTGTATCCTGCGCTCTTCTCTTATTAATGCTGCGCTCACCGCCGATGGTGACACTGCCAAGTAAAGTAATAATTCTTCCTCTGATACGGGCGTCGAGAGTAGAGGAGCGATATCAGGTATTTCTTGAGCTTCTGAAACGCCTCTTCAAACTCTTCTGACCAATGAAAATCATTATGGAGGATTTTGAAGAACGACAGACACTGATTGGTTGCTTGGGAGATAAATCTGTTCAAGGCAGCTACCCGCCCGGCTAACCTTTGTACTTCCTTTGTTGTCCGAGGTGATCGTATGTTTATAATGTCTTGAATTTTTTTGGGGTTTGCCTCAATTCCTCGCCGACTCACCATATAAGGAAAATTAGGTTTAAAATAAATTTTAAACGCGCGGCGGAACGGTAAAGTTTCAAAAACTTATTGGTAGCCTAGGATCTACTACTCGTCAATTCCATAGATGCGTACTGTAGACACCCCATTTTTTCGGCTATCAGATTTAGGAGACCCATAGCTTGGTGGTTCACAATGATTGTGAAAGACTCGAAAGGACTCCTGGAAGCCAATTCTATCTCTCAGAATGCTCAGAGTGACCAAAATGCCCCTGAAAGCCCAAAAGCTCCCAGATTTGGACCAAAAATTCTGGAAACATGCTACGTCGCAAGAAAAATGATAAAATGAGTTCTTAAGTAAAATCGAATGAAATCGTCAGCTCCCAGAGGCCCCCGGAAGTTCCCGGAAAATCCCGGAAAATCCCCGTTGACCGGTTTGACCAAGGTTTGACCAAGTTTGATCAAAGTTTGACCAAGTTTGACCAAGTTTGACTGAAATCATCCAAATTCGCCAGAATCATTCCAGATCATGAGAAAAGTATTAAAATGAGTTTTAAAAGAAAATCGAGCGAAAACGTCAGCTCCTGGGAACTCCCGGAGATTCCCAGAACTTCCCGGGAATCCCAGGTTTGACCAGTTTGACCAGAATTTGACTTTAGAACCGGGGCACCGTAACAATTTTCAAATATTTTTCATGGATACTAGAGGTCAATAGCTTTCCGACGGTATATCGCACATAATTTTTAGATTTAAAACGAGTTTGTTATGAATTTCCGAAGACGAAAAAGGCGATCAAATCGGCTTTTATCGCAAATACCGCAAAACTTTTCAAAGTGACCTATCCCCAAACTATTTTTTTTTTATGTAAAGTAGACTCTATTACTTTTCCAACGGTATATCACAACCTCAATTTGGAGTTCGTATGCATTTTTTTGTGAATTTTGGACGAAATAGGGCCTTTTCGCAAATACCGGAACCTCTGGGGGCTTAAACAGCATTATCTGGACGAAGGAGGAGCAGTGCCGCCGTGACACTGGCCCACTGCCGCCGCGGCACTCCCCTCCAGAACAGTGTGTTTTTGTAAATAATTTTGGGGTTCCATTTTGATTAATTAAAAACTAAAACGACGTAGTTTTATGATTTCAGATGTTTGGAGCCAATGGGAATACTTTCTAAATCCCAAAACCACCCCAAGTTGGCCTATTTAAACCCCCCATTGCTCTTTATTTTGGGGGTGTCAAATGAAAGCTTAGAAAAAGTTTGGGAGAGAAAGTTGTAGAGATAAGGTTAGAATAGAGAGAAAAGAAGCTTCCTTCTTTGATTTTCAAAACAAAAGTGAGTTCTAAACTTTGTTTTTACTTCATTACTCCCATTTACTTCAACATTCAATACACCCAACCACCATTTTAGTGAGCATTTAAGAGAGTGGAAGCTTCTTCCATGTCCAATGTCATTACATATGAGTGAAACACCAAACTACAAGTTCTATACATCATGAATATCATCTATTGATTGCTATCTATTTACTTGTTTGCTTATATAATGTTCATCTCTTCTCATCTCACTTCTTTTTTATTTTCTTTATTTACTTACTAGTTCATCATCATCTAAATGATGACATGAAGTTTGGGGTGAGTGAATCCTTATGGATAGTAGCTCTTGACCTCAAAAACATGTTTGATAGATGATGATCATAACTTCAATACCTCCAAGGTATTCTTGAAGTTATGTTCAAAATAAAAATAAATCTCTCCAACAATCTTGGAGGTTCTTGATGATGAGTTTGAGGTTGGAATTTTAAGTGGCTATAACCTTCATTGAGTATTGAAAATATGCTTTCAAAATATCTACTCCAAAACCCCTCTTAAAACCCCTTCATTTTAATCCCAAAAAAGAAAAAACTCTAGTTTTTCCCAAAATTTTCAAAATAGTGAGTCAAAACAGTGAGTAATCTGAGTTCAAAGATTTTTTTAGAACTCAATGCTCAACATATGGATGCAAGGCCACTTGGAAAGTCTTCCTAACTCATTGGAGAACACCCATGATTTTTGGTTTGACTTGGAAGTACTTGGAAATGGTCCATTTGGACCCAAACATTCCTTCCAGACATTCTGTTTTTGCTGTCACAGCAGCTAGGTCCACTTCCAACCTCTTTTTCAGAAAACCCTTCCAAAACTTATTTTTCCCTTAAACTTCAATGTCTTAGGAAACTTTCTGTATAAAATGGGCCTCTAGATAATTTGTTTTCATTTTCTAAGAGTTTTCAACATTTCAGTCGACAGTACGGACTCTGTTTCTGAGTGACCTCTATTGTTTATATGATTTCTCTCAATCTGTGATAGCTATTAAAGATTGGCTTTTTGGTTTGTGTTCTAGGCACAATAAGTAAGATCTCCATAAAAAATCATGCATTGAAAACATTTCTAACCCCTCTTTTCAATTTCCAAAAGATCATGTTACTGTTCTGTCCACTATTCACAGCAAGCACATTTAACTTTCATTCTTTGATTTGATGCCTACATGCACTCCAAATTAGCTCATGTCTTAAGAAGTAGTTCATACTACATTTGTATATATCCCATGATGATTTCCTTCATACATTCATACATATTCTAGACTTCTAAGTCATTCTAGGAATCCATGAACACAAAGCACACTACAACCTTGGCACATTCTAGATACATACATTGCATCCATGCAAAGATTTGGGGCTTTTGTGACTCCTAATCTAAGAAGATTATAAGGAATGAACTTGATCATACGTTCATGTTTCCCCTCGATCTAATCTTCCTTTCTCATCCGTCCCGGGGATTGAGAGGTCTTCTTTTCCTCAAAGATTAACATGCATCATACTAGCTTGCTAAGCATATTTTGATTTCTTTGATTATTTTGTTTCAAGAACAATTCATGTCCCCTTTAGACTAGGGAAACTTTATTACTTGATACATGATTAGACGATTTTTCCTAGGTTTATGTCACACCCCGATTTTTAGACAACCAAATACCCATTCAATAATATCCCAACCAGTATTTAATTGCCCAAAAATCTGAGAGTGAAAAACAATCAACTTATCACACATTTGAAATAGTAAACTTTGCTGAAAAATGTTCCTCTTTAAAATAATTCACAAACTTTAAGTAACAAAAAAAAAATAATAATCATTTTCATTGAGATCTCCATGATAAAATTCTAAACTACAATTTACAATAATAAAGAGAATTCTGTTGCCATAACAAAATAAGAAATCCACATTTTTACAAAACTTGAATCAGAGCTACTACAATCGTCCCATAACCCCAAAATAATAAAATACAACATGGCCCACAATGCCAAGAAATAAATAAATCAAGATCACGAAGCAAAATAAATAACAATTAAAATTCACTCGTAGATCTCTGAATCACAAAATTTACTCCAACCGCTAACACGAACTATTCCTGAAAATAAGAACTTGACTACGCTCCACGAAGAACGCACCCGGTGATAAAATCACATGGGTCAGTACACACGGTACTGGTGTGAGTTAAATAAATAACATAATAACGAAGTCTTAGGGATAACACACAGTCCCTTAGAATACCACACCGCAAAATAAGAAATTTATCGGGCGAGAGAGTAGTTCCACTCACACTTCAGGACAAGCGGTAGTTTCCTTCAATGTGGTGGCAGTGGCTCCAACTCCGAATAAACACAACTGAATACTTACCGGTCGGATATCTATGGTGAGTCAGTCCTGCATAAAAGTTAGTGGACCCACCATCCTGTAATATATAGTTATCACAAACCAAGCAAATAAGTTTGTAAACAACATTTCCACATTCTAACTTAAACGTCGCATTCATTATTCCAAACTTATCAGTCTTATGAAATACTCCATTGTCATTATTTAATAGCCTTTAATTATCTTTGTATTCCCTAGGTTCACCACTTGGCCACCCTCCATGGTACAGCCCACACATATATCCCTTGTGTGCCCGGACATACTACCAACACCCACTCCGGTGCCAGTTTGGTTGGGGTATCAACCAAACCAGGTATACACAACGGACGGCTGGTCAATATGTCAAGACGTCTATACAATATAAGCCGAGCATAAGGCTTAGGCCAGCTTGATCACGAAGCCACTGGCAAAAGAGTGCGAGCTACCAAAAACAATAACACAACAACGGGGAGTAGTGAACACTAAGGTCTTTTCCCAGTTTCTTACCATCTACGTTAATTCTCATAAGTACCCATTCATGAGGGTTTAATCACGTCATTAACCACTTCGGCAATTTATCATTTATTCCATGGGATATCATTATCCAATTATTCACGATAAGGCCCTTTTTTTTGTTACCAAATTCTATTCAAGTCTCTAGCGTAGTATTTTCATAATAATTATTTAATACCACACATAGAATAAGTTGGGGTTTCTTAACACATAGCACATAAAATCGACACTCAACAATACTATTTAAAACAGTCCCAAACATACCCTTACATTAAACAGTCCCAAAAACCAACATGGACTGAAATTATTCCTCATACTAATTCCGCGCAAAGAAACATCTCTAACAGTATTCATAAACATAAATTCGAAATTCGGAGTTAACATTCACTGTTACTGTAATATAAATTTTCTGCCCAAACGGTGCAGAATTGGGAAAAATACTATTAGAAAAAAGTTGTGCAGAGTTGCGTTTTACATAGGACAACGCGGACAGAAAGCTAAAATTCCAAACAAACGATTCTGTACAATATTTTGAAAATTCAGCGATCATAGAAAAACCAATAAAAACGAATTTTCCTACTTATTTAATTAATTTATTTTTCTTTCTCCCTAGGTTAATCTCATGAATCTGAACATTAGTTTATCAACGTATAACCATATCTATTTGGATAATACTAGGATCCAAATCAACAAATCGCATACGATACTAAAATTTATATATCAATCCAAACATTTAACTTGCAATGATTGATTCAATTGCGTATACATATATACCCACATGTGTATATATATATACCCAAATATATATATTTAACTCACCAATTGTGCCAAATCCCACAAAGATATGAATCGACGTTAACCACGACGAATGCACCGCATATGATTCAACGATCATTCTCATTCTTCCTCTTCGTCTTCTTCCTCTCTCTTTCTCTTCCTCTCTATTTCTTTATTCTCTTTTCTCTCCCTCTTTCTCTTTCTCTTCTTCTTATCTTCCCTTGGTGGCTAGGGTTGAGATAGTAGGGGTGAATGTAACTAGTATAGGGTTAACAAGACATAATCCCGTTTTTATTTTTACCCCTTCATAAAAATACATCATATGACCCCAAAATGCATTGCAAAGTACTAAAATGAGTTACCCATTGGGTACCCATGACCCAGGTACTTAATTCTTATGTTAAATATATTGTTTAGAATATTTACGGGCCCTGTAAACACTACTAAATTATAAACACATCAGTTCTTTAAAATTTAAACTTACACAAATTTATCCCATCACTTAAGTTTATAAAAATATTCACATCGTAATTTGTACTAAAAAAATTAATACACATAGATATATAACCATAAACATAAATACCCATAGCTAATTTATCACATATAAAAATTCGGGTGGCCACATTAACATATAAAAATAAATATTTATATCTTGAAAATTACGGGGTGTTACAGTTTATTTGTGTGATTTTTTCACTTTACATTGTATGATATTTGGCTTAGATTTTATGAATGATATCTTATCTTTTGATTTTCCGTTTCAAATTTCCTTTTGTAATGTAATATACTATCATAGTATTAATTGTCGAACCATACATAGTATAAGATGATTATTTGGATGCTAATTGAGGCCCGTCGAAAGACGGGGCGAGTTGAGGGTGTTTTAGTCGCGGCAAAGGCTCCTTCCTCTCTCGTACCAAAACCCCGAGCCAAGTTCTTTGGTTATGAAGGGCCGGTGCCCTTTATCCATTTGGGTGAGTCAAAATTAGGTTTCTTGGTTCCTTAAAGACCAAGTGGCGACTCTGTATCTGTTTTCAACAGACCTTTTCTTTCTTTGATCCAAATCAAATTTCAAATAAACAAAGCAAAATAGAGGTGGAATCCCGTGTGTCCACACGTACTAAGAAGACGGGATAAGAATTATACCTCAGGTCTTGAACCCAATTATGATATTCTTCTTTGTTGGTGATGTAGCAGCCTCCACTAGGTAGTCTTCACCCTTATGTCTGCTATGAATGTTTCCCAGAGAGGCTAGAGATGGTGGGATCTCTAATAGAGAGGAAAGAGAAGGTTTGGGAGCTCTTTTAATAGTTTCTGCAGCTTCTGGCGTATTAAAATGACGAACCCTTTTTTCTGGATGCAGCTGCCCTATTTATAGATTCCTAGAACTGACCTAACATTCAAGTGATCGAGTGGCTTCGATCGATCGAATCATCTTTGAGCGATCGAACCTGTCTAGACTTCAATCGATCGAGACTACTTCGATCGATCGAACCTGTCTTGACAAGATCCTCATGTGCCTTTCCAAGCATCCTAGCGGAGCTAAGAGTAGGACCTCCTAGGTTCTTTATTGTTGGCTCAGACCAGTTGTTAATTCCCATGACCAAACTCTTTGATCAGCAAACTAACCAACTGATCAGTTAACGTTTACTCCACTATAAAATGATAACTGAACTCCAACGCAAAAGAACATATCCGAAGTGATAACTAGACTTGCATACTGTACTAATGTCCCTCTACCTTCAGCATTCACAATCATATTCAGGTAGTCGGATAATTGTTACTGTCAACTTGAATCACCTCTCATGATTACCAAACATGTTAATAACTACTTATCAACAAGGCTGCAGTTCTCAGTAATCACCTTGGTGACATTCTCAAGGGAATGCTTACTCTAAATCAGAGGGTAGATTCTATCTTGACAATATATGTTCACAACCCTATGAACATAACATACCCAAGATACCTAGGTGTTGATCTTCTATAGACCTCACTGATTGGTAAGTCAAAGCATCCATATCCACAGTCTGTGTTCATAATCGTCTCAAGATTGAGAACACATACCTTATAAAAGTTATGAGTTCCTGTCGACTATTTGAAAGTCTTAAGTGTCAATAGGAAAACTCAGGTCCGTCAATGCACTATAAGTACTAGCATATTAACTAAGAGCTATACTCTAGTGATTGAGATTAATCACTCCATCCAATGGTAGTTAATTATGCTACAGTATAAACCTGATGAGATATCTAGTCTCACCATCCATTGTGAGAAATTCTAAGTATCAATGGTAGCAATTCTTATCTCATTTATATGTATCTCACACATACATGAATTATTTACTATGATACTTAAGGATTAACAATCATATCATAAAAGGAACATACACAATAAAATGTAAAGCTATATCCATATATTAAAATGCCAATGTCTCATACATAAAGTAATGGTTTGAGGGCACACTCCCAACAAACTCCCACTTGCACTCATAACCATTTAGGACTACATCTAAGACCTATACTATCTATATGACGATCAATGACCTTCTGTGGCAAGGCCTTTGTAAACGGATCAACAAGATTGTTAGTGGTGGCAATCTTGGTGACAGTCACATCTACACGTTGAATAATATCTCGAATTAGATGATATTTATGTTTTACGTGCTTTCCCTTTCCATGGTTCCTTAGCTCCTTGGACTGAGCCACTGCCCCACTATTATCACAATAAAGTGTAATAGGTGATAGTGACGCTGGTACCACCTCGAGCTTCATAAGAAACTTCTTGAGCCAAACAGCTTCCTTCGCGGCTTCATAAGCAGCTATATACTCAGATTCTGTAGTTGTGTCTGCAATGCATTTCTACTTAATGCTCCTCCAACTAACAGCACCACCTCCCAAGGTAAAGAGATGACTGGACGTCGACTTCCTCGAATCTTTATCTGACATAAAGTCCAAGTCAGTATATCTCACTAGAATTAACTCACTACCGACGTACATAAGCATGTAATCTTTAGTCCTTCTCAAGTACTTAAGAATGTGCTTAACGGCTGTCTAGTGTTCTGGACCTGGATTCGATTGATATCTACTAACCATGCTAATGGCAAAGCAAATATCTGGTCTAGTGCATAACATCACATACATGAGACTTCCCACTGCCGAAGCATAGGGAACTCCTGCCATGCGATTCCTCTCCTCCTGTATCTTTGGACACTGGTCCTTGGAGAATGCCAAACCATGCCTGAAAGGTAACAAACCTTTCTTCGAATTGTCCATAGAAAACCTAGTTAGCACTTTCTCGATATAACCAGCTTGAGACAATCCCATTATCTTTCGCTTGCGATTCCGAAAGAGCTTTATCCCAAGGATATAGCTCGCCTCTCCTAGATCCTTCTTATCGAAAGTACTAGCTAGCCAAACCTTAACCGTTGACAATGCCGCTACATTACTCCCAATGAGTAGAATGTCATCAACATAAAGAACAAGAAAGGCCACCACTTTTTCTTCACACTTCTTGTATACACAAGGTTCATCGAGGTTATATATGAAACCAAACGATTTGACCGCTTGTAGACACCCAATTTTGACCACACTGATAGGATTTAGGGTGGACAACGTCTTTGAAGATTCGATGATGAAAAGTACCCCGTAGAAGGTACTGGATTCCACACAATCAAAAGATCAAACTTCGAAAAGTGACTTCAAGCTCAGAAAAGACCTTTTCCATGCATAAATCCCAGTTTTGTCAAAATCATCTCTCAAAATTCATATTCACTCAGGATTATATGAACATGAAGTGTTCTAAACACAATATTATAGGTATCCAGAGATTTAATTTTAAAGAAAAGTTCGAAATCAACGCGCATTAAAAAGCAATTTTGAAAAAAACGTCGTTTGTTCAAAAAGAAGACGAAAGTTTCGGAGGACTTCTGGGCTTCAATTGGACTTCAATTTTCATTTCAAAACTTCATGGAATATTTTTATACTAAAATTCAACTCAACAGCTTTTCGACGGTACATAAACAGACGATTTCAGACACTAAAAAGCATTTTAAAAAAAATCTGGAAAAGCAGTGAAAGTAATATTTGAAACAGGACATAAGGGCAACCAGAGGAACCAGAATAGTAAATGGCGGATCCCACATAGGGGTGGCGGGTCCCACCTAAGACACCACCTATATAGTGCCCCCTTCATTGAGCTTTTTGAGTTCCAGCCCCTTCTAGAAGCCTCCCATTGCTTGGAAATTGCCTGAAAACTGCGTTTAGGCACCGAAATTGCCATTTTAACCCTTTTATGCTCTCTAAAAATCCTATTTTATCCCTATAACTTAAGAGTTAAGTTTTCAAAACTTTATATATAGATCCATATGAGACCATCTTTAACACACAAGGAAGAGACACACAAGTACGTATAAAGGAAAGGATATAGAAGAGAGAAGTACATATAAGTGAAGATACTTGCAAAATACTTTCAATTTAAGAAAGATTCTAGAGAGATGAAGTGAATTATGAATTAAAACTTTCTAAACTAATCTCAAGATAATTAGATTAGAAATTTTAACATCAAATTGCCTTCCTTAACTTCCATGGATGAGTGCTTGAAGAACTTGAAGAACACTTGAAGAAGAAGACTTTTCAATTCAACTTTGGTTACATAATTGAGAATCCTCCAAGAGGTAGACATCACAATTCATCTCTAATTCCTACTTTTATATATAGATCTATAAGACTTGGGTAGTTTAGTTTTATTTTCTTTGTTAGAACACTCATCTTCTTCCTCTCTTGTTCTTCACACACTCACATAGCTAGATCCAAGTCTCTTTTTGATTTTATTGATAATTTTTAATTAGATATTGATTTTCACTTTGATTTCATTTCTATGTTAGTTTAGATCCATGCATACATGATTATATATATATGTATCTATTTTGAATTCTAGAATGGTTTGGAAGTATGATCTATGAGAAGGATGATTCCTATGTTCACACCTATCTCTTGACTATTCCTATTATCTAGAATTCCTATTGAATTTCATCTCTAATAGGATATTGTAAGTCCCTTTGATCCATGATCTAGAGTTCTTCATAGAACTTGAGGGCTAAATTGATTGGGAATCATGATAATTAAGTAGATCTATGAGATTGATCTCTCTAAATAAGCTTCAACCATCACCTAAGATGTTTTTCTCACACTTTAAAATGAACTAGTTAAAATTCAGCAAAACAGATTAGTTTTGTCTATAAGATTTGGTCCACCACAACCCATAGTTTGATGGATTTCAAATTTTCTAGGTAAACTTTGATGAATTAGCTTTCATTCAATCCATTTTGAGAACCTCTAGGATCCATATGCTATTTTTAGAAATTGTTGAGAAATCGGTTGACAGATTTGAACATAGTCTCTTTGTGCTTGAATTTCAGAAAATCTATAATAGTTATCGATATTCTACTTTTTGGGGATGATTCCTAACTTATGTATCTATGTACCGAAGTAAAAACGTGAGCATGCGATTGAGTTAAGATCGTTTTCTAAGCGTTTGAAGTTGATACAACTATTCTGGAATTTTCTAAGTTTAACTACAAACATGATTATGTATACAAAATGGTCATACCTTGATCACTCAACAACAATTGATGAATAAAAATTGATTTAGAAATCATCTAGGATAAATTCATGAGAGATCAAAAGCTTTGATTAACTTGATTAACATGATTCATGAATTTCTATTATGCTTTGCATTCCTTTGTCAAATGATATCAAATTTTCAGAATAACAGAGTCTGTTTAAAACAACTTTTCAGAAACCTTAAGGTCATGACATGTCTATGGGATTATTTTTTCATAAACTAAAATGAAATAGCTTTCTTTGACACCAAATAGAGCTTCATATTATTTTTATAGAATGAATTATGATTTTTACAAGAACAGTGGACTCTCCTGGTCCAATGTTCCCAAAACTCTTATTTCTCAAACTTCAAAAATCGTAAAGAGGTTCTACTTTTTGGAGAAGTTCCCTAAGACATTTATTTAACTTTTTGTAAAAGGGTTTTAACCCAGCTCATGTTTAAGACCACTTTTGACAGGATTAATTAGAGGTTGTTGAATCTAGAAATTTGATTGATGACATATTTTCTTTGTTTATCATGCATATCATTTGCTTGTTTGTATTTTTGCAATTCTTGGGTATTTCTCTGTGTCTTAGTGTAGAGAATTGAATACCGTGGATCCGGACTTCGATTTGTGGGTTTACCTCGTCTACATGTGGCTTAGTGCCTATGTATCGTGTACTATCTCTATCATTTCTCTTAGAATTTTTCTAGGTTTACAATTTTATTTTCAACGACACAATTCTTTTAGGATAGTCTCCATTTATATGCTTATGTGTTACAAACATCTTATCTAGGATTATTGCATGATTGTATTACATGTTTCCTTTCTTTTTGCTTTTTACGACTTCACTTGAGTCAACCCAATGTAAGTCTTCTCGTTCCCTCTTGCATATCATGCCATGTTTCCTTTACTTGCATCAGTCCTGAGCGGGACTAGCCACTGTAAGTATACCTTTCTCTTGTATTTCATGTGCATCCGACTTCTACTTGATTTAATCTCTTGACATGATTTTCCTTAGATGTTCCCTTTTTGACATCTATATATTATCTAGTATGTTTGAGGAAACAACACCAATTATGAATTAAGAACAAGGATATTTGAATCAAGGCCTACCGTTAGGTAGGGCGAGGAGGGGGTGCTTTAGCCCTGCTTGGGCTCCTTCCCCTCTCGTACCAAGACCCTCGAACCTAGTTTCTGGTAATGAAGGACGAGTAACCTTATTCAATTTTGGGCGAGTCAAAATTGGGTTTCCTAATTCCCAATAAAAATTAGGTGGCGACTCTTTGTCTCTAGGATTGCGTGAGGAAGTCCTAGTTTTCCCTGAAGTGTGATCCTTGGGATCCATCCCGGGACACTATCGAGGGAAAATGACAGGACACCCCATACATTCACTGTCCACACCGCTTGGTCAAAATGAATGTTCCAACTTCTAGATGCCTGCTTAAGTCCATGAATGGACTTTTGCAACTTGCATACCAAGTTCTCGTTCCCACCAGCTATGAACCCTTCTGGTTGTTGCATATAGATGTCCTCCTCAAGATTACCATTCAAGAATGCAGTCTTGACGTCCATCTGCCAGATTTCATAATCTAGGCATACAACAATAGATAAGAGTATTCTGATGGACTTGAGCATGGCTACCGGTGAGAAGGTTTCCATATAGTCAATGCCCTCCCTCTGAGTATAACATTTCGCTACAAGCCTTGCCTTAAAGGTCTCAACCTTTCCATCAAATCCTCTTTTCCACTTATAGACCCATTTACAAACAATGGTTTAATATTGGCTGGAAGCTCTACAAGATCCCAGACCAGATTTGAATCCATAGATTCCAATTCAGCCTTCATAGCTTTAACCCAATGAGCTGAGTCTACATCAGCCATTGCCTCTTCATATGTGGTAGGATCAGATTCAGATTCTATGGAGACAGCTTTAAAACTTCTCCTAAGAACATGTATCTATCAGGCTGGTTGATAATCCTCCCACTACGACGAGGTACCGGTGCAAAAATGGGTGAAGAAGTGGTATTCTCTTGTGTTACATCATTATTAACTGCAGGTAGGACTGAGGGCTCTCCTTTTATCTCTTTAAGATCTATCCTTCCCTTAGGTTTATGGTTCATGATATAATCATCCTTCAAGAAAATAACATTTGTACTAATAAACACTTTCTATTCTCTTGGGTCATAAAAATACCTTCCATAAGTACCCTTTGGATACCCTACAAAATAACATACTTTCAATCTAGAATCCAATTTGCTCATCTTTCCTTTCAGCACATGTGCCGGACACCCCCATATTCGGAGATGTTGTAAAGAAGACTTGCGCTCACTCCACATCTCTCGTGGTGTCCAGGGAACATACTTGCTTGGTACTAGATTTAGTATGTATACAACGGTTTCCAAAACATAACCCCAAAGGAATAATGGCAACTCCGAATAACTCATCATCGACCTAGTCATATCTAAAAGAGTCCGATTCCTTCTCTCCGCTACACTGTTCTACTGAGGCATACCAGGTGCAGTCAATTGTGACAGAATCCCATTCTATACGAGATGATCAATAAACTCATTAGAGAGGTACTCGCCACCTTGATCAGATCGAATGACCTTGATGTGTGTTCCTAATTGCTTCTCCACTTTAGCCCTAAACTCTTTGAACTTTTCAAAGGCTTCAGATTTGTGCTGCATTAGGTACACATATCCATACCTAGAGTGGTCATCAGTAAATGTAATGAAATACTCATAACCACACCGTGCTATAATATTTATTGGTCCACACACATCAGTATGAACTAATTCCAACAATGCATTGGTCCTATTTCCCTTTGTTAGAAAGGGCCTTTTGGTCATCTTACCCTCTAAACAAGACTTGCAGACTTCTATTGGTTCGAGAACCAAATCGCCTAAGACCCCTTATTTGACTAGTCTGCCAATCCTATTTAGATTGATATGCCCAAGCCTAATATGCCAAAGCCTTGTTGGATTAGTGGAAGGTTCCTTTCTTTTAGATGGTACAGTTACCATTGAGTTATTAAGTTCCATACTAGAGTCTTTAGAAATATTAGGAGTAATCACATACAAGCCATTAGTTTTAACACCAAAACATATAAAAGAACTATTTCTTTTAATGACAACTTCTGTTAACCATTATTTGATAAATTTGAAACTAAAATTAAATTACGTCTCATTAAAGGGACGTAAAGTACATCTGATAAAACTATTGTCTTATTGTCCAAAAACTCTAAAACTACTACTCCTATAGCAACCACTGAAACGGTTGCACTAGAACCCAGAGTTAGCACGATCTCCCCATCACTGCGTTTGCTGGTTGATCTGAACCCCTACAACGAATTACAAATATGGTTAGTTGCACCAGAATTAATGCACCAAGTGTTTGAAGTATCCGTAATAAAACTTACTTCAATCACATGTGATTCAATCATACCTTGAACTCTTTTAGCTAAGAATTCTGGACAGTTCCTCTTCCAGTGGCCCTTCTCACAGCATTGGAAACACTTTCCTTTGCCTTGGCCACCCACCTTCCCTTTGCCCTTACCTTTTCTCTTAGATTTTGTAATCTCAGGGACTGGTCCAACACTTGGACCACTAGTGCCAGCCTTCTTCTTCCCTTTAGTTCCTTTCGGCGTAGATCGGGAAGAGCAAGAGCTTTTCTCAACGTTCAAAATGTTGCCCCCAGGTTTGATCACCCCTTTCACTGCCACTAAAGAACTCATTAATTCGCTTATTGAGAAATCCATTTTATTTATATTATAATTCAGTTTAAACTGAGCGAATGATGACAATAACATATTGAGGATCATATTGACTTGGGTCTGTGCATCAATGTTGGCACCTAGGGTCTCCAGCTCGTTCAAAAAAATAATCATTTTCAAAATATGTTCTTTGACTGGAGTCCATCCCGACATCTTAGCACTCATTATCTTTTACATAACTACCTGCTTGGCAGGCCTGCCATGCTCCCCAAACATCTTTTTAAGGGATTCAATAATGTCACTAGCAGAATCGTTTGACTAGAATTGGTATTGCAACACACCAGCCATTGAGGCCAGAATGTAGCAACGGGCCATTCCATTAAACTTTTTCCATTTATCGAACTCACGCCTAGCAGCTGTCAAAGCATTTGCCGCGGGTTCTTCGGGGCATGGGGTGGTGAGGACATATATGTGATCCTCCGCAGTTAATAAGATGTCAAGGTTTCATTTCCATTATGTGTAGTTATTTCCAGTTAACTTGTTCTGAGTGAGTATAGTGGCAAGTGGACTAAATGCAGATCTAGACATTATAATTTACTGAAAAATCGAAAGACAAAATAAATATGGATATCAGAATTTGACAGTTTGAAATAAAAGAATCCCTAAAACTCTTATTTTAAAACAAAGTCGCCGGAACATCGAAATGAAAGAATGAAGTCTCCGTGTGGTGGTCAATATTTGATCTTTCGATTAATCATGACTTGTCCGTTATGCAACTCTTGCAAAACAAGTTATGACTCCTGAACCTATTTGATCTCTAAGTTTCTGAATAATACCCCATGTGGGATCCCTTATCCATTGCTTAGCTAGTGTATGCCATTAACTAGGATCCAATTACAACCGCCTCAAGTAGCGCCTCTGTATGGTGGTCACCCTCTAACACGTCTGATCGATCTTATCTATAGAAAGTTCACATCTAGTAACCAATGAGTAGTGTACCCTCCATATGGAATGATCACCCCTGGCGAGGTGACACAGAATGCACTACTCATCTTACAGTGAACCGTTAATGGAAGATCATGGGTGTGGAAAAATTCGTTTCTACACATTACCCTCAAACATCCAATGTTTACTAATGCGTTGAAAATGGTTTTTGATTTTTATTTTATAAAACTTGTTTTACGTGCATGCAAGTAGTAACAATATAATTGAATTCCAATCATAAACCAAGCACATAAAACAAAAAACTAAAATGAAATAAAGGCATTCATATGCCTCTATCTCCATAGAACCTCCTTCTTGGTTTGATCGCCTCAGGCTCCAACTTCATGGACAATGGCTTCTCGCTCTATCTTCATGGGCTTCCTAATTCTATTACATTGGACCTATGCTTCTTTTGAAGCTTACAATTTATTTAGAAATAGAAATAACAATAATAAAATAAAAAGGCTAGGAAAACCGGTACGGCTTTCCGATTCGTAGGATTGAAGTCGCAGCGCCCTTTACATATGCCTCAAAACCAAACCAATAATTAAAAAACAATATACACCAATCTCAAACAATTAAAAACAATAATTTAAAAGGTTTTGGTGCCATTGGAGACAGCAGACTAAACTTGCTGCAAAAGGGTTAGTCGTACGCACATCCACTCATATATAACAAATATTTATAACTATGGAAACCCTTAATTGATTCACATAGTACATAAACTCTTTATATTTAGATTTAGAACTTAAAACAACATGTCAATTCTTTGTCACACTTCGATCGATCGACAAAGGTTCGATCGATCGAACCTTCAATCGATTGAACTATTCAGTTTCACAGAATGATTTGAAAAATTTATGGAATATTACAAAATAAAGTATATAATTTTAAAAAACTTTAAAACTATGAAAAGAACACCTGAACAGAAAAGTAGTCTCGATTGATCGAACACCATTCAATTGATCGAACAAAAATAAAGTTCGATCAATTGAAACCCTTTTGATCGCTTGAGAACAGACGAAGTTTGATCGAACGAGACTACTTCGATCTATCGAATCCATCATGCATCCAATGCAATCACAGATTTGTATTCTGCTGCGTAATCACTACAGAAATAGATCTGTGATGATGCAGTTTAAAAAATAGCTCTAAAATCAACATGCGAATCAAAACTAGTGTTCTAAAACGCATCTATAGATCCAAACAAGCGTGGCTTTGATACCAATTGTAAGGAAAATTAGGTTTAATATAAATTTTAAATGCGCAGCGGAATGGTTAAGTTTCAAAAACTTATTGGTAGCCCAGGATCTACTACTCATCAATTCTATAGATGCGTACTAACAAGAAGGGACAAGAATTATAGCTCAGGTCTTGAACCCAATTCTGATATTCTTCTTCCTTGTTGATGTAGCAGCCTCCACTAGGTAGTCTTCAGCCTTATATCTCCTATGAATGCATCCCAGAGAGGCTAGAGATGGTGAGATCTCTAATAGAGAGGAAATAGAAGGTTTAGGAGCTCTTTTAATAGTTTCTACAGCTTCTGGCATATTAAAATGATGAACCCTTTTTTTAGACGCAGCTGCCTTATTTATAGATTCCCAGAACTGACCTAACGTTCAAGCGATCAAAGTGGCTTCAATCGATTGAACCATCTTCGAGCGATCGAACCTGTCTAGACTTCAATCGATCGAGACTACTTCGATCGATCAAACCTGTCTTGATAAGATCCTCATATGCCTTTCTAAGCATCATAGCAGAGCTAAGAGTGGGACCTCCTAGGTTCTTTATTGTTGGCTCAAACCAATTGTTAATTCCCACGACCAAACTCTTTGATCAGTAAACTAACCAACTGATTAGTTAACGTTTACTCCACTATAAAACGATAACTGAACTCCAACACAAAAGAACATATCCGAAGCGATAACTAAACTTGTATGTTTTACTAATGTCCCTCTACCTTCAGCATTCGCAATCATATTTAGGTAGTCGGATAACTGTTACTATCAACCTGACTCATGATAACTCCTTATAATCCTTGAGTCCCATTTACCTTTCATGATTGATAACTACTTATCAACAAGACTGTAGTTCTTAGTAATCATCTTGGTGACATTCTCAAGGGAATGCTTACTCTGAATCAGAGGGTAGATTCTATCTTGACATTATATGTTCACAACACTATGAACATGACATTCCCAAGATACCCAGGTGTTGATCTTCTATAGACTTCACTGATTGGAAAGTCAAAGCAGCCATATCCATAGTCTATGTTCATAGTTGTCTCAAGATTGAGAAAATGTACCTTATACAAGTTATGAGTTCCTATCGACTGTTTGACAGCCTTGAGTGTCAATAGGAAAGCTCAGGTCCATCAATGCACTATAAGCACTAGCATATTAACTAAGAGCTATACTCTAGTGATTGAGATTCATCACTCTATCCAATGGTAGTTAATCATGCTACAGTGTAAACCTGATGAGATATCCAATCTCACCATCCACTATGACAAATTCTAAGTATCAATAATAGCAATTTGTATCTCGTTTGTATGTATCTCATACATACACGAATTACTTACTATGATACTTAAGGATTAACAGTCATCTCATGAAAGGAACATACACAATAAAATGTAAAGCTATATCCATAAATTAAAATGTCAATGTCTCATATATAAAGTAATGGTTTGAGGGCACACTCCCAACACACCATGTGTCCGAAGAACTTCCCGAACGAGACTCCAAATATGCACTTGGCCGAGTTCAACCTCATCCGAAATTTTCTTAAGATGCTAAAGGCCTCGGCTAAGTGCTCGAGATGGTCGAACTCGTCTCAGCTTTTGACTAGGAGATCATCAACATATACCTCCATCATTTTCTTCGATCAGATCCTTGAATATATGGTTGACCAGACGTTGATAAGTTGCCCTGGCGTTTTTTAGGCCTAAGGGAATCACCTTGTAGCAATATGTCCCCTGGTCAATGATGAAAGAAATCTTCTCTTCGTCCCTGGGATAAATGCTGATCTGGTTGTATCTCGAGTAGGCATCCATGAGAGAAAGAAGTGAGTGACCGGCCATGGAGTCCACAAGGAGGTCTATCCTAGGCAGTAGATAGCAGTCCTTGGGGCAAGCCTTGTTCAGGTCAGTAAAGTCCACACACATTCTCTAATTCTTGTTACTTTTCTTAACCAGGACCACGTTAGCCAACCAGTCGGGATAATGAACTGAAGGAAAAACAGGTTTAAAAATTAATTCAAACGCACAGCAAAAGTATTTAGTTACAAAAAACTTATTGGTAGCCCAGGATCTACTACTTGTCAATTCTATAGAGAGTAATATTTGGGGCACTAACAACTTCCACTAACACTTACTAACACACTCTATCTCTCTCCTAGTGGTACTGTGGGGTCCGCAGTGGGCCCCGCAGTACCACTAGGAGAGAGATAGAGTGTGTTAGTAAGTGTTAGTGGAAGTTGTTAGTGCCCCTAGCATTGTCCTTCTATAGATGCGTACTAACCAACGGGGACGAGTAATATACCTCAAGTCTTGAACCCAGTTCTGATTTTCTTCTTCCTTGGTGATGAAATAGCCTCCACTAGGTTGTCTTTACCCTTATGTCTTCTACGGATGCTTCCCGGAGAGACTAGAGATGGTGGGATCTCTAATAGAGAGGAAGGAAAATGTTTGGGACTCTAAAATAGTATCTGCAGCTTCTAGTTAATAAAAATGACGAACTCCTTTTCCAGAACGCAGCTGCCTTATTTTTAGATTCCCAAAACTGACCTAACGTTCTACCAATCGAAGTGTCATGGATCGATCGAACCTGCGATCGATCGAACCATGTTCAAGCGATCGAACCTGCCATGACTTTGATTAATCAAACCAACTTCTATCGATCAAACCTACCTTGACAAGATCCTCATGTGCCTTTCTAAGTATCCTAGCAGAGCTAAGTGTGGACCTCCTAGGCTCTTTATTGTTGGCTCAGACCAGTAGTTAATTACCATGATCAAACTCTTTGATCAGCAAACTAACCAACATGTCAGTTATCGTTTACTCAACTATAAAACAATAACTGAACTCCAACGCAAAAACACATATCCAAAGCGATAACTAGACTTGTATGTTGTACTAATGTCCCTCTACCGTCAACATTCATAATCTTATTCAGGTAGTCGGATAACTGTTACTGTCAACTTGAATCATGATTATTTCTTGTATTCCTTGAGTCCCATTCACCTCTCATGATTACCAAACATGTTGATAACTACTTATCAACAAGACTGTAGTTCTCAGTAATCAACTTGGTGACATTCTAAAGAGAATGCTTACTCTTTATCAGAGGGTGGATTCTATCTTGACAATATATGTTCACAATCCTATGAACATGACATACCCAAGATACCCAGGTGTTGATCTTCTAGAGACCTCACTGATTGGTAAGTCAAAGCAGCCATATCCTTAGTCTGTGTTCATAATCATCTCAAGATTGAGAACACGTACCTTATACAAGTTATGAGTTCCTATTGACTATTTATAGAGTTGAGTGTCAATAGGAAAGCTCAGGTCCATTAATGCACTATAAGCACTAGCATATTAACTAAGAGCTAAACTCTAGTGATTAAGATTCATCACTCCATCCAATGGTAGTTAATCATGCTACAGTGTAAACCTGATGAGATATCCAATCTCATCATCTACTGTGACAAGTTCTAAGTATCAAAGAATAGTAATTCGTATCTCACTTGTATGTATCTCATACATACACGAATTACTTACTATGATACTTAAGGATTAACAATCATCTCATGAAAGAAACATACATAATGAAATGTAAAGCTGATATCCATATATTAAATGCCAATGTCTAATACATAAAGTAATGGTTTGAGGGCACAAACCCAACATGAACTTCTCAGACCGACCTCGCCTTGAGGAGCTTTTCAATTTCTTCACACACTGTTGCTTGTCTTTCGGGAGCCATTCTCCTTCTCTTCTACTTGACTGGCCGGGAACTCGGGTCAATGTTGAGATAGTGGGACAGGACCCAGGGATCTATTCCTGGCATGTCTTCGTGGCACCAGGAAAAGATGTCTTGGCTCTCTCTCAAGAACTGGATTAACTTATCTTTGAGACTCGGTTCTAGGAGGGTGCCAATGCTGATGGACCAGTCGGGGAACTCGGGGTCCAACACCACTTGATTTAGTTCCTCTACCGGGCCTACTCCATCCCTGGCCTCCCTTGGATCCATCTCTTAGACAGTCAGTGTCTCTGTAATAGCTCTCTCTATGCAGGGAGCTAATGTAACAACTCCGGGTAGTTGCTTGGTCTCCTCTTAGGCTTCTCAAACCCTAGGGGGTTGGGAACTTGATAACCAGACTGTATGTTGACACAACTTCCTTAGCTTTATTAAGCATTGGCCTCCCAAGGATGACATTGTATGTGGGTGGAGCCTCCATAACCATGAAGTTTGCCATCATTGAGACTTGCTGGGGGTAGGTTCCCATCAAGACTGGTAGCTTGATCATCCTAAGCGGTTATGTGCTTGAACTATTGAACCCGACTATGGGAGTAACCATCGATCGGAGCCTGTCCCTTGATATCCTGAATTGATCAAAGGTTGAGGCGAACAGAATATTCGAGGAGCTGCCTATGTCTACTAATATCCTATTTACCATATAATTGGCTATAGAGAGCATCACCACTAGCGGATCGTCATGGGGCAGTGCAGGTCCTTTACATCATCGGATAAGAACGTTAGCATATCGATCTATGGGGAGTTGGCTAATTGGACATGTAGGACATCTGCTCGGGATGCCTGAGCATGCCTCTTTTTGGCTGACTGTGAGTAGAGATCATGTTGATTTAACAGAGGGGTTGTGGTTACTCGGGAGCTTGGGTGTTTGGCCGAGGTTGTCTATCTGCGGTGACAAACTCGTTAAGGTGCCCTGGTCGATCAGCTTCTCATTGGCAATCTTTAACTTAAAATAGTCCTCTGTGTCGTGACCGTGATCTTTGTTGTACCGGCAGTACTTGCCCCAGTTTCTCTTTTCGAGTGGGCTCTTCAGCTTTGTCGGTTGTTTAAGCAACCTCTGAGCCTCGGCGACAATCATGATTTCCTGGATAGGTCAGGAATGAGGTGTGAAGCGATTGGGGCCAGATCCAGACCGCCTCTTTGCTGATCCTATTTCGGCTTCTTTCCTGAGCCCTTCTCAGAACCCTTGTGTTTCTGCTTGAATTTTATAGGGACTCTTCTCCCGCGAAGTTAGCGCGCTTAGACTTTAGGAACTCTTCCGTGTTAATATATTTGCCAACCCTCTCTGAGAGTTCAACCAGGGTGGCCAGCCGGTCATGGTAGAACAACGTGGCAACCTTGGTATGCTAAACCCTCGAGCAAAAGGTTGTGATTACGACCGTTTCGTTCAGGTTGCGGATCTGAAGCTTTTGCTAATTGAAATGGCTGACATAATTCCTCAGGGATTCTCCCTTACGCTACTTGACGACTAGCAATTGGGTGTCTGGCTGTGATTGATCGAGCATCCCCATAAACTTGCTAACAAAGAGCTTGCTAAGGCCCTAAAATTGTTGATCGTTCGGGGTTTTAGTGTGTGGAACCACTGTGCGGCAGGACCTTTGAGGGTGCTGGGAAAGGCTAGGTAGAGCATTTCATCGTCGTTGGTCACTAACACCATATGAGCCTTATAAGTCAGAACATGATCGACCGGGCTGCCCGAACCATCATAAGAATCGAGATGCAATTGCTTGAACTTGTGCGGAACGGGGAATCCCGTGATCCGAACTGTGAAGGGTGACTCAGTTTTGGTATTGGTGTAATCGCGACATGGCCTGCGACTCAGCTTCTCAATTTGTTGTTGCAGGTCATTAATTTGGGCTCTGACGTCCTCCTTTCTAGTCTCCTACACTGAATCTATGCGGTAGGTCGGGTCAGATGATGAAGCCTCTTCTTTAAAGTGCGTTGTCCTCAAAGATAGGATAAGGCTTCGACTCCGGGTAATCGTGTGCCTAAGATCTCCGCGTCTCCTGGCTGGGCGTTCTTGGGCTGATTCCCAGAATGTTTGCTCTTGTCCCTCCCCCTGGCAGCACGTCTGCTATTGATGATCTCTCTGGCGTCAACTGCCCGGTCAGGGTTGGCCTAGTCTCATTGTCGTGTCCATCCAGGGGCACGGCTATGCTCATCATTCCTGGATCGCTCAAAAGCCAGGGGGATACCTGTGCGGTATGGGCACGCCGTCAAGTTTGCACCGGCCTGTGATCGTGTGCATCATTCCCGGGCTGACCCTCTACTTAAGGGAGTTTATCCTGTCGGGCCAGCAATGCTTCGATTTGCTACTAAGTTTGACACTGGCCCTCCAGGAGTTGGACGAGAGCTGCGGTGATCTGCTCGGAGGTCATGGACACAGCCGGTTTCCCGGCTTGTGAATCCGCCTAACCTACCGGGGCATTAGCCTTCTTACCTTCTTTGGTGGCATGATAATCACTCAGATTTGGTTTTAGGAAAAAACTATCGTATTCCCATAGACGGCGCCAAGCTGATGATGCCAAAATTTTGTTAGAAAAAGTAAGAAGTAGACAAGAGATATTTGAGTGTGGTTCGACCCCATTAACTAGGAGACCTACATCCACGTTGTGTGTCAGAGCACTTGTACTATGATATGAAGGTCGCCGGGGTCTTTGGTGAACCAACAATGGCTTTGAGCTACCAGAGACCGGCCGGGCCAAGTACGTGTGCCGTATTGAGATAGCAATTCTATAGAGTAAGAATGCGATCCCCTTCAATGGGGGTGAGTGGTTCCTTTTATAGGTGCAAGAGACCGCTCGTACAAGATAAGTAAACTGATTAGGAAGCACAATCTAATTACAATTGAGTAACACAAATCATGGAAGTTTCCTAAGTGGATTAGGAAACAACCTGTACTTTCCATCAGTGTTCTATCTAATATAGGAAACTGACAGGACCCTTGTGAAGCAAGTCACGGGACATGCCCAGGCTGTGCCTACCGGGGGGCGAGCCTGCATTGTGCGCCTGACCTGTGGGTCGAACCCGGGCAACTCGGGATGGTTGCGTGGATAACACAATTACTGGATTATTCGGCATGTCTTGCTGAGGTGGTGAATTTTGACTTTGACTTGATATTTTTGTACATATCAAGTGGTATTGGAACTAAGTACAAACCTTAGTCTCTAATAGAGAAAAAGTTTCTAGGCTATTACAAGGTGAGAATTAGAAAAAGTTTATCTAATTTTACCAAATAGAGTTATATCATTTAGATTTGAAAACAGATAATAAAATTAGGTTTGATAGTATGTTCATGCCCAAATGATTTAGCAGGGACATTTATGATATAATAATTGAATTGTGTGGTAACTGATAATGGAAAGGTTCACTCGATCTCCTTTTTAAACTATCTAGGTATGTTTCATGATATGCTGCTAGGTGTCAATCATGGCTAATGAAAACCTAAAAAATAATAATGATATTAATTACTTATTATTTTCTAATAAGGGAGAATTAGAAGAAGATCTAATCTAATTAATAAGAAAGAGTTATAATTGTAATACTTAAAAAAATCTATTCTCATTACCATAATAGTATAACCTTAGGAGTCACAAACAAGCGAGTCTTGTGTAAACATGTCCAAATAATTCCTTATCCTCTTCATTTTACAGACTATGCTAACAATTTTGAGACTACTTTACTTGAAACGCAAAAAATAAAAGACATGGGTTAGTTAAAGTTGAGTCCCTCGTTAGGAAAAATTATCAAAGTTGGAAATTGTTTTAGTGAAAACTTCTTCAGATTTTGTGAAATTTCATTAAACTTTCTTGCAAAATTTCTAGAAATTTCACAAGAAAGATAGTGAAATTTCACAAAATCGCCAGGATTTTTTTTTGCCTAGTTTTATATTGAGGGATTTTTCACTAAAAAAAATTCATTCTTGAACTACTGCTTAAACAATACTCTAAAATAGACCAAACCATAATTGATAACAACTTTAGAACCATTGTGATGGTGCAACAGTGAAGAATAAGATTTATGGTGGTGCAATAGCGAAGAATAAGATTTAAAGGTATCATACACTAACCTTTGTTATGTACCTGATAAACACTGGACCTCCCATGTTGAAGATGTAACTTAACATCAATAACAATGGAGTAAAGATTGGTACACACCCAAAGAAACTTCTGAGACACAACCCAAAAGATGTGTCTATATCTCTCATGTGATGCCACTAGACCCCACAGTGACACAAGAGAGAGATAGACACATCTCTTGGGTTGTGTCCCAAAAGTTGTGTCTTTGGGTGTGCCCCAAGTATTACCCACAACAATGTGTACATTTAAAAATTTCACACACTATGAAAAGACGAGGCTGTCCTTAGCCTTCCCAAGAGAGAGATAGACACATCTTTTGGGTTGTGTCCCAAAAGTTGTGTCTTTAGGTGTGCCCCAAGAAATACCCATAACAATGTGTACATTAAAAAATTTCACACACTATGAAAAGACGAGTCTGTCCTCAGCCTTTTGCCCTTTAGATAGGGAGGAGGAAAATATATGCCTTCACTGGATGTGTTCCAAGGACTAGAAATTTCCCTTTTATGTTAAATTTCTCCAATTTTTTTTTGTTTTCAGAATTTGTATTAACAATGATACTTATTTAACATATTTCATCGAATAGATTCTAAAAACTTAAATTTAATAAGAAAAAATTATAGATTGAAAGTTAGCAATGTTTGGAAAAAATAATAATTAGAAAGTAGTTAAAAAGAAGTACAATTGGAATTTTGTAGAATGACAGCGAACTAGCAATGTGCGTGGATGAACAATTTATATGGTTAAACGTTGCAACATGGAGGGCGATCTTTGCCCCAAAATTATATTAGGGACCCTAGAACAAAGTTGTGTCAATATCTATCCTAATTCCTGTTTGCTTGTAGTTTTTCAAGGGCATGCCAGAGCCAAACGGGCTCGTTGTGTGTGTGTGCAAACTAATTTCCTATTACGTTTGAGTGAGTGATACTCAATGCTTTCTACATCTGACTTCTAACGGGTGATTGTGTATGATGAGTAGGAAAGTACCCTCACCAAAAATCCCTTGACAGTACTAAAGCGCACAAGCCAAATAGTACGAGATTACTAGGTAAAGAATCACAAACAGTTTAATAAAATATGAAGATATTTTATTGAATGTTTGGAAAAATATAACATAAGACCAAAAAACAAAACCATAACATGCTCTGATTGTTCAAGGAATGAAAATGTAAAATAACAAAAGGACAGACCTATTTGCTATGGGTGCAGAATAACAAGAACATAAAGGTTCGAATGCTTTGAAAGCTTGGAATGCTATGTATGAATGTTGCTGAGTGCTGTTTTTCGAGATGATGCAGAGTGCTCTGCATGGTTGGCCTGCTTCTATATTTATAGCGGCCCTGAACAAGTCTGATAAGGCAAGGACTCCTTGACTTGCGCTCCAAGGAAGTTGATTGATTGTAGAATCCTTCCTAACCTCCAACTCCTGCCTTATCCGACCTTGATTAAATCAATCCCTATATTTTAGGGATTAGCCTTCCATATCCAGCTAGACGTGATAAATTCCTTTCTCAAACAGATTCTATTCCCTTACAATCAGGATGACATCACCATGACAGCTAAGAGTGGAACGCCTTCTATGTTTTAGCTCATCGGGCTCTATTAATCACATCTTGTAGTCAGACCGGGCTCGCAGCCTCCAACTGCCACACTTTATGATTTCATGCCCGATGATCGTCCTGTGCATACTTGTAACCAATCAGGCTCTTGTAACC
This sequence comes from Hydrangea macrophylla, assembly GCA_033977485.1. Taxonomy (NCBI): domain Eukaryota; kingdom Viridiplantae; phylum Streptophyta; class Magnoliopsida; order Cornales; family Hydrangeaceae; genus Hydrangea; species Hydrangea macrophylla. The sequence goes on along the minus strand of CM066984.1, from coordinate 25,811,945 downwards.
AGCTTTTACCATCTCCTTCTAGTATGGTGTCCAACTATCCTGCGTGCTACGACTATCATCCATCAGGCTCACCCTGACTGTAACTCATATTCCTCACATGTCTGATGAGTTTTATCCATGCTTAGCCTCCCAATCGGGCTCCCATACTTAAGACAACAACCTTGTCTTTCTGAACCATATGATGTTCATCTCTTGAGCCCGATGGACCTTTGCAATCCCGGGGCCGCCTTCTCCTAAACCCATTCAACATTCCATTCGGGCTTGAAAACCTTTGGCGGTTTTTGGGTGCAAACAATTGCTCCCCAAAAGGTCATGTCAATCATCTTGCCCTTGATTGACGTGACATTGTGGATATCATATTTTTTTCTTATCCACAGCTTTTCTTTTAAAATCTTTTTTTAATTTAAAACACAAAACGATGAGTCACCACTTAATTTTTCAAAAGGAAAAATTAAGAAACCATTTTTAAAGCAAACTGATCTTTTAGAAACAAGAGATTTAACTAGGTCCGGGGATTATGGAATGAGAAGGGAAGTAGCCCATCGGACTAAAACACTCCTTCTCATCCTATCTCGCGATAGGCCTCTACTTGACATCATTTTAATTGAATTATTAATTTAAATGTGCCCTCAACTAATACATATGTATAAATATACATTACAAAAGCATGTCTAAAGGGTGTAAGATTGCAAGTGATAAAATATCATTCAAAAATCATATAATTCAAGTAGCAAGCAATATGGTATGCAATAGGGAACAAGGGAACTTACCCGGGATCCAGCCGCGATATTAAACGTGTAATGCATACAAACAAAATAAAATCCTAGAAAAGAGTCTCTAATCACATGTATTCACATAAGGCAAGATCCTAATTCTAATGTGTCGCGCATGAGGTTAAAAAATCGACAAAATCAAGAAATTAAGATAAACTACAGAGGAGTTTTAAGAAACCATACCTTAACAGCGCTACAAAACAATGGTTAGTCCACATGCTTCACATAATAATATGATGTCAAACAATCAATCCTAATTCTCTAACTTAGATCTATCAAGCATGAAAATCCAACTTTATCCAATAACTAGTTCTAATCATAGGCATTAATGTACATGAATGAATGAATGCATATGAACAAGAATAAGATATGGATTTATTCGCTAATTTGGATCACTTAGCCTCTGGATCTAAGCTAAATCATCATTATTCAAAACATGATTTGAGTTATAAGACATTAGGGAACCATTTAAGTTAAAATCAATGAGGCTAGACAAGAACAGTGACTGTTTTTCTCAAATTACAGAGAGTAGACCAGATTTTAAAAAGTAGAAAAACCATACTTCTAACGGTTGGATCGTAATTATTTTAGGATATGATATGTCTCTGTGAGTCTAGTTTATAACCCAAAAAGAGAATCAAGGTTTAAATGGTTAGATCTCTGGGAATGTGGAAAACACTAGACATCACTCAGGAATCTGCAACTCTCTGTCCAGAGATCTTGTACGATTTTCTAAAAATAGTAAAAAAATGAGAAACACTTAGATCTTTTTAGGATATCTTCCTAACACATTAAGGTACTTAGAAAAAATTATTAGAGACCCGGGAAACTCTATTAAGGTTCTGATTTATTAATTTCAAAATAAACTTACTGTTCTGAAATTTTGGACAGATTATGGTTGCTCCACAAAACCCTTGATCAAACCACCCAACACATGAAATTACCTTAAAACAAAAATTACAGTGGTAGAACTTTGAGTTATAAACACTTTTCCGTTGGTTTCATTCCATTCCAACGGTTAGATGTTCGGCTAAAAATCCATGATCCAAAAATAGATTGTGAACTCACTGCTCATTGGGTTAATTCACTTTATTCCTATTAACTTTAGACAAATAAGCCATGGGATTAGGCTTGTCTAAAGCTAATTCTCCTCCCTTTTGATGGTCATTGGATACTAAATATGCTTATGTTTGTAAATTTCAAAGAAGTATGGAAGAACTTCATGAAACTTAGTCATAACAAACCTCAAACCATGAAGATAGGTTTGGGTTCATTAGCTAAATATTCTAGTACTCATCTTAATCCTCTCATAAATAATAAAACTGCAAAGAGATTTAGGAATTTCAAACCAAAAGATTCAAGTAAGGCATTGAAAGCCTTATGAACCCAAAGGATGAATACAACAAATGAAAAGAGAAATTAAAGAACTCCATGCATGTTTATAATTAAACTTGAATAAAGACTAACTATTCTAAAGTCTTACCTCCAAAAGTATCCTCAACTCGGTGATTTTGGGGAATTTTCAAAGGCTAATCAAGCTCTTCTTCACTAATTCACACAACTCTTTTTTAAACTATTCTAAACTCACTCCTAATCATGAAAATTAATGTGAGAAGAACACTTATACAACCTATAGATTCCAAGAAAATCTCTTTCATGCAAGTGAATATTCATCCTCTATTTATAGACAATTTTAGAGGGGTATTTCAGTCATTTCAGGACTGAAAAACCTAATTCAGTCATCCTTTTTATAGTACAAAACGTGCTGTATACCAGCTGTCTGTTGAAAAAATACGGCATTTACCGAAGATGGAAGCGGCACTCAATAAATGCCGCATCGGCATTCAGTGAAAGACGGCGCAGCATTCACTGGCTGCCAGAACGACATTCACTGAATGCCGCAGACAACTCCAGGGACTGCCGTTTTTTTAGTAAAATTCATTTTTTTTGCGGCACTTGATGAAATTTACGGCAATCACCGAATGCCGTTCGGTAGTCCAGAGACTGTTGCAACGGCAGCCCGTGACTGCCGTGGAAAGGCTTGAGTGCCGTTCTGCTTATTCTTTTCCTTTTCCTTCTTTTTTCTTTTTGTTTTGGGTTGGGGAGTCTTTCGAAGAGCTTGAATCATCTTTGGAAATCCTAGATAAGTTCGGACATTGTCATCATCGGATATGGAGGTAACACTCTCCTTAATTCGACGTTTGGTCAAAATTGGGGTGTCTACAGTTTGCCCCTCTTCGGTGGAGCTTATGGGGCAACACGAACCACAAGCGAACGTCGAAGCCTGTGTGAAGACAAGCCTTTAACCAAACTGTCAGATTTTAGGAAAAAACAAAATGCGTTGTCAAAAAGAAGCGAGCGCACAGCGAAATTCTAATTGGTCGTGCCCCATGATGAGTTGCCTACGTATCCCATCAGGAATCAGACCAAAGCATAGTTCGGGCACGGGGTCAAACATACACAAGCGCAAGTAGTCACACGGATGGATGCACCTATCCTATCGTGATGCGCATGCTATGTAATGGTATTTTCTGAATAGACCTGATTATGCAAGCATCATGCTTACTCTTACATGACGCGTTAGTCAGAGAAGATTACCGAATCCTTGACTGATGTAGAGTCTGTTACGGGGGTCAAGAAGATGCTTTTGATTTAAAAACGAGGGCTGGCACAAATCTGTTGCAAGAACCGATAATGTAAATCCGTCACATTCTCAAAACAAAGGATCGACGTAAATCTGTTACGCGGATCGAGAATATAAATCCGTTATATTCTCAGAACGAGGGCTGATGCAAATCTGTTGCGAGAATCGAGAATATAAATCAGTCACATTCTCAAAACAAAGGATCGACGTAAATCTGTTACGCGGATCGAGAATATAAATCCGTTATATTCTCAAAACGAGGGCTGATGCAAATCTGTTGCAAGAACCGAGAATGTAAATCTGTCACATTCTCAAAACAAAGGATCGACATAAATCTGTTATGCGGATCGAGAATATAAATCTGTTATATTCTCAGAACGAGGGCTGACACAAATCTGTTGCGAGAACCGAGAATGTAAATCTGTCATATTCTCAAAACAAAGGATCGACATAAATCTGTTACGCGGATCGAGAATATAAATCCGTTATATTCTCAGAACGAGGGCTGACGCAAATCTGTTGCGAGGACCGAGAGTGTAAGTCAGTTACATTCTAAAAATGGGGTAATCATATTTGGGGTGCGTCAAGACTCAAAATCATTTCAATTTTTAAAATTTGGGAGCCCACAGACTCAAAATTATTTCCATTTTCAAATTTGAGGACCAATTTGATCCTGAAAACCAACCCCGGGGGTTAAAAGCACATTAAGGGTAAAATTTGGGGGTTAAATCCAAATATTGGGGCACAATTTTGAATTTTGGGGGGAAAACAAAATATCTCTTAACCGACTTAAACGCGGCACATGCTTCAAACTCGCGGCAGTCACTGACTGCCGTACGACACTCACGGAGTGCCGTTGCGGCATTCAGAGAGTGCCGCACGACAGTTTATCAACTACGACGCACAAAAACCGAGTGCCGCATTTGAGCGGCAGAGGCTTAAACCAAGAGTTTTATTTCATTTTATTTCATTCTCTCATTTCTCTCTAACCTGAAATCTCTCTAGAGAAATTTTCCCCTCTTCTTTTCTTGCTTGTATTGATCTAGCCAGGACTTATCAGGTTAGTTCTACTTGATCAAAGCTCGAGTTATTCTCATTTTTTGTTATTTTTTTGAATTTTTTATGAATCTAATATGCGAATCTTCCTCTTTCTTTGACAGATTATGGCGAGCGGTTCCGGCAGCCGGAAGAAGGCCAAATATCGGGCCACTCCTCATCCCGACCCTACACTCTTGCTCCTGGATCCAGATGAGCATTTATCTGCCCGCGCGTTCAAGCGCGAGGTAAACGCCTTTTCTTTTCTTTCTTTCAACTCCTTTCTTTTTGAACTTCATGAATGCTATGCACTATCAATATAATTTCTCATGCCTCCTTCTGCTCGTTGATCTTTCGGGCATTCCAATCGTATCTGTGCTTGCCCGCCTATTTAATTTGATCGTCCCTTGACCTTATCTTGTTATTATTATTATTAAAGCTTATGAACACAACCCGCTTTATTCGAAATTTCACATTCCCTCATAAATACAACCACTGTGATTACGAACTCCCGGGTGTTTCACCTGTATCTGTGCATATTTAATTTCACTATCTTTTTTTCTTCCTCAAAGGATTTCTGGGCGTGACGTATGTTAATCAAAATCTTGCACATGCTCCTAATGAATAGCGACTATTTTTTTTCGGGCGCCATTGCTGCCTGTTAATTATTTTAATTCTGGCTTTAGACATCTTTTGCACCCAAATTTCTTTTGAAACTGAATTTCTTTTGAAACTCCACGAAAGCGAATCATCTCTTCTTTTCCTTTTCTGAAAATCTCTTCAGTACTGTAAATACCTTCACCATTCACCCCTTTTTCTGTTGTGTGAACGGTTGCTGAACTTAGTTTGAATGCAAACGAGTACCCTGCTTGTGAATTTTCCTGCGAATATTTCCAGATTCTTCCTTTCTCTCTCTTATTATTTATTCTTATGTTGCTTTTCTCCCATTTCCTTATTGTTGCCTATTTATTTTTCTTGCTTTTTATTTCTTTATCCATTTACTGACATCAAATCTTGTGATTCTTTCTTTCAGTTGTAGCCCAAGGTGCTGAAGGGGCATGGCAGTCTCGCCCATGGTTATTAGTGGTTCACGGAGTTGAGTGAGCCGGTGAAGGGTTTTATTACCGCGGCTGGCTTTGGAGATTTCGTCAAACTTTTGACGAAGAGCTCCAATGACTCGAGGTAGATTCACGCATTGGCGGAGAGGTGGTGGGATACCACCAACACATTTCACTTTTCATTCGGCGAGATGACGATGCTGCCGCTGGATTTCTCCATGATCACTGGGATTTCTTTTGGGGGAGAGAGCCTTCGCAACCTGGATGCAGCGAGGGAGTGGGATCGGATCGAGCCACTGCTGGGAGCCATCCCGGAGGAGCCCTTGGTCACGGCCAAGTGGTTCATGGATACTTTTCGAGGCTGGCAGGGCTTTACTGACGAGCAGATGGCCCGGGGTTTTCTGATGTATGTGCTGGGGTGCTCCCTGCTGAGCACCAAGGGAGATCAGATCTCCGTGACGCTACTCGGGTCCCTGGAGCGTATGGATCAGATATATCAGTATGATTAGGCTGGGGCAGGGCTAGCCATCCTCTACCAGCATATGGGAGAGATATCCCGGGATCGTCCAGCCTCTACTGGCGGCTTTTGGAGGGCCTGGGAGGTATACTTCTCTTCTTTTATTAATTTCCTAATCCTGATTTAAACTTTGCATTCGTATTCCAGATTTCTGTATTTATGCTCTTTCAAAAAAACTTATGTTCCTCTCTCTTTTTTTTTTTTTTGCAGATTTGGTCCCATGAGTACTTGCACATGATGTCGCCTGATACACGACCAGCAGATGCCCTTATCATGCCCCAGGGGTTGAAGTGAGCGAAGGACCGGGTCGGGCAGAAGATCGGAGCTCACAATTTTATCTCATTCAGGAACTTCTTGACGAACCTACGAGAGCAGCATGTCCGATGGCAGCCCTGGCTTGACGTACTTCCAGAGACCTCCCAGGGGATTCGGGAGTCGGCTGGGTATGACCCGCTGAGGGTCTTGCTGGACAGACCAGATGCTCGGGCATGGTACCTGGGAGAGAGGGTGACTAGAAAGTCCTTGGCGGCCGAGTCTTTCTTCGTGCCATACCCCCCGCCGGAGTCCATGAGAGCTACAGATACCCTCCAGGGTTCCGCGCTTACGGTTGTCCTAGCTGGTCTGTCTCTTCAGGGTTTCGTGGAGCCTCTAGCGGGATACATAGCTTTCCGTGCTACGAAGCTAATGAGGAACTTTTCCCTCATGGAGGTGACCCGAGTGAGTTTCTTTCAGCCTTTTCCTTTAATTCCTTTGAACATGCGTGTTTTATCTTCTTATTGGATCCGTTCTTCCTTGCAGCCCGTCCCTGCTGCTGCTCGGGCTCCTGCTCTACCGCCCTGGGATTGGAGTCTTAGGACAGTCGCCTACGGTGAGCAGACTACTACCACGGTCCCCAGATATCAGGCAGGTGCTCCCATCATTCCTCTCTAGTATGATCATCTCCTGTGGGATTATGCGGAGGAGGGCTTAGTTTATGCTCACAGCGTGAGAGAGTGGATTTACGGCCGAGAGTGGAGGGTAATTTCCAAATCTTGCTTTATTTGAAACTGTAGTTTTATTCAGACATTCTAACCTTTCTTCCTTTGGCTTAGGCTGAGGGGGCGCGAGCGGCTGCTGAGGCTCATACGAGAGCTCTGGTAAGAATGAAAATGCTCCTTTTTATTTGTTTATCTTGCTTTCCAAGCCATTTTTTATTGGTAATTTGACTTGCTCCCTCTATCCAGGAGGAACAGGTGGGGGCTCTATCCTGGCAGGTGGGAGAGCTCCAGCAGCGACTTCAGCAGTTCGGCATCCCTCTCAGCGATGCCCCTAGAGGCAGCGGTGCTGGGCGTGGTAGAGGCGGTGGTGAGGGCACCAATAGCGGCAGAGGCAGGGGCAGAGGAGGAGGCGGATGCGGCGGGAGCAGCACAGAGTTAGAGGATGAGCCTCTCAGACGTGTCACTCACCAGACTTGGGGCCGGGGCTGACTTTTCTTTCTCTCTTTTTATTTTTGAGTGTTCTTGGAGAGGACTTATACTTTATTTTGGATGATTGTATATACACATGCACACACTTTACTCTTGATGATGACTTCAGGATAGCCGGTAGGATAGGCACTTGCCTTTATCTTTTTTGCTTTTTATTGCTATTCATCGTATGTGTGACCATAGCTTGGTCCTTTTATTATGCTTGGTATATATATATATATATTTTGCCATATGTGGGACCATAGCTTGGTCCCTCTTTTATTTTAACCTTGAATGATTTTGTGAATGCGTGAATGAATAAATAAATGAACTGAATGTATGTGACCATGGTCTGATATTGCCTATACGTGTTGCATGATGCGCACATTTATTCTCTCTTTTGTTTGCAGGTGGGCTGGATTATTACAAACAAACCCTGGCCAAAATGAGGCTCAGGATGACACTCGGTTAGGTCTCAACGGCACTCAATGAGTGCCGCAACGGCATTCCGTGAATGCCGCAACGGCACTCACGGACTGCCGCGCGACACTTCATTGAGTGTCGTTCTGCTTTATCGAGTGCCGCGAGTAGGTGGACAGTTTTATTCCCCTATTTATACTACTTTCTTCCCCCAATACTCCGCAAAACACCATTTTCTCTTCTTCACTTTCTTCTCAAATGGCCCCCATCAGCTCCCAAATCCTTTTTCCATGGATGGATACCTTCTCCGGCATTGGCAGGCTCAACTTTGAGTGTTTTAGACTAAATGATCTCTTCTATTTTTGACGGATGAATTTGAATGAGGGCCTACTTCGAGCTACCATCCAATGTTGGGATCCCTCTCTCAACGTCTTTCGTTTCGGCTCTCAGGAGACTTGTCCTTTGTTTGAGGAATTCAGCGCTATTTTGCACACTGATCCTTTTATCGAGTTGATAGTTCTTTTAGTTCAGGCCAGGTACGTCTGGGATTTAGCCACTCTTCTCCATATATCTTAGAATGCGGCGGGCTCTTTTGTTCGCGATAGGCAGATTGACTTCGAGCGCCTCTCTTCCGTTTATGCTCCCATAGGAGACCCTTATGATGGAGAGTATCAGATCATTCCACATAGCGCCCTATCGATTGCTATGCTTTCTTACTTCCTTTTTCAGACATCTTCCGACATTCTCATACCCATTGCCTGCGGTTTGCGGGAGATGAAGAGTGCTGTTATGCTGATTCTTGGCGAGACTCTGATTGGTTTGGGCCACACTCACACTGCTGAGGCTATGTTGTCCGCAGGAGCACCTTTTGTCTTACATGTTTGGCTCATGGAATGCCTCGATCTCTTCATACATTCCTCACATCTTCGTGGGCCACTTCCCTATGATCGTATGGAGGTTCATTGCCTATTCCACTCTGCCGATGCTTGGCTTGACTGGTTCCGAGGCCTTTTTTCTGGTGATATTTGTTGGGCCTGCCTGCAATGGGTTTACCGCTTTGTCGCCGTACGCCTTCCTGGGCAGCCCGGTATCTGGTTGCCTGGCTTGCATGCTACTACTTTTTACATTCCTGGTCGGGTGGTCCGCCAGTTCGGAGTCTTGCAGGACATTACTGAGACTGTTACCGCTGATTTTACTAGGGGGTCCACTTTGTGCCCTTCTATTGTGAAGGCTTTCATCGAGGCTTGGCATGACAGAGTTTCAGCCCCCTTCCAGAGAATCCCGGCTTCGATCGTGCCTACCGCTGAGTACCTTTTGCAGATTCAAACTCTGATCTAGAGACAGTCTTTATAGATATTTGTTGACAAAATGCCTATCGCTGAGTACCTTTTGCAGATTCAAACTCTGATCTAGAGACAGTCTTTATAGATATTTGTTGACAAAAGTAAAACAAACAGGACAAAATTCTTCTTTACGAAAAAATTAGACAAGTCCTGCCTATCTTTCTTATGATTTTGAATGTGATTTTCTTTATTTCTTTCTTCAAAAAGTGCTTTCATTTTCAGGAAAAGTTCTAGCATGTTTAATCACAGTGTCCACTCCTCCAATTAATCTTTTATGAAATATTCTCCTCTTAATGTCTTTTTTTGGCTCTTTACTTTGCTTTGTGTCTTGCTTAAAGCTTTAGTCTTTCTATACCATGAACTTACGTTTGTTTCTTTATAGTACTCATTTTGATAGTCAGGAGATCCAGAGATGGGTTTAAGGTAAATATTTGGGTTCTTCGGGTAGCAAACGAAGTTTGCCCCTGGTTTTGGGGCTTCGAGGTGGTTCTGGGCAAACGCCAGTTTCCCCCTAGTTTAGCACAGGGTTTTTCTTTTTAGGTTTTCATGGGCCGAAGGCTTTTGAGAGCCCGCCTACTTATCCCCGAATGGGTATCAGGCCTGCAGTAGTTCGGTTCAAGGCTTGAAGGAAGACGCTGCTCGGGCGGTTTTATTTTAATGACCGAACCAAGTAGGTTGCCTACGTATCCCCTAACGGGAATTAGGTCAAGCGTAGTTCATTGAGGTAGGAGGTTTTAAAAGGAACGGTTTCAAGCAAAGTATTTCTTGAGGCGATCGAGGTTAATCGGTTGTTTAAATTCAACCCCGTCCAGGTCCATGAGATAGGCCACCCCTCCAGAGAGGAGAGTCTTTATGATGTACAGCTCGACCCAGTTGGGTTTGAATTTTCCTCTGGGGTCATAAACGGGCACTTTCAGTTCTTTGAGGACCAGGTCACCCTCAGCAAGCTTCCTTGGGCGGACCCTTTTTTTGAAAGCACGAGCTATCCTCTTCTGATATCCCCGAGTATGGTTTATAGCGGCCAACTTCTTCTCGTCGAGCAACATTAACTCCTCATACCTTCCTCGTATCCATTCCGATTCGGTGACCTCACATTCTGCCAAAACCCTAAGAGATGGTATCTTTACTTCGACTGGGAGAATGGTCTCCATACCGTAAACCAGCGAATAAGGTGTAGCTCCTGTAGAAGTTCTTACAGAGGTCCGGTACCCCCATAGTGCAAATGGTAGCTTCTCGTGCCAATCTTTGTACGTATCTGTTGTTTTCCCCAAGATTGCTTTAACATTCTTATTAGCTGCTTCTACTGCTCCGTTCATTTGAGGCATACATGGAGAGGACTGATGGCGGGTGATCCTGTACTTTTCTAAAAGCGGGATAACTTCTCCCTGGAAATGGCTACCATGATCTGAGATGAACTTGTTGGGGACCCTATACCTGTAGATTATGTTCTTTTCGATGAAGCTCACAACATCTTTAGCCTTTAATGTGGCATACGACGGGGCCTCAACCCACTTAGTAAAGTAGTCTATTGCCACAATTATATATCGATGCCCATTGGAAGCCTTCGGAACTATTTCACCGATGATATCAATGCCCCAAACAGAGAAAGGCCAAGGCTTGATCATGCTATAGAGCTGGGAAGGCGGGGTATGCATTAGATTGGCGTGGATTTGGCATTTGTGGCATCTTCTAACATACTCACAACAATCTTTGTCCAGAGTTGTCCAATAATATCCTTGTTGAATGATCTTCTTTGCCAGCATATGCCCATTCATTGGGGCCCACAGACTCCTTCATGTATTTCCTCCATCATTCTTTTGGCCTCTTTTTCCATATAGAAATTCTAAATTGTACCCTGTGTATGACCTTTTCCATAGCTTATCTGCATAGATCGCGAATTGGGCTGAGAACCTTTGGATTGCCTTTCTGTCCTTTTCTGAGGCTCTTTCGGGGTATTCTCCTTCTTTAATGAAATTCCACACATCCACATACCACGGCATTTTCTCCTTGTCTTCTATGGCCACGACTATCTCAAACGAGGGTTGATTTCTGATTTCTATGGATAATGGGACCATCGTGACCCTTGAGGGGATCTGTATCATTGATGCCAGGGTTGCAAGGGAATCAGCCAACTGGTTTTCCTCTCAGGGAAGGTAGTAGAATGATATCTTCTTGAATTGTTCTTTCAAACTCTCCAAATAGTCATGGTATGGCCTCAACTTCTCGTGTTTCACCCTCCAATCTCCCCGCACTTGGGATATGATCAAATTGGAATCTCCAAACACATCAACTTTTTCAACTTTTAAGGCCAGCGCCGCCTCCATTCCCACTATGCATGCTTCGTACTCCGCTGTGTTATTGGTTGAGTTGTATTTAAGCTTTACGGCTAGTGGGGTAGGGGTTCCATCAGGTGCTACAAGGATCACCCCAACTCCGTAGCCTAGTTGATTGGCGGCCCCATCAAAATACATTCTCCATAAATTCTCCCTTACCTCCATCACTCCTTCGTCAGGAAACCTGAATTCTCCTTTCTTCCCAGTTTCTACGGCAAGGTTAGCTAGGTACTCGGCGATGGCCCTCCCTTTGACAGATTTGGAGGTGACATATCTGATATCAAACTCGACTAGCATCATGGTCCATCGGGAAATCCTACTGGTCAAGGCGGGCTTTTCAAACAGGTATTTGAGCGGGTCCATTCGGGAGACTAAGATCATGGAGAAGGCTAACATATAATGCCTAAGGCGACGGGTACACCAGACTAAAGCCCAACATGCTTTCTCTAAGGGTGAGTACTTCAACTAGTATCCGGTCATTCTCTTACTCAAATAATAAATGGCCTTTTCTACGTGCCCTTCTTCTCCTTCTTGGGCCAGCATGCATCCCATTGAATCCTCGGTCATAGAAAGGTACAGCAGTAGAGGCTTCCCGGGTGAGGGTGGTGACAGGACAGGTGGGTTTTGGAGGTAGGTTTTGATTTTATCAAAGGATTTCTGACATAAGGTATCCCACTCGAACTTCTCTCCTTTTCTGAGTAGTTTAAATAGCGGATTGCAGGTCATGGTGAGTTTTGAGATAAAACGAGTTATGAACTGTATTCTACCCAGGAATCCCCTCAGCTCTTTTTCATTCTTGGGTGGCTGCATTTCGACTATAGTTTTTTATCTTAGTCGGGTCTACTTCAATTCCCCTCTGAGTAATAAGGAATCCTAACAATTTTTTGGTGGTGACCCCAAAGGTACATTTCTTTGGGTTTAGTCTCATCCTAAACTCCCTTAACCTCCCAAAAAACTTCCTCAGAGCCTCCAAGTGTCCTTTCCTCTCCTTAGATTTCACAATCATATCATCCACATACACTTCTACCTCTTTATGGATCATGTCGTGCAATAATGTGGTAGCGGCTCGCTGATATGTTGTCATTGCATTCTTGAGCCCAAATGGCATCACCCTATAGCAGTATGTTCCCTATGGCATGATAAAAGTGGTTTTCTCTCTATCCTCTGGTGCCATGAGGATCTGGTTATAGCCAGAGAATCCATCCATGAAGGGAAGAATCTAATGCCCGACGGTGTTATCAACGAGGACGTCGATATGTGGTAAAGGGAAATCATCCTTAGGGCTTGCTTTGTTTAGGTCTCGGAAATCAACGTAAACCCTAACACGACCATCCTTTTTGGGGACAGGTACTATGTTGGCGATCCATTCTGGATACTTGGTGACCATTAAGAATCCGGCTCTTAACTGCTTTTCAACTTCCTCTTTGACTTTGAGTGCCCATTCAGGCCTCATTCGCCTCAATTTTTGTTTTACTGGTTTTGAATTTGGGAAAATGGGGATGTGGTGTTGGACTATCTCTGGATCAATGCCTGGCATATCATTATAAGACCATGCAAAAACATCTTTGAATTCTCTTAATAGTTTGATTAATTCTTTGCTTTCTTCTTTGCCGAGTGTAGAGCCGATAAAGACATTTTGAGGATTATTTTCATTTCCTAGATTAATTGTTAGAGTGTCTTCAATGATTTTACATGCAGATTCTTTTTCTTTTTCATTTAACTTTTGCAATTTAATGGGTATTTCATGATCATCACATTCATTAAGCGCATTCGAGTAGGCAGAATCAGTCATGCTTTCATTGATTTTCTTCGGGGTGATTACAACAGACATGGAAATTGAAAGACGCCTCATTTGGGCCATTACAGACTCTGGGTGTGGGGGATACCTATCACTAGACTCAAAAAACCACTCTTTCTTGTTCTCTCCTCCCAGATCAGTGATGAAGCATTCTTCCAGATCCCCTGTTTTGGTAATTTCCTCCATCTCTTCTTTCTCGGCCCTTCCTTTGTCGGTCTCCCTCTGATTTCCTCATCTTTCTCACTCTCGGCTACCTCCTCCACCAGACCTTCAACGTATTCATCTTCGGCCTTTCCATAACCTGCTTTCATAACTTCTGTGCTCCCTTCGCCCAACAGATCTTTCATGATAGAGCCGTCTAGCGCACCAATCCAATCCTTGGCGGTAATCGACTTGGCAGGCAGCTGCAAGTATGGATCTTCATATGCAGAAAACTCGTGGGAAAAGAAGATCTCAAACCCTGGCTTCAAACATTTATCTTTCTGGTCTACCCATGGTTCTGGGAAGCCGTAAAAGGGGAAATCTTCTCCTTCCTTCATAAAATATCTGTTGAGTGTTTTTAGGTAAGGGTCTAATGGCGCATCGACGGCCTTCTTCTTTTCTTTCCCCCTTTCTTGGATGGTTGGTACCCCAGACCGTGAGTGTGAGTCTGAGTAGGGATTTTTGGAAACTCCGGCAGGCCTTGGTGGTTCTTTCCCAATCCCAAACCTGGAAAAGAAACCTATTTTTTTCATGATCCCTGGGCCAACGGGCTTGCGTATTGATCAAAGTAAAGTGGCAGGAATTCTTTTGGCTTTTCCTCCCCAATCATGCCGACGAACTCGAACCCTCCCATGCTTGCTTCTTCTTCTTATAGCTGTAATTCTAGAACCGGTGCGCTTGACGAAGCTTCAGACGAACAAACCCAGCTATCCCCGAGGATGTTGCAGACTTTGCCTTTCCAAACACATTTGACCTTTTGATGAATGGTGGACGGTATGACACCCAAGCTATCCAACCATGGCCTCCCTAGCAATAAACTAAAAGAGGCGGGGGTATCAATGATTTAAAATTCAGCTTCTTTATCCACTGGTCCAATGATGAGGTTAAGAAAGATGATACCCATGATCGTTCTCTGAGTGTTGTCATATGCCCTGACCTTTTGCTGGGACGGCATGAAAGACGATTCATCTAAGCCCATCCATTTAGCTGTTCGAAAGGGGCATACATTCAGAGCAGACCCGTTGTCAACGAAACAAGCGGGTACGGTGTTCCCCAAACATTCAACAGTGACGTACAATGGCTTGTTGAGCATGGGTCCTCCGGGGGGTATGTCATCTGAAGAAAAGGTGATAGCTAAGGTCGGGATTCTGCCAATCATTCCCACAATATCTTCCGGTGCTGTGTTGATGGGAACATCAGATTGATTAAGGGCGTCCAACACTGCCTGCCTGTGGCGTTTTGATGCTATTAGTAACCCCCAATTGGTGATATTGGCCTGAGTTTTCTTCATCTGCTTTAGAACCCTGTCTTCTTCCTCTTCTTCTTTCATTTTCCCTTTTCCCTTGTCCAATTCTCTCCCCGGATGATCTTCCTCTAGCTCATGTGGTTTAAAGTGTCTGCCTGACCGAGTTAGGTGACTGACTTATTCTCTTGCCCACAGATCGTCAACTTCTGAATCAACTTTCAAAGTACCCTCCACCATCTCCGTTTCTTTTTCGCTCTCATACCAAAGATCGTCTTCTACCTGGCTCACGTCTTGACTGTCACTCCCTTGAACCCACCAGTCTGACTGTTCTTTTTCACTTTTCTCCGGCTGACCTTCCAAAGTACAGATTATTGAATCCTTCGGAAGCTAGTATAGTTTTCTTGGTGTCCCGGCCTTAGTGATAAACCTAGACGGATCGAAGGTTGCTTCTTCTAACCCCAAGAAATAAAGACCCTGCGGTGGCGGCACAACTTGATGATTCGAAAGTGGATTTTTAGTAACGTTTAGAGCTTTGGTAGGTGGTTCTGAAATTACTTTGTTATCGATGAGGTCCTGGATTTTGTGCCTTAATCTCATACACCGATCCGTTGAGTGACCCTTCTGCTGGTGAAATTTGCAAAAGAGATCCCCTTGGAAATTTGGCGGAAGCGGACTTGGTAGAGGTCGAGGTTCCAACTGACGGAGATGCCCTTTTGCTAACAGCCTGTCGAGGGCAGTTGATAATGACACCCCCAGTTCTGAGAATTTTCTTGGTGCTTTGTCTCCTCCTCTCCTCGGCGTTATGTCGAATTTCTTCTCCGGCCCGTTCAGTGCATTGACATCGGTGGGGCCAGAGTGACCCCCCGTTTGTCCTCCGTTGGACCCATAGTTTGGTCTCCTGTACCAGTTTGGTTGCTCCTCTTTCTTAATTACCCCCTCTTGGATTGCATCCTCTATCCTTGTTCCGACATCAATGACCTCGGCGAAGGTGTTGATTGACTGAAACCTCACCTTTTCTTGATACACTGGCTGTAGATTCTTCATCAGCATTCGGATCTGGTCCTTCTCAAACGCCCTTTGTACCATTTTAGCTGCTTTTCCCCTCCATCTGCTCAGATATTCGGCGAACGATTCTTTGTACCCTTGCCTAGTGGTCTCCAAATCTCGGACAGTGACATCTAAATCGTGATTGTACTCATACTGTGCCACAAATGCTTTGATTACTTCTTCCCAAACCCTAGTTTTGCTTGGTTCGAGAGTAAGATACCAGGATAAAGCAGCTCTGGTTAAAGTCTGTTGGAATAGGACAGCCATCATGGTTGTGCTCAGCCCACTCGGTTGGAAAGCTCCAATACACATTCTTACATGGCTGCGAGGATTCCCGGTCCCATCAAACTTGTCAAAAATTAGCTTCTTAAACCCGGCAGGCAGTGTCTCATGTACTCCGTCATACAACCCTTCCAGTTCCATCAGATAGGTATCAACTCCCTGAGCCTTGCGCATCACCCTTTCCAACTTCTCTATTTTCTCGATCAGTAACTTCTCTTTCTCATCTTTCTCCCTTTCCCTATTGGCCTGTAGCACATTAGCCCATTGCGCCCCTTGATCATCAAACCAATCTCCTTGTCCTCCATGAGATGGGTCCACAGCTGGCGGAACTATAGGCGGTGGTCGGCGATTCAGTTCTTCTATCATTCCCATAATACGGTTCATATTTTTGGCTTGCCGCCTCATTTGCTACGCTTGTTGTTCTACCAGTGATCTTAACCCGGCTATTTCCTCGTTGTTTCTTTCTTCAGCCATGTCAACGTTTTCTCTTCTTACCAGCCTCGCCGTGGGATCCCTAAACCAGGCTTGATTTGATCTTGATGCTATTTTCGCCCCTACAACAAATTTTGAAATTTTCCTTTTTAAAAACTTTTTTTATCTGCTTCCTTTTGTTATACAAAGACATTTAAAAAACTTTTCTCTTATATGTCACACGGATGCAATGCATGTGTGTGTGTGTGTGCCTACTCTATATGCCAAAGAAAAGAAAATCTTAAATCCTAACACATAAGCACATAAGCACATAAGATCCTCGCTCATGTCAAGTGCGCCAACTTCTCCTTTCATTATGATTTCACTACCCTCTCAAAGGTTGGATATTCAAAATTTTTCAAAATTTATTTGGAAAGCATTTCTGTAAATGATGAGATCTTTCAAAAAAATGATTCTCAAGGATTTTGAATCTTTTATTTAAAAATGAGGAAGATGATTGGATTGAAATTTTGCTTTAAATTTTTTTTTTTTAAAAAATAATTCCCAAATTTTTTTGGATTTTTCCTTAGAAAACGATCGTGTGAAAATATACCTTAATAAAGGTTTGTTTGGAGATTTTAATCGAAAGGTGAACTCAAAAGTTATTTTGAAAGGATGATCGAAAACCTTGGGGAAAAGATGGTAAAATCTGTTTGCTTTCAAAGATGGACTTAAAATTCTTTGGGTAGGAGGATCACCGTACTTTCCATGAATTCGGATACATACAAGGACAATGATGCTTAGCTAAACATGATATAAGAAGTATAATCTTATAATCAAGGTTCAGCATGTTCTCCAAATATCGTGGAACATGAGGAGAAATTGCTAAAAGGTGATTAAAAGATTATACATCTTTCATCAAGCAAGTATCGTCATCATCTCAAGTAATCCCTTCTGGGCATACAAAACTTCCTAGCACATAATCCTAATCAAGAATTGATTTCCTAACTTTGAAAGGTTCTATGGAAGCTACTATGTGAAGGCTGGGTTTTGGTCAAATAAGGGACCCTTGACACACACCTGATAGGATGCTTCATATACCAACACATGGTACGAGATCAAGGGTGATCACACAGTCCCATGATGACTTGACCGACCGGGTTGCACCAAGTCTCCAAGGTCACAGTTCCGTGCAATCGACTGGTTGGACATGCAAGTGAAATGCAACAGACACACAAAAATTGATTAATTCGATTAAAAGAATGCTTTCAAGTCTAATCCTCGAGTGAACCCAAAATCAGAAATTCCTGGTCTGCGAAACCAGAGATTCTGGGTTCGATTCTCAGCAGAGTCGCCAGATTGTGGATATCGCATTTTTTTCTTACCCACAACTTTTCTTTTAAAATCTTTTTTTAATTTAAAACACAAAATGATGAGTCACCACTTAATTTTTCAAAAGGGAAATTAAGAAACCATTTTTAAAGCAAATTGATCTTTTAGAAACCAGAGATTTAACTAGGTCCGGGGATTATGGAATGAGAAGAGAAGGAGCCCATTGGACTAAAACACCCCTTCTCGTATTATCTCGCGATAGGCCTCTACTTGACATCCTTTTAACTGAATTATTAATTTAAATGTGCCCTCAACTAATACATATGTATAAATATACATTACAAAAGTATGTCTAAAGGGAGTAAGATTGCAAGTGATAAAATATCATTCAAAAATCATATAATTCAAGTAGCAAGCAATATGGTATGCAATAGGGAACAAGGGAACTTACCCGGGATCCAGCCGCGATATTAAACGTGTAATGCATACAAACGAAAGAAAATCCTAGAAAAGAGTCTCTAATCACATGTATTCACATAAGGCAAGATCCTAATTCTAATGTGTCGCGCATGAGGTTAAAAAATCGATAAAATCAAGAACTTAAGATAAACTACAGAGGAGTTTTAAGAAACCATACCTTAACAGCGCTACAAAACAAAGGTTAGTCCACATGCTTCACATAATAATATGATATCGAACAATCAATCCTAATTCTCTAACTTAGATCTATCAAGCATGAAAATCCAACTTTATCCAATAACTAGTTCTAATCATAGGCATTAATGTACATGAATGAATGAATGCATATGAACAAGAATAAGATATGGATTTATTCGCTAATTTGGATCACTTAGCCTCTGGATCTAAGCTAAATCATCATTATTCAAAACATGATTTGAGTTCTAAGACATTAGGGAACCATTTAAGTTAAAATCAATGAGGCTAGACAAGAACAGTGACTGTTTTTCCCAAATTACAGAGAGCAGACCAGATTTTAAAAAGTATAAAATCCATACTTCCAATGGTTGGATCTTAATGATTTTTAGATATGATATGCCTCTGTGAGTCTAGTTTATAACCCAAAAAGAGAATCAAGGTTTAAATGGTTAGATCTCTGGGAATGTGGAAAACACTAGACATCACTCAGGAATCTGCAACTCTCTGTCCAGAGATCTTGTACGATTTTCTAAAAATAGTAAAAAAATGAGAAACACTTAGATCTTTTTAGGATATCTTCCTAACACATTAAGGTACTTAGAAAAAATTATTAGAGACCCGGGAAACTCTATTAAGGTTCTGATTTATTAATTTCAAAATAAACTTACTGTTCTGAAATTTTGGACAGATTATGGTTGCTCCACAAAACCCTTGATCAAACCACCCAACACATGAAATTACATTAAAACAAAAATTACAGTGGTAGAACTTTGAGTTATAAACACTTTTCCGTTGGTTTCATTCCATTCCAACGGTTAGATGTTTGGCTAAAAATCCATGATCCAAAAATAGATTGTGAACTCACTGCTCATTGGGTTAATTCACTTTATTCCTATTAACTTTAGACAAATAAGCCATGGGATTAGGCTTGTATAAAGCTAATTCTCCTCCCTTTTGATGGTCATTGGATACTAAATATGCTTATGTTTGTAAATTTCAAAGAAGTATGGAAGAACTTCATGAAACTTAGTCATAACAAACCTCAAACCATGAAGATAGGTTTGGGTTCATTAGCTAAATATTCTAGTACTCATCTTAATCCTCTCATAAATAATAAAACTGCAAAGAGATTTAGGAATTTCAAACCAAAAGATTCAAGTAAGGCATTGAAAGCCTTATGAACCCAAAGGATGAATACAACAAATGAAAAGAGAAATTAAAGAACTCCATGCATGTTTATAATTAAACTTGAATAAAGACTAACTATTCTAAAGTCTTACCTCCAAAAGTATCCTCAACTCGGTGATTTTGGGGAATTTTCAAAGGCTAATCAAGCTCTTCTTCACTAATTCACACAACTCTTTTTTAAACTATTCTAAACTCACTCCTAATCATGAAAATTAATGTGAGAAGAACACTTATACAACCTATAGATTCCAAGAAAATCTCTTTCATGCAAGTGAATATTCATCCTCTATTTATAGACAATTTTAGAGGGGTATTTCAGTCATTTCAGGACTGAAAAACCTAATTCAGTCATCCTTTTTATAGTACAAAACGTGCTGTATACCAGCTGTCTGTTGAAAAAATACGGCATTTACCGAAGATGGAAGCGGCACTCAATAAATGCCGCATCGGCATTCAGTGAAAGACGGCGCGGCATTCACTGGCTGCCGGAACGACATTCACTGAATGCCGCAGACAACTCCAGGGACTGCCGTTTTTTTAGTAAAATTCATTTTTTTTGCGGCACTTGATGAAATTTGCGGCAATCACCGAATGCCGTTCGGCAGTCCAGAGACTGCTGCAACGGCAGCCCGTGACTGCCGTGGAAAGGCTTGAGTGCCGTTCTGCTTATTCTTTTCCTTTTCCTTCTTTTTTATTTTTGTTTTGGGTTGGGGAGTCTTTCGAAGAGCTTGAATCATCTTTGGAAATCCTAGATAAGTTCGGACATTGTCATCATCGGATATGGAGGTAACACTCTCCTTAATTCGACGTTTGGTCAAAATTGGGGTGTCTACAGTTTGCCCCTCTTCGGCGGAGTTTATGGGGCAACACGAACCACAAGCGAACGTCGGAGCTTATGGCAACTTATTTTCCTTCTCTCTGCTTTGGCAATTCCACCTGGGTCAGATCCACCTTTAGCCTTGGCTGGTCAGCTTGGTCAAATCGGGCGTTACCATGTTGGTGTCGATGATTTGAGGGAATGGATTGGCGTCAACCCCCATGGCTTTGTCCGAGAATTTAAACACTCCATTTTCCACATTCTCCTGTATAACATTAAGAAAAACAACACAATTATTAGTAGAATGCTTCCAGGAATTATGCCATTTACAATATTCTTTGTTTTTTAGGTCATCGACCTTAGGGATCCGGTGACCTTCACTAAGCTTAATCACTTTATCGGCCAGCAGGCCATCAAAAATCTGATTAGCCATAGTTATATCAAAAGTGTAGTTTTTTCCCGCCTTAAACGCCATCTTTTTTGCAGCGGCATTATTGTTGATGGGTTTATTTAAGGCATTACATATAATCGGCCGTTTGCAGATTAACTCGGGCATATCGCTTCTGTATTGATGTCATAATCTGCTAAGTGGACCTCGTAATTTGGATCTTTTAGTACGTTCCCTTGGGCGAGTTCTTGTTCTCCTGCTCATCCAAGAGGATACGCTCGTAACAAGTGGCCCGCGTGGCCAACTCAAATAAATCACGGAAGTCAGTCCCCTCAAACCACTTACGAATTTCAAAGGACATTCCCCCCATGACCATTTTCACGTATTCTTCTTCAGCAAAGACCATCTTACACCTATATTTTGCCTTTCGGAAATGGACTATATAAGTCTTAACGGTCTCTCCGACTAACTGCAACATCCTGGACAAATCTGCCAGTGACATTTCGAGCCCAGTCCAACAAAATTGGCGTGGAATAACTCTTCCATCCCCTGCCAATTCTGCACGGAGTTGGTTGGAAGATTGACAAACCATAAAAATGCTATTCCCGTGAGCGAGTTTGGAAATAGCCTAAGTTTTAACAGGTCATTACTACCTACATGGTCGCATTGAACGATAAAACAGCCAATATGTTCCACCGATGACTGCTCACTTTCCCCCGAAAATAGAGTGAAATTTGGAACCTTATTGTCATGACCCATCCCACTACGCATAGAATTAGGACACGTGGCATGCCACCAAGGCTCATCCAATTCATTAAATAACTATACTCAGTGGAAAAGAACTTTAAAACAACCTTGAGTAATTAAAACTTTTGGAAATAATACTCTTTGAGTTATAAAATCCGTATAAATTTGAAAATGTTACTATATTTTGAAACGAGTGAATTTATGTTGAAAGGGGTCCCAAAGGTACCCTAAGAACCAATCAAAATCTTTTGAAAATTTTTGGAAGGGGTAGAAAAAGATTTCTTGCAGGGGGTATTTTGACCAGTCGAACGACCCCCTTCGACCGGTCGAATGACCCTTTAGCAGAATTCCTTCTAGCAGCAGAATTTTACTAAGGAGTCAATCCAACCTTCGCTTCTACACCACTCCAAACATGCATACATAGTTCCAAACTTCACAAGCTACAACAAACTTTCAAAACAAAGTTTAATCTTACTAATCCATGTAAAGAAACAATAACAGAACAAGATAAGGCTTGTTTGGCTCGATTCACAAAACTCTATCCACATTCCTTCAAAATCTGAATTTGACAAGTTATGCTTTCAAAATATAAACTCATGAGTTCTAAATCATTTTAAACACAACCCAAAAGAATTCCACTAACGATTACAACATTTCATAACCATTCCATGGTTTCCCAAGTTAAGAGCAAAACATAGTTCTAATTCCACACTTTCATTATTATAACATTTGGAAGGGAAACCAACGCAAACAAAAAGATGATCCTCGGCATTCCCACGGCCTCACTCTTCACGCTTCTCCTTTCCTTTCTTCATACCTGCAATGGAGTAAATCTCCATTGCTCAGCTATATGCTGAGTGCACAATTCTAAACATATACTTATATGGAAATTCATGCTTTAAACATTTAATAGGCATCAAAATAGCCTCTAGGGTGAGTGGTACGCTTCCATCCGGTAATTGAGACCGGTGCCGTGGAAGGCACACCTCTTCCACGTACCCCGTACACTAGTTGGGCCTTCCTCCATATCAGACACAACCACAATCAATGTTACAATCCTCAAACTTCAGGAGCTTACCCTCGGATGGAGTTGCACCAAACCCCCCTTTGACCCAAGTAGACATATAGCATGCTCACATAAATAGTTATACGTGCTTTTATTGTAGTTTCACGTGTATAATTAACGGATCTAATTAATACATGAATTCGCCTGGATCCAAAAATTTTAAACTCGATATTCAAAACATGTAAATTCCATATAATTCAAAGGCTTAGAATTCATACCTCGTGCGAGTTCTCCCTAAGTTTGAAGGATCAACTAGAGGCCCGAATAAACGTCGAATCTCAGTTAATATGCGGTTCCTACAGTTTTACTGGGTTTTCCCCAAATTCCTAGAAATTAGATTTTATATAAAACTTAGCCAAACAAGGCCTAAGTGGTATCAAAATGAAGCCCTTACCTCGAGGAGTCCAAATATGAAATTTGGTGAAAAACAAACGGGTGAAAGGTCGTCGATCGTCGTCGTAATGCGTGGCAACAATCTCCCTTTTCTCTCTCCTCTCTAACGATTTTTTTTGTAAAGTTTATGACAAATGAAATTCTCACCCTTGCTATTTATAGACAAACTTTCTAGAAATTGCGTTTACTTCCCCGTGATTTTCTCAAACTTCTAATTAATTCCTAAAACGTCGCAGATGTCCATTTTATAACTTTATGGGTGAAAACTATAAATTACAAAAGTTTTCGACTAAGTCTCGTTTGGGTCCAAAATTACATCCGAAAACTAAATTCTGTGGAATCTCTACACAACCTACCTTTTATATAACGTGACACTCACTTTCTCACCACAGTTTGTCAGTAGCAAATCGCATTAGTACTCTCTCTGTGTCTCTGACAATAGTCATCATTCCATTTTGGTTTAACCAACCTCATATTTTACTTCCAATCATATATGCCTCGTAAGATACTATCCAGATTCCTAACTGGCAATTTCATATCATTCTACCTCTTTGAACCCACCCGGTGTCCCGAATGGTTAACACACTTGCCCCTTTATCTCTCACTTCTGCACTCAAACTGCTGTCGATTAACGTAGGAAATTTCACTTTATACTTTCAGTTTAAAATTTTTAACAAAGTAAAATACATATTCCCCTCTTTTTGTTTTAAACAAATTATTTTAAAATTGTGCATAATATTTTTACAACTCAATTTTCCCAATATCCGTCGCAACAAGTAACGTTGTTAACCCAATTTAACTTAGTCAATCATACACCTACCACAGAGCTCATCAAAACATATTCCCATGCTTAGCACATACCTTGTTTCTGTCTCAAACCCTTGTCCATTCACAATCCATTCTACTTACATAGTGTACACACACCCTGAGTTAGTTACTTTTCTGTCGAAGACCTCAACTGTAATGTAATCCATTCTCATCGCTACCCTACTCGTTTATGATCCTTTAGTCTATCATTCCAAGTAGATCCACTACCATTTACGTAGTTACACAACTCCATAAGCCTCTGGTGTTTCACTTTCACCTTTATACAAGCCCATACCAATCGTACTCATGTATCTCAACTCTTATTAAGTTCCTGGCAACCCCTTACACTAAACGTATATTCCTCGTATTACATCTCGAGGCTCTATACCTTATTCACACTTTAATATTTCATAACTCTAGTCAGCCTGACTTAACTCCAATTTAGATTCCCTAATCCTTTATCTTCGCTATTCTGATCTCAAATTCATTGTTTCGAAGAACCTGTTGCCCAAGTATTCATACTATTCCTGTAACCATCTACAGACAACTCAGTAGTTTGATCTTCCCAATCAAGTACTATAGTCTCACTATGTTCAATAAATTCCCTATCAACTTCCAATTTACATACCTTTCGTGACAATACCCAAGGTCTTATTCTCACTCTGACTATTAATGTCAACCGATTCATAACTGTTGTCTTTTCAGTGTTTCATACTTTACAGATCTTATTAAGTTCCCGATTATTCAAAATGCTAACTCATTCATTTCTACGGATTATTCCAATTCTTAAATCAAAACTGAGTCCCCTTTGGAACAATACGCAAGACAACTCCCTTAATGTCTTAACTTCCAATTACCAATTCTAGGTGCACAACACCTCACCACTTCTTTACTTTAGAAATTCTAATTCACACTTGATTCACACAGGACTCGCTCGTTCAACAGACATCGATGCGTCTCCAGTACCAGATATACCATATCATTCCACGATACTTGACTTCCAAAGTCCACTTGATACCTTCTCATATGTATCTATTACCATTCTTCTTATTCAAACAAAATTATGTTTTAAAACATTTTAAAATTTTCTTAGGGATGAAATCTGACATTCTCAAAACTCTCCAACCTCGTTGGAATCCAGGACAACTGAGATAGCATTCCACTACATTCATCATTATCCTCTGACCGTTTTACATTCCTTCTATCATATATGATAATGTACTCAATGTACCAAGTTTTCATCCCACTTATACCATTCATGTTCACTTACTCGTCGAAGTCTCATCTTCCCAATTTACATTTTCATCTCTCTCACTTGACTTACTCCAAAGTCACTTTACTTAGCCATTTCTACAACCGCTCTTGTTCAGTATTGTACTACTTATCATACTCCAACCTCCTGTTGACAACCACTCATTTCAAACGTTCAACGATGTTTTACAATCATTAAAAGATCTTTCATTTTATTTGAAATACGATAATTAGCAAAGAAAACATGGATTAGACATCTTAAAAGATCTTTTTTGTGACAAAATAGCCCAAGGGAAAAATGGTAATTTATAAAATATGGTTAAATTTTACACCAAAAAATAGCTCTTTGAATCCCGGTTCCAACACAAAAAACGGCGCGCGAATCCGAATTGCCTACAAAGAGTTATGTCTGTTTCCGTAAAAGTCGACAAAGAATGTTCTCAAAATCACTGTTTAGAGGGGTGTTCGACTGGTCAAACTGCCCCTTTCGACCAGTCCAAGTACCCCCTGGACCCTATTTTCCTCCATTTAACATCTTTAAAAGTCTTCAATCTCACAAGGCATTTGGGGCTACTTCCCAACCATTTTAGAACCATTAAAAGGTGCTCGAAAATATCGAAAACTCACCGAACTACACGTAGTTCATGGTTATCCGCACTACAACTAACTATAATAAAGACATTCTCTATAGCATTCCCTAACAAGATCCACTTATCTTCATGATATCCAATATTAATTTGATTTCTCTGAATTCCTTATCGCGTTGAATCATTCAAACTTATCTTTCACCTTAAGTCCTATATCCTTATGTTCTTTATTCCACTTCCGTTGACATCCCACCTCAAACACCAAGGGAAATCCTATTCTTATTCATTTCCATTCCTTTATTATCCATCAAGAAGTTCTACCATTTCTTCTCCGACATCCTTATCGTTACATTCATACGCACATACTCGTCAAGTCTAAGCAACCACTCCCGAAGTTTGTCATCAATTAAACTTCTACCAACTGTAGTTTCAAACTATCAAAACATACTCTATCATTTCCATTCTCAACCCCTCATCTTAGGTTAATCCTTAAATACTACTTTTCACTTACACAATCAATCCGATAGCATTCGCTACTAGTCCCATACCACATCCAAATATACTATGATACTATGATCATTCGAATCCAGGTTCAATTGAGAGATTCCTTAACAGCTATGATACTTACAATCCGTTGAGATATTCCTCAACCCCCAATACATACCGTAAGATAGGTTGAGAGATTCCTCAACCATCCAATACATACCGTAAGATAAGTTGAGAGATTCCTCAACCATCCAATTACCTTAATACTGTATAATAAGTTAAAAGATTCTTTAACTACCCAATACACACCGTTTAAGAGAAACCATAAGATAACCCGCGCGATCACACTATAGGTTAACACCGTAAGATAGGTGAGAGATTCCTCTCCCATCCCAAACATGTGCAATACATGCTATTGGATCATCTTTCTGTTACACACCCAACTGTACGTCTTTAATTTCTCACGTTCTGACATTTAACCCTTGTTTGAAACAGAACTCTTATCAATCAATCTCAATCCCAAAACTCAACTACGAACAATCACTTTCATTCTTCATGAGAACTACAAGAAAACCTCTTCTAACGTTCATTCTTTAAGCTTCATTCTCGGCTAAGACCTACAAGGAACACTCGTCACTATAATTGAAAACATCCATCGATTTGATCAAAAATCATTTTGTCTTCGTTTAGGAATTCAACTGTTTGTCACTACCAGGATATCATCTTTCCTCGTATCACCACACAAGGTCTATGATGACTCGCAACAAAAAAAATATCATCTTACCGCATGGTTCTACGTCCGAATGACTCCATTGATTCATTAACACAATACATATGACAATGTTTATCATGGCATGCTATCTAATGTGTATGGGAATCATTATGCTATGCAATGCATTTGAATTATCATGTCGTGACATGCACTTACATTCCATATTCATCATATATATGCATCTCTGTAAGTGATCTCTCACCGTATTATATCAAGGCATTGTCTCTCGTCCCCCAAAGTTCTAAATTTATTCGTATATCGCATTTCATAAACTTCTTTTTAAAACCTATTGCTTTGATACCAATAAATGTCACGACCCATCCCACTACGCGTGGAATTAGGACACGTGGCACGCCATCCAATTCATTAAATAACTATACATAGCGGAAAAGAACTTTAAAACAACCTTGAGTAATTAATACTTTTGGAAATAATACTCTCCGAGTTGTAAAATCCGTATAAATTTGAAAATGTAACTATATTTTGAAACGAGTGAATTTATGTTGAAAGGGGTCCCAAATGTACCCTAAGAACCAATCAAAACCTTTTGAAAATTTCCAGAAGGGGAAGAAAAAGATTTCTTGCAGGGGCATTTCGACCGGTCGAACGACCCCCTTCGACCGGTCAAATGACCCTTTAGCAGAATTCCTTCTAGCAGCAGAATTTTGCTAAGGAGTCAATCCAACGGTCGAATGACCCTTTAGCATAATTCCTTCTAGCAGCAGAATTTTGCTAAGGAGTCAATCCAACCTTCACTTCTACACCACTCCAAACATGCATATATAGTTCCAAACTTCACAAGCTACAACAAACTTTCAAAACAAAGTTTAATCTTACTAATCCATGTAAAAAAACAATAACGGAACAAGCTAAGGCTTGTTTGGCTCGATTCACAAAACTCTATCCACATTCCTTCAAAAACTGAATTTGACAAGTTAAGCTTTCAAAATATGAACTCATGAGTTCTAAATCGTTTTAAACACAACCCAAAAGAATTCGACTAACTGTTACAACATTTCATAACCATTCCATGGTTTCCCAAGTTAAGAGCAAAACATAGTTCTAATTCCACACTTTCATTATTACAACATTTGGAAGGGAAACCAACGCAAACAAAAAGATGATCCCCGGCATTCCCACGGCCTCACTCTTCACGCTTCTCCTTTTCTTTCTTCATACCTGCAATGGAGTAAATCTCCATTGCTTAGCTATATGCTGAGTACACATTTCTAAACATATACTTATATGACAATTCATGCTTTAAACATTTAATACACATCAAAATAGCCTCTAGGGTGAGTGGTACGCTTCTATCCGGTAATTGAGACCGGTGCCGTGGAAGGCACACCTCTTCCACGCACCCAGTACACTGGTTGGGCATTCCTCCATACCAGGTACTGTGTCCTGGTTGGGCCTTCCTCCATATCAGACACAACCACAATCAATGTTATAATCCTCAAACTTCGAGGAGCTTACCCCTGGATGGAATTGCACCAAACCCCCCTTTGACCCAAGTAGACATATAGCATGCTCACATAAACAGTTATACGTGCTTTTATCGCTGTTTCACATGTATAATTAACGGGCCTAATTAATACATGAATTTTTCCGGGATCCAAAAATGTCAAACTCGATATTCAAAATATGTAAATTCCATATAATTCAAAGGCTTAGAATTCATACCTTGTATGATTTCTCCCTAAGTTTGAAGGATCAACTTGAGGCCTGAATAAATGTCGAATCTCAGTTAATATGTGATTCCTACAAGTTTTACAGGGTTTTTCCCAAATTCCTAGAAAAATAGATTTTTATATAAAACTTAGCCAAACAAGGCCTAAGTGGTATCAAAATGAAGCCCTTATCTCGAGGAGTCCAAATATGAAATTTGTTAAAAAATAAACTGACGAAAAGTCACCGATCGTCGTCGCAAAGCCCGTGGCAACAATCTCCCTTTTCTCTCTCCTCTCTGACGATATTTTGTAAAGTTTATGACAAATGAAATTCTCACCCTTGCTATTTGTAGACAAACTTTCCAAAAATCGCGTTTACTTCCCTGCAATTTTCTCAAACTTCCAATTAATTCCTAAAACGTCGCACACGTCCATTTTATAACTTTATGGGTGAAAACTACAAATTACAAAAGTTTTCGACTAAGTCTCGTTTGGGTCCAAAATTATGTCCGAAAACTAAATTATGTGGAATCTCTACACAACCTACCTTTTATATAACGTGACACTCACGTTCCCACCACAGTTCTCAAAATGGTATCTAACAATATCAAAATTATAAAAAATTATACTACACAGGTATAATTTACTATTCATAAAATACCAGATAAGTCAAATAACATTTAAATCACATAAATGTCATTTAGCTATGCCATTGCAACATGATTTCCATGTTCCCGTGTCCTCACTTGACACCTTCCTTTGACTCATGGTCAACCTCATCCACAATTATTAAACCATGTTAATAATTCCATTTAAAACATTTATGCCTTTAAAATAAAAGATTTTTTGGGATGGGTGTGACACTTATACCCTTAGGGAAAGTTGACTTGGTCAATTTCAGGTGGGTATGGCCGTCTGTATGTTGGCCTCTCCATCTTTATTATAAACATGCCATATTCTTCGTGTATGGCCGCCACCAACTCCTCCCTGTTGATGGGTTGTGGAACGACGGACTAAGCCACCACCACCACAAGGGGTACTATCAGAGGTGGTAATTGGTGTTATTGGTTGTTGTTGGCCTGATAGGTCCAAAAATTGCCATTAGTCCTTTGCCCCCCAGCAGTGTGGACTGGGGGGTGTGTGGCCGATTAGATCTCCGTTATGGCCTAATGGTCAAACAAAAACTAGTGTTGTTGATCCATTGGGATCGATGACCATTGAACCGCTAGCTTCTCTAATTTGTGATTCAGATTGTTTGCCTGAACCATTATGCTCCTTAAGATTTGGGATTACATAACGCGGGTCCTTTGGCTTATCGAACACCAGTAATGCGCCAGAGTCTGACCCAGTGACCTGCTCTTTGTTGCCCTTGGCTTCATAAACAGTTATGAGTCGGCTTTTCATATTATTTAGGCCGTCCAACTTGGAGTGGGTTGTCTCTGCCGCTGCAATCAGCCTATTCTGGCCTCTTTGCATCTCGGCCATCTGTTCAACTAGTGTTTAAAAATTTCCCATGGAACCTAAAAGAGCGTTATAGTCTTACCTCATTGGTTCCACAGTCTGCCTCATAAGTTCTAACATTGCCCCCAGAGTCAAGGTACTTTCCTCTGTGGAACGGGCAATGCTCTCATCCTCTGGTGGATCAACGACAGTCAGGTCGTCCTGTCTTTTTTTTTTGGTCTGTTTGTCTTTCTTAGGTGGCATGTCTTGACACTATGTGTCCCACCGGGCGTGAAATGTTTACTTGTAGTTTTTTTACGGGAGTGCCAGAGCCAAACGGGCTTGTGGTGTGTGTGTGTGCAAACTAATTTCCTATTACGCTTGAGTGAGTGATACTCAAGGCTTTATAGATTTGACTTCTAACGGATGATTGTGTCTGATGAGTAGGAAAGTACCCTTACCAAAAATCCCTTGACAGTACTGAAGTGCACAAGCCAAATAGTACGAGTTTACTAGGTAAACAATCACAAATGGTTTAATAAAATATGAAGATATTTTATTGAATGTTTGGAAAAATATAACATACGGCCAAAGAACAAAACCAGAACAAGCTCTAATTGTTCAAGGAATGAAAAAGTAAAATAACAAAAGGGTAAACCTATTTGCTAAGGGTGCAGAATAACACGAACATAAAGGTTCAAAAGCTTTGAATGCTTGGAATGCTGTGTATGAATGCTGTTGAGTGCTGTTTTTCGAGATGACACGGAGTGCTCTGCATGGTTGGCCTACTTCTATATTTATAGCGGCCCTGAATGTCACGCCCCGGAACAACATAAATAGAGAAAAATAAATTTCCTTTATGGGTCCATAAGGAATGACTGGTGAAAGTCACTAACCTTCCACACCACGCAGTTCTAGTCCACAACAAGAAAGAACAACCCACAGTAATATAAAGGAAACCTATTATATTACCAACATCAGAGTTATTACAAAAGTAAAGCTACAGCGGAAGATATATAAGGTTTGAAAGCAACATATGCCCAAGTACCAAATATAACAAAACAACTAAACAAAAATAACATAAACTATCTCCAGGTCTTCAGCTGGCGTAAACATCAGCGTTATAGTCCTCCCTGGCATAACCATCATTAGTGGGGCCACCCTCGGTGTATTCTTCTCCTGGATAGGAACTATCGTTGTAGACTTCATCACCTGAAAAATGAGGTACATGATAGTCTGGACGGGGGAAAGTCCAGGCAATAAAGGCCATCAGCTTACTGAGAGCTGAGTGAGTATAAACTAACAAGGTACTAGTTATCTGAAGTAATCACAAGCTTATGAAAACACGAGTTAACATCTTACTATAATAATAATAATATCTTGTTCCTTTATTCAACCTCGTAAACCAACCCTTATCGTCTTGTTACTCAAAGATCGATATTAACATATTCTGACTGAATGAACATACTTACTCGTTTAACTCTAAGGATACACCCTCATTCTGTCCACCGCTTTTAAGAGCCTATTACACAGCTCACCGCTTGTCATGGACTCCACGTCAGTTCATCCCCAGCTTTTAAGAACAATGTATCCTATTCATCGCATTTCAGGGACACAACGTTTCGAACAAGGCATATCATCTATTGCCACAACTCATCGTCATCTACCAGACATCCCAGCTCACCACTTTTAAGAGCATACTACACAGCTCACCGCTTTTAAGATCATATCATAGATTATCTGGTCTATCTTAGGTCTACTTGGTCCAGCTCACCGCTTTTAAGAGCATATACATAGCTCACCACTTTTAAGAGCATATCATGACCAAACGTCTGTCCACGTACCATCCCCAGAACTTACCAAACCTACCTGAGTTATGTTCTAATATCGACACATGACTATTCCCAAATGTGGCCTGACTACTCTGATTAAAAGAAACAGATATCGAACTCATACATGAACCGCATAATATCTCACGTCATTTCATTAACCCATTATTCTTAATCATACTTATCTGTGTTGTCACATTTTCCCATATCCGCCCAAAATTGCATAACGGAAGTCCAAAATGAAAAACGAATAATTTAACCTCTTATATAATAACAGGTAAAAGAATCCATGTTCTGCCCATACCAATCGATTGGTATAAGGTCCAATTGATTGGGATAAAACTATAACAATTGATTGAGAATCATGGCAATCGATTGGGTCTAAAATAATGTCAATCGATTGCTAACATTGGCAATCAATTAGGATGTTAATCGGTTGAAATTCTATCCAATCGATTGGATCTAGACTGATGGCAATCGATTGGTAATTATGCCAATCAATTGGCACTCCGTCTTCACTAGCAGATTGTAAAAACAGTATATATAAACGTAAAAACCATGCATCAAACACCTCTAAGCTTCATAAAAACTTATAAAGACTTCATATAAAGGGACCAAGTGAGTTAGGACTCACTTAAAGGTGTGTTTGTCTTGTGTGAGTTTAAAACTCAAGCTTCCTCTCTCTTTTTCTCTTTCTCTTCTCCTCTGTCTACCTCCTCTGCCTCTCCTTCTCTTCTTCTTCTCTTCCTCTAGCTGCCAAGTACAGTGAGTGTGTGTTTGTGTATATAGATATAGATATAGATATAGATATAGATATAGATATAGATATAGATATATCTTAGCTTATGCCAAGCAATTGGTATAGATGGCAATCAATTGGTAATAAATATTTGAAGGCAATCGATTGGAAAAGATGGCAACCGATTGGGATGTTGCCACATCATTACGTTTAGTCGGTATAATGGCAATCAATTAGGAATATGTCAATCGATTGGTATAAAAAAGTGTCAATTGATTGGGAACAAGTGCCAATCAATTGGTATCTAAATCTCACCAATGGAAAGAAAAGTTTATATAAGTATATAGAAATGAAGTTTATTTATTAATACTCTCCAGAAATTCAGGCTATTACATCATCCACCACTCAACAAAAGATTTCGTCCTCGAAATCAAAAGCAACTGAGGCTAAAACAAAAACGAAAACTTCTCACGCATCTCTGATCTAGCTCCCATGAAGCTTTTCCTTCATTATGATGCTTCCACTAAATCTTGACTAACGAAATCTCCTTGTTCCTAAGCTGCTTCACTCCTCGTTCCAAAATGTAAACCGGTCCTTCGTTGAATGTAACATTGTCGTTGACTTCAATATCTTTGAAGTTGATCTCATGCGCTTGGTTGTGGGCACACTTCCTCAACATGTTGATGTGGAAAACATTGTGCACTCCTGACATCTTCGGTGGCAACGCAAGTCGATAAGCAACTTTCTCAACATGCTCCAGAATCTCGAATGGTCTGATGAATTGCGGTGATAACTTGCCTCTCTTCTGACCGAATCTGACGATGCCTCGAATAGGTGAAACCTTGAGTAGCACATGATCTCCAACGGTAAACTCCAAGTCTTTGCGTCACTTGTCAGCATAACTCTTGTGTCAGGTCTGAGCTGTCTTCATCTTCTCATGTACTATCTGGATCTTCTCACTTGTTTCTCGTATCATCTCTGGCTCAAGAAGTTGAGTATCTCCGACTTTGTTCCAATAAAGCGGCGATCGACAAGGTCTTTCGTACAAAGCTTCAAATGGCGCCATTCTTATGCTCTAATGATAACTGTTGTTATAGGCGAACTCAATCCAAGGTAAGTGTATCTCCCAAGAACTCTCAAAATCAATGACACAAGCACGTAACATATCCTCCATCATCTGATTAACTCATTCAGTCTATCCATCTGTCTATGGGTGAAAAGCTGAACTCAAGTTTAGCATTGTTCCCATCGCTGTTTGGAGACTCTTCCAAAATTCAGCAGTAAAGCGCGAATCTCGATCTGACACTATAGAAACAGGTACTCTGTGTAACCGTACTATGTTTTGCAGATACATCTGGCTAAAATGTTCTACTGGATACGTCATACTGTAGGCAATAAAATGTGCCGTCTTTATAAGTCGATCCACGATTACCCAAATAGCATCATGGTTCTGTTGTGACTTCGGCAATCCTACCACGAAATCCATGGTGATGTGTTCCCATTTCCATTGAGGAATCGGTAACGGCTATAGAAGTCTAGGTGGCTACTGATGTTCTGCCTTTACTTGTTTACAAGTAAGACATTGAGATACATACTGTGGACCGTCGCGAATGGAGGAGGAGGTCCTGGCGCTCTCCCTCGATAGTGTCCCGGGACGGATCCCAAGGAGCACACTTCAGGGAAAACTAGGACTTCCTCACGCGATCCTAGAGACAAAGAGTCGCCACCTAATTTTTATCGGGAATTAGGAAACCCAAGTTTGACTCGCCCAAAATTGAATAAGGTTACTCGCCCTTCATTACCAGAAACAAGGTTCGGGGGTCTTGGTACGAGAGGGGAAGGAGCCCAAGCAGGACTAAAGCACCCCCTCCTCGCCCTACCGAATGGTAGGCCTTGATTCAAATATCCTTGTTATTAATTCATAATAGATGTTGTTTCCTCAAACATACTAGATAGATATATACATGGCAAAAAGAAACATCTAATGAAAATCATTTCAAGAGACTAAATCAAGTAGAAAGCGGATGCTCATGCAATACAAGGGAGAAGTATACTCACAGTGGCTAGTCCCGCCCGGGACCGATGCAAATAAAGTAAACATGTCATGATATGCAAAGGGAACGAGAAGACTTACATTGGTTGACTCAAGCGGAGTCGCGAAAGCAAAAAGAATGTAAACGTGCAATGCAATCATGCAACAATCCTAGATAAGATGTCTCTAACAAATAATCATATAAACGGAGACTTATCCTAAAGGAAATGTGTCGTTGAAATCAAAGTTGTAAACCTAGAAAAATTCTAAGAGAAAGGATAGAGATAGTACATGATACATGGGCACTAAGCCACATGTAGACGAGGCAAACCACAAATCGAAGTCCGGGTCTGAGGCACTTAATTCTCTGCACTAAGACACCAAAGAATACCCAAAGCATTGCAAAAATACAAGCAAACAAATGATATGCATGATAAACAAAGAAAACATGTCATCAATCAAATTTCCAGATTCAGCAACCTCTAATGAATCCTATCAAAAGTGGTCTTAAACATGAGCTGGATAAAAACCCTTTTACAGAAAGTTAGATACATGTCTTAGGGAACTTCTCCAAAAAGTGGGACCTCAATATCAATTTTATTGTTTGAGAAATAAATGTTTTGGGAACAGTGGATCAGGACTGTCCACTGTTCTTGTAAAAATCATAATTAAATCTACAAAAATCATATGAAGCTCTATTTGGTGTCAAAAGAAAGCTATTTCATTGTAGTATATGATAAAAATAAACCCATGGACATTCTGTAATCACAAGGTTTCTGAAAAAGTGTTTTAAACAGACTCTGTTATTCTGGAAATTTGGTATCATTTGACAAATGAATGCAAAACATAATAGAAGTATAATAGAAGTTCATGAATCATGTTAACCAAGTTGATTTAAGCTTTTGATCTCTCATCCATTTATCCTAGGTGATTTCTAAACCAAGTTTTATTCATCAATTGTTGTTGAGTGATCAAGGTGTGACCATTTTGTATACATAATCATATTTGTAATTAAACTTAGAAAATTCCAGACTAGTTGTATCAACTTTAAACGCTTAGAAAACGATCCTAACTCGATCGTATGCTCACGATTTTACATCGGCATATAGATATATGAGTTAGGAATCATCCCCAAAAAGCGGAACGTCGATAACTATTATAGATTTTCTGAAATTCAAGCACAAAGAGACGATGTTCAAATCTGTCAACCGATTTCTCAACAATTTCTAAAAATAGTATATGAATCCTAAAAGCTCTCAAAACGGACCGGATGAAAGCTAATTCATCAAAGTTTACCCAGAAAATTTGAAATCCATCAAACTATGGGTTTTGATGGACCAAATCTAATGGACAAAACCAATCTGCTTTGCTGAATTTTTTATCTAGTTCATTTTAAAGTGTGAGGAAAACATTTTAGTGATAGTTGAAGCTTATTAGAGAGATCAAACTCATAGATCAACTTAATTATCATGATTCCCAATCAATTTAGCCCTCAAGTTCTATGAAGAACTTTTAGATCAAGGATCAAAGGGACTTATAAATATCATGTTGGAGATGAAATTCAATAGGAATTCTAGGTAATAGGAATAATCAAGAGATAGGTATGAACATAGAAATCATCCTTCTCATAGATCATATTTCCAAACCATCATGGAATTCAAAATAGATATATGTATATATATATATAATCATGTATGCATGAATCTAAACTAAAATTGAAGAATGAAACCAAAATTGAAAATCAAAGTGAAAAACAATCTCTAATTGTAAATTATCAATAAAAATCAAAGAGATTTGGATCTAACTATGTGAGTGTGTGAAGAACATGAGAGGAAGAAGATGAGTGTTCTAATAAGTAGAAATAGAACTAAGTTAGATCCAAATCTTATAGATCTATATATACAAAGTAGGAATTAGAGATGAACTATAGTGTTTACCTCTTGGAGGATTCTCAATTACAAGACCAAAATTGATTTGAAGATCTTCTTCTTCAAGTGTTATTCAAGTGTTCTTCAAGCACTCATCCATGGAAGTTGAGGGAGGCAATTGATGTTCAAATTGTGGTCTAATTAGCCTAAGTTAATCTAAATTCAATTCATAATTTTCTCTCTCTAGAATTCACCTAAATTGAAAGTATATTCAAAGTATACTTATCTCTCTTGTATGTGCTTCTATGTGTGTTTGTATCTCCAAGTATATTCAAGTGTATCTCTTCCAAGTGTCTAGTGTGTTAAGATGTGATCTCATATGAGATGTATGAGATCTTATATAGAGTTTTGAAGACTTAGCTCTTAAGTTTCAGGGTTAAAACAGGATTTTTAGAGCTTAAAAGAGGGTTAAAATGGCCATTTCGGAGCCTAAACGCAATTTCCAGGCAATTTCCTCGCAGTGGGAAGCTTCTAGAAGGGTCTGGAACTCAAAAAGCTCCGTGGAGGACACAAATGGAAGTGGCGGTTATGGTGGGACCCGCCACCCCCATACCCAAAACCGCCATTTACTATTTGGGTCCCTCTGGTCACCCACAAGCCCTGTTTCAAAAATCACGTGCACTGCTTTTCCAGATTTTTGTAAAAATGCTTTTTGGTGTCCGAAATCGTCCGTTTACGTACCGTTGGAAAGCTGTCAGGTTGAATTTCAATATAAAAATATTTCCAGAGGTTTTATAATGAGAATTGAAGTCCAATTGAAGTCCGGAAGTCCTCCGGAACTTTCGTCGTCTTTTTGAAATCAAATGACGTCTTTTCCAAAATTGCTTTCAAATGTGCGTCGATTTCGAACTTTTCTTTAAAATTGAATCTCTGGATACCTAGAATACTACGTTTAGAACACTTAATGTTCATATAACCCTGAGAGAATATGAATTCTGAGAGATGATTTTGACAAAACCGGGATTTATCCATGGAAAAGGGCTTTTCTGAGCTTGAAGTCACTTTCTGAAGTCCGATCTTCTGATTGTGTGGAATCCAGTACCTTCCACGGGGTACTTTTCATCATCGAATCCTCCAAGACGTTGTCCACCCTAAATCCTATCAGTGTGGTCAAAATTGGGTGTCTACAGTTTGCCCCTCTTTGGCAGAGCTTGTTGTGAACAACGTGAACTGCAAGTGAGTGCCAAAGCCTTGAAGGCACCCAAATAACCATACTGAGAGGTTTTAGGAAAAACAAAAAATTCGCAAAATCAAGAAATTCAAAATCAGAGAAAATCAAGAAATTACGAATGCAAGAATGCAATGCAATGCTGGGTAGAGGCGGCTAAGTTGAAGCTGATGCTGGTCGTGCTCCGCTGGAGCTGCCTACGTATCCTTTCCAGGAATCAGACCAGGGCGTAGTTCAAGCGCGCGGGAAAACGGAAAACAAACAAACAACAACAATGCGGATGAAATGCTCCTATCCTAGGATGCTGGTGCAATATGAAAACATGAAATGTGAAAGTGCTGGAGGAATCATCCTCAAGGGTTCCCTAGATGCAAAATCTAATGCAAAGGATGCAACGACTCTCTCTCACAGTCGAATATGCTAAAGGTATCTTGGATGATTCTCGAGGTTTTTTGTCAAAGTTATTCTTCTGATCTTAAGGCTCGTAGGCGTCATCTGTATCCTGGACGACTCTTGAAATAGCGAAGTATCTTGGATGAATTCTGAGTCATGTCAAACAACTGGACGATTGCTGGTGTAGAGTCCTTCTGCTGGGGACGATTACTGATGTAGAGTCCTTCTGCTGGGGACGATTGTTGATGTAGAGTCCTTCTGCTGGGGACGATTGCTGAAATAGGTCCTTCTTCTGTGGACGATTGCTGATGTAGAGTCCTTCTGCTGGGGACGATTGCTGATGTAGAGTCCTTTTGCTGGGGACGATTGCTGGTGTAGAGTCCTTCTGCTGGGGACGATTGCTGATGTAGAGTCCTTCTGCTGGGGACGATTGCTGAAACAGGTCCTTCTTCTGTGGACGATTGCTGATGTAGAGTCCTTTTGCTGGGGACGATTGCTGATGTAGAGTCCTTCTGCTGGGGACGATTGCTGATGTAGAGTCCTTTTGCTGGGGACGATTGCTGATGTAGAGTCCTTTTGCTGGGGACAAATCTTCTGAAACAGGTCTCTCTGCCGGAGACAAATCTTCTGCTCTTCTGAAACAGGTCTTTCTTCTAGACAAATCTTCTGTAACAGGTCTGGAAACAAGTCTTCTGAAACAGGTCTCTCTGCCGGAGACAAATCTTCTGTTCTTCTGAAACAGGCCCTTTTTCCGAGGACAAATCTTCTGTGGCAGGTCTAGAAACAAATCTTCTGAAACAGGTCTCTCTGCCGGAGACAAATCCTCTGTTCTTCTGAAACAGGCCCTTCTTCTGAGGACAAATCTTCTGTTCTGATGCACGGATTCTGAGAGATACACAAATTCTGAGAGATGACCCTTCTTCTGAGAGCAACCCACGGATACACGATTCTGATTTTGAGAGAAACCCTACATTCTGGAGGCAATCCTGATATGCGATGCTGAAAAATACATGATTCTGAGAGAAACCCTACATTCTGGAGGCAACCCTGGATACACGATTCTGATTCTGAGAGAAACCCTACATTCTGGAGGCAACCCACGATTCTGAGAGAAACCCCACATTCTGAGAGCAACCCACGGATACACGATTCTTGGCATAAACCTTGTATTCTGGAGGCGACCCACGATTCTGATTCTGAGAGAAACCCTACATTCTGGAGGCAACCCACGATTCTGAGAGAAACCCTACATTCTGGAGGCAACCCTGGATACATGATGCTTGGCATAAACCTTGTATTCTGGTGGCGATTTTGATGCTCAAATTCTGAGAGATACCCTTTATCTGGAGGCAACCCGTGGATACATGATGCTTGCGAGAAACTTAATTCTGAAAGTTCTCTACTGGGGAGATCCTATGATTCTGAGAGATGCACGAATTCTGTTATACCTTGACAAAATCTGGAAATTCTCTGCTTGAGGAGATATCTGAGGTTTCTGGGACGCGAGCACATATTCTGGAGGCCCTGCTGATTCTTTCTGAGACTCATATTGGTGCTTCGACCAACGCAATCATTCTTGCAACACGTCAGGCTTACTCTAACCCTTTCTGAACATCTCGCATTCTGACCCATCTTCTGAAAGTCCTTTCTGGATGTAATTCTCAAGCGACAGTAGACTCAAATGTCCATTTTCTAAGACAACTCATAATCAATCCCAAAACGACGGGAGTTTGCCGTTTCTCGGCCACTTTCAGGCTGCGGTGCCTTTGATTCTTCTCATCTGGGGGACTTTTTTTCAATTCTTGAATGGATTTTTACCAAGATTCAAATCTCCAGAGGTCCTCTAGACCAATTCCAACAAGTTTTAAGCACTCTCAAGGCTTATATATCAAAAATGGACCAATCCGGGATCAAATCAAGAGTTCCGGGGGTCAAAACGCGAATATAGAGCAAAATGGGGAAATGGCAGGAAGTGAATAGTAAATGGCGGTTCCCCACACCCCCTTGGGAACCGCTAGCCACAACTTTGGGGTTTTAAACCCATTTTCTTCTTTGTTCTTCATTCATTTCTTCTTCAATGCATCACCTCTTCCTTCTAAGGTGCTCAAATCTTGCAATTTCTTGATGTTTTGAGTGATTTCTTGCATTAAAACCTCCAAAAACTTTGTTGATTTCATCAACTCCTCCCTATTCTAGGGGATTCAAGTACCAAGGTTTTTACTATTCATCATCTTCAACCTCTTATCTTCAAGCTTCAAGCATCAACAACCATGAGTTCCCATGGACAAGGTGAAAGTTCTAGAACACGTAGAAGCCAATTTCAAGCTAGTGGAGCTTCATCAACTCAAACCATGGAGTATGCAACCATGAAAAATCCACTAAATCATATCTCTAGGAGGGCCTTTCGTCAAGAGGTAACCCATTCTTTAATTACTCCTTTGTTTCACATCTTCATACGTGTCTCTTTATTCTTGCGATGCCTTAGAAATCATCCTTTTTCTTTTTAGAATGTGGTTGGTCATCTTAGAGGTCATGGTAGCCATGGAAAATGCCTTGAATGGTTTAATGAATTGTCGGAGTCGCGTCCCCAAGTAGTAGCCAATATCAAGCAAGCGGGCTTTGGGTCGTTTGTAACCTTATTGGAGAGATCGACTAATGATTTGGCCATGATTCAAGCTCTTGCTGAAAGGTGGTGGGATTCCACAAATACTTTTCACATGCCTTTTGGGGAGATAACCATGACCCCTCTTGATTTTGCAATGATAACCGGCATCTCATTTGGCGGGCATCGTCTTGCCTTTGCAAAGAACATCCATAGACATCCTACTATCATTGAGCGTCTCCTAGGCATCATCCCATCCAAGAGAGATCTTCATGGATCGAGCGTACGCATCACATGGTTCATCAAC
The DNA here is from genome assembly GCA_033977485.1 of Hydrangea macrophylla. Lineage (NCBI taxonomy): Eukaryota > Viridiplantae > Streptophyta > Magnoliopsida > Cornales > Hydrangeaceae > Hydrangea > Hydrangea macrophylla. Next base: position 25,770,793 of record CM066984.1, on the reverse strand, counting down.
AACTTCAGGCCTTCTGAAAGAGCGGCTCAATTTACCGATATGCAGCTTACCCGTGCTTTCATCTTGTATTTGCTTGGTTGCTCTCTTCTTTCTACTCGAGCTGAGCGGATTACATTGAATATGCTTGATAGTCTTCGAAATCTTGAGGAGATTGCAGATTTTGATTGGGGCTCTGCTGGTTTAGCCATTCTGTATAGTCATATGGGGGAGCATTCTCGAGGCAAATCCCCTGGATTCGGCGGATTCTGGAGAGCTTGGGAGGTACTGAAAATATTTTCATTTCCAGTTTTTATCATTTGATGTTCTGCTATTTTGACCACTGCTTTATTTTCTCTTGTAGGTGTGGGCCTTTGAGTATTTCTCCATGACGGCTCCATCATTCCGGGAGGAAGAGATTCATATTTTTCCACGGGCTCTGAAGTGGCGTCGCCAAGCCGTAGGTACCAAGAATGATGCTCATAATGTTATTTCTTGCCGGGATTTTCTTACCCGTCTCAGATTCACCCAAGTTAACTGGCATCCTTGGGTGACAAATGGAGATGTGACTGAGATTGGCTTAGCTAGACAGATGACTGGAGAGAGGATTCTTCTTGAGGGTCCCTCTGTTCTTGAGTGGTATCTTGGAGAGAGAGTAGCTCCTCAGACTGATTTGGAGGATCGTCTCTTAGTGCCACAGGATCCGCCTTCTTGTATGAGGTCGGCGCAGAATTTGGAAGATGAAGATCTTATTAATGCTTTGAACGGAATTCTTTCAGCCTCTTTTACTCCGTTTGAGGAGAACTATGACGTCTTCAGGGTTACTCATCTGATGCCTAATTTCCCGCTCTCGGATGACCCGCAGGTATTTCACGACTTCTTCATTTCTGATCGAATGCTTGCTTTATCTTATTTCTCATCATCATTTGCAGGGGAGTTCTTTTGTGGATGGCCCTGGTCGACCTCTACCTCTCATTCCTCCTTGTGATTGGCGAGCCTCGACCATGCTGCGCGGAGTTATATCTTCTGTAGAGATCCCCCGTGATCTTGTAGAGCCTCAGCTAGTTTCAGAACAACATGAGTCCGTTCCCCGAGCCGTTTTCAATGAAGAGCGAGCTTATGCACAGAATCTGAGGGCTTGGAGCCTTGCTCGTGAGGGACATGTAAGTAATTTCTGAACTCATTACCTCTGATTCTTCTGATCTTTCTGACCATATCTTTCTTCTCTTTGCAGTGGGATGGCATGTGCCAGACTTACATAGACCGTGATGCGGCCCTGGTAAATTTCTTGACCTTTTCTTCTTATCTCATTGCTTTTTCAAACCCCTATACTGATTCTTTTCTTCCACAGGTGGCTCAAGTTAGGCAGCTTCAATCACAGTTGGAGCGGATGAATGCAGGCCCTTCTGGTGGGGCTGGTGGGTCTAGGCGAAGGCGCCAAATTGAAGATGATGATAGCTCTACGGCCTCAGATATGCCTGCTCGGTACCCACGGGCTACTCGTCGTCGCTGATGATGATCATATGCACCCATGACTATCTTTCTGTTTTTCTTGCTTTCTGTGCTGAGACTGATGTTGATGTATTCTGTCTTAATGGGCTTGTACTCTTGACTTTGCTTGATGCTGCTTTATGCTATCCTTCTGTTTCGCTTTGCATCCCTTGTCACGAGACTGATTTGATTGACACTTTGCACACTGACACACAGGACTCGATTTTACAGGGAAAGGAAATTTCTGACGATTCCTCTTTCTCGACAATGTCTTTTGACTTGGATATTTGAATTTTCTAAGGATTTGCATGTTTTGAAAATGAGATTTTATCTTGTAGCAGGATATTGTGTTGGCTTTGCATGTAATCTTGAAGCTTTTGAAAATTTTCCACATAATGTTTCAGTCTTGACATTAGATTCACATCTTTAGATTGCTAAAAAACTTTTCAACTTAATATCAAGAATTACCAGATTTTTCACTTAGGTGCTTTAATTCTGATAGCCAAGTGATCCAGAGAGGACAGGTAGCGAGGTATGGGCAAACGACAGTTTGCCCCTAGTTGATAGAGATAAATGGAAGTTTGGGCAAACGCAGTTTGCCCCTAGTGTGGCAGTGATATCTTGAGGCTTTGGGCAAACTTGAAAGTTTGCCCCTAGTTTGCAAGGTTCAGGGATCGAGAGCCAGGAAAGCTCGCCTACTTATCCCCAAGTGGGAATCAGATCCAAAGTAGTTCGGCCAGGTCTTGAAAGAAAGTATGGTTGAGGGTTTCAGGAGCAGTGACCGAACCGAGCAGGTTGCCTACATATCCCCAAGTGGGAATCAGGTCAAGTGTAGTTCCTCGAATGCTGGAGGTTTTGAAAGAACAGGTTTTGAAAGAAAAGGCTTTTAAGCATAGTATCTCTTGAGACGGTCAATGTTGATTGGCTGATTGAACTCAACTCCATCTAGATCCATCAGGTATGTCGCTCCTCCAGAGAGAAGCTTCTTGATGACGTATGGGCCAACCCAATTTGGCTTGAATTTCCCTCTAGGATCGAAAACGGGTGCTTTTAAGGCTTTAAGCACAAGGTCACCTTCCTCAAGTTTTCTTGGACGGACCTTCTTGTTGAATGCTCGAGCTATTCTTCTCTGATACACATGCACATGATCAATTGCGGCCAACCTTTTCTCATCAAGTAACATTAGCTCCTCATATCTATCTCTTAGCCAATCAAATTCTGGAATCTCGGATTCTGCCACAACTCTCAAAGATGGTAGTTCTATTTCAACTGGGAGTACTGCTTCCATTCCGTAAGCCAATGAATAAGGAGTGGCTCCTGTAGATGTTCGGATAGATGTTCTGTATCCCCACAGTGCATACGGTAACTTCTCATGCCAATCTCGGTATGTATCAGTCATCTTTCTTAGGATCGTCTTCAAATTCTTATTAGCTGCTTCAACTGCCCCATTTGTTTGTGGCCTATACGGCGCTGACATGTGGTGCATGATCTTGTATTCTTCTAGTAGATCCAAAACCTCTTTCTGGAAGTGACTGCCATGATCGGATATCAACTCATGAGGGACCCCGTATCGGCAGATTATATTTCTTCTGATAAATCTGGCCACATCTTTAGCCTTCAATGTCGCATAAGACTCTGCTTCCACCCATTTTGTGGAATAATCAATTGCTACCAGGATGTATTGATGCCCATTAGACGCCTTCGGGGTTACTTCTCCAATAACATCTATTCCCCAAACTGAGAATGGCCAAGGGGTAGTCATGTTGTATAGCAGTGACGGCGGCACATGCTTCATATTGGCATGGATCTGACATTTGTGACATTTTCTGACATATTCATAGCAGTCCTTGTCCATAGTAGTCCAATAATATCCTTGTCGGATGATCTTCTTAGCTAACATGTGTCCACTCATATGAGGACCACACACCCCTTCGTGAATTTGCTCCATCATCTTTCTCGCACTGTTTCCATATAGACATGTCAAGTTGAATCCATTGTAAGATCTCTTCAATAGACTTCCACCACAAATCATGAACTGAGCCGAGAATCTTCTTATGGCTCTCTTGTCTTTCTCGGAGGCGCTTTCCGGATATTCCCCATTTTCAATGAAGTTCCACACGTCGGTGTACCACGGAAGTTCTTCTGCTTCTTCTATTTCCCCAATCATCTCATAAGACGGCTTTTCCCTTTGTTCAATCATCAAAGGAGTTAGCTTTATCCCCACAGGAATCTCAATCATTGACGCTAAAGTAGCCAAAGAGTCTGCTAGCTGATTTTCTTCTCGAGGCAGGTAGAAGAACGTGATATGCAAGAAACGAGTTCGTAAAGAATCAAGATACTCATGATAGGGTTTTAACTTCTCTTCCTTGACTTTCCAATCTCCTCGAACTTGGGATATGATCAAATTGGAATCCCCGAATACATCAAGTTTCCTTACCTCCAAAGTCAATGCGGCTTCTAGCCCCAAGATACAAGCTTCATACTCAGCAGTGTTGTTGGTGGAAGTGTACTTCAGCTTAATAGAGAACGGGGTATGTGCTCCTTCAGGGGATACAAGGATGATCCCCACTCCATATCCTTTCTGGTTTGCAGCTTCATCAAAATACATTTTCCACACATCTTCTTTTAATTCCATCAATCCTTCGTCAGGGAACATGAACTCTCCTTCGTTTTCCAGATTTATCGGATGTTCTGCTAAATGTTCTGCGACAGCCCTTCCTTTAACAGATTTACTCGTAGCATGTATCAAGTCAAACTCAGATAGCATCAATGTCCATCGGGAGATTCTTCCGGTCAATGCTGGTTTTTCAAATAGGTACTTCAAAGGATCCATTCGGGAGATTAAAACAACAGGGAAGGCCAACATATAATGCCTCAGACGACGAGTGGCCCAAACCAAAGCCCAACATGTCTTTTCTAACGGAGAATACTTCAATTCGTATCCAGTCATCCTTTTACTTAAGTAGTAAATGGCTTTCTCTGTACGCCCTTCATCTCCTTCTTGGGCTAACATGCATCCCATAGCATTCTCTGACACGGATAAGTACAACAGCAAAGGCTTCCCTGATTTCGGGGGTGAAAGAACCGGTGGGTTTGATAAATAAGCCTTGATCTTGTCAAAAGCTTCTTGACATTGATTGTCCCATTCGAATTTCTTCCCTTTTCTCAACAAGCTGAAAAGCGGATCGCAAGTAGCAGTGAGCTTAGATATGAAGCGGCTGATGAATTGGATTCTTCCCAGAAATCCTCTTACTTCCTTTTCATTTGTCGGAGGCGGCATATCCATAATAGCCTTGATCTTTGTGGGGTCAACCTCAATTCCTCTCTGTGTGATGAGAAATCCCAGCAGCTTTCCGGTGGTAACTCCAAAAGTACACTTCTGTGGATTCAATCTCATTCTGTATTTCCTTAATCTTTCAAAGAACTTGGCGAGTGCTGTTAAATGCCCACTTCTTTCTTTGGACTTAACAATCATATCATCCACATAAACTTCTACCTCTTTATGGTTCATGTCATGTAACAAAGTAGTAGCAGCTCTCTGATAGGTCGCTCCGGCATTCTTTAACCCAAATGGCATTACTCGGTAGCAATACGTCCCCCAGTGAGTTGTGAATGTAGTCTTTTCTCTGTCTTCGGGTGCCATTAAAATCTGATTGTACCCTGAGAAACCATCCATGAATGATAACAACTCATGCCCCGCGGTGCTATCTACCAGAACATCTATGTGTGGAAGCGGAAAATCATCCTTAGGACTAGCCTTGTTTAGATCTCTGAAGTCAACACATACACGGATCCTTCCATCCTTCTTTGGCACAGGAACTATATTGGCTATCCATTCCGGATATTGGGTTACCATCAGGAATCCAGCTTTCAATTGTTTCTCAACTTCTTCTTTGATCTTCAAAGTCCATTCGGGTCTCATGCGTCTCAACTTTTGCTTAACAGGTTTTGAATTTGGAAAGAGAGGGATGTGGTGTTGGACAATCTCTGGATCGATGCCTGGCATATCTTGGTAGGACCAAGCGAAAACATCTTTAAATTCTTTTAATAAGTTGATTAGTTCATTGCTTTCTTGTGAAGTGAGCGTGGTGCCAATATGAACATTTTGTGGATTATCTTCATTATCCAAGTTTATTAGCAAAGTTTCTTCAATAATCTTGCATGCAGATTCATTTTCATTTTCAATTAATCTTTGCAAATCCTCAGAAATTTCAAAATCAAGATCATCAGACACAGAAGAGTAAGCAAAATCCTCGTTCATTTCATTAACATTTTTGGGTACATCAAAAGCAAAAGCAGACTCAACATCATGGCTCATATTGGCCTTTACAGACTTCCGGGGAAATGGGGGAGGGGATTTGTTGACTTCCGATTCTATCACCCAATTGTTCAGAGCTCCCTCTATTGGCTTGATTTCTTTCACATTTCCCAGTGCTTCTTCGGCATCCATCAGCATGTTCAGCTCTTCATCCATTAGCATGTTCAAATCATCACTTGTCATCAGCTCAGCCCAGTCCTTCCTTTCTTTCTTGATAGGCGGAGTATACAAGAACGGATCCTCATAGTCGGAGAACTCATGTTTGAAGAAAATCTCAAATCCAGGCTTAATGTTCTTGGTAGCCGGATCATACCATGGTTCAGGGAACCCACAGAAGGGAAAGTCATCGCCTTCTTTCACGAAGTATCCATTCAGGATTCTTGGCCCAGAAACAACCATCGGCCCTTTTCCTTTTGTCATCTTCTTTTTATCTTCTTCAGTCAATTGATACCCAAGCCCAGATTTATCTTTCTGTTCGTGGAAGTTCGGTGGTTCAGTTATTCCTTGTTGACGACGACCTAGTCCCATTCCAGGAAAATAGTTCATCTTCCGTACCATATGAGCCACTTTAGGATTGGCATACTGGTCAAAGTACAATGGCATGACTTCAGGGATCCAATTCTGTCCCACTTCTTCTTGTAGATCTTTGGCAACCGGGTTTCCCTTCTCGAACATCTTTCTATATTCGCGTCCGGTGATGAACGGCTTCTTTTTCTTGATCGGAGTGATTTCTTCGCCCCAGACAGATGCATCAGGAAGTTTCTTCTCATAGCTGAGTCGATCCCAAACGGATTTCTTTTTCTTAGCTCCTTCATTTATCATTCCCACAAAGTTGAATCCTCCTAATTCATTTTCTTCTTCCGGTGTTTGGACTTCTAGCACAGGACCATGGCTTGTCCCTTCTTCTTTGATCCAGCTATCCCCAAAGATTGTTACCACATCCTCTTTCCAGATGAACTTGACTTTCTGGTGGAGAGTGGAGGCGACTGCATCATTCACATGTAACCACGGACGTCCCAATAGCAGATTAAAGCTAGCCGGAATATCAATCACTTGGAAATCAGCTTCTTTGTTTAATGGCCCGACTTCAATTTTCAACTTAATCATTCCCACAATGGCCCTTTTGGTGTTATCATAGGCCCTCACAGTTTGTGTTGATGGCAAGAGTTCTGAAATAGACAACCCCATTCTGAGAGCTGTTTGGAGAGGACATACATTCAAGGCTGACCCATTATCTACCAAGCAGACCGGTACTCTATTCCCCAGGCAATGTACAGTGATGTAGAGAGCTCTGTTGTGGTGTGCCCCTTCCGGCGGTAAATCTTCATCTGTGAATGTGATTACAGGCTTACAAGGCTTTGAAGAGATCATGTTTACTAGATCTTCGGGAGTAGTATTGACAGAAACATCCAAACGATTGAGAGTATCGAGCATGGCCTGCCTGTGTTTGTGAGAGGTCATAAGTAATCCCCATACTGAGATCCAAGCTTGTGTTTTCTTCAATTGCTTTAAGATTTCATCTTCTTCTTCGCTCACGGCTCCTTTACCAGCCTCTTTTGTTTTGACGACTTCTTTCTCATTACGATTTTCTAACTCATGAGGCTTGAAATGACGTCCGGAACGGGTCAAGTGGTTTGCTTCATTGGTGATCCAGATAGACTCAAGTTCTTTGGCTAACTTTTCGGTGCCAACAGTGATTTTCCAAACAGAATCATCGGGGATTATGGTATTATTAACGGAATCATCCTCATCATCATACCACCAATCTTCTTCTTCTTCCATCATTGCAATAAGATCGTCATCTTTGATTTCAAGGTTCTCGACAGGCTTTAGCAATTCTTCTATCGGCTCAGTGCTTTGTTTCTCGGTGACTGCTTCTATGGGCTTTTCTTCCTCATACCAGATCGAGTCGTCGGTGATGGCATTGGGATCCCACCATTCAATCGTAAGATTTCCGTTGGCTATTTCTTCTTCAAAAGCCAGTGCTTCTTCGACCCATTCTTCCTCTTCCATATTCCTCAAGATGCAAATTGCAGCGTCTTCCGGAAGTTGAACATCCATAGCTGGTTGATTCGAGGATGTGATGTAGATCTTTGGGTTATAAATCTGAGATCCTTCTTCTACAAAGTTAACATTTGGCATGTTCCCCTTATGATTAGGGAGAGGATTCTTCTGAACATTTGGCTGAGAGGGAGGAGGGGAGATGACCCCTTTTTCAATCAAGTCTTCAATTTCATGGCGAAGTCTCCAGCATCTATCTGTGCTATGTCCACGACCTTGATGAAAGTCACAAAAGAACTCTGTTTTGAAACCCGGTGGAAGTGGATTTGGCTCTGGTTTAGGTTCCAATTTCTGCAAGTACCCTTTTTCTATCATTCTTTCAAGTGCGGTGCTTAGTGGCATCCCCAAGTCGGAAAATTCTCTTTTCTCTCTCGACTGTTTCTGATTTTGACTTCCTCTTGCATTAGCCATACTTCGACGCTCTTTCTGAAAAGGCTGAGGAGATAGTGTGTTGACGTCAGCAGACTGATGATAGACTGGCCTTTCTGTCTTTCTGTATCGATTGCTCGTGTTTTCTTTCTTGATCTTTCCATCTCTAATGGCATCTTCTATCAAAGTTCCCACATCAAACAGCTGTTCAAAACTCACAATGGACTGAAATTCTAGCCTTTCCAAGTATTCGGGCTGTAGATTCTTGATGATCATTCGGACCTGATCTTTTTCCGCTGGCCTGCTAGTCATTTGAGCAGCTTTAGCTCTCCAACGAGTAAGGAAACCTGCGAAGGATTCCCTATACTCTTGTCGGGTGGTTTCTAGATCTCTTGCAGTTACATCAAACAACTGGTTATATGAATATTGAGCCACGAAAGCTTTGGCCAATGCCTCCCAATCTCTGGTTATGGCTGGTTCCAACGTCAAGTACCATGAAAGTGCTGCTCCACTCAAAACTCTTGGAAACAATAGAGCGAAGAGGTCAGATTCAATGCCCATAGGCTGCAAAGTTCCTACATAAAGCCTCAGATAGCTCTTCGGATTTCCAGTTCCATTGAAAAATTCAATATGCGGCATCTTAAACTTCTCTGGGAGTTTGGTTTTTGGAGCGTCACACAACCCTTCAACATCGAACAAATACTCATCCACCCCTTTGCTCTTTCTGATCACACTCTCTAGTTTGTCGATCTTGGCCAACTTGTCCTGAATTTCCTGATCTAGCTGAACCTTTGGTTGAACTGTCTCCCCAAAATCTTCTTCTTCATGATGCTCTGGAGGTGGTGGTGGTGGATTAGTTAGCTGCTCAATCATTCTCATCATAGTGGCAAGTTGTTCTCGATTCTGCTCCCTGTTCTGATCCAAGGCAGCTTGCATTGCGGCCAATCTGGCTTCCATATCCGCTTCGTATGTCATATCTTCAACCCTAGTCGACTCGGCTGTTCCTTCTTCTAACCCTGATCTGATCAAACGGCTGTTCGGAGCTCTGACCCAGAAAGGAGTACAACTTTTCGGTCCTATCTTTTCTTATCTGGTTTATTTAGGGATTTTCAAATAATCAGGTATCTTTATTGCAAAAGAATTTTTCAAAGAATGATATAAGAAGGTGGATTTACAAAGATGGAAATCATAAATGGAAAATCATTTCCTTTTTCAAAAACATTTTTCTTAAAATCAAAAGAAATCTTTTCAAGCTTTCAAAATTCTGAGGAAAACAAATCTTTTCTTTTGAAAGTATATTAGAGGCGTCGCACTCGTGAGTCGTATATGCAATGCTCGTGTAGTGCATGCAATGCAGATGAAATGCAATCTAATCTAAATGCAATGCACCTTAATCTAGCTTAGACCTAGCATATCAACACATAAGCACATAGGATTCCTTGAGTATGCTAATCACCCTACTAATCCAATCATTATCCAAGGATTTTGAGTTTTGAAATTCTTGATGGTTCAGGTTTTCAAAATTGAAATTTTTCATGAAAATCTTTGAAAGAGATGGGGAGATTTGTAATTTTCAAAAGAATTTTTGAACCATCAATGCTTGTGGTGAGAAATCATGATTCTTAAAAATTGAGGTGGGAATTTTGAAATTCTAAGATCTGAGAGGAAGATTTTGAAATTGAATCATCATGATTTCTTGAAGACCAAAGTAAAAATTTTTTTTTTTTTTGAAATTCTCTAAAATCTAGGAGAATTTGAAATTGAATCATCAAAGTGTGATCATGATTTCTGGAAATAGGAATTTTGAAATTCTCTAAAATCTAAGGAGAATTTTGGAAAGATTTTGTGAAAGTGAATCTCAAAGCAAATTTTCAAAAGGGATATTCTTGGAATTTTCGAAAGACTTGGGGTTTTTCAAAGAAGTGCTTATAATTTCAAAAATTTTCAAAATTGTCCTCAAATAATGATTGGATGTTCGGATAAAGACCATACTATCCTAGAGGAATCCACCATACAAGGTTTGATGATGCCTTCGCATACACGTCCTCATCATCCACATAATCCCTTACGGGCAAGCGCAAATAATTCATCACATTGTCCTAATCAAAGATGATAATCAAGATCCTATTTGAAGGGTTCTATAGAAACTATATGCAAAGGCCGGGTTTTAGTCTCATAAAGGGTCCATTAGCAAGCTCAACGGTGTGGTTGACCGCCTCCCCGAGGGCGTGCCGTTCACACATGGGCTCTATATACCGCACGCGGTACAAGGCTAACGGTGACTACATGCTACCAAAACTCTTGACAAATAGAGGAAAGAGGGCCCTCTATCTTCAAGGCAATGATCTCAAGCAGTCGCGGTGAAAGAACAATGCAAGTGCAAATGCAGGCAGAAATAACATGATTATTGAATTAATAACAAGGATATTCTTTGGCTCAAGTCAAACCCTCGAAGAACAAGAAACCATCGGTTTCATGTTCAAATCCCCAGTGGAGTCGCCAGATTGTGGACCGTCGCGAATGGAGGAGGAGGTCCTGGCGCTCTCCCTCGATAGTGTCCCGGGACGGATCCCAAGGAGCACACTTCAGGGAAAACTAGGACTTCCTCACGCGATCCTAGAGACAAAGAGTCGCCACCTAATTTTTATCGGGAATTAGGAAACCCAAGTTTGACTCGCCCAAAATTGAATAAGGTTACTCGCCCTTCATTACCAGAAACAAGGTTCGGGGGTCTTGGTACGAGAGGGGAAGGAGCCCAAGCAGGACTAAAGCACCCCCTCCTCGCCCTACCGAATGGTAGGCCTTGATTCAAATATCCTTGTTATTAATTCATAATAGATGTTGTTTCCTCAAACATACTAGATAGATATATACATGGCAAAAAGAAACATCTAATGAAAATCATTTCAAGAGACTAAATCAAGTAGAAAGCGGATGCTCATGCAATACAAGGGAGAAGTATACTCACAGTGGCTAGTCCCGCCCGGGACCGATGCAAATAAAGTAAACATGTCATGATATGCAAAGGGAACGAGAAGACTTACATTGGTTGACTCAAGCGGAGTCGCGAAAGCAAAAAGAATGTAAACGTGCAATGCAATCATGCAACAATCCTAGATAAGATGTCTCTAACAAATAATCATATAAACGGAGACTTATCCTAAAGGAAATGTGTCGTTGAAATCAAAGTTGTAAACCTAGAAAAATTCTAAGAGAAAGGATAGAGATAGTACATGATACATGGGCACTAAGCCACATGTAGACGAGGCAAACCACAAATCGAAGTCCGGGTCCGAGGCACTTAATTCTCTGCACTAAGACACCAAAGAATACCCAAAGCATTGCAAAAATACAAGCAAACAAATGATATGCATGATAAACAAAGAAAACATGTCATCAATCAAATTTCCAGATTCAGCAACCTCTAATGAATCCTATCAAAAGTGGTCTTAAACATGAGCTGGATAAAAACCCTTTTACAGAAAGTTAGATACATGTCTTAGGGAACTTCTCCAAAAAGTGGGACCTCAATATCAATTTTATTGTTTGAGAAATAAATGTTTTGGGAACAGTGGATCAGGACTGTCCACTGTTCTTGTAAAAATCATAATTAAATCTACAAAAATCATATGAAGCTCTATTTGGTGTCAAAAGAAAGCTATTTCATTGTAGTATATGATAAAAATAAACCCATGGACATTCTGTAATCACAAGGTTTCTGAAAAAGTGTTTTAAACAGACTCTGTTATTCTGGAAATTTGGTATCATTTGACAAATGAATGCAAAACATAATAGAAGTATAATAGAAGTTCATGAATCATGTTAACCAAGTTGATTTAAGCTTTTGATCTCTCATCCATTTATCCTAGGTGATTTCTAAACCAAGTTTTATTCATCAATTGTTGTTGAGTGATCAAGGTGTGACCATTTTGTATACATAATCATATTTGTAATTAAACTTAGAAAATTCCAGAATAGTTGTATCAACTTTAAACGCTTAGAAAACGATCCTAACTCGATCGTATGCTCACGATTTTACATCGGCATATAGATATATGAGTTAGGAATCATCCCCAAAAAGCGGAACGTCGATAACTATTATAGATTTTCTGAAATTCAAGCACAAAGAGACGATGTTCAAATCTGTCAACCGATTTCTCAACAATTTCTAAAAATAGTATATGAATCCTAAAAGCTCTCAAAACGGACCGGATGAAAGCTAATTCATCAAAGTTTACCCAGAAAATTTGAAATCCATCAAACTATGGGTTTTGATGGACCAAATCTAATGGACAAAACCAATCTGCTTTGCTGAATTTTTTATCTAGTTCATTTTAAAGTGTGAGGAAAACATTTTAGTGATAGTTGAAGCTTATTAGAGAGATCAAACTCATAGATCAACTTAATTATCATGATTCCCAATCAATTTAGCCCTCAAGTTCTATGAAGAACTTTTAGATCAAGGATCAAAGGGACTTATAAATATCATGTTGGAGATGAAATTCAATAGGAATTCTAGGTAATAGGAATAATCAAGAGATAGGTATGAACATAGAAATCATCCTTCTCATAGATCATATTTCCAAACCATCATGGAATTCAAAATAGATATATGTATATATATATAATCATGTATGCATGAATCTAAACTAAAATTGAAGAATGAAACCAAAATTGAAAATCAAAGTGAAAAACAATCTCTAATTGTAAATTATCAATAAAAATCAAAGAGATTTGGATCTAACTATGTGAGTGTGTGAAGAACATGAGAGGAAGAAGATGAGTGTTCTAATAAGTAGAAATAGAACTAAGTTAGATCCAAATCTTATAGATCTATATATACAAAGTAGGAATTATAGATGAACTATAGTGTTTACCTCTTGGAGGATTCTCAATTACAAGACCAAAATTGATTTGAAGATCTTCTTCTTCAAGTGTTATTCAAGTGTTCTTCAAGCACTCATCCATGGAAGTTGAGGGAGGCAATTGATGTTCAAATTGTGGTCTAATTAGCCTAAGTTAATCTAAATTCAATTCATAATTTTCTCTCTCTAGAATTCACCTAAATTGAAAGTATATTCAAAGTATACTTATCTCTCTTGTATGTGCTTCTATGTGTGTTTGTATCTCCAAGTATATTCAAGTGTATCTCTTCCAAGTGTCTAGTGTGTTAAGATGTGATCTCATATGAGATGTATGAGATCTTATATAGAGTTTTGAAGACTTAGCTCTTAAGTTTCAGGGTTAAAACAGGATTTTTAGAGCTTAAAAGAGGGTTAAAATGGCCATTTCGGAGCCTAAACGCAATTTCCAGGCAATTTCCTCGCAGTGGGAAGCTTCTAGAAGGGTCTGGAACTCAAAAAGCTCCGTGGAGGACACAAATGGAAGTGGCGGTTATGGTGGGACCCGCCACCCCCATACCCAAAACCGCCATTTACTATTTGGGTCCCTCTGGTCACCCACAAGCCCTGTTTCAAAAATCACGTGCACTGCTTTTCCAGATTTTTGTAAAAATGCTTTTTGGTGTCCGAAATCGTCCGTTTACGTACCGTTGGAAAGCTGTCAGGTTGAATTTCAATATAAAAATATTTCCAGAGGTTTTATAATGAGAATTGAAGTCCAATTGAAGTCCGGAAGTCCTCCGGAACTTTCGTCGTCTTTTTGAAATCAAATGACGTCTTTTCCAAAATTGCTTTCAAATGTGCGTCGATTTCGAACTTTTCTTTAAAATTGAATCTCTGGATACCTAGAATACTGCGTTTAGAACACTTAATGTTCATATAACCCTGAGAGAATATGAATTCTGAGAGATGATTTTGACAAAACCGGGATTTATCCATGGAAAAGGGCTTTTCTGAGCTTGAAGTCACTTTCCGAAGTCCGATCTTCTGATTGTGTGGAATCCAGTACCTTCCACGGGGTACTTTTCATCATCGAATCCTCCAAGACGTTGTCCACCCTAAATCCTATCAGTGTGGTCAAAATTGGGTGTCTACACATACTCCGCTATTTCTCTCTTCATTCCTTCCCACCAAAAATTCATCTTCAAATCCTAGTACATCTTCATACCTCCCGGATGAATAGTCATCTGTAACTTATGTGCTTCATCTAATATTTCTTTTCAGAGATTTTCTTCGTCAGGTACACATAGTCTACTTTTATATCATAAGGCTCCCTCTGTACTAACACTCCAGATCTCTAGCTTTTTGGCTGACATCTTGGCGAACCATAACTTCAAATCTTCCGTCGTCTATTGAGCTGCTATGATACGGCTGATCAACGTCGGTTGTATCATAAGACATCCAAAATGTAGTCTTTCCATTGGTTCCACTGGCTGAAGCTTGAATTCAGCTAACACTTCTAATGCTCTCCATTCTCGAATTAGTAATACAGTGATTACTAGTCGAGGTTTATGACTCAAAGCATCTGCCACAACATTCGCTTTACTTATAATGAAAAGTCATAGTTCTTGAGTAACTCCATCCATCTTCATTGTTGCATGTTCAACTCCTTCTGAGAGAACAAATACTTCAAACTCTTATGATCGGAAAATAGATCAAACTTCTCTCTATAGAGATAGTGTCACCAAATCTTTAATGCAAACACTATTGCTGCTAATTCCAGATCATGAGTTAGATAATTCTTCTCATGTACTTTCAACTGTCTTGATCCATTACAATGACATTACCGTCCTGCATAAGCACACAACCAAGTCCTTGGTGCGATGTATCACTATAGATCACATACCTTTCTCTACTCTTAGGTATCGCAAGTACCGGTGCAGAAGTCAATCTTTCTTTTAACTCTAGGAATGCACTCTCATGCTTGTCTGTCCATTCATACTTTATTTCCTTCCTTGTCAAATTTGTCAAAGGTCTGACAAATTCTTCTACAAATCTTCTGTAATATCCTGCTAAACCGAGGAAACTTCTAACTCTGTAGCATTAGTTGGTCTATTCCAGCTTAAGACTACATCGATCTTAGACGAGTCTACTGAAATACCATCTTGAGATATAACATGTCCCAAGAATTTGACTTCCCGTAGCCAGAATTTGCACTTGCTAAACTTTGTATACAACTTATTATCTTGAAGTGTCTGTAAAGCAATCTACAAGTGGTCTTGGTAATCTTCTTCTGTCCTTGAGTAGATTAAAATATCATCGATGAATACTATAATGAATTTATCCAGATATGGTCTGAATACTCTTTTTATTAAGTCTATGAATACCGCTGGTGCGTTCGTCAATCCAAAAGGCATAACTAGAAACTCTTAATGCCCGTATCTTGTCCTGAATGCAGTATTCGACACATCCTCTGGTCGCACTAACAACTGGTGATATTGCAAACATAAATCGATCTTTGAAAAGATCCTGGATCCTTGTAACTGGTCTAATAGGTCATTGTGGATATCACATTTTTCTTACCCACAGCTTTTCTTTTAAAATCTTTTTTAATTTAAAAAAAAAAAACAAAACAATGAGTCGCCACTTAATTTTTCAAAGGAAAATTAAGAAACCATTTTTAAAGCAAACTGATCTTTTTAGAAACCAGAGATTATCTAGGTCCGGGGATTATGGAATGAGAAGGGAAGGAGCCCATCGGACTAAAACACCCCTTTTCTTCCTATCTCGCGATAGGCCTCTACTTAACATCCTTTTGATTGAATTATTAATTTAAATGTGCCCTCAACTAATAAATATGTATAAATATACGTTACAAAAGCATGTCTAAAGGGTGTAAGATCGCAAGTGATAAAATATCATTCAAAAACCATATAATTCAAGTAGCAAGCAATATGATATGCAAACAGGGAACTAGAGAACTTACCCGGGATTCGGCCGCGAATATTAAACGTGCAATGCATGCAAGAACAAAATAAAACCTAAGAAAAGGTCTCTAATTCATATATACACATAAGGAAAAACCTAGTCTAAGATGTCGCACATGGAGTCGAACAATCAATAAAATCAAAGAAATGAATTAAACTGGGGAAGGATTGAGAAATTGTACCTCAAACGCGCTACAAAACAAAGGGTTAGTCCACATGCTTTAAACAAGATATAATATAAAAAAAAAAAATAATTAATCCTAAGTCTATAGCTTAAATCTATCAAATGGAAGGGAATTGAACAAAACTATGAATTCCTTTTAATTAGTTGGAATCATATCATCTCTATAGATATGCAAGTCTTGACTAGGAGCCAATACAATGTCCATATAGAGATGCCATAGCCCTAACATGATCATAAGGAACCCTAAGTCATGTTCAATTGGATACAACTTAGACAAGAGATAAATCCTACTTATGAATATTAACATGTATGAATGAATGCGTGAACATGTATAAGGACAAGCTATGAATTATTCACTAACTTGGACCACTTAGCCTCTGGATTTAAACTAAATTATCATTATTCAAGACATGATTTGGGTCCTAAGGCATTAGGAGACCATCTAAGTTAAAACAAGATTAGACGAAAACAGTAACAGTTTTTCCAAATTACAGAGAGCAGACCAGGTTTTGAAAAGTAGAAAAACCATACTTCCAACGGTTGGATCTTAATGATTTTTGGATATGTTGTGCCTCTGTGAGTCTAGTTTATAATCCAAAAATAAAATCAAGGTTGAATGGTTGGATCTCTAGGAATATGGAAAACACTAGACATTGCTCAGGAATCTGCAACTCTCTATCCAGAGATCTTGTACGATTTTCTAAAAATAGTAAAAAAATGAGAAACACTTAGATATTTTTATGGTATCTTCCTAACACATTAAAGTACTTAGAAAAAATTATTAGAGACTCGGGAAACTCTATTAAGGTTCTGATTTATTAATTTCAAAATGGACTTACTGTTCTGAATTTTTGGACAGATTATGGTTGCTCAACAAAACCCTTGATCAAACCACCCAAAACATGAAATTACCTTAAAACAAAAATTACAGTTGTAGAACTTTACGTTTTAAACACTTTCCCGTTGGTTTCATTCCATTCCAAAGGTTAAATGTTCGGTTAAAAATCCATGATCAAAAACAGATTATGAACTCACTGCTCATTGGGTTAATTCACTTTATTCCTATTAACTTTAGACAAATAAGCCATGGGATTAGGTTTGTCTAAAGCTAATTCTCCTACCTTTTGATGGTCATTGGAGACTAAATATATTCATATTTGTAAGTTTCAAAGAAGTATGGAAGAACTTCATGAAACTTAATCATAACAAACTTCAAACCATGAAGATATGTTATAGTCCATTATGTTAAACATCCTAGTATTAACTGATCGGGAGAGAACTAATCCTATTTATACGCCTTAACGAGCATTTGTTAGTACCTTTTTATCTTGTTTTTGTATATTTTTACTTCGTTTTCTATTTTCTGACAGGTTTTGGAAGAAATCAAGTATATCAGGCTAAACAGGGTGAAAAGTTAGAAAGAAAGAAGCTGAAAAAGCCAAGTCGCGCGCGCGACCCGCGCCCGCGAAAACCAGAAAATCGCTCGCGCGATCCGCTCGCGCGAGAACCCAGAATCGCTCGCGCGATCCGCGCGCGCGAAGGCCCAATTGTCGCGCTCGCGCGACCCGCTCGCGCGATATGGGTAAAAACCATAGTTGCGTATTTCAGTATACTGAAGACTCCTGTGCAAACGAAACTGCAGAATGACGTCCAGATTGTAAATTACATCAGTTTCAGTCCGTTTCGAGTTGTAAAGGCTTCCAAAACTTGTTGTAAATCTATATATACTCTATTTTACTTCAATTTAAGGGTTACACACCCATACATACACATTATACACACATACTTCCAGCCATTGAAGGGAGGGAAGCAAGGAGAAGAAGAAGAAGACCAAGGGTTTCCATGGCCTCCTCCATCAACCTCTTGCTATCTACTACTTCCATGGACGGCTAGATCATAGATCTAGGGTTTCAATGAAGCCCTAGACGAGTAATACGGTTTTATTTATGCTTTTATTTTAGTTTTATTATGTATGGATGACAGTCACATGTTTAGAGGATTTTTATAAATAAATCGTACTTACATTGATTAAATCATTGCTTTCAGAATTTATTCTTGTCTTAGATCTATTTTGACTGTGATGTGCTCAACGATCTATTCTTGCTGTGCTTGTTTAGATTGTTTACATGTGATGGTGCTTTATTGATTCGTGCTATCAAGTATCCGAATAGTCCATGCCTAGGTTAGACGGATTAGATCACAACCCTAGTTTAGTGTGAGATAATTCGTGCTACCCGAAGATGGATTATGTTGGTGCTTGAACCATGATTATCTTCTTGTCGGAGGAATTGGGCTTGTAGCTACAATTCCCCATTATCATCCAATGTAATAAGCTAAAGTAATTCATAAATATTCCTATTATGAAGCTAGTGGTGGATTTACAATCCTAGGTTCCCTTAAACATTATTTAAAACAATTTTAATTGCTTTCATAGTTTAGAATTACTTTTATTGCTATTAGTTTAATTAAATCCAAATCAAAATCCATTTTTCCTAATTAATTAGACTTAGGTTTTAAAATTAAGTTGCTGTAGTAATCAATCTCTGCGGGTTCGACCTTTACTTCCACACTGCAAATCTTTGGAAAAGTAAAGAATACTTTTTATATCTTGATTCTGACAACATCAATTTTTGGCGCCGTTGCCGGGGATTGTATTACTACTCTTAGTTTTATAATCGTAGTTTAGTTAATTCGTAAATATTAGATTAGTTTTTATTTTTCTTATTTTCTGTTTTTGTTTTTAGTTACTAACGTGTTCTTTTATTTTGTAGTCAACGTTTCCGAGTGGAGCAGCTAATTACATCAAAGGAGCTTACGCAAAAATAAAATAAATAAAAATTAAGTAAATTGCTTCTTTTGAAATTTGCTTTAAACCACTGTAAGTCAGGGCGCTGTGACGCACTATTTGCATTAGTTTAGGGTTAATTGCACTGCATTAGCTAGGAAACCCGGGGCGCTGGGCTTGACGCGGTCATTGCATTACAGGATAATTTGCATGCATCACAGTAGTTGAGTGCTTGTTATCTTAATTGCGTGACTGCTATTTGTTTGTTTTTCTTTTGTTTAGTCAGTCTTTGTTTTTAGTTCCTTTTTTCTTTATTTTAGTTTATGTTGGGTACACGTTCAAATAAACCAGATTTAAAATCTTTCGATCTTGAACTTGAACGTACCTTAAGAACTGGTAAGTCCACAACCCAAGCTTCTAGAGCTAGGTTGCAAGACGACGAATCAACTTCGATTCCATCGTCGTTGTTTGAGGCCGAAATTCAAAGTACCCGTGAACGGTTAAGGAAAACTCGAACTTTTCAAATTGAACCGATTAAAATGGCAGACGGTGGAAATAACAATAACAATCAAAATGATGGTGCGAATATGAACAATCTTAATATACCGCCACCACCTCCACTTATAAATTATTTTATTCCTACTACTTACACGCCACAAGCCGGTATCGAATTACCGGAGGCGACGACATCTCACTTTGAGATAAAGTCGTCTACCATCTCGCTACTTCCATCATTCCATGGCCGTCTAAATGAAGACCCTTACCAACACTTAGGGGATTTTCAGGGTATATGCTCTACTTTGAAAATACAAAACCTAAATAATGATGAATTAAAATTGCGGCTCTTCCCATTCTCCTTAAGAGACAAAGCGAAGTATTGGCTTCAATCACTTGAGCCAAACACAATAAAAACATGGGAAGCATTACACACCGCCTTTTTACAAAAGTTTTTCCCTATTATGCGTACAAATAAGATAAGAAAAGATATAACTAATTTTGTGATGCAAGATGGGGAGACTCTTTATGACACGTGGGAGAAATTTAAAGAATTATTACGTTCGTGCCCACACCATCAGGTTCTCAAGTGGCAATTGGTTCAAGTCTTCTACGAGGGGTTTATTCCCTCTGTTAGGAATACCGTCGATGCCGTTTGTGCGGGAACTTTCCTACACAAAAGCGCCGACGAGGCCTGGAAAATTTTTGAAACGTTAAGCGAGAATTCGATGCATCAGGCTGTGTCGGTACGTTTTGAGGGATACCTTCAACCTAAGCGAGAGGTGACAGTTGAGTCAAGTCAATCAATTCAAATACAAGAATTAAATAGAAAACTTGACCGACTTATGCAAATGAACAAACCGTCTAATCCATCCTCTTTAGAAGTATGTGCATTATGTTCTGAACCGTCCCATAATATCTTTGCATGTCCTTCTGCATCTCAATATCCGGAATTTGTTGAACAACACGTTAATTCTATGCAACAATTCCCACAAAATAATTATAATCATAGGTCGACTAATTTTCCTAATACGTACCGACCCCAATACCAACAAGGTCAATACCAACCACCTCCTCCACCTCCACGCAATAATGCATTTGAGGAAAAGGTGCTGGCCTCACTTGAAAATTTTGGGTCGGTAATTCAGTTAGTGCACTCTCATACTCAGTCTATCGCAAAGCTAGAGTCCCAAATGGGACAAGTAGTTACTACATTAAACCGTTTAACTGAGAGTAAGTCGACGAGTCAACCTACTCAGCAACCTAAGGGGCAATACGCAGTGGGTAGTACGAGTGAGAGCGTGAACGCCGTTTCGACTAGGACGACTATTCGAGATGAAGAAGTTATTGAGATTCCAAATGAGAGTGAGAAAGATGGGAAAATTAACTTAAATTTGAATAAGGAGGGTGAGGGAACGAGTAGAATTCAAAAAGATAAAGGACCGGCCCCAACAAACTATATTCCAAGAATGCCATATCCACCAAACGTTGAGGGACCGTCACATTTGCCTAAGAAAGGGTCTAAGGTTGAGGATATACTCGAGGTATTTAAACAAGTCAAAATAAATATTCCTTTCCTCGATGCTATAAAACAAATTCCCGCTTATGCTAAATGTTTAAAAGACCTTTGCACTCAAAAGCGTAAAATACGCAGTCATACTCCTAAAAAGGTCTTCCTCACGGAAAAGGTAAGTTCTATTTTTCAACACTCACCTCCGAAATATAAGGATCCAGGTACGCCTACGATTTCATGTGTCATAGGTGACACTATCATCCATAGGGCTCTCCTTGACTTAGGAGCTAGTGTTAATCTCATACCTTATCACGTCTATCAACAACTAGGACTAGGTGAACTGAAACCTACGGCCGCTACTATACAATTAGCGGATCGTTCTACTAAAATTCCTAGAGGAATCGTCGAGGACGTTTTGGTTAAAGTTGATAAATGCTATTATCCCGTCGACTTCATGGTCCTTGACACTGAACCCGTGCTAGATGCTAGGAAACATACTCCTGTCATCTTAGGCCGTCCATTCTTAGCAACCGCTAACGCACGTGTTAACTGTCGGACGGGGGTAATGAAAGTGTCATTTGGGAACATGAACTTAAAATTAAACATTTTTAATGCTATGGATCAACCTCCTAAAAATGACGATTCCCTATGTGAGGTGGAAGGTGAGGTAGCACGGAATATTGAACTTACTAACGTAATAAATATAAGTGCGGGGAATAATATAGAGGATGATGAGTGGATGAATCCTAATCCCGTGGACCCTAATGCGGAATCTACTCGGAAGGTAAGAAATCGATTCGAACATAATGACAAACCGTCGATTGAATTAATTCAAAGCGACGTAATTTCTGCTTACCATCGAGCTCTTCCTGATATCCTATTGGGCACAAATTCTGATTGTCAGCCTCCATGAGTCGTATGCTAGAACGGTCTAGCTGAAGACGTAAAAGTTAGCGCTTCTTGGGAGGCAACCCAAGCTTAATTTCGTTTGTTTTCTTTGTTTTGGTCGTTTTTGAGTCTGTTTGAGTCTGTTTTGGACATTCTGGACAGGTTTGGGGGTTAGAATTAATTTATTTTAATATTGTATACAAAATTTTAGCCAAAATAATGGAAAATACCATTCTCGCGCGCGCGGCCCGCTCGTGCGAGACCTCGCTCGCGCGGCCCGCTGGCGCGAGGTTGCCCCTTAAACGTTTTTCTTTGCTTTTCTTTGTTTAAGGCCTCAGGTTCTCTTCGCGCCTGGAATCGCGGGCGCGAGGGGTCCCGCTGGCGCGATTTTGTAAAAAAAAAAAAAAAAATTTTGGGATTCGCGCGCGCGACGGCCGCTCGCGCGGACCGCTCGCGCGATTCCCCAATTTTTTGTTTTTCTTGTTTGTTTTCTATATCTTTCCCCCTACCTATTTTATTTGTGTTTCTTTTCTGTTTTTGTTTATTTGGTTCAGTTTAGTTCGTGTTCGTTGTTTTCCTTGTTACATTTATACTTTTTCGTTTTATTTCTTTTCCATTTGATAGTTCAGTTTAGTTTACATTAGTTTTTAAATTTCTATTTTATATTTCTGTTTCATTTCCTTTTAATATTCTTTTGTTAGTTCTTTTCGTTTATCTAGTAGTCACAGGTAACATTGAAATTTTTTGACATATTCCATTGTGTTCACCTGTTATACGCTTGTCAAGACTGGGGTATTATCGTTCCTTTCTTACGTACTCTCATTTCTTTTATTTTATTGTTTCATTGGGGACAATGAAAGGTTTAGGTTTGGGGGTATGCAAACACACATGCGTATATTATGCACTAATTTTAAAAAAAGTGTGTTTAAATAAACGATAGTACTAACGTTTTTGCAATATCAATTTGATACTTCTTGTTCAATAACTTTGAATTGTTATAGAATGGTAAACATGAGAATATGTGGTTAAATATTTACTGAAGTCATGTTGAAATATTTTAGGTTATGTATCATTTGAATCGTAGTTTTATATCATAGATTTGCACATAAAACTATGCACTGCACGTAGTCATTTGAATACATGTTGGTTGTGAACTATAATATGATTCGGATTTCTAGATAACACATGGTGGAGACTAAGCCCAGTGAGCTTTTGAGCCTATCTTTTCATTTTAGAGGGTTATAAATACATTGTGTTTGTCGAATTTCATTGAAATAGCGCATCTACTTGTTGTTTAGTCTCATTATTCTTGTTTTGGTTGATAATCAAGTTAGAATATTTGTTACCATGCTAAATAATCTTCCGTCGTGAATGTTGAAGAACCATATAACCATAGGACATGATTTTAGGCCTTCTTTGTTTACCACTATCCAAATAAAAGATAAAATTTCCTTAGTTCGCCCTTTGAGCCATCAGAATTCCTTTTTCTTTGATTACCATTATCCTTGTTTTTGCTCTGACTTGACAAACTTGGAGTTCACCATTGAGAGATTTGTCAACTTTTAGTGGTGTTAAGGCGATGTGTGATTGAGAAGAAGAAGTAAATAAGATGATGTTGGGGTGGTTGCCTTGATTCTTTATTGAATATTCATTTGAGAAACAAGAACGAAAAGGAAAAGAAGAGAATGAAATGATGAAGTTGGTAGAAGAGATGAATGAAAGAAATCAAACATGCCTTACAATGCCATTCTGAAACTACTTGATAAATCCTTTCTATCCTCTTTCATTACCTGAGCCACAATACAACCTTTGAAAAGTCCTATTTGATCCGAGGAAACATGGTTTGGATATGAAAACGATGGGAGGGGGATTAAAACATGGTAATGATTAATTTTTCTTGATTGGTGGCATCCTATTCATGAGACTACTATTCTTTTATGTCATGCGTCTTTTTCGAGTCATATGTGAGCATTTCTCGTTTTGAAAACATATTTCCTTTGCTCGCATATACTAGATAAATTACACCTGTTTCTGAGTGTTTCATTTGAGAGTGTAATTAATTGTGAGATTCGTAGTCGAAGCATAGTTGAATGGTTATCCGAGTTATATTCCATGTTCATGACATACGCGTGTTTATTTGACTACCATATCACACACGTGCAATTTTATGAGAAACTCTATTGATTTATACGATGCATGTGCTTGAGATTGTTTTTCATGACGTAGGTAGACGTTTGATTCTGTTTCTTTATGTTCGTTATTCTATTTCAAATCTTTGTTATATGATAAAGGAGTATGGAATATTATGTTCTTTGTTTTAAATAAAAGTTTTTAAATTTATAAGTTAATAAAGATGGTTGTGGGTAACTTGTTGACGAGAACCCTCACGAGACTTTACTCGTCCAACTAGGGACACCTAGAGGTTTAAAAGGCTTGTTGCATACGCTAAATGCAATCGTGATCCATGCGAAAATGGAATAGCATGTTATTAGTAGTTAGTTTTTATTTTAGTTTTGCTCGAGGACTAGCAAAATGTAGGTTTGGGGGTGTGATCGGGAGAGAACTAATCCTATTTATACGCCTTAACGAGCATTTGTTAGTACCTTTTTATCCTGTTTTTGTATATTTTTACTTCGTTTTCTATTTTCTGACAGGTTTTGGAAGAAATCAAGTATATCAGGCTAAACAGGGTGAAAAGTTAGAAAGAAAGAAGCTGAAAAAGCCAAGTCGCGCGCGCGACCCGCGCCCGCGAAAACCAGAAAATCGCTCGCGCGATCCGCTCGTGCGAGAACCCAGAATCGCTCGCGCGATCCGCGCGCGCGAAGGCCCAATTGTCGCGCTCGCGCGACCCGCTCGCGCGATATGGGTAAAAACCATAGTTGCGTATTTCAGTATACTGAAGACTCCTGTGCAAACGAAACTGCAGAATGACGTCCAAATTGTAAATTACATCAGTTTCAGTCCGTTTCGAGTTGTAAAGGCTTCCAAAACTTGTTGTAAATCTATATATACTCTATTTTACTTCAATTTAAGGGTTACACACCCATACATACACATTATACACACATACTTCCAGCCATTGAAGGGAGGGAAGCAAGGAGAAGAAGAAGAAGACCAAGGGTTTCCATGGCCTCCTCCATCAACCTCTTGCTATCTACTACTTCCATGGACGGCTAGATCATAGATCTAGGGTTTCAATGAAGCCCTAGACGAGTAATACGATTTTATTTATGCTTTTATTTTAGTTTTATTATGTATGGATGACAGTCACATGTTTAGAGGATTTTTATAAATAAATCATACTTACATTGATTAAATCATTGCTTTCAGAATTTATTCTTGTCTTAGATCTATTTTGACTGTGATGTGCTCAACGATCTATTCTTGCTGTGCTTGTTTAGATTGTTTACATGTGATGGTGCTTTATTGATTCGTGCTATCAAGTATCCGAATAGTCCATGCCTAGGTTAGACGGATTAGATCACAACCCTAGTTTAGTGTGAGATAATTCGTGCTACCCGAAGATGGATTATGTTGGTGCTTAAACCATGATTATCTTCTTGTCGGAGGAATTGGGCTTGTAGCTACAATTCCCCATTATCATCCAATGTAATAAGCTAAAGTAATTCATAAATATTCCTATTATGAAGCTAGTGGTGGATTTGCAATCCTAGGTTCCCTTAAACATTATTTAAAACAATTTTAATTGCTTTCATAGTTTAGAATTACTTTTATTGCTATTAGTTTAATTAAATCCAAATCAAAATCCGTTTTTCCTAATTAATTAGACTTAGGTTTTAAAATTAAGTTGCTGTAGTAATCAATCTCTGTGGGTTCGACCTTTACTTCCACACTGCAAATCTTTGGAAAAGTAAAGAATACTTTTTATATCTTGATTCTGACAACATCATTAACCTTAATCCCCTTATGAATTATAAGATTACAAGAAGATTAAGGGATTTTAAACCAAGAGATTCAAGTAAGACATTGAAGGTCTTATGAATCTAAGGGATGAATATAAAGAAAACAAGAAAAAAGGAACTAAAGAAACTCAATGCACACTATATTAAATTTGCACAAAGGATAATTATGCTAGAGTTTACCTCCAAAGTATCCTCAACTTGGTGATTTTGGAGAACTTCCAAAGATAAATCAAGCTCTTCTACACTAATTCACACAACTCTCTCTTTAAACTACCCTAAACTCACTCCTAATTATGAGGATTAAAGTAAAAAAAACTCTTGTATATCCTTTAGATTCAAAGAAAATCTCTCCCATGCAAGTGAATATTCATCCTCTATTTATAGGCAATTTTAGAGGGGCATTTCAGTCATTTCAGGACTGAAAACCCTATTCAGTCGTCCTTTTTATAGTACAAAACGTGCTTTATACCAGCTGTCTGTTGCAAAAATGCGGCATTCACCGGAGATGGAAGCGGCACTCAGTAAATGCTGCATCGGCATTCAGTGAAAGCCGGCGCGACATTCACTGACTGCCGGAATGGCATTCAATGAATGCCGCGGACAACTCCAGGGACTGCCATTTTTTAGTAAAATTTGTTATTTTTGCGGCACTGGATGAAATTCGCGGCAATCATCGAATGGCGTCTGGCAGTCCAGAGACTGCCGCAACGGCAGCCCGTGACTGCCGCGGAAATGCTTGAGTGCCATTCTGCCTATACTTTTCCTTTTCCTCTTTTTTCTTTTTGTTTTGGGTTGGGGAGTCTTTCGAAGAGCTTGAATCATCTTTGGAAGTCCTAGATAAGTTCGGGCATTGTCATCATCGGATACGGAGGTAACACTCTCCTTAATCCGACATTTTGTTCAAAATTGGGGTGTCTACAGTTTGCCCCTCTTCGGCGGAGCTTGTGGGGCAACGCGAACCACAAGCGAACGTCGAAGCCTGTGTGAAGACAGGCCTTTGACCAAACTGTCGGATTTAGGAAGAAACAAAATGCGTTGCAAAAGGAAGCCAGCACGCAACGAAATTCCAATTGGTCGTGCCCCATGATGAGCTGCCTACGTATCCCATCAGGAATCAGACCAAAGCGTAGTTCGGGCACAGGGTCAAACACGCACAAACACAAGTAGTCACATGGATGGATGCACCTATCCTGTCGTGATGCGCATGCTATGTAATGGTATTTTCTGAATAGACCTGGTTATGCAAGCGTCATGCTTATCATGTCTTCTCTACATATGACGCACACTACATAATGCGTTGGTCAGAGGTGATTACCGAATTTTTGATCGATGCAAAAATCTGTCGCAGGGGCTGAGAGGATGCTTTTGACTGAAAATTGAGGGTTGACGCAAATCTTGCTCAAAAATTGAGAATGTAAATCCTTTATACTCTTAAACTAAGGATCAACGTAAATCTGTTACGAAGACCGATAATATAAATTCGTTATATTCTCAAAACGAGGGTTAACGCAAATCTGTTGCGAAAATTGAGAATGTAAATCCGTTACACTCTCAAACCAAGGATCAACGTAAATCTGTTTACGAAGACCGAGAACATAAATCCGTTATATTCTTAACCAGAGGATCGACGTAAATCTGTTACGAAGATCGAGAATATAAATCCGTTATATTCTCAAAACAAAGGATCGACGTAAATCTATTACGCGGATCGAGAACATAAATCCGTTATATTCTCAGAATGAAGGTTAACGCAAATCTATTACGAAAACCGAGAATGCAAATCTGTTACACTCTAAAAAATGGGGTAATCATATTTGGAGTGAGTCAAGACTCAAAATCATTTCAATTTTCAGAATTTTGGGAGCCCACAGACTCAAAATTATTTCAATTTTCAAAATTTGGGAGCCCACGAACTCAAAATTATTTCAATTTTCAAAATTTTGGAAGCCCACGAACTCAAAATTATTTCTTTTTTTCAAAATTTGGGGACCAATTTGATCCTAAAAACCAACCCCGGGGGTTAAAAGCACAATGAGGGTAAAATTTGGGAGTTAAATCCAAATATTGGGGCCCAATTTTGAATTTTGGGGGGGAAAACAAAATATCTCTTAACCGACTTAAACGCGGCACACGCTTCAAACTCGCGGCAGTCACTGACTGCCGTACGGTACTCATGGAGTGCCGTTGTGGCATTCAACGAGTGCCGCACGGCAGTTCATCAACTGTCGTGCACGAAAACCGAGTGCCGCGTTTGAGCGACAGAGGCTTAAACTGAGAGTTTCATTTCATTTCATTTCATTCTCTCATTTCTCTCTAACCCAAAATCTCTCTAGAGAAATTTTTCCCTCTTCTCTTCTTAATTGTATTGATCTAGCCAGGACTTATCAGGTTAGTTTTACTTGATCAAAACTCGAGTTATTCTCATTATTTATTGTTTTTTGAACTTTTTATGAATCTAACACGCGAATTCCTCTCTTTTTTTGACAGACATGGCGAGTGGTTCTGGTAGCAGGAAGAGGGCGAAGTACCGGGCTACTCCCAACTCTAATGCTACACTTTTTCCTTGATCCGGACGTGCATTTATCTGTCCGCGCGTTCAGGCGCGAGGTAAACATGCTTCTTCCCCCCCCCCCCCCCCCCCCCCCCCTTTTGTTTTTCTCTTTTCTTGATTCTTATGCCATATGCAATGTTTAATCAATGCGATCTCAAATGCCTTATTTCACACACGCAAATGCTAGGCTTGTAGCACTCTTGATCGTCTTAAAATGCTTTTAACCGATGCTTATTCCATTTTGCATTTTTTTATTATCCCATTTCTCACGAATTTATGAATTCGAGGACAAAACTTTGTGTGAAAATGAATGCCATGCTCATGGATTCTCGGGCACCCTTGCTTGTACATTCGACTTTGCTACCTTTTCCTCAGACTCTCGACTGTAATGTATATAAAAACTTCGCACACCCCTTTATGAATGATAAACCAGTATTCTTTCTTTATTACTGCTTCCCCTCAACCCTCCCCCCCCCCCCTTTTTTTTCTCTTGTTATTCTGCAAATTTCGTACATACGAAATCCACACTCGTGAAGTCCTCTTAAGAACTATCTTTATTTGCCAGCCATTCATGGTCACGCCATTTCTCAAAACCTATATCTCGAAACCTTTATTTTATTGCACATATATATTTTTTTTATCATTTTATTATTATTATTATTACCCCTTTTTGCTCCTCATTTTTCTCTCTCTTTTCTATTCTTTCTTCTTTTTTTATTATTTATTTATTTTTTATTTACTGATGTCGAATCTCGTAATTCTTTCTCTTGCAGCTACAGCCTAAGGTGCTGAAGGGTCATGGCAGTCTCGTTCACGGGTTTGAGTGGTACGTGGAGCTCAGTGAGACTGTGCAGGGATTCATTAGGGCTGCCGATTTTGGAGATTTCGTCAAACTTTTGACGAAGAGCTCCAACGACTTGCGGCAGATTCACGCATTGGCTGAGCGATGGTGGGATACCACCAACACCTTCCACTTCCCGTTCGGGGAGATGACGATGACTCCCCTCGACTTCAGCATGGTTACGGGGATCCCATTTGGCGGAGAGCTCTTATGATACCTAGATGTGACCCGTGAGTGGGACCAGGTGCAGGTGCTACTTGGAGCAGTCCCTGATGAGCCCTTGGTTACGGCCAGGTGGTTTATGGACACTTTCCAAGGCCAGCAGGGTTTTACCGACGAGCAGATGGCTCGGGGTTTCTTGATGTACATGCTGGGGTGCTCCCTGTTGAGCACCAAAGGAGACCGGATTTTCGTGACACTACTGGGGTCCTTGGATCGCATGGACCAGATATACCAGTACGACTGGGCAGGAGCAGGATTAGTCATCCTGTATCGGCATATGGGAGAGATATCCCGGGATCATCCAGCCTCTACTGGCGGCTACTGGAGGGCTTGGGAGGTATACCTTTTCTTCATTTATTAATTTCCTAATCCTAATTAAACTTTGCATTCTTATTCCAGATTTCTGTATTTAAAACTTGTGTTCCTCTCTCTCTCTCTTGCAGATTTGGTCCCATGAGTACTTGCACATGATGTCGCCTGACACGCGACCGACAGACGCCCTCATCATGTCCCAGGGGCTGAAGTGGGCGAAGGATCGGGTCGGGCGAAAGATCGGAACTCACGATTTTATCTCGTTCAGGAACTTCCTGACGAACCTATGAGAGCAGCACGTCCGATGGTAGCCCTGGCTCAACGTGCTTCCCGAGGCTTCCTAGGGGATACGAAAGTCGGCCGGGTACGATCCTCAACAGATTTTGCTGGACGGACCCGAGGCTCGGGCGTGGTACCTGGGAGAGAGGGTGACCAGACAGTCACTGGCGGCCGAGTCCTTCTTTGTGCCATACCCCCCACCTGAGTCCATGAGATCTGCGGATACCCTCCAGGGTCCTGCGCTCACGGTTGCATTGGCCGGATTGTCTCTTCTGGGTTTCGTGGAGTCTCCAGAGGGATATATAGCCTTCTGGGCTGCGAAGCTGATGGGGAACTTCCCCCTGATGGAGGTGACCCGGGTAAGTCTCTTTCAACCTTTTCAAACTTTCTTTCAATTTTTAAAATATACGTATTTATCTCCTTATTGGATTCATTCTTCTTTCCAGCCTGTTCCTGCTGCAGCTCGGGCTCTAACTCTACTGCCTTGGGATTGGAGCCTCAGGACGGTCTCTTACGGTGAGCAGACCACTACTACGGTCCCCAGGTATCAGGCGGGTGCTCCTACCATTCCGCTCCAGTATGACCATGTCCCACGGGACTATCAGGCGGGTGCTCCTATCAGGCGTAATAGAGTGGATTTACGGTCGAGAGTGGAGGGTAATTTCTAAATTTTGCTTTATTTAAAACTGTAGTTTTAGTCAAACATTCTAACCCTTCTTCCTTTTGTTCAGGCTGAGGGGGCGCGAGCGGCTACTAAGTCTCATACGACGGCTCTGGTAAGAATGAAAAAATGCTCCTTTTATTTGTTTATCTTTGCTTTCCAAGCTATTTTATTGGTAATTTTGACTTGCTCCCTCCATCCAGGAGGAAGAGGTGGGGGCTCTATCCCGACAGGTGGGAAAGCTCCAGTAGCGGCTTCAGCAGTTCTGCATCCCTCTCAGCGATGCCCTTGGAGGCAGCGATGCTGGACGTGGTGGAGGCGGTGGTGAGGGCACCAGTAGCGATAGAGGCAGGGGCAGACGAGGAGGTAGACGCGACGGGAGCGGCACAGAGTCAGAGGACGAGCCTCTCAGATGCGTCACTCGTCAGACTCGGGGCCGGGGCCGAGACTGACTCTTTTTTCTCTCTTTTTTTATTTTATTTTTGAGTGTTCTTGGAGAGGACTTATACTGTATTCTGGATGATTGTATATACACATGCATACACTTTATTATTGATGGTGGCTTCAGGATAACTGGTAGGATAGGCACTTGCCTTTATCTTTTCTGCTTTTTATTGCTATTCATCGTATGTGTGACCATAGCTTGGTCCTTTTATTATGCTTGGTATATATTTTTGCTGTATGTGGGACCATAGCTTGGTCCCTTTTTTATTTTAACCTTGGATGCTTCTGTGAATGCATGAATGAATGAATAAATGAAATGAATGCATATGACCATGGTATGATATTGCTTGTACGTGCTGCATGATGCGCACATTTATTCTCTCTTTTGTTTGCAGGTGGGCTGGATTATTACAAACAAACTCTGGCCAAAATGAGGCTTAGGACGGCACTCGGTTAGGTCTCAGCGGCACTCAATGAGTGCGGTAGTAGCATTCCGTGAATGCCGCAACGGCACTCACGGACTGCCGCGCGACACTTCGTTGAGTGCCGTCCTGCTTTATCGAGTGTCGCGGGTAGGTGGACAGTTTTATTCCCCTATTTATACTATTTTCTTCCCCCAATACTCCGCAAAACACCATTTTCTCTTCTTTACTTCCTTCTCAAATGGCCCCCATCAGCTCCCAAATCCTTTTTCCATGGATGGATACCCTCTCCGGCATTGACATGCTCAACTTTGAGTGCTTTAGACTAAATGATCTCTTCTCTTTTTGACGGATGAATTTGAATGAGGGCCTACTTCGAGCTGCCATCTAATGTTGGGATCCTGCTCTCAACGTCTTTCATTTCGGCTCTCAGGAGACTTGTCCTTTGTTTGAGGAATTTAGCGCTATTTTGTGCACTGATCCTTT
This sequence comes from Hydrangea macrophylla, assembly GCA_033977485.1. Lineage (NCBI taxonomy): Eukaryota > Viridiplantae > Streptophyta > Magnoliopsida > Cornales > Hydrangeaceae > Hydrangea > Hydrangea macrophylla. Next base: position 25,738,744 of record CM066984.1, on the reverse strand, counting down.
TGCTGAGTTGATAGTTCCTTTGGTTTAGGCCGGGTACGTCCGGGATTTAGCCACTCTTCTCCATATATCTCGGAATGCGGCGAGCTCTTTTATTTGCGATAGGCAGATTGACTTCGAGCGCCTCTCTTCCGTTTATGCTCCCATAGGAGACCCTTATGATGGAGAGTATCAGATCATTCACCGTAGCGCCCTGTCGATTGCTATGCTTTCTTACTTCCTCTTTTAATCGTCTTTCGACATTCTTATACCCATTGCCTATGGTTTGCGGGAGATAAAGAGTGCTGTTATGCTGATTCTTGGCGAGACTCTGATTGGTTTGGGCCATGCTCATACTACTGAGGCTATGTTATCCGCAGGGGCACCCTTTGTCTTACAGGTTTGGCTCATGGAATTCCTTGATCTCTTCATACACTCCTCACATCTTCGTGGGCCGCTTCCCTATGACCGTATGGAGGTTCATTGCTTGTTCCACTCTGCCGATGCTTGGCTTGGCTGGTTTAGAGGCCTTTCTTCTGGTGATATTTGCTGGACTTGCCCACAGTGGGTTTACTGCTCTGCCACCGTACGCCTTCCTGGGCGGCCTGGCATCTGGTTGCTTGGCTTGCATATTACCACTTTCTATATTCCTGGTCGGGTGGTTCGTCAGTTCGGACTCTTGCAGGACACTAATGAGACTGTTATTGCTGATTTTACTAGGGGGTCTACTTTGCGCCCTTCTATTGTGAAGGCTTTCATCGAGGCTTGGCATGACAGAGTTTCAACTCCTTTCCGGAGAATCCCGGCTTTGATCGTGCCTACTGCTGAGTACCTTTTTCAGATTCGAACAGGCTTCATAGATATGCATTGATGAAAGTAAGACAAACAGGACAAAGTTCTACTTTACAAAAAATTTCAGACAAGTCCTGCCTATCCCTTTACGCTTTTGAATGTGATTTTCTTTATTTTTCTTTTCAAAAAATGCTTTCATATTTTAGGAAAAGTTCTATCATGTTTAATCAAAATGTTCACTCCTCCGATTAATCTTTTATGAAGAATTCTCCTTTCAATGTCTCTTCTTGGCTCTTTACTTTGCTTTGTGTTTTGCTTAAAGCTTTACTCTTTCTATACCATGAATTCACATTTGTTTCTTTATAGTACTCATTTTGATAGTCAGGAGATCCAGAGATGGGTTTTAGGTAAATATCTGGGTTCTTCGGATAACAAATGAAGTTTGCCCCTGGTTTTGGGGCTTCGAAGTGGTTCTAGGCAAACGCCAGTTTGCCCCTAGTTTAGCATAGGGCTTTTCTTTTTAGGTTTTCATGGGCCAAAGGCTTTTGAGAGCCCGCCTACTTATCCCCGAATGGGTATCAGGCCTGTAGTAGTTCGGTTTAAGGCTTGAAGGAAGATGCCGCTCGGGCGGTTTTATTTTAATGACTGAACTAAGTAGGTTGCCTACGTATCCCCTAGTGAGAATCAGGTCAAGCGTAGTTCATCGAGGTAGGAGGTGATCGGGAGAGAACTAATCCTAATTATACGCTTTAACGAGCATTTGTTAGTACCTTTTTATCCTGTTTTTGTATATTTTTACTCTGTTTTCTAGTTTCTGACAGGTTTTGGAAGAAATCAACTGAACCAGGCTAAACAAGGTGAAAAAGCAGGAAGAAGGAAGCTGAAAAAGACACTTCGCGCGCGCGACCCGCGGGCGTGGAAATCCAAGAATCGCGCGCGCGATCCGCTCGCGCGAGAATCCAGAAACCGCTCGCGCGATCCGCGCGCGCGAGGTACCCAATGTCGCGCTCGCGCGACCCGCTCGCGCGATATACCCAAAAATCAAAGTTGCGTATTTCAGTATACTGAAGACTCCTGTGCAAACGAGACTGCTAAACGACGTCCAGACTGTAAATTACATGCGTTTCAGTCCGTTTCGAGTTGTAAAGGCTTCCAAAACATGTTGTAAATCTATATAAACTCTATTTTACTTCAATTAGAGGGTTGGCAATTAATATACACACATTCTACAACCATACTTTCAGCCCTTGAAGAGGGAGAAGCAAGGAGAAGAAGAAGAAGACCAAGGATTTCCATGGCCTCCTCCATCAACTACTTGCTGATTTCTACTCCTATGGCAGCTTAGATCATTGATCTAGGGTTTCAATGAAGCCCTAGATGAGTAATAGGGTTTTATTTATGTTTTTATTTTAGTTTTATTATGTATGGATGACAGTCACTTGTTTAGAGGATTTTTATAAATAAATCGTACTTACATTGATTAAATCATTGCTTTCGGAATTTATTCTTGTCTTAGATCTATTTTGATTGTGATGTGCTCAACGATCTATTCTTGCTGTGCTTGTTTAGATTGTTTACATGTGATGGTGCTTTAGTGATTCGTGCTATCAAGTATCCGAATAGTCCATGCCTAGGTTAGACGGATTAGATCACAACCCTAGTTTAGTGTGAGATAATTCGTGCTATCCGCAGATGGATTATGTTGGTGCTTGAACCATGATTATCTTCTTGTCGGAGGAATTGGGCTTGTAGCTACAATTCCCCATATTCATCCAACGTAATAAGCTAAAGTAATTCATAGATATTCCTATTATGAAACTAGTGGTGGATTTGCAATCCTAGGTTTCATTTACATATTTATTAAAAACACTTTTAATTGCTTCCATAGTCTAGATTTACTTTTATTGTTATTAGTTTAATTAAATCCAAATCAAAATCCGTTTTTCCTAATTAATTAGACTTAGGTTTTAAAATTAAGTCGTTGTAGTAATCAATCTCTGTGGGTTCGACCTTTACTTCCACACTGCAAATCTTTTGAAAAGTAAAGTATACTTTTATATCTTGATATTGACAACATCAATTTTTGGCGCCGTTGCCGGGGATTGCATTACTACTCTTAGTTTTATAATCGTAGTTTAGTTAATTCGTAAATATTAGATTAGTTTTTATTCTTCTTATTTTCTGTTTTTGTTTTTAGTTACTAACTTGTTTTCTTCTATTTTGTAGTCAACGTTTCCGAGTGGATCGGCTAATTACATCAAAGGAGCTTACGCAAATAAAATATAAATAAAATTACATAAATTGCTTCCTTTGGAAATTCGCTTTAAACCGCTGTAAGTCAGGGCGCTGTGACGCACTATTTGCATTAGTTTAAGGTTAATTGCACTGCATTAGCTAGGAAACCCGGGGCGCTGGGCTTGACGCGGTCATTGCATTACAGGATAATTTGCATGCATCATAGTAGTTGAGTGCTTGTTATCTTAGTCGCGTGATTGCTTGCTATTTGTTTTTTTGTTGTTGAGTCAGTCTTTGTTTTTAGTTTTTTTTTTTCTTTCGTTTTAGTTTATGTTGGGTACACGTTCAAATAAACCAGATTTAAAATCTTTCGATCTTGAACTTGAACGTACCTTAAAAACTAGTAAGTCCACAACCCAAGCTTCTAGAGCTAGGTTGCAAGACGACGAATCAACTCCGATTCCGTCGTCGTTGTTTGAGGCCGAAATCCAGAGTACCCATGAACGGTTAAGGAAAACTCGAACTTTTCAAATTGAACCGATTAAAATGGCTGACGGTGGAAATAACAATAACAATCAAAACGACGGTGCGAATATGAACGATCTTAATATACCGCCACCACCTCCACTTATAAATTATTTTATTCCTACTACTTACACGCCACAAGCCGGTATCGAATTACCGGAGGCGACGGCATCTCACTTTGAGATAAAGTCGTCTACGATCTCGCTACTACCTTCCTTCCATGGCCGTCTAAATGAAGACCCTTACCAACACTTAGGAGATTTTCAGGGTATCTGTTCTACTTTGAAATTACAAAACCTAGATAATGATGAATTAAAATTGCGGCTCTTCCCATTCTCTTTAAGAGACAAAGCGAAGTATTGGCTTCAATCTTTGGAGCCAAACACAATAAAAACATGGGAAGCCTTACACACCGCCTTTTTACAAAAGTTTTTCCCTATTATGCGTACAAATAAGATAAGAAAAGATATAACTAATTTTGTGATGCAAGATGGGGAATCACTTTATGACACGTGGGAAAAATTTAAAGAATTATTACGTTCGTGTCCACATCATCAGGTTCCCAAGTGGCAATTGGTTCAAGTCTTCTACGAAGGACTTATTCCCTCGGTCCGTAATACCGTCGATGCCGTTTGTGCGGGAACTTTCCTACACAAAAGCGCCGACGAGGCCTGGAAAATATTTGAAACGTTAAGCGAGAATTCGATGCATCAGGCTGTGTCGGTACGTTCTGAGGGGTACCTTCAACCTAAGCGAGAGGTGACAGCTGAGTCAAGTCAGTCAATTCAAATTCAAGAATTAAATAGAAAACTTGACCGACTTATGCAAATGAACAAACCGTCTAATCCATCCTCTTTAGAAGTATGTGCATTATGTTCTGAACCGTCCCATAATATCTTTGCATGTCCTTCTGCATCTCAATATCCGGAATTTGTTGAACGACACGTTAATTCTATGCAACAATTCTCACAAAATAATTACAATCCTAGGTCGACTAATTTTCCAAATACGTACCGACCCCAATACCAACAAGGTCAATACCAACCACCTCCTCCACCTCCACGCAATAATGCATTTGAGGAGAAGGTGTTGGCCTCACTTGAAAACTTTGGTTCGGTGGTTCAGTTAGTACACTCTCACACACAATCCATCGCAAAACTGGAGTCCCAAGTAGGGCAAATTGTTAATACATTAAACCGGTTAACTGAGAATAAGTTGCCAAGTCAACCTACTCAGCAACCTAAAGGGCAATACGCAGTGGGTAGTACGAGTGAGAGCGTGAACGCTGTTTCGACTAGGACGACTATCCGAGATGAGGAAGTTGTTGTAATTCCGGATGAGAGTGAGAAAGATGGGAAAATTAACTTAAATGTGAATAAGGAGGGTGAGGGAACGAGTAGAATTCAAAAAGATAAAGGACCGGCCCCAACAAACTATATTCCAAGAATGCCATATCCACCAAACGTTGAGGGACCGTCACATTCGCCTAAGAAAGGGTCTAAGGTTGAGGATATACTCGAGGTGTTCAAACAAGTTAAAATAAATATTCCTTTCCTCGATGCTATAAAGCAAATTCCCGCTTATGCTAAATGTTTAAAAGACCTATGTACTCAAAAGCGCAAAATACGGAGTCATACTCCTAAAAAGGTCTTTCTTACGGAAAAAGTAAGCTCTATATTCCAACACGCTCCTCCAAAGTATAAAGATCCAGGTACGCCTACGATTTCATGTGTCATAGGTGACACTATCATTCATAGGGCTCTCCTTGACTTAGGAGCTAGTGTTAATCTCATATCTTATCACGTCTATCAACAACTAGGATTAGGTGAACTGAAACCTACGGCCGCTACAATACAATTAGCGGATCGTTCTATTAAAATTCCTAGAGGAATCGTCGAGGACGTCTTGGTTAAAGTTGATAAATGCTATTATCCTGTCGACTTCATGGTCCTTGACACTGAACCCGTGCTAGATGTTAGGAAACATACTCCTGTCATCTTAGGCCGTCCATTCTTAGCAACCGCCAACGCACGTGTTAACTGTCGGACGGGGGTAATGAAAGTGTCCTTTGGGAACATGAATTTAAAATTAAACGTTTTTAATGCTATGGATCAACCTCCTAAAGACGACGATTCCCTATGTGAGGTGGAAGGTGAGGTAACACGGAATATCGAGCCTACTAAAGAAATAAATGTGAGTGGGGAAAACAATATAGCGGACGATGATGAGTGGATGAATCCTAATCCCGTGGACCCTAATGCGGAATCTACTCGAAAGGTAAGAAATCGATTTGAACATAATGACAAACCGTCAATCGAATTAATTCAAAGCGACGTAATTTCTGCTTACCATCGAGCTCTACCTGACATCCTTAGGGGTACACAGTCCGATTTACGGCCTCCGTGAGTCTTATGCTAGAAAGGTCTAGCTGAAGACGTAAAAGTTAGCGCTTCTTGGGAGGCAACCCAAGCTTTATTTCATTCGTTTTTCTTATTTTTGGTTGTTTTTGGGTCTGTTTGTGTCTGTTTTGGACATTCTGGATAGGTTTGGGGGTTGGAATTAAGTTATTTTAATAGTATATACCAAATTTTAGCCAATAAAATAAAAACACCATTCTCGCGCGCGCGGTCCGCTCGCGCGAGACATCGCTCGCGCGGCCCGCTGGCCCGAGAATGTGCCTTAGTGTTTTTCTTTCTTTTTCCTTTTATGAGCCCTCAGGTTCTCCTCGCGCCTGGAATCGCGGGCGCGAGGTACCTCGCTCGCGCGAGATTTGTTTAAAAAAAAAAAAAAAAAAAAAAAAAATTTTGAATTTCGCGCGCGCGACGGCCGCTCGCGCGGACCGCGCGCGCGATTTCCCCATTCTTTGTTTTTCTCTTTTGTTTTTTGTATCCTTCCCCCATACTTGTTCTGATAAAGTTTTCGTTTCTGTTTTTGTTTTTTTTAGCCATTTTAGATCGAGTTAGTTATTGTTTTCCTTATTACATTTATACTTTTTCGTTTTATTTCTTTTTCTTTTGATAGTTTAGTTTAATTTAGATTAGTTTTTCAATTTCTATGTTATATTTCTGTTTCTTTTACTTTTAATATTCTTTTGTTAGTTCTTTTCGTTTATCTAGAAGTACCAGGTAACATTGAAATTTATAACCATATTCCTTGGTGTTAACCTGTGCTATGCTTGTCAAGATCGAGGTACTATCGTTCTTTCCTTATGTACTCTCCTTTCTTTCGTTTTATTGTTTCATTGGGGACAATGAAAGGTTTAGGTTTGGGGGTATGCACACACATGCACATTATTTTATGCAAAATTTTAAAATTTTTCAATAAGTGTGTTTAAATAAACGATGTTACCTACGGTTTTTGCAATTTTAATCCGATACTTCTTAGTATGTAATGTGATTTGTTATAGAATGATAAACAATGAAATATGTGATGAAATATTTACTGAAGTCATGTTGAAATGTTTTAAGTTATGTATCATTTGAATCGTAGTTTTATATGATAGATTTGCACATAAACTTATGCACTGCACGTAGTCATTAGAATACATGTAGGTTGTGAACTATAATATGATTCGGATTTCTAGATAACACATGGTGGAGACTAAGCCCGGTGAGCTTTTGAGCCTATCTTTTCTTTATTGAGGGTTATAAATACACATTGTGTTTGTCGAATTTCATTGAAATAGCGCATTAACTTGTTGTTTAGTCTCATTATTCTTGTTTTGGTTGATAGTCAAGTTAAAATATTTGTTACCATGCAAAATAATCTTCCGTCGTAAACATTGAAGAACCATATGACCCTAGGACATGATTTTAGGCCCTCTTTGTTTATGACCGATAAATGAAAAATTTCCTTAGTTCGCCCTTTGAGCCATTAAAATGCCATTTCTTTCTTAAATTACCATTATCCTTGTTTTTGCTCCGATTTGGCCAACTTGGAGTTCACTTCTGAAAGATTGATCACCTTTTAGTGGTGTTAAGGTGATGTGTGATTGAGAAGAAGAAAATAAGATGCTATTGGGGTAGTTGCTTGGTATTCGATGAATAATCATTTGAGAAGCGAGAAAAGAAAAAGAAAAAGGAAAAAGAAAACAGAATAAAAAGAGCAGGTTGAAAAAAAAAATGAAAGAAAAGAATGAAAGGAAAGAAAAATATATGAATGAAAAGTTTGTAGAAGAAGAATGAAAGAGATCGAACATGCCTTACAATGCCATTCTAAACCTACCTAATTAATCCATTCTATCCTTTTTCATTACCGGAGCCACATTACAACCTTTGAAAAGTCCTATTTGATCCTAGGAAACATGGTTCGGATATGTAAATGATGGGAGGGGATTAAAACATGGTAATGATTAATTTCTTTTGATTATTGGCATCCTATCCATGAGACTACTGTTCTTTCGTGTCATGCGTCTTTTTCATGTCGTATGTGAGCGTTTATCGTTTTGAAAATATATTTCCTTTGCTCACATATATTAGAAAAATTACACATGTTTCTGAGTGTTTCATTTTAGAGTGTAATTGACATTGTGAGATTCGTAGTCGAAGCATAGTTGGATGGTTATCCGAGTTATATTCCAAGTTTATGACATGCGCGTGTTCATCTGACTACCATATCACACACGTGCAATTTTATGAGAAACTCTATTGATTTATACGATGCATGTGCGTGGGATTGTTTTTCATGATTTAAGTGGACGTTTGATTCCATTTCTTCTTGTTCGTTATTCTATTTCGAATCATTGTTTTATAATAAGGAGTATTGAATATTATGTTTTTCATTTTTAATAAAAGTTTTTGAATTTATAAGTTAATAAAGATGGTTGTGGGTGACTTGTTGACGAGAACCCTCACGAGACTTCACTCGTCCGACTAGGGACACCTAGGGGTTTAAAAGGCTTGTTGCATACGCTAAATGCAATCGTGATCCATACGAAAATGGAATAGATTTTTATTTGTAGTTTTTATTTTAGTTTTGCTCGAGGACTAGCAAAATGTAGGTTTGGGGGTGTGATCGGGAGAGAACTAATCCTAATTATACGCTTTAACGAGCATTTGTTAGTACCTTTTTATCCTGTTTTTGTATATTTTTACTCTGTTTTCTAGTTTCTGACAGGTTTTGGAAGAAATCAACTGAACCAGGCTAAACAAGGTGAAAAAGCAGGAAGAAGGAAGCTGAAAAAGACACTTCGCGCGCGCAACCCGCGGGCGCGGAAATCCAAGAATCGCGCGCGCGATCCGCTCGCGCGAGAATCCAGAAACCGATCGCGCGATCCGCTCGCGCGAGACCCCCAAGAACTCGCTCGCGCGATCCGCGCGCGCGAGGTACCCAATGTCGCGCTCGCGCGACCCGCTCGCGCGATATGCCCAAAAATCAAAGTTGCGTATTTCAGTATACTGAAGACTCCTGTGCAAACGAGACTGCTAAACGACGTCCAGACTGTAAATTACATGCGTTTCAGTCCGTTTCGAGTTGTAAAGGCTTCCAAAACATGTTGTAAATCTATATAAACTCTATTTTACTTCAATTAGAGGGTTGGCAATTAATATACACACATTCTACAACCATACTTTCAGCCCTTGAAGAGGGAGAAGCAAGGAGAAGAAGAAGAAGACCAAGGATTTCCATGGCCTCCTCCATCAACTACTTGCTGATTTCTACTCCTATGGCAGCTTAGATCATTGATCTAGGGTTTCAATGAAGCCCTAGATGAGTAATAGGGTTTTATTTATATTTTTATTTTAGTTTTATTATGTATGGATGACAGTCACTTGTTTAGAGGATTTTTATAAATAAATCGTACTTACATTGATTAAATCATTGCTTTCGGAATTTATTCTTGTCTTAGATCTATTTTGATTGTGATGTGCTCAACGATCTATTCTTGCTGTGCTTGTTTAGATTGTTTACATGTGATGGTGCTTTAGTGATTCGTGCTATCAAGTATCCGAATAGTCCATGCCTAGGTTAGACGGATTAGATCACAACCCTAGTTTAGTGTGAGATAATTCGTGCTATCCGCAGATGGATTATGTTGGTGCTTGAACCATGATTATCTTCTTGTCGGAGGAATTGGGCTTGTAGCTACAATTCCCCATATTCATCCAACGTAATAAGCTAAAGTAATTCATAGATATTCCTATTATGAAACTAGTGGTGGATTTGCAATCCTAGGTTTCATTTACATATTTATTAAAAACACTTTTAATTGCTTCCATAGTCTAGATTTACTTTTATTGTTATTAGTTTAATTAAATCCAAATCAAAATCCGTTTTTCCTAATTAATTAGACTTAGGTTTTAAAATTAAGTCGTTGTAGTAATCAATTTTTTTGGTTCGACCTTTACTTCCACACTGCAAATCTTTTGAAAAGTAAAGTATACTTTTATATCTTGATATTGACAACATCAGGAGGTTTTGAAAGGAATGGTTTCAAGCAAAGTATTTCTTGAGGTGATCGAGGTTAATTGGTTGCTTAAACTCAACCCCGTCCAGGTCCATGAGATAGGCCGCCCCTCCAGAGAGGAGAGTCTTTATGATGTACGGCCCGACCCAGTTAGGTTTGAATTTTTCTCTGGGGTCATAAACGGGCACTTTCAGTTCTTTGAGGACCAGGTCACCCTCAACAAGCTTCCTTGGGTGGACCTTTTTGTTGAAAGCACGAGCTATCCTCTTCTAATATCCACGAGTATAGTTTATTGTGGCCAACCTCTTCTCATCGAGCAACATCAATTCTTCATATCTTCCTCGTATCCATTCTAATTTGGTGATCTCACATTCTGCCAAAACCCTAAGAGAGGGTATCTCTACCTCGATTGGGAGAACGACCTCCATACCGTAAACCAGCGAATAAGGTGTAGCTCCTGTAGAAGTTCTTACAGAGGTTCGGTACCCCCATAGTGCAAATGGTAGCTTCTCGTGCTAATATTTGTATGTATCTGTTGTTTTCCCCAAGATTGCTTTAACATTTTTATTAGCTGCTTCTACCGCTCCGTTCGTTTGAGGCCTGTATGGAGAGGACTGATGGCGGGTGATCTTGTACTTTTCTAAAAGCGGGATAACTTCTCCCTGGAAATGGCTACCATGATTTGAGATGAACTCGTTGGGGACCCCATACCTGCAGATTATGTTCTTTTCGATGAAGCTCACAACATCCTTAGCTTTTAATGTGGCGTATGACGCGGCCTCTACCCACTTAGTAAAGTAGTCTATCGCCACAATTATATATCGATGCCCATTGGAAGCCTTTGGAACTATTTCACCGATGATATCAATGCCCAAAACAGAGAAAGGCCAAGGTGTGGTCATGCTATAGAGCTAGGACGGTGGGGTATGCATTAGATTGGCGTGGATTTGGCATTTGTGGTATCTTTTGACAAACTCACAACAATCTTTGTTGAGAGTCATCTAATAATATCCTTGTCGAATGATCTTCTTTGCCAGCATATGCCCATTCATGTGGGGTCCACAAACCCCTTCATGTATCTCTTCCATCATTCTTTTGGCCTCTTTTCCATATAGACATTCTAAATTGTACCCTGTGTACGATCTTTTCCATAGCTTATCTGCATAGATCGCGAACTGGGCTGAGAACCTTCGGATTGCCTTTCTGTCCTTTTCTGAGGCTCCTTCGGGGTATTCTCCTTCTTTAATAAAATTCCACACATCCACATACCACGGTATTTCCCCCTCGTCTTCTATGGCTGCGACTGTCTCAAATGAAGGTTGATTTCTACTTTCTATGGATAATGGGACCATCGTGACCCCTGGGGGGATCTGTATCATTGATGCCAGGGTCGCAAGGGAATCGGCCTATTGGTTTTCCTCTCGGGGAAGATTGTAGAATGATATCTTCTTGAATTGTTCTTTCAAACTCTCCAAATAGTCATGGTATGGCCTCAACTTCTCGTGTTTCACCCTCCAATCCCCCCAGACTTGGGATATGATCAAATTTGAATCTCCAAACACACAAACGTTTTCAACTTTTAAGGCCAGCTCCACCTCCATGCCCACTATGCATGCTTCGTACTCTGTTGTGTTATTGGTTGAGTTGTATTTAAGCTTGACGGCCAGTGGGGTAGGGGTTCCATCGGGTGCTACAAGGATAACCCCGACTCCGTAGCCTAGTTGATTGGTGGCCCCATCGAAATACATCCTCCATAAATCCTCCTTTACCTCCATCACTCCTTCGTCAGGAAACCTGAATTCTCCTTTCTCCCCAGTTTCTACGGCAAGGTCAGCTAGGTACTCGGCGATGGCTCTCCCTTTTACAGATTTGGAGGTGACATATCTGATATCAAACTCGGCTAGCATCATAGTCCATCGAGAAATCCTACTGGCTAAGGCGGGCTTTTCAAACAGGTATTTGAGTGGGTCCATTCGGGAGATTAAGATCACGGGGAAGGCTAGCATATAATGCCTAAGGCGTTGGGTACACCAGACTAAAGCCCAACATGCTTTTTCTAAGGGTGAGTACTTCAACTCGTATCCGGTCATTCTCTTACTCAAATAATAAATGGCCTTTTCTACGTGCCCCTCCTCTCCTTCTTGAGCCAGTATGCATCCCATTGAATCCTCGGTCACAGAAAGGTACAGCAGCAGAGGCTTCCCGGGTGAGGGTGGTGACAGGATAGGTGGGTTTTGGAGGTAGGTTTTGATTTTATCGAAGGCTTCCTGCCACAAGGTATCCCACTCGAACTTCTCTCCTTTTCTGAGTAGCTTAAACAGCGGATCGCAGGTCATGGTGAGTTTTGAGATAAAATGGCTTATGAACTGTATTCTAACAAGGAACCCCCTCAGATCATTTTCATTCTTGGTGGCTGCATTTTGACTATGGCTTTTATCTTAGTTGGGTCTACTTCGATTCCCCTCTGAGTAATAAGGAATCCCAATAATTTACCGGTGGTGACCTCGAAGGTGGATTTTTGTGGGTTTAGTCTCATCCTGAACTCCCTTAACCTCCCAAAAAACTTTCTCAGAGCCTCCAAGTGTCCTCCCCTCTCCTTAGATTTCACAATCATATCGTCCACATACACTTCTACCTCTTTGTGGATCATGTCGTGCAATAACGTGGTAGCGGCTCGTTGATATGTTGCCCCCGCATTCTTAAGCCCAAATGGCATCACCCTATAGCAGTATGTTCCCCATGGCGTGATGAAAGTGGTTTTCTCTCTATCCTCTGGTGCAATGAGGATTTGGTTATAGCCGGAGAATCCATCCATGAAGGACAGAAGCTCTTTCCCGGTGGTGTTATCAACGAGGACGTCGATATATGGTAAAGGGAAATCATCTTTAGGGCTTGCTTTGTTTAGGTCTCGGAAATCAACGCAAACCCTAACACGACCATCCTTTTTGGGGACAGGCACTATGTTGGCCATCCTTTCTGGATACTCGGTGACCATTAAGAATCTGGCTCTTAACTGCTTTTCAACTTCCTCTTTGACTTTGAGTGCTCATTCAGGCCTCATTTTTTGTTTTACTGGCTTCGAATTTGGAAAAACGGGGATGTGGTGTTGGACTATCTCTGGATCAATGCCTGGCATATCATTATAAGACCATGCAAAAACATCTTTGAATTCACTTAATAATTTGATTAATTCTTTGCTTTCTTCTTTGCCAAGTGTAAAGCCGATAAAGACATTTTAAGGATCATTTTCATTTCCTAGATTAATTGTTAGAGTGTCCTCAATGATTTTACATGCAGATTCTTTTTCTTTTTCAATTAATTTTTGCAATTCAATGGGTATTTCACATTCATCACATTCATCACATTCATTAAGCGCGTTCGAGTAGGCAGAATCAGTCATGCTTTCATTAATTTTCTTTGGAGTGATTACAACAGACATGGAAATTGAAAGATGCCTCATTTGGGCCATTACAGACTCTGGGTATGGGGGATACCTATCACTAGACTCAAAAACCCACTCTTTCTTGTTCTCTCCTCCCAGATCAGTGATGAAGCATTCTTCCAGATCCCCGGTCTTGGTAATTTCCTCCATCTCTTCTCTCTCGGTCCTTCCTTTGTCGGTCTCCCTCTGGTCTTCCTCATCTTTTTCACTCTCGGCTGCCTCCTCCACCAGACCTTCAACGTATTCATCCTTGGCCTTTCCATGATCTGCTTTTATAACTTCTGTGCTCCCTTCGCCCAACAGATTTTTCATGACAGAGCCGTCTAGCGCACCAATCCAATCCTTGGCAGTAACCGACTTGGCAGGCAGCTGCAAGTATGGATCTTCATATGCAGAAAACTCATGAGAAAAGAAGATCTCAAACCCTGGCTTCAAACGTTTGTCTTTCTGGTCCACCCATGGCTCTGGGAAGCCACAAAAGGGGAAATCTTCTCCTTCCTTCATAAAATATCCGTTGAGCGTCTTTAGGTAAGGGTCTAATGGCGCATTGATGGCTTTCTTCTTTTCTTTTCCCCCTTCCTTGGATGGTTGGTACCCCAGACCGTGAGTGTGAGTCTGAGTAGGGATTTTTGGTAACTCCGGCAGGCCTTGGTGGTTCTTTCCCAATCCAAAACCTGGAAAGAAACCCATTTTCTTCATGATCCCTATGACCAACGGGCTTGCGTATTTGTCAAAGTACAATGGCAGGAATTCTTTCGGCTTTTCCTCCCCAATCATGCCGACGAACTCGAACCCTCCCATGCTTGCTTCTTCTTCTTGCAGCTGTAATTCTAGAACTGGTGCGCTTGACGAAGCTTCAAACGAATGAACCCAGCTATCCCCGAGGATGTCGCAGACTTTGCCCTTCCAAATACATTTGACCTTTTGATGAATAGTGGACGGTATGGCACTTATGCTATCCAACCATGGCCTCCCTAGCAATAAATTAAAAGAGGCGGGGATATCAATGATTTGAAATTCAGCTTCTTTATCCACTGGTCCAATGACGAGGTTAATAAAGATGATATCCTTGACCGTTCTCTGAGTGTTGTCATACGCCCTGACCTTTTGTTGGGACGGCATGAAAGATGATTCATCTAAGCCCATCCGTTAGGCTGTTCAAAAGGGGCATACATTCAGAGTAGACCCGTTGTCAATGAGACAAGCGGGTACGGTGTTCCCTAAACATTTAATAGTGACATACAATGGCTTGTTGAGCATGGGTCCTCCGGGGGGTACGTCATCTGAAGAAAAGGTGATAGCTAAAGTCGGGATTCTACCAATCATTCCCACAATATCTCAGGTGCTGTGTTGATGGGAACATCAGATTGATTTAGGGCATCCAATACCGCCTGCCTATGGCGTTTTGATGCTATCAGTAACCCCCAAATGGTGATATTGGCCTGAGTTTTCTTCATCTGCTTTAGAACACTGTCTTGTTCCTCTTCTTTGTTCATTTTCCCTTTTCCCTTGTCCAATTCCTTCCCCGGATGATCTTCCTTTAGCTCATGTGCTTTAAAGTGTTTTCCCGACCGAGTTAGGTGACTGACTTTTTCTCTTGCCCATAGATCGTCAACTTCTGAATTGACTTTCAAAGTACCCTCCACCATCTCCGTTTCTTTTTCGCTCTCGTACCAAAGATCATCTTCTACCTGGCTCACGTCTCGACTGTCACTCCCTTGAACCCACCAGTCTGATTGTTCTTTTTCACTTTTCTCCGGCTGACCTTCCAAAGTACAGATTGATGAATCCTTCTGCAGCTGATATGGCTTTCTTGGTGTCTCGGCCTTAGTGATTAGCCTAGACAGATCGAAGGTTGCTTCTTTTACCCCCAACAAATAAAGACCCTGTGGCGGTGGCACAGCTTGATGATTCGGAAGCGGATTTTTAGTAACATTTATAGCTTTGGTAGGTGGTTTCGATATTACTTTGTTATCGATGAGGTCCTGGATTTCGTGCCTTAATCTCATACATCGATCCGTTGAGTGACCTTTCTGCTGATAAAATTTGCAAAAGAGGTCCCCTTGGAAATTTGGCAGAAGCAGACTTGGTAGAGGTCGAGGTTCCAACTGATGGAGATGCCCCTTTGCTAACAACCTGTTGAGGGCAGTCGATAGTGATACTCCCAGATCTGAGAATTTCCTTGGTGCATTGTCTCCTCCTCTCTTCGGCGTTATGTCAAACTTCCTCTCTGGCCTGTTTAGTGCATTGACATCAGTGGGGCCAGAGTGGCCCCTGTTTGTCCTCCGTTAGACCCGTAGTTTGGTCTCCTGTACCGGTTTGGTTGCTCCTCTCTCTTAATTACCCCTTCTTGGATTGCATCCTCTATCCTTGTCCCGACATCGAAAACCTCGGCGAAGGTGTTGATTGACTGAAACCTCATCTTTTCTTGATACACTGGCTGTAGATTCTTCATCAGCATTCAGATATGGTCCTTCTCAGACGGCCTTTGTACCATCTTAGTTGCTTTTTCCCTCTATCTACTCAGATATTCGGCGAATGATTCTTTGTTCCCTTGCCTAGTGGTCTCCAAATCTCGGACAGTGACATCTAAATCTTGATTGTACTCATACTGTGCCACAAATGCCTTGATCACCTCTTCCCATACACTGGTTTTGCTTGGTTCGAGAGTAAGATACCAGGATAAAGCAGCTCCGGTTAAAGTCTGTTGGAATAGGACAGCCATCATGGTTGTGCTCAGCCCACTCAGTTGGAAAGCTCCAATACACATTCTTACATGGCTGCGAGGATTCCCGGTCCCATCAAATTTGTCAAAAATTGGCATCTTAAACCTGGCCGACAGTGTCTCACGTACTCCGTCATACAACCCTTCCAGTTCCATCAGATAGGTATCAACTCCCTGAGCCTTGCGCATCACCCTTTCCAACTTCTCTATTTTCTCGGTCAGTAACTTTTCTTTCTCATCTTTCTCCCTTTCCCTGTTGGATTGTAGTGCATCAGCCCATTGCGCCCCCTGATCATCAAACCAATCTCCTTCTCCTCTATGAGATGGGTCCACAGCTGGCGGAACGATAGGCGGTGGTCGGCGATTCAGTTCCTTTATCATTCCCATCATACGGTTCATATTTTCGGCTTGCCGCCTCATTTACTGCGCTTGTTGTTCTACCAGTGCTCTTAACCCGGCTATTTCCTCGTTGTTTCTTTCTTCAGCCATGTCAGCGTTTTCTCTTCTTACCAGCCTCGCCGCGGGATCCCTAAACTAGGTTTGATTTGATCTTGATGCTATTTTCGCCCCTACAACAAATTTTGAAATTTTCCTTTTAAAAACTTTTTATCTGTTTCTTTTTGTTATACAAAGACATTTAAAAAACTTTTCTCTCATATGTCACACGGATGCAATGCATGTGTGTGTGTGCCTACTCTATATGCCAAAGAAAAGAAAATCCTAAATCCTAACACATAAACACATAAGCACATAAGATCCTCGCTCATGTCAAGTGCGCCAACTTCTCCTTTCATTGTGATTTCACTACCCTTTCAAAAATTTTCAAAATTTATTTGAAAAGTATTTCTTTAAATGATGAGATCTTTCGAAAATGATTCTCAAGGATGAAAAAAAAATGAGGAAGATGATTGGATTGAAATTTTGCTTAAATTTTTTTTTTTTTTTGAAAGGGTGATTGAAAACTTTGGGGAAAAGATGGTAAAATCTGTTTGCTTTCAAAGATGGGCTTAAAATTCTTTGGGTAGGAGGATCACATGGTCGGATTGTCACCGTACTTTCTATGAACTTGGGTACATACAAGGTCAATGATGCTTAGCTAAACATGATATAAGAAGTATAATCTTATAATCAAGGTTCGGCATGTTCTCCAAATATCGTGGAACATGAGGAGAAATTGCTAAAAGGTGATTAAAAGATTATACATCTTTAATCAAGCAAGTATCGTCATCATCTCAAGTAATCCCTTCCGGGCCATACAAAACTTCCTAGCACATAATCCTAATCAAGAATTGATTTCCTAATTTTGAAAGGTTCTATGGAAGCTACTATGCAAAGGCTGGGTTTTGGTCAAATAAGGGACCCTTGACACACACCCGATAGGATGCTTCATATACCAACACATGGTACGAGATCAAGGGTGATCACACAGTCCCATGATGACTTGAGCGACCGGGTTGCCCCGAGTCTCCAAGGTCATAGTTCCGTGAAATCGACCGGTTGGACATGCAAGTGAAATGCAACAGGCACACAAAAATTGATTAATTCGATTAAAAGGATGTTTTCAAGTCTAATCCTCGAGTGAACCCAAAATCAGAAATTCCTGGTCTGCGAAACCAGAGATTCTGGGTTCGATCCCCAGCAGAGTTGCCAGATTGTGGATATCGCATTTTTCTTACCCACAGCTTTGAAGGAAAAAGTGGTTTAAAGTTAGAGTTTAAACGCGCAGCGGAAATAGGTTAAGTTATAAAACTTTTGGTATTCCAGGATCTACTACTCGTCAATTCCATAGATGCGTACAAGGGGGTACAAGAATTATACCTTAGTGTCTTGAACCCAATTCTGAAACTTTAACTTCCAGCAGCCTCCACTAGATGATCTTCACCCTTATGACTCCTGCGGATGCCTGCCGGAAAGACTAGGGTTGGTGGGAACCCTAATAGAGAGGATAGGAAGGTTTTGGGAAGACTATGATAGTTTCTGCAGCTTCTGCGTATAAAAACGACGATCACTTACTTCCAGAACGCAGCTGCCCTATTTATAGATTTCCAGAACCGACCTAGACTTCGATCGATCGAAGTGACTTCGATCGATCGAACCTTCGATCGATCGAACCATTCTCGATCGATCGAACCTGCTGACTTCAATCGATCGAACATACTTCGATCGATCGAACCTGTCTTAACAGCTTCCTCAAGTGTCTTTCCAAGCATCCTAGCGGAGCTAAGAGTGGGACCTCCTAGGCTCTTTATTGTTGGCTCAGACCAGTTTGTTAATTACCATGACCAAACTCTTTGATCAGCAAACTAACTAACTGGTCAGTTAACGTTTATTCCACTATAAAACGATAACTGAACTCCAACGCAAAAGAACATATCCGAAGCGATAACTAGACTTGTATGGTGTACTAATGTCCCTCTACCGTCAGCATTCGTAATCATATTTAGGTAGTCGGATAACTGTAACTGTCAACCTGAATCATGATTACTTCTTGTATTCCTTGAGTCCCATTCACTACTCATGATTACCAAACATGTTGATAACTCTTATCAACAAGACTGCAGTACTCAGTAATCAACTTGGTGACATTCTCAAGGGAATGCTTACTCTGAATCAGAGGGTAGATTCTATCTTGACAATATATGTTCACAACCCTATGGACATGACATACCCAAGATACCCAGGTGTTGATCTTCTATAGACCTCACTGATTGGTAAGTCAAAGCAGCCATATCCATAGTCTGTGTTCATAATCATCTCAAGATTGAGAACACGTACCTTATACAAGTTATGAGTTCCTATTGACTGTTGACAGCCTTAAGCGTCAATAGGAAAGCTCAGGTCCGTCAATGCACTATAAGCACTAGCATATCAACTAAGAGCTACACTCTAGTGATTGAGATTAATCACTCCATCCAATGGTAGTTAATTATGCTACAGTGTAGACCTGATGAGGTATCCAGTCTCATCATCCACTGTGACATACTCTAAGTATCAAAGAATAGTAATTTGTATCTCACTTGTGTGTATCTCATACACACACGAATTGCTTACTATGATACTTAAGGACAAAAACAATCATCTCATGAAAGAAACATACACAATGAAATGTAAAGCTGATATCCATATATTATAATGCTAATGTCTCATACATAAAGTAATGGTTTGAGGGCACAAACCCAACAAACTCCCACTTGCACTCACAACCATTCAGAACTACATCTAAGACCTAGACTATCTAGATGACGATCAAAGACCTTCTGTGGTAAGGCCTTTGTAAACGGATCAGCAAGATTGTCAGCGGTGGCAATCTTGGTGACAGTCACATCTCCACGTTGAACTATATCTCGGATTAGGTGATATTTCCGCTCTACGTGCTTTCCCTTCCCGTGGTTCCTTGGCTCCTTGGACTGAGCCACTGCCCCACTATTATCGCAGTATAGCGTAATAGGTGACAACGATGCTGGTACCACCTCGAGTTCCATAAGGAACTTCTTGAGCCAAACAACTTCCTTTGCGGCTTCACAAGCAGCCACATACTCAGCTTCTGTAGTTGAGTCTGCAATGCATTTCTGCTTAATGCTCCTCCAACTAACAGCACCACCTCCCAAGGTAAAGAGATGTCCGGATGTCGACTTTCTCGAATCTTTATCTGACATAAAGTCCGAGTCAGTGTATCCTACTGGAAATAACTCACTACCGTAGTACATAAGCATGTAATCTTTAGTTCTTCTCAAGTACTTAAGAATGTGCTTAACGGCTGTCCAGTGCTCTGGACCAGGATTCGATTGATACCTGCTAACCATGCCAACGGCAAAACAGATATCTGGTCTAGTGCATAACATCGCATACATGAGACTTCCCACTGCCGAGGCATAGGGAATTCCTACCATGCGATTCCTCTCCTCTTGTGTCTTTAGACACTGGTCCTTGGAGAACGCTAAACCATGCCTGAAAGGTAACAAACCTTTCTTCGAATTATCCATTGAAAACCTAGTTAGCACTTTTTCGATATAACCAGCTTGAGATAATCCCATTATCTTTCGCTTGCGATCCCGAAAGAGCTTTATCCCAAGAATATAGCTCGCCTCTCCTAGATCCTTCATATCGAAAGTATTAGCTAGCCAAACCTTGACCGTTGACAGCGCCGCTACATCATTCCCAATGAGTAGAATGTCGTCAACGTAAAGCACAAGAAAATCCACTACTTTTCCTTCACATTTCTTGTATACACAAGGCTCATCCAGATTCTGTATGAAACCAAACGACTTGACCACTTGGTCAAATCGGATGTTCCAACTTCTGGATGCCTGCTTAAGCCCATAAATGGACTTTTGCAACTTGCATACCAAGTTACCTTTCCGACTAGCTATGAACCCTTATGGTTGTTGCATATAGATGTCCTCCTCAAGATTGCCATTCAAGAATGCAGTCTTGACGTCCATCTGCCAGATTTCATAATCTAGGCATGTAGCAATGGATAAGAGTATTCTGATGGACTTGAGCATGGCTACCGGCGAGAAGGTTTCCTCATAGTCAATGCCCTCCCTCTGAGTATAGCCTTTCGCCACAAGCCTTGCCTTAAAGGTCTCAACCTTTCCATCAGATCCTCTTTTCCTCTTATAGACCCACTTGCAGCTAATGGGTTTAATATTGGCTGGAAGTTCTACAAGATCCCAGACCTGATTGGAATCCATAGATTCCAATTCAGCCTTCATAGCTTTAATCCAATGAGCTGAATCAACATCAGCCATTGCCTCTTCGTAAGTGGTAGGATCAGATTTAGATTCTATGGAGACAGCTTCAAAAACTTCTCCTAAGAACATGTATCTATCAGGCTGGCTGATAATCCTCCCACTACGACGAGGTACTGGTGCGGAAATGGGTGAAGAAGTGGTATTTTCTTGATTTTCATCGTTATCAACTGCGGGTTGGACTGAGGGCTCTCCTTCTATCTCTCTAAGATCTATCCTTCCCTTAGGTTTATGGTTCATGATATAATCATCCTCCAAGAAAACAGCATTTGTACTAACAAACACTTTCTGTTCTCTTGGATCATAAAAATACCATCCATAAGTACCCTTTGGATACCCTACAAAGTAACATACTTCCGATCTAGAATCCAACTTGCTCATCTTTCCTTTGAGCACATGTGCCGGACACCCCCATATCCGGTGATGTTGCAAAGAAGGCTTGCGCCCAATCCACATCTCTCGTGGTGTCCTGGGAACAGATTTGCTTGGTACTAGATTTAGTATGTATGCAGCGGTTTCCAAAGCATAACCCCAAAGGAATAATGGCAACTCTGAATAACTCATCATCGACCTAGTCATGTCTAAAAGAGTCTGATTCCTTCTCTCCGCTACACCGTTCTGCTGAGGCGTACCAGGTGCAGTCAACTGTGACAGAATCCCATTCTGTACGAGGTGATCAATAAACTCATTAGAGAGGTACTCGCCACCTCGATCAGATCGAATGGCCTTGATATGTGTGCCCGATTGCTTCTCCACTTCAGCCCTAAACTCTTTGAACTTTTCAAAGGCTTCAGACTTGTGCTGCATTAGGTACACATATCCATACCTAGAGTGGTCATCGGTAAATGTTATGAAATACTCATAACCACCCCTTGCTCTAATATTTATTGGTCCACACACATCAGTATGAACTAATTCCAACAATGCATTGGTCCTGTTGCCCTTTGCAGGAAAGGGCCTTTTGGTCATCTTACCCTCCAAACAAGACTCGCAGACTTCCATTGGTTCGAGAACCAAATCGCCTAAGACCCCTTCTTTGACTAGTCTGCCAATCCTATTCAGATTGATATGGCCAAGCCTCATATGCCAAAGCCTTGTTGGATTAGTGGAAGGTTCCTTTCTTTTAGATGGTAAAGTTACCACTGAGTTATTAAGTTCCAAACAGGAATCTTTTGAAATATTGGGAGTAATCACATACAAACCATTTGATTTAACACCAGAACATATAAAAGAACTGCTTCTTTTAATGACAACTTCAGTTCCAAAATGAAAGGAATAACCATTATTCGTTAAATTAGAAACTGAAATTAAATTACGTCTCATTAAAGGGACGTAAAGTACATCTGATAAAATCAAAACTTTATTGTCTGAAAATTCTAAAACTACGACTCCTATAGCAACCGCAGATACGGTTGCGCTAGAACCTAGAGTAAGCACGATCTCCCCATCACTGCATTTCCTGGTTGATCTGAACCCCTGCAATGAATTACAGATATGGTTAGTCGCACCAGAATCAATGCACCAAGTGTTTGAAGTATCCGTAATAAAACTTACTTCAATCACATGTGATTCAATCATACCTTGAACTCTTGTAGCTAAGAATTCTGGACAGTTCCTCTTCCAGTGGCCCTTCTCACCGCATTGGAAACACTTTCCTTTGCCTTGGCCACCCACCTTCCCTTTGCCCTTACCTTTTCCCTTAGATTTTGCAATCTTAGGGACTGGTCCAACACTTGAACCACCAGTGTCAGCCTTCTTCTTTCCTTTCTTACCTTTCGGTGTAGATCGGGAAGAAGAAGCGCTTTTCTCAACGTTCAAAGCGTTGACCCCAGGTTTGATCACCCCTTCCGCTGCCAAAAGAGAACTCATCAATTCGCTCATTGAAAAATTCATTTGATTCATATTATAGTTAAGTTTAAATTGAGCGAATGAAGGCGACAGGGAATTGAGGATCATATCAACTTGGGTCTGTGCATCGATGTTGGCACCTAGGGTCTCCAGCTCGTTTAAATAACCAATCATTTTTAAAACATGTTCCTTGACTGGAGTCCCTTCCGACATCTTTGCACTCATTATCTTCTGCATGGCTACCTGTCTGGTAGGCCTGCCATGCTCCCCAAACATCTTTTTCAGGGATGTGATAATGTCACTGGCAGAATCGTTCGATTGGAATTGGTGTTGTAACACACCAGCCATTGAGGCCAGAATGTGACAACGGGCCATTCCATTCGACTTCTTCCATTTGTCGAACTCGCGTCTGGCAGCTGCCGAAGCATTTGCCGCGGGTTCTTCAGGGCTTGGGGTGGTGAGGACATATATGTGATCCTCCGCAGTTAAAACGATGTCAAGGTTACGTTTCCATTCAGTGTAGTTATTTCCAGTTAACTTGTTTTGAGTGAGTATGGTAGCAAGTGGACTAAATGCAGATCCAGACATTATGATTACTGAAAATCAAACAAACAAAATAAATATGGATATCAGAATTGATAGTTTGAAATAAAAGAATCCTTAAAACTCTTGTTTAAAACAAAGTCGCCGGAATATCGAAACGAAAGAATATAGCCTCCGTGTGGTGGTCAATGTTCGATCTTTCGATTTATCATGACTTATCCGCTATGCAACTCTTGCAAAATAGCCATGACTCCCGAACCTATTTGATCTCTAAGTTTCTGAATAATGCCCCGTGTGGGATCCCTTATCCATAGCTTAGCTAGTGTGTACCATTAACTAGGATCCAATCACAACCGTCTCAAGTAGCGCCTCCGTGTGGTGGTCACCCTCTAACACGTCTGATTGATCCTATCCATAGGAAGTTCACATCTAGTAACCAATGAGCAGTGTACCCTCCGTATGGAATGATCACCCCTGGCGAGGTGACACAGAATACACTACTCATCTTACAATGAACCGTTAATGGAAGATCGTGGGTGTTATTTGATAAGACCCTCTCCCACTAGATTTAGTAAATTAAGGATTTTGCTTTTGAAAAATGTTTCCACACACTACCCATAAACATCCAATGTTTACTAATGTGTTGAAAACGGTTTTTGAATTTTATTTTAGAAAACTTGTTTTAAGTGCATGCAACAATGTATTATACGCCAATCACAAAACAAGCACATAAAACAAAAAAACTAAAATGAAATATAGGCATTCAAACAATGCCTCTATCTCCCATGGCTCTATTTCCATAGATCCACCTTCTTGGTTTGGTCGCCTCCGGCTCCATCTTTATGGACAACGGCTCCTTGCTCCATCTTCATGAAATTTCTAATTCTATTACATTGGACCTATGCTTATTTTGAAGCTTACAATTTATCTAGAAAAAGGAAATAGCAAAAAGAAATAAAAGGCTAGGGAAAACGGTGCGACTTTCCTTTTCGTAGGATTGAAGCCGCAGCGCCCTTTACATACGCCTTAAAACCAAACCATTAATAAATTACAACATGCACTAATCTCAAACAATTTAAATATTAATATTTAAACGACTTGGTGCCATGGGAGATAGCGACTAATTTTGCTGCAAAAGGGTTAGTCATACACGCATCCACACATACATAACAAATATATGTAACTATTGGAACACTTAATTGATTCACACAGTATATAAACACTTTACATACTGAATTAGAACTTAAAACAACATCTTACTTCTCTGTCACAGTTCAATCGCTTGAACATTCTGTTTCACAGAATGATTTAAAAATTTTACAGAAATAATTTAAGATTAAAGTATAATTAAAAAAAAAATTACAACTGTGAACAGAACACCTGGACAGAGAATCTGTCTCGATCGATCGAACACTATTCGATCGATCGAACACCAGAAGGCTTCGATCGATCGAAACTAGTTCGATCGATTGAGAACAGAATGTTCGATCGATCGAAACAAGTTCGATCGATCGAACCCACCTTGCATCCTATGCAATCACAGTTTTGTATTCTGCTGCGATAACACTGCAGAAACAGATCTGTGACGATGCAGTTTCGAAAACAGTTCTAAAATCAACATGCAAATCAAAACTAGGGTTCCAAAAACGCATCTATAGATCCAAACGAGCGTGGCTCTGATACCAATTGAAGGAAAAAGTGGTTTAAAGTTAGAGTTTAAACGCGCAGCGGAAATAGGTTAAGTTATAAAACTTTTGGTATTCCAGGATCTACTACTCGTCAATTCCATAGATGCGTACAAGGGGGTGCAAGAATTATACCTTAGTGTCTTGAACCCAATTCTGAAACTTTAACTTCCAGCAGCCTCCACTAGATGATCTTCACCCTTATGACTCCTGCGGATGCCTGCCGGAAAGACTAGGGTTGGTGGGAACCGTAATAGAGAGGATAGGAAGGTTTTGGGAAGACTATGATAGTTTCTGCAGCTTCTGCGTATAAAAACGACGATCACTTACTTCCAGAACGCAGCTGCCCTATTTATAGATTTCCAGAACCGACCTAGACTTCGATCGATCGAAGTGACTTCGATCGATCGAACCTTCGATCGATCGAACCATTCTCGATCGATCGAACCTGCTGACTTCAATCGATCGAACATACTTCGATCGATCGAACCTGTCTTAACAGCTTCCTCAAGTGTCTTTCCAAGCATCCTAGCGGAGCTAAGAGTGGGACCTCCTAGGCTCTTTATTGTTGGCTCAGACCAGTTTGTTAATTACCATGACCAAACTCTTTGATCAGCAAACTAACTAACTGGTCAGTTAACGTTTATTCCACTATAAAACGATAACTGAACTCCAACGCAAAAGAACATATCCGAAGCGATAACTAGACTTGTATGGTGTACTAATGTCCCTCTACCGTCAGCATTCGTAATCATATTTAGGTAGTCGGATAACTGTAACTGTCAACCTGAATCATGATTACTTCTTGTATTCCTTGAGTCCCATTCACTACTCATGATTACCAAACATGTTGATAACTCTTATCAACAAGACTGCAGTACTCAGTAATCAACTTGGTGACATTCTCAAGGGAATGCTTACTCTGAATCAGAGGGTAGATTCTATCTTGACAATATATGTTCACAACCCTATGGACATGACATACCCAAGATACCCAGGTGTTGATCTTCTATAGACCTCACTGATTGGTAAGTCAAAGCAGCCATATCCATAGTCTGTGTTCATAATCATCTCAAGATTGAGAACACGTACCTTATACAAGTTATGAGTTCCTATTGACTGTTGACAGCCTTAAGCGTCAATAGGAAAGCTCAGGTCCGTCAATGCACTATAAGCACTAGCATATCAACTAAGAGCTACACTCTAGTGATTGAGATTAATCACTCCATCCAATGGTAGTTAATTATGCTACAGTGTAGACCTGATGAGGTATCCAGTCTCATCATCCACTGTGACATACTCTAAGTATCAAAGAATAGTAATTTGTATCTCACTTGTGTGTATCTCATACACACACGAATTGCTTACTATGATACTTAAGGACAAAAACAATCATCTCATGAAAGAAACATACACAATGAAATGTAAAGCTGATATCCATATAAATTAAGACACCATTTTTAAAGCAAACTGATCTTTTTAGAAACCAGAGATTATCTAGGTCTGGGGATTATGGAATGAGAAGGGAAGGAGCCCATCGGACTAAAACACCCCTTTTCATCCTATCTTGCGATAGGCCTCTACTTAACATCCTTTTGATTGAATTATTAATTTAAATGTGCCCTCAACTAATACATATGTATAAATATACGTTACAAAAGCATGTCTAAAGGGTGTAAGATCGCAAATGATAAAATATCATTCAAAAACCATATAATTCAAGTAGCAAGCAAAATGATATGCAAACAGGGAACTAGAGAACTTACCCGGGATCCGGCTGCGAATATTAAACGTGCAATGCATGCAAGAACAAAATAAAACCTAAGAAAATGTCTCTAATTCATATATACACATAAGGCAAAACCTAGTATAAGATGTCACACATGGAGTCGAACATTCAATAAAATCAAAGAAATGAATTAAACTAGGGAAGGATTGAGAAATTGTACCTCAAACGCGCTACAAAACAAAGGGTTAGTCCACATGCTTTAAACAAGATATAATTTAAAAAAAATAATAATTTATCCTAAGTCTATAGCTTAAATCTATCAAATGGAAGGGAATTGAACAAAACTATGAATTCCTTTTAATTAGTTGGAACCATATCATTTCTATAGATATGCAAGTCTTGACTAGGAGCCAATGCAATGTCCATATAGAGATGCCATAGCCCTAACATGATCATAAGGAACCCTAAGTCATGTTCAATTAGATACAACTTAAACAAGAGATAAATCCTACTTATGAATATTAACATGTATGAATGAATGCGTGAACATGTATAAGGACAAGCTATGAATTATTCACTAACTTGGACAACTTAGCCTTTGGATTTAAACTAAATTATCATTATTCAAGACATGATTTGGGTCCTAAGGCATTAGGAAACCATCTAAGTTAAAATAAATAAGATTAGACGAAAACAGTAACAGTTTTTCCAAATTACAGAGAGCAGACCAGGTTTTGAAAAGTAGAAAAACCATACTTCCAGCGGTTGGATCTTAATGATTTTTGGATATGTTGTGCCTCTGTGAGTCTAGTTTATAACCCAAAAATAAAACCAAGGTTTGAATGGTTGGATCTCTAGGAATATGGAAAACACTAGACATTGCTCAGGAATCTGCAACTCTCTGTCCAGAGATCTTGTACGACTAAAAATAGTAAAAACATGAGAAACACTTAGATCTTTTTAGGGTATCTTCCTAACACATTAAAGTACTTAGAAACAATTATTAGAGACTCGGGAAACTCTATTAAGGTTCTGATTTATTAATTTCAAAATGGACATACTGTTCTGAAATTTTGGACAGATTATGGTTGCTCAATAAAACCTTGATCAAACCACCCAAAACATGAAATTACCTTAAACCAAAAATTACAGTGGTAGAACTTTGGGTTATAAACAATTTTACGTTAGTTTCATTGCATTCCAACGGTTAGATGTTCGGTTAAAAATCCATGATCAAAAATAGATTATGAACTCACTGCTCATTGGGTTAATTTACTTTATTCCTATTAACTTTAGACAAATAAGCCATGGGATTAGGCTTGTCTAAAGCTAATTCTCCTAGCTTTTGATGGCCATTGGAAACTAAATATATTCATATTTGTAAGTTTCAAAGAAATATGGAAGAACTTCATGAAACTTAATCATAACAAACTTCAAACCATGAAGATAGGTTTAAGTCCATTATGTTAAACATCCTAGTACCAACCTTAATCCCCTTATGAATTATAAGATTACAAGGAGATTAAGGGATTTTAAACCAAGAGATTCAAGTAAGACATTGAAGGTCTTATGAATCTAAGGGATGAATATAAAGAAAACAAGAAAAAAGGAACTAAAGAAACTCAATGCACACTATATTAAATTTGCACAAAGGATAATTATGCTAGAGTTTACCTCCAAAGTATCCTCAACTTGGTGATTTTGGAGGACTTCCAAAGATAAATCAAGCTCTTCTACACTAATTCACACAACCCTCTCTTTAAACTACCCTAAACTCACTCCTAATTATGAGGATTAAAGTAAAAAAGAACTCTTGTATATCCTTTAGATCCAAAGAAAATCTCTTCCATGCAAGTGAATATTCATCCTCTATTTATAGGCAATTCTAGAGGGGCATTTTAGTCATTTCAGGACTAAAAACCCTAATTCAGTCGTCCTTTTTATAGTACAAAACGTGCTGTATACCAGCTGTCTGTTGCAAAAACGCGGCATTCACTAGAGATGGAAGCGGCACTCAGTAAATGCCGCATCGGCATTTAGTGAAAGCCGGCGCGGCATTCACTGACTACCGGAACGGCATTCAATGAATGCCGCGGACAACTCCAGGGACTGCCGTTTTTTTTAGTAAAATTCGTTATTTTTGCGGCACTGGATGAAATTCGCAGCAATCACCAAATGCCGTCCGGCAGTCCAGAGACTGCCGCAACGGCAGCCCGTGACTGCCGCGGAAATGCTTGAGTGCCGTTCTACCTATACTTTTCCTTTTCCTCTTTTTTCTTTTTGTTTTGTGTTGGGGAGATTTTCGAAGAGCTTGAATCATCTTTGGAAGTCCTAGATAAGTTCGGGCATTGTCATCATCGGATACGGAGGTAAAACTCTCCTTAATCCAACATTTTGGTCAAAATCGGGGTGTCTACAGTCATCTATCTGAGGAAGTGGATATCTATTCTTGATTGTTACCTTGTTCAACTCCCTGTAGTCCAGACAGAGTCGAAGTGTCCCTTTCTTCTTCTTTACAAATATAACAGGTGCTCCCCAAGGTGATGTGCTCGGACGAACAAATCCTAAATCTTCAAGTTCCTGAACTTGCTTCTTTAGTTTCAACATCTCATTTGGTGCCATCCTATACGGAGTCTTAGATATTGGCAACGTTCCAGGCACTAGTTCCACATAAAAGTCTATTTCGCTTTTCGGTGGAAGTCCTTTAATATCCTGAAACACATCCTGAAAATCTTGTACAATAGGAATCTGATCCATCTTGAGTTCCGTATTCGCGCTCTTGATTGTAGCCAATCCACTTGTTAAGAACATATCGCTCGTCGGCTGACAATGAAATCTAATCGTCGGATATCCTGCTATCGGAAACACAATCATCCTAGTAGGGCAATCCAAATTGGCATTGTACTTAGTCAACCAATCCATCCCTAGGATAATGTCGAACTCTAACATTGAGAGAACTACCAAGTCTGCTGGAAGATTCCTATCTTCCAAAGTCAATGGGCAATCCTTACATACTTTACCCAGTTTAACAGTCACTCCCAAAGGTGACACATCATTCAGTGCTGGTTCAAGTGTCTAGGGTTCTAAACCCAATTGACGTACAATCCTTACAGTAATAAAAGAACGTGCAGCTCTAGTATCAAATAAAACTTTAACTAGACTATGAAAGAGTACAAGCGTACCTTTCAAATGCTGCTGTTCATTGGCATTAAAACTTGATTCTCCTGGGATTATTGCATTCATCCTTATCTGATCTGGGGGTCCTTATATCCCTTCAATTGGTGCCCATAGTGTCCTCCTTGTGGTGCACGATAATCCCTGCTCAAATGCCCTGGCTTATTGTAGTTGCGATAAACAATATCTGGCCTGCGATTAGATCTATGGACAGTGCAGTTCCTTGCAATATGTCCTGGCTTTCCACAGTTAAAATATCCTCCATTGTTGTTTGGCGGGGCTGTTAGCAGCGCTTGAGGTTGTGATCCTCGCTGTTGGTACAACAGTGGTCGAAGATAACTTTGCTGGGGTTTCCTGGCTCCTTCCCAGGTTCTCTTGTTGCCTTGAAAATTTCCCTGAGTTCTCCACCCTTGGTATTTCTCAATGGCTGTGCCTAGAAATTTCTCTATTGGAAGTTCATTGATAGCTGTGGTCAATTCATCTGTGGTCGTTGTACTGGATATGCATCCTTCTCTAGACTTACAGCAAGTTTGACCAGTCCTTCAAAACTCTGGTTCAAGTGACCAATCATCATATGGAGAAGATGGGGATTTAATCCCTGGTGAAATCTTTTCACCTTTTTCTATGGTGTATCGATCATATGTTGGGCAAATTGAGACAGTCGCTCAAACTGTGTAGTATATTCTCTTATCGTCTAATCTCCTTGAACTAAGCTCAGGAAATTCTTCTCCTGTTGATCCTTTTCATCTTCTGGAAAATACTTCTCTAGAAATCTTCCCTTGAATGTTTCCCAAGGCATTGTCCTTGCAGCGTTTATTCCTATAGTGGCTCGTTCAGCTTCCCACCAATCTGCGGCGGCATAAGTGAGCTGGAACGTAGCAAGGCGACGCTTCTCTTGCTCACTACACTCCAATGCTTCAAAGATCAACTCCATTGCCCTTATCCATTACTCGACTTTCCATGGTTCTGTTAATCCATCAAACTTCTCGGGACGTAACCCACAAAAATTTGCCAGTAACTTGTCCCCTCTTTGCCTCTACTGGAACGGTATACTGGGGGTTGTATAGGTCATTGATTTGTAGCATTGTTGTAGGTATCACCTACGTACTCCATTCTTTGCATGAATGCTTCAAATACTCTGGATGGGTCCATTCCTTCTGTAATAGGTGCTCCAATACGCGCTTGGTGATTTCTCAAGGGTCCTACCATAATGATAACGAGTATTACCTACAAGAGATACAACTATCAGCTGAAAGGCTTCTTGTAGCAATGAAAACAAGACAGGGAAAGAAGCAACAAGAAAGAACAGTTCTATAAAACAACACATCAAAGCAACCACACGATCAATAATAAAGTACTACTCGTATAAATCAAAAGATGTACCGCATAGTACACACTAGTCAAATTGTGTACCACGTGGACCAAAGAAAAAATAGTACTAAGGTCAGCTATTACAACTACGACTACTAAGGATAACATCTATACAAAGCTATGGTCAAATAGCTATCTCTCAAGCTCCTAAAAATCTGGTGGACAACATGTCCTGATATAATCTAACAAAAACAATAAACCCCCTGCAGACCCTAACTCAAAGGTCGTCAGCATCTGATCCTGCTTGTGGCGCCTCATCCTCCAAATCGATATCCATCTCCTCAAGTGGATCATCCTGAACTGATGCAACAAGATCTCCGGCTACCACTCCAATATCCCAATCCTCTATCACATCTGCATCAGCGTCCTCCATCACGTTTGCTATTGCCTGGTTGGAGACCTTGACTGCTACTGCGGCGAATCCATCAACTATATCAAGAGCCCCTGCTATCATAACCTCTCCCATAGCAAAACCTACTGGCTGGGCTACCATCCCGGCTATCCATCCTACTGCCATATCGGCCATGACTACCATATGCATAATAGGTCCGACCGGTATCTGAAGCATAATGGGTGCCTCTGGTACAACGATCTCCTCATCGGCCACGTCCTCAACTACTACATTGGCCTCTACCCCTATGTCTGCCTCCACGACCTCTGTGTCTTGTGCTGGATCCTCCGGCTTAAACTCTGGCTCCTCCGGATCATCCTCCGGCTCATCATCCTCCGCATCGTCCACATGCACATCCTTCACTGGGTCCTCATCGTCTATCAGCTCCTCCTCTCCATCCCCATCAATATCCTCATCGGGATGCTCACCTTCTGGCTCTGGATCCTCCTCATCCTGAATTGGCTCAGGCTCCGGAACTGGTACGTCGGGTACCTGTGATGGTGGGGTTGCCGGTGCTGGTAGAGCTATTGGCTCTAGTGGGACGACTGAAATGGCTCTCAACTCAATCTCATCCATCTCTGGCTTACTCCGAACCAACTGTAATATCTCCTGACAAATGTCTACCAACTCTCGTAGAATGGTAAGCATCCATACGCATCTGTGTCGGGTGAATACTCCCGATCACATAAAGTGCCCTCCACATGTCTTCTTCCAAATGTCGACTAGCTATCTGGCACACTCGCTCACGATAAAACTCTGGGTCAGCTGGCTCCACGATATCCCCATGGATCACGTGTCCTCTATAAGCATCGGTAACAAACTGATGAAACTCTGGATCCATGCTATCCCGCAAAGAGACTATCCATCATCAGAAAGACGAACTTATCTTAAACTCATATCTTATCTCAAAGAAATCTTAACATACTAGGACCAGATGTTGTGGAATAGGTATTGAACGAAAGTATCACAAACCTAGAGCTCTGATACCAAAAATCCTGTCAGGCCCCTGAATAGCATAAATAAAGAAAAATAATTTCCTTTATGGGTCCATAGGGAATGACTGGTGAAAGTCACTAACCTTCCACACCACGCTGTTCTAGTCCACAACAAGAAAGAACAACCCACAGTAATATAAAGGAACCCTATTATATTACCAACATCAGAGTTATTACAAAAGTAAAGCTACAACGGAAGATATATAAGGTTTGAAAGCAACATATGCCCAAGTACCAAATATAACAAAACAACTAAACAGAAATAACATGAACTATCTCTAGGTCTTCACCTGGCGTAAACATCAGTGTTATAGTCCTCCCTGGCATGGCCATCATCAGTGGGGCCACCCTCGGTGTATTCTCATCCTGGATAGGAGCTATCGTTGTAGACTTCGTCACCTGAAAAATGAGGTACATGATAGTCTGGACAGGGGAAAGTCTAGGCAATAAAGGCTGTCAGCTTACTAAGAGCTGAGTGAGTATAAACTAACAAGGTACTAGTTATCTGAAGTAAACACAAGCATATGAAAACACGAGTTAACATCTTACTATAATAATAATTGATATGTATGAAAATATCTGATCAAAGTCAAACCTCGCCACCTCAGAAAAGAGAAGTCAAATCACCTTGAATCCAAGTCTATGTTCAATCCTCCCAAGCCGTTGCATGAAATTGCCCGGTTCGGCCAGAAGCCCGGGCGTTCACTCCAGATTGGCCCCACATGGGCGCGCCTCCAGAAGGCATGGTTGCTTGCCCAGCGGGCAATCGGGCAATTATCTATCCCAGCTAGAAGACTAAATAGAAGGAGCAAGTAGTTTCCTAAACCACTTAGGTAACTCTCCTAAATTCGCGTAAATCATGCTGTAGTCAGATTAAGCTTCCTAATCTGTAAGCTTATCTTGTATGGGTGGTCTCTTACACCTATAAAAGAGGCCACCCACCCCCATTGATGGGGGTTGTATCCTGAACGTAAAGGATAGCATAATATATTAATTCATACGCATACACTCGGTCAGTTTTTTTGGTAGTGCCGCCTACTCTGTTGGCTCACCAGTCCCCTCCGGTGATCTGTTAATGAAAGCGCACCGACGCACCCATGGATGTAGGTCACCTCATTAACGGGGCCGAACCACATCCAAACATCATTGTATTCATCTCTTTCATATAATTACTCTTACCCAATTTTTGGCATCATCGGTTTGGCGCCGTCTGTTGGAAACGTCTAGTTTCTAATTAACAAATCTTTTGACTGATCAACATGCCCCCGAAGAAGGGTAAGAAAACTACAACTCAAACCAGTCAGAAGGATCAAGCTGGTCAGGAGGACTCACAGCCCGGCCGGCCGACCGCCTCTATGACTTCTGAGCAAGTCACCGCGGCTCTCGCACAACTCCTAGAGGGCCAACGACAAACCCAGCAGTAGATTGAAGCACTGCTGTCCTGGCAGGATGAGCTCTCCCGAATCGAGGAGCAGCCCGGGAAAGGTGCGCCCAATCGAAGGCCTACCCGGGTTAGACAACATACCCACACTGCACCTGCATCCCCTCCGGGTTGGAGGCAGCGTGGGATGATGAGCGTAGCCAGGACCCTAGGTGAACCCGATGATAGGCCCGAGCTAAACCGCGTTGGGCGGGAGATGCCAGAGACATCATCAATAGTAGGCGTGTTGCCAGAAAGAAGGGGCCAGGACATATGGCCCGGGAATCGACCGTGGACCCCCTGGCCAGGAGCTGGGGAGATCTCAGACACACGATCACCCAGAGCCGGGTCCTATCCCCAAGGACAACACACTTCAAAGAAGAGGCCTCGTCGTCTGATCTGACTTACCGCTCGGACATAGAAAGGAAGACCAAGCGAAAAGACGTGAATGCTCAAATCTAAGACTTGCAGAAACAGATCGAGTAGTTGGGCCGCAAGTAGTTCCATGATCATACCAACACAGAGATCGAGTCACCCTACACCATTCAGGTCATCGGATTTCCCATCCTGCGGAAATTTAAGCCACCGCATCTCAGCTCTTACGATGGGACATGGAGCCCAGTGGAACACGTTTGTACCTATAAGGCCTAGATGGCATTGGTCACCATGGTCGTCGAATTACTGTGCCTGGCCTTCCCCAGCACTCTCAAAGGGCCAGCTGTGCAGTGGTTCTATGGTCGTAAACCCCGAATGGTTGATGACTTCAAGACACTGAGCAAGCTTTTCATTAGCCAATTCGTAGGGATGCTTGACCATTCGCAGCCAGACACTCAACTACTGACTGTCAAGCAACGTAAGGGGGAGACCTTAAAGGACTACGTGGACCGTTTTAACCAGCAAAGGTTTCAAATTTTCCATTTAAATGAAACGGCCGCTATCATGGCCTTTTGTTTGGGAGTCCAACACACCAAAGTTGCTACGTCATTTCATCGTGACCGACCGACAACCCTGGTGGAACTCTCAGCAAGGGTCGAAAGGTACATCGATACGGAGGAGTTTCTAAAGTCCAAGCGTGCCAGCTTCACGGGAGATGAGTCCCCGAAAGCTAAAAGGAAACATGAAGGCTCTGAGAAGGGTCCAGGAAAGAAGCCTAGGCAAGATCACCAAAGAGGTGGCCGGGATCCAGCCCTGATTACCTTCACGCCACTTTCTCGGCCAATCAACGAGGTCATGGCCGCCGCTGAAACCCAGAGGCTACTCCAGCAGCCAGCAAAGTTGAAAAGCCCGCCCGGTAAGAGAAACTGGGATAAGTTTTTCCGCTTCCACAAAGACCACGGACATGACACAGAGGACTGCTTCAAATTTAAGATCACCATTGAGAAGCTGATTGAGCAAGGACACCTAGCTGAGTTTGTGGCGGCAGATAGACGACCTCGATAAGACGCCTAGGGTTCCGATCAGCCATGACCCCTCGGAAAAATTAATGTAATCTCCGGAGGAACTTCGGGCAGAGGGATTCACAATCGGCAAAGAAGAGGCATGCTCGGGCATCCCGATCGGATGTCTGGCATATCCAATCCACCAGCACCCCTCGACCAATGTGTTAACATTCTCATCCGAGGATATGCTAGGCCTGTACTGCCCTTACGATGATCCGCTGGTGGTAACGCTCTCCGTAGAAAACTTTATGGTTAAAAGGGTGTTGGTGGACATGGGTGATGTTGTCAGTATCAAGATATAAAAGTATTCTTTACTTTTCAAAAGATTTGCAGTGTGGAAGTAAAGGTCGAACCCACAGAGATTGACTAAC
This sequence comes from Hydrangea macrophylla, assembly GCA_033977485.1. NCBI lineage: Eukaryota > Viridiplantae > Streptophyta > Magnoliopsida > Cornales > Hydrangeaceae > Hydrangea > Hydrangea macrophylla. Next base: position 25,702,926 of record CM066984.1, on the reverse strand, counting down.
TACCGTGTTTTAATCTTAAAACCTAAATCTAATTAATTATAAAAACGGATTTTGATTTTAATTTGAATTAACTAAGAACATAAAAATAAATCTAAACTATGAAAGCAATTTAAATAGTTATTTTTAAATAATGTTTAAGGGAACCTAGATTGCAAATCCACCACTAGCTTCATAATAGGAATATTTATGAATTACTTTAGCTTATTACGTTGGATGAATATGGGGAATTGTAGCTACAAGCCCAATTCCTCCGACAAGAAGATAATCATGGTTCAAGCACCAACATAATCCATCTGCAGTTAGCATGAATTATCCCACACTCAACTAGGGTTGTGATCTAATCCATCTAACCTAGGCATGGACTATTCGGATACTTGATAGCACGAATCAATAAAGCACCATCACATGTAAACAATCTAAATAAGCACAGCAAGAATAGATCGTTGAGCACATCACAGTCAAAATAGATCTAAGACAAGAATAAATTCTGAAAGTAATGATTTAATCAATTAAAGTACGATTTATTTATAAAAAATCCTCTAAACATGTAATCATCATCCATACATAATAAAACTAAAAGAAATACATAAATAAAACCCTATTACTTGGCTAGGGTTTCATTGAAACCCTAGATCTAGAGTTTAGTTGTCCATAGAATTGATGAATAGCAAGAGGTTGATGGAGGAGGCCATGTGAATCCTTGGTCTTCTTCTTCTTCTCCTTGCTTTCCTCTCTTCAAAATGGCTGAAAAATATGTATATTATGGCTGTCTATTGATGTGTATAATAGTGTGTAATGATTTGTATATCTAAAGTTGATTTAGAATAGGATTTGTATAGAGTTTGGAAGGATTTAGGAAGCTTTCCTAAGTCAAATCGCGCTAAAACTGCTGTTTTTACGTTTCTGGACGTATTTAACCAATTCGGATCGCACAGGGCTCTTCAGGGCTTCAAAATACACAAGTTTGACTTTTTCAAAGGGTCGCTCGCGCGGGTCGCGCGCGCGGGTCGCTCCAGTGACCTGGGCATTTTCCAGAATTTTCTCAGATTTTTCGCTGCTCTGAACCACTTTCGTAGAATTGCGATAACGTTTGACTCAGACCTCGGATTGACTCACCGTTTGCGGCCACGCGTCCATAACTCGAAGATCTACATTTTATATCTCTGGAGAAATTTCTCAAATCTGAAGTATTACTTGTCAAAAATGCAATTTTCCGAGACTGTTACAATATTCTTCCTTCACCGGAACCATCTTTTAAGCCCAGAATGACTTCCAAAGCCACTAATCATTGGATTTTTGTGCATTTTCATGTTAAAGCTCCAAAATCTACAAAATATAGAATACCTATTAAAAATCACTTAATAATTACATGAAATGGGCTAACAAAGCGTATTTTTAGGACTATAAACGGCACCTATTCGTCGCCGATCACACCCCCAAACCTACTCTTTGCTAGTCCTCGAGCAAAGAAAAACATAAAACTAAATACTACTATACTTAAAAATCCTAACTCACTGTCGCAGGCAACGCGATTGCATTTAGCATATGCAACAAGCCTTTTAAACCCCTAGGTGTCCCTAGTCGGACGAGTGAAGTCTCGTGAGGGTTCTCGTCAACAAGTCACCCACAACCATCTTTATTAACTTATAAATTCAAAAACTTTTATTAAAAATGAAAAACATAATATTCAATACTCCTTATTATAAAACAATGATTCGAAATAGAATAACGAACAAGAAGAAACGGAATCAAACGTCCACTTAAATCATGAAAAACAATCCCAAGCACATGCATCGTATAAATCAATAGAGTTTCTCATAAAATTGCACGTGTGTGATATGGTAGTCAAATGAACACGCGCATGTCATTAACTTGGAATATAACTCGGATGACCATCTAACTATGCTTCGACTACGAATCTCACAATGTCAATTACACTCTAAAATGAAACACTCAGAAACATGTGTAATTTCTCTAGTATACGTGAGCAAAGGAGTTATGTTTTCAAGACGAATAACGCTCACATACGACACGAAAAAGACGCATAACACGAAAGAACAATAGTCTCATGGATAAGATGCCAACAATCAAGAAAAAATAATCATTACCATGTTTTAATCCCCCTCCCATCATTTATAAATCCAAACCATGTTTCCTAGGATCAAATAGGACTTTTTAAAGGTTGTAATGTGGCTCAGATAATGAAAAATGATAGAACGGATTAATTGGGTAGGTTTAGAACAGCATTGTAAGGCATGTTCGATCTCTTTCATTCTTCTCCTACAAACTTTCATTTTTTTCTTTCTCTTCATTCCTTTTCATTCATTTTTCTTCTTTTCTTTCATTTTCTTTTTTTTTTCAACCTTCTTCTTCTGTATTATGCTTCTTTTCCTTTTTCTTTTCTTGCTTCTCAAATGACTATTCATTGAATACCAAGCAACTACCCCAATAGCATCTTATTTTCTTCTTCCTTTTCAACACATCACCTTAACACTACTAAAAGGTGACAAATCTCTCAGTGGTGAACTCCAAGTTTGTCAATTCGGAGCAAAAACAAGGATAATGGTAAGCAAGAAAGAAATGGCATTTTAACGGCTCAAAAGGCGAACTAAGGAAATTTATAATTCTTCGGTCGGTAGTAAACAAAGAGGGCCTAAAATCATTTCCTATAGTTATATGGTTCTTCAACATTTACGACGGAAGATTATTTAGCATGGTAACAACTATTTTAACTCGACTATTAACCAAAACAAGAATAATGAGACTAATCAACAAGTTAATGCGTTATTTCAATGAAATTTGACAAACACAATGTATTTATAACCCTCTAAAATGAAAAGATAGGCTCAAAAGCTCACCGGGCTTAGTCTCCACCATGTGTTATCTAGAAATCCGAATCATATTATAGTTCACATCAAACATGTATTCAAGTGACTACGTGCAGTGCATAGGTTTGTGTGCAAATCTATGATATAAAACTACGATTCAAACAATACATAACTTAAAACATTACATCATGACTTTAGCAAATGTTTAATCACATATTCTCTTATTTACCATTCTATAACAATTCAAAGTTATTGAACAAGAAGTATCAAATTGATATTGCAAAAACGTCGGTAATCATCGTTTATTTAAACACACTTATTGAAAAATTTTTAAAATTTTTAAAATTTTGCATAAACTAATGTGCATACATACCCCCAAACCTAAACCTTTCATTGTCCCCAATGAAACAATAAAACGAAAGAAAGGAGAGTAAGCAAGAACGGAACGATAGTACCTCAATCTCGACAAGCATAGAACAGGTGAACACAATAGAACATGGCAATAAAGTTCAATGTTACCTGTTAATACTAGATAGACGAACAGAAACTAACAAAAGAATATTGAAAATAACTGGAACTAAACTATAAAATATAAATTGATAAACTAATCGAAACTAAACGAAACGAATAACCGGAATAAAACATAAAAGTATAAATGTAATAAGGAAAACAACAACTGACTCGATCTAAAATGGCTTAATAAATAAAAACAAAAACGAAAACATTAGCAGAACAAGTATGGGGGAAAATATAGAAAACAAAAGAGAAAAACAGGAAAAAGGGGAAATCGCGCGAGCGGCCGTCGCGCGCGCGAATCCCTATCTTTTTTTTTTTTTTTTAAATTTTGCGCCAGCGGGACCCCTCGCGCCCGCGAGCTACCTCGCGCCCGCGAGATTAGGCGCGAGGAGAACCTGAGACATCATATAAAGAAAAGGAAAGAAAAAACACTAAGGGGCAAACTCGCGCTAGCGGGCCGCGCGAGCGACATCTCGCGCGAGAGGTCCGCGCACGCGAGAATGGTATTTTTCACTTTTTTGGCTAAAATTATGTATATACTATTAAAATAAATTAATTCCAACCCCCAACCCTATCCAGAATGTCCAAAACAGACTCGAACAGACTCAAAAATGACCAAAAATCAATGAAACAGACGAAATCAAGCTTGGGTTGCCTCCCAAGAAGCGCTATCTTTTACGTCTTTAGCTAGACCGTTCTAGCTCTAGATTCAAGGAGGCCGTAACTCGGACTGTGAACCCTTTAAGATGTCAGGACGAGCCCGATGGTAAGTAGGAATCACGTCGCTTTGATTTAATTCGATTGACGGTTTGTCAGTATGTTCAAATCGATTTCTTACCTTCCGAGTAGATTCAGCATTAGGGTCCAAGGGATTAGGATTCATCCACTCATCATCCTCTATATTATTCCCCGCACTTATATTTATTACGTTCATAGGCTCAATATCCCGTTTAACCTCACTACCGTCCACACCTAGATAATCGTCGTCTTTGGGAGGTTGATCAACAGCATTAAAAACATTTAATTTTAATTTTATATTCCCGAACGACACTTTCATCACCCCTGTTCTACAATTGACACGTGCATTGGCCGTGGCTAAGAATGGACGACCAAGAATGACAGGAGTATGTTTTCTAGCATCTAGCACGGGTTCAGTGTCAAGGACCATAAAATCAACGGGATAGAAACATTGATCCACTTTCACTAGTACGTCTTCGACGATTCCTCTAGGTATTTTAATAGAACGATCCGCTAACTGAATAGTAGCGGCCGTAGGCTTAAGTTCACCTAGACCTAGTTGTTTATAGACATGATAAGGTAAGAGATTAACACTAGCTCCTAAGTCAAGGAGAGCCCTATGAATGATAGTGTCACCTATAACACATGAAATCGTAGGCGTACCGGGATCCTTATACTTTGGAGGAGCATGTTGAAAAATTGAACTAACTTTTTCCGTGAGGAAGACCTTTTTAGGAGTATGACTGCGTATTTTGCGCTTTTGAGTACAAAGGTCTTTTAAACATTTAGCATAAGCGGGAATTTGTTTTATAGCGTCGAGGAAAGGAATATTAATTTTAACTTGTTTAAATACCTCGAGTATATCTTCCATTTTTGACCCTTTCTTGGGCAAATGTGATGGTCCCTCATTATTAGGTGGATATGGCATTCTCGGAATATAGTTCGTTGAGACCGGTTCTTTATCTTTTTTATTTTTATCCACGTCCTCACCCATCTTCTTCGAGTTAGTATTCATATCTTTCACATTCTCATTCGGAATTTAGATGCCCTCCGAGCAATGTAGATGCCCTCCGAGCAGAACTCAACTTGGTAGAAGAAAAAAGAGACCAGGTATATCTAAAAGTGGCAGCTTACAAGCAGAGAGTTTCCCAGTACTTCAATAGCAAAGTTAAGCATCGGAGTTTCCAGGTCAGGGATGTCACGCCCCGGAGTAAGCCAAAAATAGGGAAAATAAAAATTTTCCTTTATGGGTCCGTAGACACGTGACTAGTTTGTTAACCGTTCTGTCCTTCTAAATCCGCACCGTGCAATCATAAGGGAAAAGCTAGAGCTTAGACATGATCTAATACTTATCAGAGTATAAATACAGCAACGGAAATTAAACAAGGGTTACAATAACTTCAATTCTAATACAAGAGGCCATACTAAACAATGTACATAATCTTAAAACTTGAGAAACTATCTATCAGATCTTGGCAGACTTGATTTTCCTTAGCTCCACAGCACTGCATCCTGAACTCTTCTATCTATCTCCAAACCTGCAACACTCTGAGCATAGGAATGCCCAGGGCGTAACATGCCGTCAGCCTTGGAACAAGGCTGAGTGAGAGTCTCAACCGCACCATAATCAATAAATACAACACATCTCTCGACTCACGTCATAGTTTAATACTGTAAAATATAGTTAATCTCTTATCAAAAGACGTATTCTCACCACGGGCATAGCAGAGGTCTTAACAAGACAGATAGACAGATAAACATAATATCATAGAATACATTCTCATTATTTTATCCACGTTCGTGCAAATGCATGACCAATGTGACTTACTCCCAACTCTTTTCAAAGACACTTGTTTTTCAAAACCGATACTTTTCAAAACCATTTCATTTGAAAACCAAAACTTTCCGAAACCAAATCATTTAAACCAAACCCTTTTTTGCTCATCAATTCAATCTCATCATTCACTCTCTCTTTCTCATCTACTTGACAACACACGGTATATCAAGGTTGACAACATGCTATCACAGCCAATTCATACTCATCCCTTGATAGGCCGCCGGACGTCTTCACGACGTACACTATCTGTAAACAATGAAACTGGCACATGGGACGTCTTCAACCATGTGTATACTCTCACCGGTCGTCTACACGGCTGAGAAGTATATTAGAGCATTAGCCGGACGTTTTCAACGATACATGGGACGTCTTCAACCACGTATGCGCATCACCGGACGTCTTCACAGCGAGAGGCGCGCTAGGAACCCTAACCGTTCATGTCCACCCGGCTCGTCAGCCGTTGATCCATCGGATCCAGAAATCACATCTCTTTCACATTCACGTATCTCATCTCATTCACATCCTCATCAAACACCTCTCTTTTTCAGATGATGCATGCTAACACATGTCATGAAATGCAAGTGAGTCCACTACCGATACCCATATGCAACACCACTTTCATTCTCTTTATTATTATCATAGCATGCGTATTTATTCCAGTTAACAACATCGTAAATCGTGCATTTAACAATTTGCAGCAGAAACGTAACATATAGAGCATGGATCACATAACATGGATTTGATACTGATAAACATATAGATAAAACCCTTGACATGCTCATGTATGCGATAGCACTACCATAACATGCTTTGCATAGTCTTACAATTATTGGAAATACACGTGACATCATAAATCAACATATCACTTATACCAAATATCATACAGGTAGCTTTTAAACATCTTATATTAATCTTATTAGGATTAGAGTGAGGTTAGGAAACTCACCTCGAGTCACCGATCCTCGGAACGCTGATAACCGTCAAGTTCTACAACAATAAACGGAATAAACAACAATAACGTATGAGTACAACTATAGGGGCAAAATGGTAATTTTACCAAATGAGGTCATAAACCTCAAGGTAGTGATCTACGTGTCATTCTAAGTCCAACGCCATTGACTAGACTCAAATCGGAGTCCGTCGCATTTTACGAGGTAAAAGGTAGGGCTTACTACACTAATGCGGGCCCTAAAAGACAGGCTGTATTTTCGACCGAGTCGAAATGTCACCAAACTTTAAGGGAATGTTCTAGACATTATTCTAAGACTCTGGGAACTGACCGCGTAATTTTCGGAGTTCTAGATTATTTATTATGAATTATTGAAGATAATATATACTAGGAAATACCCGAAGCGGAATTTAAATACATAACTATAATTATACAAACAAATCAGTACTTAGAAGTATTTTTATTAAATACTAGATATTAAAATACACTACCAGTATTTATTTCATAATTTTCGGAGCTCGTTTGTTATTTTTAATAATTAATATACTCATAAAATAGCTCCTTATTAATTATTAAAAATACTGGACTATAATATTATAGCTTTATAACTTACATTATGTAATAAAATAGTCCCAGGGTCATTACCCTAATTTTCTAGAATTTACAAATACATATAGGTATTTATTAACTATTTAAAACTGTTTAAAACTGATATTATTTATGTTAGCCTTACAAATATATAATATATAATATAATAATGATATATATAATATTAAAATAATATTCTATAATATTAAACCTTAATGGTATTAATTATAAACCTTTTATAATTATTAAAAACATTTTACACTAATTAATACTAATAATACTAATAATAATAATAATATTAATAATAATAATAATAGACAGACCCGACGGGTCAACCCGAACCGACCCATGGGTAAACGGGCTACCCGTTAATACTCACAAAGAAACCCAAATGCGCGACCCGTTGGGTCAGCCCCGACCTGACCCAAGACTAAACGGATCAACCGTACATAGACACAAACTAACCCAACCTATAACCCATTGGGGTTGAACCTGACCCGAACCGGAAGCCCAACCCTCCTCACAAACCTATCCTACCCATTAACCCAAACCCTAACTAGACCCGGACCAAACCCTGACCCATACACAGACACAAGACGACCCAACCCAAAACCCGAAACCTGACCCGAACAAGACCCGACGTCAAAACGACGCCGTGTCATTTAAAGGACCCATGGGTCCTATTCGACCCGAACTAACCCAGACCCTTACCCATACCTACTCACATACTGACCCGGTCCATTTACCCGAACCCGACCAAAGTCAGCCCGACGTCAAACGACGTCGTGCTACTTAAGTTGACCCACGGGTTATTTAAACCCTACCCGACCCGCTACCCTTTCCCGTTTACACACTCATCCTAACCCTACCCAAACCCGACCCGGACCCGCTTGTTATTACCCGAAACCCATTCAGGTTTCACCTTCTTCTCCGGTGAACCCCGACGTCGCCGGCGATGGCGATTTCGCCGGAAAACTTTCCCGGTTTGTTTCTCCCTCATCTCTCAATCAAAATCCATGAATCCAACGGGGAAATGACCGAAATCTCCTCCTCTACCACATACTAGAGGCTCTTGATATGGTTTATTCATTTTGACCTCCTACCAGGCCATTATTCTTTCGGTCATTTCAAAGAATAATGGCATGCATGGCCATTCAAACTTGGTCCTAACAAAAAGCTGCTTCAATGGGGTCTATCTAAGGTCACTAGGGTCTGTTTGGTGTAGGAAAAAGGGGTTTTGGTTGATGTTTAAAAATTGAGCTTCAAGGGAAGCTTTAATGGTTGCCGGAGGTTTACAGTGAGCCTTAGGCTCTATTTGGCTTGCATGCAAGGGTCCTGGGGTCTCCTAATGGACATGCAGGGGCTTAAAATGAAAGGGTAGGAGGGGGGGGGGTTGGTTTTACCTCAGGGGGCTTCAAACTCCCTTAATCTCTTCCGATCTTCTTTTCTCTTTCCCCCTCTCTCCCTCTTGCTGCGTTCCTCTTCTCTAGTCTCTTCTTCTTCCTCTTGTGATCACAGAGTGTGTGTGTGTGTTGAAAAGGTAAGGCAGAGAATGTGGATAAGGGTGGGGTGTGTGTATAGACCGAGGGTGAGGGGGTGGGGGAAGAGGTGTTCTCTCAAGCTCTCTCTCGGTCTCTCTTTCTCTATACAATCTGTATAGAACAGATTGTGTGGGGAGGGAGGGGTGATTGCAGATTTGAGGGTGTAATGGTATTGAGGAGGGGTATGCTTATATAGAGGAAATGGTGGGGAGGTTTGGTTATGTGCAATGTGTGCACAAGGTGCACATGTATGTGTATGTGTCTAAGGGTAGATGAGTGTGGGGTCCACATGACTGTCAAGGAATGGTATGGGTCCCATTCTCAGGTTGTGCATATGGACGTGTTCCTGAGTCCCAAAGTACGTGCATGTGTATGTTGTATGTATCCAAGGGTAGATTGGGGTGGGGTCCACATAGCTCCTAAATACATTACGGGTCCCACTCACAGATTAAGTATCTTAAGATGTGAGCCGAAGTTCTAGTTCAGTGCAAAATTCAGTAATACGTGAATACGGGCTAGGTATAGCCTAGGTGTGAGTCCTAGATGAAATTTAGAATGTCAAGGTTACAACTGTTCTAATTGGTTCTAAGTTAGAATCATCGTCGTCTTTGCTAAGACGTTGACTATAGGATCTTGTATAGATTCCTAATTGAGGTCATCCTAATGGGCCTTCTGTAGCCGTCATCATGGCGACGTCATATGTCACTAATCTTATATTCCTACGTGGAATTTCTAGAAAAATTCTGGGTGCTACATCTCTACCCACCTTATTTGAGGATTTCATCCTCGAAATCTAGAGTTTGCTAGATCTTAAATGTACAAATCCTATTCATAAGGTTAGTCGTTCTTTACCAACTCAGGCGCCCTTATCAATCTAAATGGTCTATCAGACCATAAGTTGTTGTCAACGGTCCTGGGGTCTGATTTCCTAGAAATACCTCTGCTCCTCATCATAATTTCTCTCGAATATCCCCAGACATCTTGTAATACCATCCCCATATAAGATTCAAAGTTCTGGCAGTGGTTATGGTACCTTCAGCCTTCCATTTTGTTTAGTGCTGAGATTGATTCCCTGATCTGCGTGCTCTCTTTCTGGATTTCTGTGGTGGTGGTGGAGCATGGTTCTGAACTTCTTGTTCGGGACAAACTTTGCGTACATGGCCAGTCTTTCCACAATTGAAACACCGCACCTGTTGCCCTGTAAGTTGTCTCGGTGCTGTGCATTTTTTGGAGTGGTGTCCAGGTGTTCCGCAGTTGTAGCAGATATCGCGTTGCTTTGCGTGTGTCTGAACGGCTGTCCGACTAACTTTTTTGTCACTGATTCGCTGTCTCTTGTTATGATTCTGGGTGTGTTCAGAGTTTCCTCGGGTGATTATAGACTGCATTCGAGCGGTTGCCTGTGACACTTGATTGCCTCTTCGACTTCTTTTTAGGTTAGTTGTCTGGAACGAGTTATCTTTTTCTCCCTGTTGGTGGATCTCTAGTTTCTTGCTGTTCCGAGCTATGTTCTCCAGTTGTGTGGCTAATTCGACCATTTCTTCGATCGGTCGATCGAGGTATACTCCTGCTGTCTTTTGAATGTCTGGGTTAAGTCCTTCGTAATATTGCAATGTCTTATTTCGCTGAGTATCTACCATGTAGGGAGCAAATCGCGATAGTCTCTCAAATTTTGCCGTGTATTCTTATACTGTCATGTTGCCTTGAACTAGCTCTATGAATTCCTTTTTCTTCTTGTTTCTCTCCGTCCTTGGGAAGTACTTTGCTAGGAATTTCATTTTGAATGCTTCCCATGTCATTCTCCTTGCAACATCTTCGCCTACTGTAGCTTCGACAGATTCCCACCAGTCAGCTGCCGAATACGTCAATTGGAAAACAGCCAAGCGTCTTTTCTCAGTCTCGTTGCATTCAAGGGCTTGAAACATTCGTTCCATATCACGAAGCCATTGTTCAGCTTCCCATGCTTCTGTCATTCCAGTGAAAGTTCCTGGTTTAAGTGCACGGAATCTCTCAAGCAGTTTATCTCCTGTCTGACAAGTATTTCCGCTGTTGATGACGCGGTCCAGGTGATTGTTAGGGATGTATACTAAAAGCCATGCTTTATGTAGTTAATTTATTATTTTAATAAAATCAGTTATTCCATTTTTATGAGAATCTGTGTGGGCAATGTTTGTATTATATTATTTATTTAATATTATGCATGTGTGTCTCTCATTCTACATAGTAGGTGGTTTGGTGTGTAGAGTTCGGCTTACACACGGAAGATCAGGCCACCAGATATTGTAGAATGTAAGATTTTGGTTTACAGTCTTAGATGGGATTGGACACACCATCGGTAGGACTGCAGCATGGTGTTGTAGTAGGTTTGTCTTGACTGCGGAAAACGGTATAGTTTCAACTCACTATGCTGGTACACTTTGTGTATTAAACAGGACCGACTTGGGGCAATTATCTTTATACTGACTTATAAGATAATTAATACCTCATGGCTATTATGAGTGCTTATGCTCTAAATCCTAAGTTAGTTTATAGACACGTATATTTGATATTTACACTTTGATCCCTAAAAGGGTGAGATCCTTAAATGGGTCAATATCTCATTGGATTGGGTGGCAATATTAATTGTATGGTGGATATTAATTAATAATGGAATCCATGTCTCAATTTTGGGATTGATGATATCCCCTTGAGAAATAAGTTAAGCAGAGGATCTCAAGGAATTTTAAGAAATTAATTAAATATGATTGTCAGTAATTATACTTAATTAATGGATATCTGTAATCTTAACATGGGGGGATAATAAGCATTTAATAACATGGAGCTCGAAATATATTTTTGAGATAAGGATAGGAGTGCAATTATAATTCTTTAGTGGTATGAATTATAATTTATGGAAATAGGAATCTGATTCAGTTCGAATTAGGGTTTCCTAATTCCATAAGGAAGCCTATTCCTTATTGACTTCTTATGGTCCTGTTTGCACCTAAAAACCGCCGAAGGTTTTCCAGCCCGATTGATATGGGGATATGGGCCTAGAGATAGTCGGGCATGGGCATTTCAGAGGCCGGTTGGTCCGGAGTAGGTGATGACACCGGGCTTAGGGGAAGCGTCACCAGAAGTTTAGAGAAGGCAACCCGGATGTTCCATGGGATGGAGTCCGATAGGCAGCATCAGACCCGCATTGTCTATCGGGCACCAATGGTGGAGGTAATGGAAGACTTCATCGGGCATTTGTCAGAACGGGAGTCCGATTAGGAGTTAGAGAACATGAATGTACCGACAATCGGACACCGTACCTACGGAAAGTGATAAAGGTGGTTGGGATGAGCCCGATCGGACGTGAGCACCTGGAAAGATGTTATCTGGCATAAAGACATGACAAGACGTTACATGAGTCCGATGAGTCTTCAGTCACAGTCATGAGGCCGATGGGAGTGGAGGTAAGGCGGTTCTGGTGACAGCTGCCATTTGTGACGTCACCCAGATTTGGGGAAATCCGAGTCCGTTTGGGAAAGAATCTTATCACTAACAGCTGGATTTAGACGAGATGATCCCTGAGATGGTGGGATTGTTTCGATCAAGATAATGATAAGGCAAGGGTGGAAGATAAGGAAGGTTTCTGCTAACTAACCAATCAATTACATAGCTTAAGGCGCAAGCTAAGGAGTCCTTTCCTAATTAAAATTCAATCATGGCCGCTATAAATATGGAGGCAGGCCAAGCTGCAAAGGCACTCCGCGTCACTCTCGAAAACAACATTCAACAGCATTCAACAGCATTCAAACTTTTATGTTCTTTCTGCATTCATAATAACAAATAGGTCTACCCTCTTTTTGTTATTTTTCTTTTACTGTTTTCATTCTCACGAACGATCAGAGCTTGTTCTGAATCTGTTCTTTGGTTATATTTTCCAAACATTTAATAAAATCTGTATTTTATTAATCGTTTGTGATTGTTTACTTGGTAAACTCATACACTATTTGGCTTGTGCGCTTCAGTACTGCCAAGGGATTTCTGGTGAGGGTACTTTCCTACTCACCGTACACAATCGTTTAGTTTAGAAGTCAGATATGAAAGCCTTGAGTATCACTGACTCAAGCATATAGGAAATCAGTTTGCACACATCGAACCACTTTTGGTTCTGGCACGCCCGCGCATTACTACAAGCAAACAATTTGGCACGCCCGGTGGGACCCATAGTCTCAAGTCATGCCGCCAAAGAGGGATAAGCAGACGGGCAAAAACGGCCAAGACGAGTCTGCCATTGATCCACCAATGGAGGAAAGCACTGGTCATTCTCCGGACGATGGTGGCATTACTATCGAAGCAATCTCGGAAACCATGAGAGCCACCGTTGATCCCTTGAGGCAGGACTATAATACCTTGATAGGGTCAATGGCAGATCTCAACAATGTGGTCAGGCAAACTGCCGATATACGCCGGGAACAGTCTGAGTTGGTCATGGAGACTAGGGTTACCCACGTGAAGCTGGACGCCCTGGCTGCTCAGTTACAACAGCTTTGCGCTATTCTTGAGGCCAATAACAACCAAAAGGCCTCGGGATCAGCCTCAGGCTCGGGATAGGGCTCTGGCACGCCGCTTGAGTCCGACAAACCAAAAGACCCACTCTATGTCTGTCCAAACCTAAGGGAGGGTAACATCTCGGGCAAGAAGCCCGAGTCACATAACGAAACGGCTAGTGGCGTGGTGGTCACCGATCCCAATGGATCGGCGACGCCGAGCTTTGTCCAGACAGGAGGCCGTGTTGAAACCCAGTTCGACCGTACACCACCTCTAGTTCGCGCTGCTGGGGGGCAAAGAAATAATGGCGGGTTTTGGACCCACCAGATCAATAATAATCAACAGTTGTCGCCTCCACTAATAACCCCGGTAACAGGGGCTCAGCCTGAAGTAATTGCAACGATTGGCCGTAACCCAGAGGTAAACGGCCAACAAATGCCCCCCGGTAACGCTGCTGGGGGGCAAAGGAATAATGATGATTTTTGGCTTCGTCAGGCCAATATCAACCAATAGAAACCACCACCCCCTTTGGTGAATGCCTGACCCGCTGCGCAGCCTATTAACAGGGAAGAGTTGGTGGCGGCCATACACGAAGAGTATGGCCCGTTCATGAGAAGGATGGAGAGGCCGACATACCGACGGCCTTACCCGCCTGAAATTGACGAAGTTAATTTCCCACAAGGGTATAAAGTTTCGAATTTTACCCTATTTTCTGGGGAAAGTGAGCATACCACGGTAGAGCACATAGGCCGATTCATTGTGCAGTGCGGCCATGCAGGCAATAGCGACCCTTTAAAACTAAGGTTGTTCCCAAACTCGCTCACGGGCATAGCGTTTTTGTGGTATGTCAATCTCCCGGCCAATTCAGTACGAAACTGGCCAGTAATGGAGGAATTGTTTCATGGGCAGTTTTATAGGACTGAGCCCGAGATATCGTTGGCAGATCTGTCTAGGATGCTCCAACTAGTGGGAGAGACCGTTGAAACATATATAGCCCGATTCAGGAAGGCTAAGTACAGATGTAAGACAATATTGCCCGAAGAAGAATACGCAAAGATGGCTATGGACGGAATGTCTTTCGAGCTTCGCAAAAAGTTCGAAGGGACTGATTTCCGTGATTTATTTGAGCTGGCTTCAAGGGCCGCCCGTTACGAGCGTATCCTACTTGATGAACAGGAAAAGAAGAATTCTTCTAAAGGAACATATTACAAAGATCCCAACTACGAGGTCCATCTAGCAGATTGTGACCTCGAGGCAGAAATTGACATGGCCGAACTAATCTCTAAGCGGCCTATTATGTGTAATGCCTTGAACAAACCTGTCAATAATAACGCCGCTGCTAAAAAAATGGCGTTCGAGGCAGGAAAAAATTACACATTTGACATAACGATGGCTGATCAGATTTTTGACGCCCTTTTGGCTGAAAAAGTGATTAGGCTAGGTGAAGGTCATCCGATCCCCAAGGCCGATGACATAAAAAATAAGGAATATTGTAAGTGGCATAATTCCTGGAAACACTCCACTAATAACTGCGTTATTTTTCGTAATGTGATACAGGAGAACGTGGAGAAAGGAGTGTTCAAATTTTCGGACAAAGCTATGGGAGTTGATGCGAATCCGTTCCCACAGATCACTGGAACCAATATGGTAGTGCCCGATTTGACCAAGCTGACACGGCCAAGGGCCAAGGTAGACTTGACCGATAGCGAGAAGGTCCCAAAGCAAAGGGAAGGGAAACAAATTACCGTTTCGGAAACTGATAGGCCGAAGGTGACTATTCGCGAGCTTCAGAGGACATACCAGGAACGCAAGGAAGCAGAACTAAAGGCTGAGGTCAAGGTAGCCCGATCAACCACAGATAATTTGATCGCAGATTTACGACACCAACTAGAGCTGATAGAACAAGGCCTGTGTCCGAGGTGCAAGGCCGATATTAAGAAAGGGGCCTCCAGCCAAAGCAAAAGGCCTAGAGTTGAGGAGCGACGAGAATACAGCCCGAGAAGATCCGTGCATGAGAGGCTTTCCTTGCCCAAACAGGGACGCGTACAGCCCGAGTGGAAGCCGAAACCGCTGCCAGCAAGCGGTATGCCTAGCTCGAGTCATATGGAAGGAAGGCAATATCGATCACGACCCACAATGAGTGCCTCACAAAGGGTTGAAGCATCGGATATTCGCTCCCGAATGATACTCCCACCAAGAGTGAGTGATGGGAGGTGGTATAGAGCTGAGCATCCAAAGTTTCCAGTGATGCCTCAATACAGCAAGTCTCAGAAGAGGAGGTATCAGAGGGTGAGACAGGCCGAGAGGGAACGGCAGCACTTGAAGGGTCGCGTCCAGAATCCTCCAAGGTCCCCTCAGCGTAAGGCCGACAAACAGATAACGGCCATGGAAGAAGATGAGCTCGTTTTCGACAAGAAAGCGGGCAAAGGGGAGATGCATGCCACAGAGCGCTTAAAGAAACTTTTTGAACAAGAAAAGAAGTGTGAGCCATTGGCCCATCCAATGGAGGAGGTCAATGATTATGAAGATGAGGATGATACACCAATTCAATTCGGAACAATCACGAAAAGTCTATCCTCAAACATGGTGTTTACTCTTCCCATGTCATTCATGGCCAAACCGGATCAGCCAACGGCCATAGAAGGTGACGTAATAGAAGGCCAGACCAAGGAGTCAGCAGTAATAGAAAGTTTATGTTGGGGCGGTGGAGAAACCGTTAGACCCAAGGTGGTAGAGGCTACGAGCAAGAACGTGGATGCTACCGATATACAAACCGATCGGCCTAAGATAACAATCTTGAGGCCGAAAGGGATCCAAACTGAAGAAGGGTTGAAACCAGCGGGACCAGTCAAGGTGGTTTTCAAAAAACCTACCTATCAAATGTCTCAGCACCTGAAGCCGTTGTACGTAAAGGGTCACATTGAGGGGATCCCCGTGAATAGAATATTGATCGATAGGGGATCTACCATCAACATCATGCCCCAAATAATGCTGAGGATTCTTCAAAAATCTAAGTCGGAACTGATTCCGACCGAGATGAATGTTCAGAGCTTCACGGGCACACCATCTAAGACAAAGGCCATCTTGCCTCTTGAGCTGACTGTTGGAACCCAAACGGCCATGACAACCTTTTTCATCGTTGAGACATCGGCCGCGTACAACGCGTTGCTTGGCCGTGATTGGATCCATCCCAATTACTGCGTCCCTTCCACTCTCCATCAATTGTTGATCTTTTGGAGAGATGACGAAGTGGAAGTGGTTGGGGCCGATACAAAGCCATTCGTTGCCCGGGTGCAGACAGCCGATGCAGTATTATACGAAGATGATATCGGACCTATCAAATTACTAGGATGCGGCAAACTAGGTAGACCAAATGCAGCCACATTCCGTAAAGAAATTCTACCAAACTTAAAGTTTGGTTATCACAATCTCAGTCGGACAGAAGAATCAAGTCCGATAGAGATTAATGAACAAGAAGACTTCGATGGATCCACGACTAATTGAAGTTAAAAGACAGCTGGCCCTCAAGGCCAGCATGGCCAGATGGTGCGCATATCTGGCCGATAGGAGATTAGAGATCGGCCCTGTGGACGGAATGATTAATCTGGCCGATTGTATCTATGAAGAAGAAACGCCAATAGAGGAAGAGATTCAAATGGATGAACTCGAAACGGCCACGGCCAAGCTTGATGACTTGAAGGCCGACGTGCAGGATCCACTATTGGAGATCAACCTGGGCAATGAAGGAGAGCACAAACCCACATATGTGAGTCAGGTGCTCGAACCGCGGTTTCAGGCCGAGATCATTGCTCTATTACACAAATACAAGGATTGCTTTGCTTGGGATTACGATGAGATGCCCGGATTATCCAGAGAATTGGTGGAGCACCGATTGCCAATTAAGCCGGGTTTTAGGCCGTTCAAACAGCTCCCACGGCACATGTCACCTGAAGTCACGATGAAGGTGAAAGAAGAAATTGAGAGACTTTTGGGAGCTGGCTTCATTCGGATAGCCAGGTACGTGGAATGGGTATCAAATGTAGTCCCAATGGTGAAGAAAAATGGTAAGCTGAGAGCCTGTATTGATTTCAGAAATCTAAACCTAGCTACCCCAAAAGACGAGTACCCTATGCCCATGGCCGATTAATTGATTGATTCGGCCGCCAAACATAAAATTTTGTCCTTTATGGACGGGCATTCAGGGTACAACCAGATTTACATCGCTGAGCAGGACGTCCCGAAGACAGCTTTCCGGTGCCCGGGGGAAATTGGAACCTTTGAGTGGGTTGTCATGCCTTTCGGGCTAAAGAATGCTGGAGCCACATATCAGAGGGCGATGAATTCAATCTTCCATGATATGATCGGGCATTTCATGGAGGTTTACATTGATGATGTGGTGGTAAAATCGAGCGATAACGCCGATCACTTGAGGGACTTAGAAAAAGCATTTGAAAGAATGCAGGCTCACAAACTAAAAATGAACCCTCTCAAATGTGCTTTCGGCGTCTCGACAGGGAACTTCTTAGGATTCCTGGTGCATCAAAGAGGGATAGAGGTGGACAAGAACAAGGCTCGGGCAATACAGGCAGCAAAGCCACCATCCAATAAGAAAGAGCTTCAAAGGCTGCTTGGGCAGATTAATTTCCTGAGAAGATTCATATCCAACTGTGCAGGAAAGACCCAAGTATGGACCCCACTATTGAAGATCAAGACCGATGAAGAATTCAAGTGGGAAGACAGCCATCAACAGGCCTTTGAGGGAATTAAGCAATATCTGTCAACTTCCCCAGTTTTAATGCCACCCAAGAAGGGTAGGTACCTTAAATTGTATATATCGGCTTCTGACTGCTCTATAGGAAGTATGTTAGCTCAGGATAATGAGCAAGGAAATGAGCAGGCCGTTTATTACTTAAGCAGAATGTTAACTCCAATCGAGCAGCGCTATGCGCCGATTGAGAAATTATGCTTGGCATTGTATTTTTCATCACAGAAGTTAAGAACGTATATGTTGCCCGTTTCTACTTATATTATATGTCAAACCGATGTGATAAAATATATGTTGTCAAGACCAATCATGAGAGGCCGAATTGGAAAATGGACCTTGGCCCTGATGGAATTTGCCATCCAATACCGATCACAGTAATCGGTTAAAGGCCAGGCTATAGCCAATTTCTTGGCTGATCACCCAGATCCAACTGATCTGGGAGAGTTGCTACCAGCACCTAAAGTACTAAACACTTCCTTGGTCCCATGGACATTGATCTTTGATGGGTCTAAAAGTGCAGGGGGTGCTGGGGCAGGTGTGGTTATTGTATCACCCAAGTACAAGAAGACAAAAATGTCTTTTCGGCTCAATTTCAAATGCACTAACAATCAGGCCGAGTACGAAGAACTTATAATCGGACTCGAAATACTCCTTGAAATGGGGGCATCGTCCGTGCACATAAAGGGAGACTCAGGATTGGTGATCGGACAGATAGACGGGGAGTTTCAGATTAGGAGTTGGGAGCTATGCCCGTTCCATGCAGTTGCTACTCAACTCATGGAGTCATTTGATGACATTAGTGTGAGGTATATTCCAAGAACAACGAATACTGAGGCCGACAAGTTGGCTAAAACAGGATCGGCCTCACATTCTCATAAGAGCGCAGAAGACCAACTAGTTACTGTTCATGTCCGATCACTCCCTTCCGTTGCAAAAAGAGGTTGGTACGCTACTACCAATTCGGTCTTGATGGAGGATGACGATTGGAGAATCCCCATCATTGAATACCTGAATCACCCAAATGTGAGGGTAGACCGAAAAGTTAGATTGTTTGCTGTCCGATTCGTAGTACTTGATGGAGAATTATTTAAGAAACCGATCGGAGATGACGTTGTCTTGAGATGTCTAGGGAAGAAGCAAGCCATGCAGGTTATGGCCGAGGTGCACGAAGGGATATGTGGAGCACATCAGGCCGGCACTAAGATGAAATGGTTACTGAGGAGGTATAATTATTATTGGCCTGGTATGTTGAAAGATTGTATCAGTTATGCCAAGGGTTGTCAACCTTGTCAGAAGCATGGTCCGATCCAGCATGTGCCGGCCAAACAATTGCAACCCATAATCAAACCATGGCCGTTTAGGGGATGGGCGATGGATTTAATTGGAAAGGTCCTTCCGCCATCATCAGGCCAGCATTGTTTCATAATAGTGGCAACGGACTACTTCACCAAGTGGGCCGAGGCCATACCTTATAGAACGGTGACACAAGTCACCGTCATAAAATTCATTGAAGAACATATTATCCATAGGTTCGGCCTTCCGGAAACAATTACGGCCGATCAAGGATCTGTGTTTACGGGGACGGAGACATTGGCCTTTGCTGAAAGTAGGGGAATCAAAATTCTTAATTCTACGCCCTATTATGCACAGGCTAATGGTCAGGCCGAATCTACTAACAAGATCCTTAAAGGGATCATTGAAAAGATGATAGTAGAGAATCCTAGGGAATGGGACAAACTCTTGTCCGAAGCATTATGGGCCTATCGGACGTCTAAAAGATCAAGTACTGGGGTTACACCGTTCATGCTGACCTACGGGCATGACGCGATGTTACCTATGGAAGTAACAGTCCGGTCGGCTAGAAGAGCATTACAAAATCAGCTTGAGCCCGCTGAGTATACGGAAGCTATGATAGCTGAGTTGGAAGGGCTTGATGAAATGAGGCTAACGGCCTTGGATTCATTAAAAGTCCAAAAGCAGCGGGCCGCCCGAGCTTATAACAAGAGGGTGAAGGAGAAGTCTTTTTGCATTGAAGATTTGGTATGGAAGGCCGTATTACCAATTGGGGACAAGGATAATCGTTATGGTAAATGATCGGTCAATTGGGAAGGCCCGTTTATCGTCCACCAAGTCAGAAGAGGTGGTGCTTATAGGCTGCGTGATTTAGATGGAACTGTTCATGTCCGGTTAATCAATGATCAGTATTTAAAGTCTTATTATCCAACGTTATGGGAGACCATTGATTTGGATTATAAACCTAATCCAGGGTTGGAGTATGATCAGTTGATAAATTATGAGCCTGAGCCCGAATGATGTAGATAAACAGTGTTTTTTGTATTGATAGGCTGAGCACAGCTTACTTACAAAATGAATAAAAGAAAATTCTTTACAAAGAGGAGTCGGCCTCTAGGCCGACCCAAAATTCCTAAGCTTAGCCTTCAAGTCTTCCCAGGTCTTGACGGCTCCAGACCGGTCCCTCTTGGCCTTCTCTAGCTTTTGGGCCCAAGCCCGGGATATGGGGATACTGGCTTGCAGTTGATCGCTGCACTTCTGGGCGTCGCCACCAAGTAAAGATAATGCCTCATCAATTTTCCCAATGGAGGCGTTGTTGGTAACAACCTCGGCCTCACATTGGGCGAGTTGAGTTTTTAGTGCAGCGATACGGGTCTGCAGCCAAGAGTCCCTTGCAAGCATTTGAGCCCGAGAAGCCTTCCCCGCCTCAAACTTAACCTTGGCCCCTTCCAGAAACTTCAAGGCCTTCTGACGGGAGCCCAAGTGAAGTTCCGCATCAGCTTGAATTTTCAAGGCCGATCTATCCATAAGACGGGCACTGGGGAGTCTCTCTTTTATCTCCAGGAGTAATGATAGCTGCCCGTCTGAGAGAGAGGGATCGGCCATGAGAGTGTTCAAGGCTGTGTCAATATCAGCAGCAGCAGGAAGATTGGAAAATTCCTGGTTAGTCAGTTCGAGGAGTAGATCCTTGGCTTGTTGCAGTAGGGAAGGAGAAACCGCTTTAGGCTCCAAGGGGCCTAGGTCAAAAGCTCTCAGGTCCAGGCCCGAGAAGAAGTCGTTGAAGGGAATTATTGGCACTGGACCTGAGGGATCGGCCTGTTCAAGAGGATGCAGTTAGGCAGGTTTTTGGAGAAATTATACGAATTAACATAAAAGCAACACTGCAATACCTGGGTGTGAGGACTAAGGGAGGCCGAGATCGCTCCGCGAATATCGGCCTCACTTGGTTGAGAAGGTATTGGTTGTGAAGAAGAAGGGTGGCCGGTCTCCATCTCAGGACTCGTCGAAGCCACTATTGTCTGCAGGACTTCAGCTCCTTGGACTGAGCCCGAATTATTATCACCGGTCTCTGTGGCGGATGCTTCAGGAGTACTGACCTCGGCCACTACTAATCCTGCTATTGTGTGAACAGGAGGACCCATGGCCGCGGTAGGCTCCCCTTGCCCGGTTTCAATATTAGATGGGACGGTTTGGTCTACCTCGTCCGCAGCAGCTTTGATGGTAACTCCAGCATCGGCCAAGTCCTCAGTACTGGAAGAGAGGACGACTTGCTCCGGAGCTTGGATGGAGGCAGCAAGGTCCTCGTCTCCGCTTGAAGGAGTTAGAGGAGGCACGATGTGAAGTGGCATCACCCGTACGGCCACTCTCTCTAGATAAGCCGTTGCAGAGGCCGGTGATGTAGGGAGAGTTGGAGGAAGAGTCTGAGCGAGGTTTGGAAGTGGATCCTCTCCTGAGTCTTCGTCAGCAAGCTGCAAAGATAGAACAAAATGATTAATACTGAATGAAAGGAATTCGGGCTCAATCACCAAAGCAAAGAGAAGAGCAAACCTGAACAGTGGCTGGTATTGTTTTTTGCTTCTTTTGAGACGGACCCCTGCCCGGAGTTGGTTTGCGAGCCGGTCTTTTGGTAATTTGCTTACGCCGGATTGGAGCTGTTGTTGGTACAGGGACATCGGCCACAGTGGCCGATGTTGCAGTAAAAGGCACCAGGGCCTCAGCAGCGGTGCTTGAAAATATGCTTCGAGCCCGTTCACCACACCACTGGGTGAATTCCTCTGATACAATTGGCCGGGCAGAGAAGGGTGTAAAGTTGAACGCGGCTTTGAGCCGGTCCGACCTCTCTGTTATCTTTTTCACCTGCCCGTCATTAACAATGAGGCCACGTTCAACCCAGTCAACATTGACGGTGATGCCAGGAGGAACGGGCACGAGTTGTGTAAGCCCGAATTGGCGGGCATATAGAGGAGCAAAGTAGTATTCGGCCCCGCATTTGTTATTGGCCGAAGGGATTGATGGGCTAAAAATAATATCTCTAGCCACTAAGTAGCTAGAGAAGATTTCGTTGTAAGTAGACTGGGTGCCCGAACCCCAGTTGGAAGGGTTATTGGAGAGCTGAAGGAATGAGGAAAATTGAAGAGAAAAGAATGGGGTATAGAGGTTGACAGCCCGAGGGGAGCAACCTTGGTAAAAGAAAGTGAAACACTCTTCGAAAGAGTGTGAAGAAGGAGCTACGTTCATAAACTGAACGGCGGAGATAGGCACATCGGCCAATTGGCTGATGGTGGGTTGGAATTCGGGAAAGTAGGAATGAAGCCACAATTGGAGCACCCACATCGGGCTTCCACCAGCTCCGAAGCCCGAGTGAACAAAATCTGTTATGCCTCTGACCAAGTGTGCCCAAACCAGTGTAGCCATGGCTAAAGGTTTCCCCGATGCGAGAGCTAAGGCTAAGGTTGTATATTATTTGGTAATGGCTTGGGAGGCCGAACAGAAGAGATATTTGTTGAGCCAATAGATGAGAAAGGCAGTGTGTTCAGTATCGGACACCGCCGTATCATCTGCCCCGATGCAGGCAGCAAGGAAACCTCCAAAGGCCGTGATCGGCCTATGAGAAACGGCCCCGTCCCTGACAATTTCCTGTAGTGGATAGGCAAAGCTGGCTGTCCCAACGTCAAGCCCGGGAATGATCTCTGGGCCGTGGGGATGAAGGCCGAGCAGGTAGCTGATGTCTTTGACGGTGGGAGCCATTGGTCCGCAACGAAAAAGAAAGTCGTTGCAAGACGAGGACCAAAAGAGTAAAGCAGACAGAAGAAGAGGCCGGTCTATCTCGATTCGAGACCGGCTGAGCATGATTGCATCATAGATGCCCGTTTGTTTCCAGACACCGGCCTTGGAGGCCGAAACCCTGGTAATCCATTTGTCCCAGTCAACGGCAGGGGACGGCCATCCTCGAATTGGCTGGTTAGCAGTCTGGGCCTTGCCCCAGTGTGTAGGGACTTGTAGGAATTCTTCGTTTCCTACGGGAGAAAAGAAAGGAAGAAAAGCCGCCGGAGGATGGCCAAGAAACGCCGCTCCTAAGCCTGGTGCGACGGGAGAACCATCGGAGGAACTATAGGGGGTGAGGTACTCGGTGGAGATGTTAGCGGCGTGAGCTTTGGCCAAAGCCCTAACCTCCTTGCATCGGTTTTGTGGTGGAGGAGCATCAACGAAGGTTTTCTTGCCTTTAGTGGTGGCCGGAGCAGTTTTAGGAGCCATCTATTGAAGAAATGGGTCGTCGGAAAAGATGGAGGTTCTAGAGAGAGAAGCTCTATGTTTTGCCTGAGGTATAGAAAGAGAGTGAGAATGCCAATAGGTTGTAGGGAGTTTCGAAAGTTGGGTGATATTTAAATATCACGACGCCATTATGGCGCATTAAATGTGGAGTGACTGGTGGGATTCTCTATAATCTGACAAGTTGCTGTGTGCTCGACGCGTGGCCAGTTTAAAATTCAAAACGTCACATCAATCAAGGCAGGACGTTTGATATGACCTTTTGGGGGGCAATTGTTTGCACCTAAAAACCGCCGAAGGTTTTCCAGCCCGATTGATATGGGGATATGGGCCTAGAGATAGTCGGGCATGGGCATTTCAGAGGCCGGTTGGTCCGGAGTAGGTGATGACATCGGGCTTAGGGGAAGCGTCACCAGAAGTTTAGAGAAGGCAACCCGGATGTTCCATGGGATGGAGCCCGATAGGCAGCATCAGACCCGCATTGGTCTATCGGGCACCAATGGTGGAGGTAATGGAAGACTTCATCGGGAATTTGTCAGAACGGGAGTCCGATGAGGAGTTAGAGAACATGAATGTACCGACAATCGGACACCGTACCTACGGAAAGTGATAAAGGTGGTTGGGATGAGCCCGATCGAACGTGAGCACCTGGAAAGATGTTATCGGGCATAAAGACATGACAAGACGTTACATGAGTCCGATGAGTCTTCAGTCAAAGTCATGAGGCCGATGGGAGTGGAGGTAAGGCGGTTCTGGTGATAGCTGCCATTTGTGACGTCACCCAGATTTGGGGAAATCCGAGTCCGTTTGGGAAAGAATCTTATCACTAATAGCTGGATTTAGACGAGATGATCCCTGAGATGGTGGGATTGTTTCGATCAAGATAATGATAAGGCAAGGGTGGAAGATAAGGAAGGTTTCTGCTAACTAACCAATCAATTACATAGCTTAAGGCGCAAGCTAAGGAGTCCTTTCCTAATTATAATTCAATCATGGCCGCTATAAATATGGAGGCAGGCTAAGCTGCAAAGGCACTCCGCGTCACTCTCGAAAACAGCATTCAACAGCATTCAAACTTTTATGTTCTTTCTGCATTCATAATAACAAATAGGTCTACCCTCTTTTTGTTATTTTTCTTTTACTGTTTTCATTCTCACGAACGATCAGAGCATGTTCTGAATCTATTCTTTGGTTATATTTTCCAAACATTTAATAAAATCTGTATTTTATTAATCATTTGTGATTGTTTACTTGGTAAACTCATACACTATTTGGCTTGTGCGCTTCAGTACTGCCAAGGGATTTCTGGTGAGGGTACTTTCCTACTCACCGTACACAATCGTTTAGTTTAGAAGTCAGATCTGAAAGCCTTGAGTATCACTGACTCAAGCATATAGGAAATTAGTTTGCACACACCGAACCACTTTTGGTTCTGGCACGCCCGCGCATAACTACAAGCAAACAGGTCCCTATCGTAGCCTATATATATGTTGCCTTGGCTCTTCTCTCAGGTTGCATGATTTCACATTCTAAGCTTCCCTTGACCTCCTAGTTTTCTTCTAGAAGGGTTTCCACCAAACCCTAGTCTCTGTGAGCATTCAAGAGACATAGGAGTGAAGATCGCTAGCGTCGGACAACGCTCACTAAAAGAACTTCAGACTGCTCGATACTGATCGAAAGTTGCTGAATTTTTTACACGACGTTCCTGAAGTCGAGATGGAGCTGCTGTAAAAAATTCAAGTAAATCGGAGATCGTTTAGTCTTCCTGACGAACACATCTTTGTCGGATCAATGTGATCGGGTTTGAATCGTCACAGCAATCAAAGAGAGTGTTATAACTGGGATTAGAAAATAGAACGTAAAGAGGGAATAGCAGAAAACATAAAGGATTTCGAAAGAGCCCACACTCAGTTCGATATTCTGGCAGCAAAGGAATACGGTAGAAGATCGTGAGCTATTTTCGAGCCCGTGTTCTCGATTCGTCTACTACAGCAATCCGTTTTTGCAGTTCAAGGTAACCCTAGTTTCCACCCTTGTAGGGTTATTGTAGTTCTCACCTAAATTTTTTGCAATACCAACTTATACGCACTGTCAACGGATTCTGGGAACGCAGTTTCCTAACAGTGATCACTTGCTTGTTCCATACGTCGAACAAGAGCTCCTATCAATTCTGTTGGATCTACTGCTGGAGGTATTACACTTGTTGGTCCGTCGGGTGTATTCCGAGTATTTCGTTTTCTCTTAACCATGGCGTGTTTTAGCAAGGGTTATACCTACGAGTTAACACCTATTTGGTCAATACCTTATCTTATCTCATTTGATTACATAAGAAGTAACTGCAACGGTTCATCGAGTCAACAGAGATTTCTTAACATATAATGGTTGTCACAACTACTATTAGGATTAAGGGTATGGCATTCCTATCCTTAGTCTTTCTAAACTCTAGGCTGAGCTGACTGTTCTGAGATACATCTCAGGAAGTTCGTCAGTGCCTAAACATCTATCGACTAATGGTCAAGCCTATATTCTTATTAGTAATAAACGTATAAGAGGTAAGATTAGCAATTAATAAGAATTCGTCTCATCCATACAATTATGTTTAAATTAAGTTGCAAGCAAACTATTACTGGTCAGAAAATAAAAGGTACAGAAAAAGTACAAATACTAGTTTTACCCATTTGGAATACATCAAAAGAAGTGGAATAAGAACATAAGATGAACTAGCTAAGAATCCATCCTCCATCTCTCTCAACATCAGAGTCCGAGGTCACCTCTCCTAAATCACTGGATGGTGGAAAGTCAATCGGAGGGATACCTATAAATGCATCC
This sequence comes from Hydrangea macrophylla, assembly GCA_033977485.1. NCBI lineage: Eukaryota > Viridiplantae > Streptophyta > Magnoliopsida > Cornales > Hydrangeaceae > Hydrangea > Hydrangea macrophylla. Next base: position 25,676,255 of record CM066984.1, on the reverse strand, counting down.
CAGGCTGGCTCTAGGGGCCAATCAGGGTCCTCTATCATCTCAGGCTCCGCTAGTGGGTCTTCTTCTGGATCATCGTCTGAGTCATCATCAGAACCTGCAGGGGCAACAAAGTGTACTATGTCTTCTTGTGGCTCGTCCTGGTCATGGATTGCAAGGTTTCCAAGGGCATGAGGAATCTCCTCCATCTCAGCAGACAGCAAACACGGTGCTACCAATCTATGATATGCTAACTCTGGAACAGGTCTCTCACGGAAGAAACAACGTGTCCACTTCCTTATACTCTGGCCAACTCTATGCCTGATGGTGTTGCTAACCTGACCAAATCCTCGAGGGGCAAACTGTATCTCCAAGGTAACTCTGTACTGCCCATCCGCAGCATCGTACTCTATCTGGTGCTCCATGCTATCCTGCCCAACATAGAAAAACTAACTTAGTACTTATGCTAATTAATGAAATATCTTAAAGTTTCATAGCAAAAAGGGGATACCTTTCTTAATTCTTTCTAAACCTTGAGTTACTGCCAATTGCTCCAAGTCTAACTCCCTGAACCTACATTAGTTCCTAATTCTATATTTTGACTTGTGACTTCTATGCTCAACTCATCGTGGGGATTTATTAGTCGTTCTTATAGACTAAGAGTATACAAGTTACTAATTATAAGCAAGCAGTACATCCATGTAATAATACATAAGTCGGGTTAAAGACGATTTTCATAGATAGATTTAAACATAGTGCAACATAGTTACAAAAACATTTACATTAGAGAGTGCGTACGCTAAGTATGTACATAGTAGGGAATAGTGCCAACAACAGATACATGAAAGGCGTACACGTTACTACTACTACGTGTTACATGCCTGAGTACAGCTATATACACAAAAGATGGACTATCAGTCTTATTACAAAGTCCTTCAATCATCCAGATCCTTGACCTTTGACTTTCCCTTCTCAACTATGTCTTTCTTGGGTGGTTTCTTTCCCACATTCTTAGTTGGTTCAACATTGACTGCGGAATCAGCATCCTCCACAGAAATGGTCTCCTTCGCCGGAACTTCTCCATCATCATCCACCTCCCTATCAGTCCCCATGACTGACTCAACGGTCAGGGGTGTATCAGCTATGGACTCCTCTGGTACTGGGGGTGGCGTAGCAAGAGATGGTCCTACGGGTCCTGGTGGGGGTGTCAGCTTGACTCAAAAAGTCATGACTCGGAGGGTATAGCTGTCATGAGTTATCTCAGCTGCTTCCTGATGAACAAGTCTAAGGGTGTTTTCTCGGTAATATGCCTCTCTCTGCAGGATCTCTGGGTCCTCAATTCCCAACACATGTACATCATGCCACATGTTTTCCTCCAAATGTCGCTGAGCACTCCGTCGAATCCTTTGCCGGTACAACACTGGGTCTGCAGGCTCTATACGATCTGGGTGAATCCAATGTCCTCCAAACCCGTCTTGGACATAGAAGGGTTCCATGCTAATCTGTCCAAGATAAACTATCATAGGGTAAGTATCTTCACAAGTGGAAAAGATCTAATGGTTTATAACTTAAAGTGTATAGGACAAATGGTAAATGCCTAAACCTAGGCTTTGATACCACTAAAAACCCTGTCACGCCCCGGAGTAAGCCAAAAATAGGGAAAATAAAAATTTTCCTTTATGGGTCCGTAGACACGTGACTAGTTTGTTAACCGTTCTGTCCTTCTAACTCCGCACCGTGCAATCATAAGGGAAAAGCTAGAGCTTAGACATGATCTAATACTTATCAGAGTATAAATACAACAACGGAAATTAAACAAGGGTTACAATAACTTCAATTCTAATACAAGAGGCCATACTAAACAATTTACATAATCTTAAAACTTGAGAAACTATCTATCAGATCTTGGCAGACTTGATTCTCCTTGGCTCCACAGCACTGCATCCTGAACTCTTCTATCTATCTCCAAACCTGCAACACTCTGAGCATAGGAATGCCCAGGGCGTAACATGCCGTCAGCCTTGGAACAAGGCTGAGTGAGAGTCTCAACCGCACCATAATCAATAAATACGACACATCTCTCGACTCACGTCATAGTTTAATACTTTAAAATATGGTTAATCTCTTATCAAAAGACGTATTCTCACCACGGGCATAGCAGAGGTCTTAACAAGACAGATAGACAGATAAACATAATATCATAGAATACATTCTCATTATTTTATCCACGTTCATGCAAATGCATGACCAATGTGACTTACTCCCAACTCTTTTCAAAGACACTTGCTTTTCAAAACCGATACTTTTCAAAACCATTTCATTTTAAAACCAAAACTTTCCGAAACCAAATCATTTGAACCAAACCCTTTTTTGCTCATCAATTCAATCTCATCATTCACTCTCTCTTTCTCATCCACTTGACAACACACGGTATATCAAGGTTGACAACATGCTATCATAGCCAATTCATACTCATCCCTTGATAGGCCGCCGGACGTCTTCACGGCGCACACTATCTGTAAACAATAAAACTGGCACATGGGACGTCTTCAACCATGTGTATACTCTCACCGGTCGTCTACACGGCTGAGAAGTATATTAGAGCATTAGCCGGACGTCTTCAATGATACATGGGACGTCTTCAACCACGTATGCGCATCACCGGACATCTTCACGGCGAGAGGCGCGCTAGGAACCCTAACCGTTCATGTCCACCCGGCTCGTCAGTCGTTGATCCATCGGATCCAGAAATCACATCTCTTTCACATTCACGTATCTCATCTCATTCACATCCTCGTCAAACACCTCTCTTTTTTAGACGATGCATGCTAACACATGTCATGAAATGCAAGTGAGTCCACTACCGATACCCATATGCAACACCACTTTCATTCTCTTTATTATTATCATAGCATGCGTATTTATTCCAGTTAACAACATCGTAAATCGTGCATTTAACAATTTACAGCAGAAATGTAACATATAGAGCATGGATCACATAACATGGATTTGATACTGATAAACATATAGATAAAACCCTTGACATGCTCACGTATGCGATAGCACTACCATAACATGCTTTGCATAGTCTTACAATTATTGGAAATACACGTGACATCATAAATCAACATATCACTTATACCAAATATCATACAGGTAGCTTTTAAACATCTTATATTAATCTTATTAGGATTAGAGTGAGGTTAGGAAACTCACCTCGAGTCACCGATCCTCGGAACGCTGATAACCGTCAAGTTCTACAATAATAAACGGAATAAACAACAATAACGTATGAGTACAACTATAGGGGCAAAATGGTAATTTTACCAAATGAGGTCATAAACCTCAAGGTAGTGATCTACGTGTCATTCTAAGTCCAACGCCATTGACTAGACTCAAATCGGAGTCCGTCGCATTTTACGAGGTAAAAGGTAGGGCTTACTACACTAATGCGGGGCCCTAAAAGACAGGCTGTATTTTCAACCGAGTCGAAATGTCACCAAACTTTAAGGGAATGTTCTAGACATTATTCTAAGACTCTGGGAACTGACCGCGTAATTTTCGGAGTTCTAGATTATTTATTATGAATTATTGAAGATAATGTATACCAGGAAATACCCGAAGCGAAATTTAAATACATAACTATAATTATACAAACAAATCAGTACTTAGAAGTATTTTTATTAATTGGTTCTAAGTTAGAATCATCGTCGTCTTTGCTAAGACGTTGACTATAAGATCTTGTATAGATTCCTAATTGAGGTCATCCAAATGGGCCTTCTGTAGCTGTCATCATGGCGACGTCATATGTCACTAATCTTATATTCCTACGTGGAATTTCTAGAAAAATTCTGGGTGCTACAGGGGATCTCATTCTAAAGGCGGTAAACCAGTCTACCAAGATCCTGAGCCATGAGAAGTTGGGGCCAAACTGGGAAGGACCATACCAAGTCACGCGTTCAACCGTCTGGGGACCTATTGGTTTCAAACGCTAGATGGGCATGATCTTCCTCACCCTTGGCATATTCAACATCTCCGAAAGTATTTTCAGTAATGCTCAGCTGCGAGCGGGTTAACACTGGTTAGGAAATTTTGTAGCTCTACTTGAGCAGTTACTATAAATTCTCAAAGGAAATAAAGGTTTTCTGTTTTAACTACAAGCAATGATACCTACCAGTGCTGCACGAAAAGCCCTCGTGATCACATTTACTGCTTTGTTAGGCTCAATATTCCGTCTTACCTCACCTTCCGCCTCACATAGGTAATCGTCATCTGTAGGAGGTTGATCAATAGCGTTAAAAACGTTTAATTTTAAGTTCATGTTCCCAAACGACACTTTTATTACCCCCGTCCGGCAGTGAACACGTGCGTTAGCGGTTGCTAAGAATGGACGGCCTAAGATGACAGGAGTGTGTTTTCGAGCATCTAGCACGGGTTCAGTGTCAAGGACCATGAAGTCGACAGGATAATAGCATTTATCAACTTTAACCAAGACGTCCTCGACGATTCCTCTAGGTACTTTCACAGAACGATCCGCTAATTGAATAGTAGCGGCCGTAGGTTTAAGTTCACCTAATCCTAGTTGTTTATAGACGTGATAAGGTATGAGATTAACACTAGCTCCTAAGTCAAGGAGAGCCCTATGGATGATAGTGTCACCTATGACACATGAAATCGTAGGCGTACCAGGATCCTTATACTTTGGAGGTGAGTGTTGAAAAATAGAACTTACTTTTTCCGCGAGGAAGACCTTTTTAGGAGTATGACTGCGTATTTTGCGTTTTTGAGTACAAAGGTCTTTTAAACATTTAGCGTAAGCGGGAATTTGTTTAATAGCATCGAGGAAAGGAATATTAATTTTAACTTGTTTAAATACCTCGAGTATATCCTCAACCTTAGACTTTTTATTTGTAAGATTAGACGGCTCCTCAACATTAGGTGGATATGGCATTCTCGGAATATAATTCGTTGAGACCGGTTCATTTTCTTTCTTATTTTGATTCACGTCCTCACCCCTCTCTTTATTAGAGTTGATATTCATATCTATCACATTCTCATTCTTATTAGGGGTTTCTATCACCTCCTCTCGTGTAGTCATCCTAGTTGAGACGGCGTTTACTTGTTCATTCGACCCCTTAACCTCATATTGTCCCTTAGGGTTTTGAATTGTTTGACTAGGCAACGTCCCCTCGTTTCTACGACTCACTACAGTAGCTAGTTGTCCCATTTGGGATTCAAGCTTCGCAATGGATTGTGTATGAGAGTGCACTATTTGTGCTTGTGCCTGTACTTGCGTTTCAATTTTATTAAGGGATGCCAACACCTTTTCCTAAAAAATGTTACCCCTTGAAGGATTCGAATTAGGAGGCGGGTGTTGGTATTGATTAGGTTGAAACTGAGGTCGATACGCATTAGGAAAATTAGTCGCCTCATTAGGATTATTATTATTATTTTTCCACGAGAAGTTAGGATGGTTTCTCCATGGCGCATCCGGATTATTAGTAGTCGAATTATAATTATTTCGTGGGTATTGTTGAATAGAGTTAATGTGTTGCTCCACGAATTTCGAAAATTGACTCGCCGATGGACATGCAAGTATCGAATGTGAAGGATCAGAATATAATGCACAAATTTCACGAGCGGGTGAGGCTGTCGTTTGGTTCATTGTTAAAAGTCGGTCAAGTTTGTTAGATAGTTCTTTTATTTCAATTGATTGACTTGACTCGAACTTTACCTCCCTCTTAGGTTGTGGGTATCCCTCAGAACAGACAGACAGACACCGCTTGGTGCATCGAATTCTCGCTTAACGTTTCAAAAATTTTCCAGGCCTCATCGGCACTTTTGTGTAGGAAGGTTCCCTCACAAACAGCATCGACGGTGTTACGGACCGAATGAATAAGTCCCTCGTAAAAGACCTGGACCAACTGCCACTTAGGAACCTGATGATGTGGACACGAACGTAATAATTCTTTAAATTTTTCCCACGTGTCGTAAAGTGATTCCCCATCTTGCATCACAAAGTTTGTTATAGATTTTCTTATCTGATTCGTACGCATAATCGGGAAAAACTTTTGTAAAAATGCGGTGTGTAAGTCTTCCCATGTTCTAATTGTGTTTGACTCCAAAGATTGAAGCCAATATTTAGCTTTATCTTTTAAAGAGAATAGAAAGAGCCGCAATTTTAATTCATCATCAGTTAAGTTTTGGATTTTCAAAGTAGAACATATATCTTGAAAATCTCCTAAGTGTTTATATGGATCTTCATTTAAACGGCCATGGAAAGATGGAAGTAGCGAGATGGTAGACGACTTTATCTCAAAGTGAGATGCCGTCGCCTCCGGTAAGTCGATACAAGTTTGTGGCGTGTAAGTCGTCGGAATAAAATAATCTTTAAGTGGAGGAGGTGGTGGTATATTAGGATTATTCAAATTATTTCCGTTGTTATTTTGGTTGTTATCGTTATTATTTCCAATGTCTGCCATTTTAATCGGTTCTATGTTATGAAAGCGTGGTTTCTTTAATCTTGTAAGGGTACTACGTATTTCAGATTCAAATAAAGACGTTGGTTTTGGTGTCAAATCGTTGTCTATTAAAAACCTTGTTCTAGAAGTTAAGTTTGAAGACTTGTTAAGTCTTAATGTACGTTCAAGTTCAGAGTCAAAAGGTTTTAATTCCGGTTTATTTGAACGTGTACCTAACATAAACTAAAATAAAGTAAACTAAAAATAAAAACTGACTCAACTAAAAAAAACAAATAGCAATCACGCAACTACGATAACAAGCACTCAACTACTGTGATGCATGAATATTATCCTGTAATGCAATGACCGCGTCAAGCCCAGCGCCCCGGGTTTCCTAGCTAATGCAGTGCAATTAACCCTAAACTAATGCAAATAGTGCGTCACATCGTCCTGACTTACAGTGGTTTAAAGCGAGTTTCACAAGAAGCAATTTACTTAATTTTTATTTATTTTATTTGCGTAAGCTCCTTTGATGTAATTAGCTGCTCCACTCGGAAACGTTGACTACAAAATAAAAGAAAAAGTTAGTAACTAAAAACAAAACGGAAAATAAGAAAAATAAAAACTAACCTAATATTTACAAATTAACTAAACTAAGATTATAAAACTAAAGGTAGCAATGCAATCCCCGGCAACGGCGCCAAAAATTGATCTTTAAGTGGATATGACAAAAATTGATCTTGTCAGAATCAAGATATAAAAGTATTCTTTACTTTTCAAAAGATTTGCAGTGTGGAAGAAAAGGTCGAACCCACAGAGATTGATTAACTACAGCGACTTAATTTTAAAACCTAACTTTAGTTAATTATGAAAACGGATTTTGATTTGGTTTGAATTAAACTAATAACAATAAAAATAAATCTAAACTATGAAAACAATTAAAGTTGTTTTAAATAATGTTTAAGGGAACCTAGGATTGCAAATCCACCACTAGCTTCATAATAGAAATATTTATGAATTACTTTAGCTTACTAAGTTGGATGATAATGGTGAATTGTAGCTACAGGCCCAATTCCTCCGACAAGAAGATATTCATGGTTCAAGCACCAACATAATCCATCTTCGGTTAGCACGAATTATCCCACACTAAACTAGGGTTGTGATCTAATCCGTCTAACCTAGGCATGGACTATTCGGATACTTAATAGCACAAATCAATAAAGCACCATCACATGTAAATAATCTAAACAAGCACAACAAGAATAGATCGTTGAGCACATCACAGTCAAAATAGATCTAAGACAAGAATAAATTCTGAAAGCAATGATTTAATCAATAGAAGTACGATTTATTTATAAAAAACCTCTAAACATGTGACTGTCATCCATACATAATAAAACTAAAATAAAAACATAAATAAAACCCTATTACTCGTCTAGGGCTTCATTGAAACCCTAGATCTATGATCTAGCCGTCCATGGAAGTGATAGATGGCAAGAGGTTGATGGAGGAGGCCATGGAAACCCTTGGTCTTCTTCTTCTTCTCCTTGCTTCCCTCCCTTCAATGGTTGGAAGTATGTGTGTATAATAATTGCTAATAATGTCTAACCCTTTAATTGTAATAAAATAGGGTATATATAGATTTACAACAAGTTTTGGAAGCCTTCCTAACCCGAAACGAACTGAAACTGATGTAATTTACAGTCTAGACGTCGTCCAGCAGTTTCGTTTGCACAGGAGTCTTCAGTATACTGAAATACGCAACTTTGGTTTTTACACATATCGCGCGAGCGCGACATTTGGGACTTCGCGCGCGCGGATCGCGCGAGCGATTCTGGGATTCTCGCGCGAGCGGATCGCGCGAGCGACTTTCTGGTTTTCGCGCCCGTGGCTCGCGCGCGCGACTTGGCTTTTTCAGCTTCTTTCTTTGTGCTTTTTCATCCTGTTTAGCCTGGTTTAGGTGATTTCTTCCAAAACCTGTCAGAAAATAGAAAACGAAGTAAAAGTATACAAAAACAGGATAAAAAGGTACTAACAAATGCTCGTTAAGGCGTATAATTAGGATTAGTTCTCTCCTGATCACACCCCCAAACCTACATTTTGCTAGTCCTCGAGCAAAACTAAAATAAAAACTAACTACTAATAACATACTATTCCATTTTCGCATGGATCACGATTGCATTTAGCGTATGCAACAAGCCTTTTAAACCTCTAGGTATCACTAGTCGGACGAGTAAAGTCTCGTGAGGGTTCTCATCAACAAGTCACCCACAACCATATTTATTAACTTGTAAATTTAAAAAGTTTTATTAAAACTAAAGAACATAATATTCAATACTCCTCATTATAACACAATGATTTGAAATAGAATAACGAACAAGAAGAAACGGAATCAAACGTTCACTTACGTTCTGAAAAAAACAATCCCAAGTACATGAATCGTATAAATCAATAGAATTTCTCATAAAATTGCACGTGTGTGATATGGTAGTCAAATGAACACGCGCATGTCATGAACTTGGAATATAACTCGGATAACCATCCAACTATGTCTCGACTACGAATCTCACAATGAATTACACTCTCAAATGAAACACTCAGAAACATGTGTAATTTCTCTAAAATATGTGAGTAAAGGAAATATCTTTTCAAAACGAAAAATGCTCACATATGACTCGAAAAAGACGCATGACACGAAAGAACAGTAGTCTCATGGATAAGATGCCAACAATCAAGAAAAATTAATCATTATCATGTTTTAATCCCTCTCCCATCATTTATATATCCAAACCATGTTTCCTAGGATCAAATAGGACTTTTCAAAGGTTGTAATGTGGCTCAGGCAATGAAAAAGGATAGAAAGGATTCATTAGGTAGTTTTTAGAATGGCATTGTAAGGCATGTTTGATTTCTTTCATTCTTCTTCTCTACCAACTTTCATCTTTTCTTTCTCTTCATTCCTTTTCATTCATTTTTTCAACCTTCTTCTTTTTATTTTTCAATATATTTCTCTTCTCCTTTTCCTTTTCTTGCTTCTCAAATGATTATTCATCGAATACCAAGCAACTACCCCAATAGCATCTTATTTTCTTCTTCCTTTTCAACACATCACCTTAACACTACTAAAAGGTGACAAATCTCTCAGTGGTGAACTCCGAGTTTGTCAAGTCGGAGCAAAAACAAGGATAATGGTAATCAAAGAAAGAAATGGCATTTTAACGGCTCAAAGGGCGAACTAAGGAAAGGTAAACAAAGAGGGCCTAAAATCATTTCCTATAGTTATATGGTTCTTCAACGTTTACGACGGAAGATTATTTAGCATGGTAACAACTATTTTAACTCGATTATCAACCAAAACAAGAATAATGAGACTAAACAACAAATAGATGCGCTATTTCAATGAAATTCAACAAACACAAGATGTATTTATAACCCTCTAAAAAGAAGAGATAGGCTCAAAAGCTCACTGGGCTTAGTCTCCACCATGTGTTATCTAGAAATCCGAATCATATTATAGTTCACAACCAACATGTATTCCAATGACTACGTGCAGTGCATATATTTATGTGCAAATCTATGATATAAAACTACGATTCAAACAATACATAACTTAAAACGTTACATCATAACTTTTAGCAAATGTTTAATCACATATTCTTTTGTTTATCATTCTATAACAATCATAGTTACATAACAAGAAGTATCAAATTGAGATTGCAAAAACGTCGGTAATCATCGTTTATTTAAACACACTTATTGAAAAATTTTAAAATTTTGCATAACTAATGTGCATGTGTGAGTGCATACCCCCAAACCTAAACCTTTCATTGTCCCCAATGAAACAATAAAACGAAAGAAAGGAGAGTACGTAAGAAAGGAACGATAGTACCTCAATCTCGGCAATGACAAACAGGTAAATGTATAAAAATATGGCGATAAAGTTCAAATGTACCTGTTAATACTAGATAAAAAGAAACTAACAAAAGAATATTAAAAGTAAATAAAACCTAAATATGGAATATAAATCTAAAAACTAAGCTAAACTAAACGAGCAAATGGAAAAGAAATAAAACGAAAAAGTATGAATGTAACAAGGAAAACAACGATCACGAACTAAACTGAACCAAATAAACAAAAACAGAAAAGAAACACAAATAAAATAGGTAGGGGGAAGGATATAGAAAACAAAAGGGAAAAAAACAGGAAAGTGGAGAATCGTGCGAGCGGCCGTCGCGCGCGCGAATTACCAAATTTTTTTTTTTTTTTTCAAAATCGCGCCAGCGAGGTTCCTCGCGCCCGCGAAAAACAGGCGCGAGTAAATGCTGAGAGCTCATATAAGGAAAAAGAAAGAAAAAACACTAAGGCACATTCTCGCGCCAGCGGGCCGCGCGAGAGGGCCGCGCGCGCGAGTTCAGTGTTATTTCATTTTGTGGCTAAAATTATGTATATAATATTAAAATAAATTAATTCCAACCCCCAAACCTATCCAGAATGTCCAAAACAGACTCAAACAGACTCAAAAACGACCAAAAATAAGAAAAACGAACGAAATAAAGCTTGGGTTGCCTCCCAAGAAGCGCTAACTTTTACGTCTTCAGCTAGACCTTTCTAGCTCAAGATTTATGGAGGCTGTAACTCGGATTTTGTACCCCTAAGGATGTCAGGTAGAGCTCGATGGTAAGCAGAAATTACGTCGCTTCGAATTAATTCAATCGACGGTTTGTCAGTATGTTCAAATCGATTTCTTACCTTCCGAGAAGATTCAGCATTAGGGTCTGAGGTATTAGGGTTCATTCACTCATCATCCGCTATATCTTTGTTGTTACTCACATTTACTGCTTTGTTAGGCTCAATATTCCGTCTTACCTCACCTACCGCCTCACATAGGTAATCGTCATCTTTAGGAGGTTGATCAATAGCGTTAAAAACGTTTAATTTTAAGTTCATGTTCCCAAACGACACTTTCATTACCCCCGTCCGGCAGTTAACACGTGCGTTAGCGGTTGCTAAGAATGGACGGCCTAAGATGACAGGAGTGTGTTTTCGAGCATCTAGCACGGGTTCAGTGTCAAGGACCATGAAGTCGACAGGATAATAGCATTTATCAACTTTAACCAAGACGTCCTCGACGATTCCTCTAGGTACTTTCACAGAACGATCCGCTAATTGAATAGTAGCGGCCGTAGGTTTAAGTTCACCTAATCCTAGTTGTTTATAGACGTGATAAGGTATGAGATTAACACTAGCTCCTAAGTCAAGGAGAGCCCTATGGATGATAGTGTCACCTATGACACATGAAATCGTAGGCGTACCAGGATCCTTATACTTTGGAGGTGAGTGTTGAAAAATAGAACTTACTTTTTCCGTGAGGAAGACCTTTTTAGGAGTATGACTGCGTATTTTGCATTTTTGAGTACAAAGGTCTTTTAAACATTCAGCGTAAGCGGGAATTTGTTTAATAGCATCGAGGAAAGGAATATTAATTTTAACTTGTTTAAATACCTCGAGTATATCCTCAACCTTAGACTTTTTATTTGTAAGATTAGACGGCTCCTCAACATTAGGTGGATATGGCATTCTCGGAATATAATTCGTTGAGACCGGTTCATTTTCTTTCTTATTTTGATTCACGTCCTCACCCCTCTCTTTATTAGAGTTGATATTCATATCTATCACATTCTCATTCTTATTAGGGGTTTCTATCACCTCCTCTCGTGTAGTCATCCTAGTTGAGACGGCGTTTACTTGTTCATTCGACCCCTTAACCTCATATTGTCCCTTAGGGTTTTGAATATTTTGACTAGGCAACATCCCCTCGTTTCTACGACTCACTACAGTAGCTAGTTGTCCCATTTGGGATTCAAGCTTCGCAATGGATTGTGTATGAGAGTGCACTATTTGTGCTTGTGCCTGTACTTGTGTTTCAATTTTATTAAGGGATGCCAACACCTTTTCCTAAAAAATGTTACCCCTTGAAGGATTCGAATTAGGAGGCGGGTGTTGGTATTGATTAGGTTGAAACTGAGGTCGATACGCATTAGGAAAATTAGTCGCCTCATTAGGATTATTATTATTATTATTCCACGAGAAGTTAGGATGGTTTCTCCATGGCGCATCCGGATTATTAGTAGTCGAATTATAATTATTTCATGGGTATTGTTGAATAGAGTTAATGTGTTGCTCCACGAATTCCGGAAATTGACTCGCCGATGGACATGCAAGTATTGAATGTGAAGGATCAGAACATAATGCACAAATTTCACGAGCGGGTGAGGCTGTCGTTTGGTTCATTGTTAAAAGTCGGTCAAGTTTGTTAGATAGTTTTTTTACTTCAATTGATTGACTTGACTCGAACTTTATCTCCCTCTTAGGTAGTGGGTATCCCTCAGAACAGACAGACACCGCTTGGTGCATCGAATTCTCGCTTAACGTTTCAAAAATTTTCCAGGCCTCATCGGCACTTTTGTGTAGGAAGGTTCCCGCACAAACAGCATCGACGGTGTTACGGACCGAAGGAATAAGTCCCTCGTAAAAGACCTGGACCAACTGCCACTTAGGAACCTGATGATGTGGACACGAACGTAACAATTCTTTAAATTTTTCCCACGTGTCGTAAAGTGATTCCCCATCTTGCATCACAAAGTTTGTTATAGATTTTCTTATCTGATTCGTATGCATAATCGGGAAAAACTTTTGTAAAAATGCGGTGTGTAAGTCTTCCCATGTTCTAATTGTGTTTGGCTCCAAAGATTGAAGCCAATATTTAGCTTTATCTTTTAAAGAGAATGGAAAGAGCCGCAATTTTAAGTCATCATCAGTTAAGTTTTGGATTTTCAAAGTAGAACATATATCTTGAAAATCTCCTAAGTGTTTATATGGATCTTCATTTAAACGGCCATGGAAAGATGGAAGTAGCAAGATGGTAGACGACTTTATCTCAAAGTGAGATGCCGTCGCCTCCGGTAAATCGATACAAGTTTGTGGCGTGTAAGTCGTCGGAATAAAATAATCTTTAAGTGGAGGAGGTGGTTGTATATTAGGATTATTCAAATTATTTCCGTTGTTATTTTGGTTGTTATCGTTATTATTTCCAATGTCTGCCATTTTAATCGGTTCTATGTTATGAAAGCGTGGTTTCTTTAATCTTGTAAGGGTACTACGTATTTCAGATTCAAATAAAGACGTTGGTTTTGGTGTCAAATCGTCGTCTATTAAAAACCTTGTTCTAGAAGTTAAGTTTGAAGACTTGTTAAGTCTTAATGTACGTTCAAGTTCAGAGTCAAAATGTTTTAATTCCGGTTTATTTGAACGTGTACCTAACATAAACTAAAATAAAGTAAACTAAAAACAAAAACTGACTCAACTAAAAAAAAACAAATAGCAATCACGCAACTACGATAACAAGCACTCAACTACTGTGATGCATGAATATTATCATGTAATGCAATGACCGCGTCAAGCCCAGCGCCCCGGGTTTCCTAGCTAATGCAGTGCAATTAACCCTAAACTAATGCAAATAGTGCGTCACAGCGCCCTGACTTACAGTGGTTTAAAGCGAGTTTCACAAGAAGCAATTTACTTAATTTTTATTTATTTTATTTGCGTAAGCTCCTTTGATGTAATTGACTGCTCCACTCGGAAACGTTAACTACAAAATAAAAGAAAAAGTTAGTAACTAAAAACAAAACGGAAAATAAGAAAAATAAAAACTAACCTAATATTTACAAATTAACTAAACTAAGATTATAAAACTAAAGGTAGCAATGCAATCCCCGACAACGGCGCCAAAAATTGATCTTTAAGTGGATATGACAAAAATTGATCTTGTCAGAATCAAGATATAAAAGTATTCTTTACTTTTCAAAAGATTTGCAGTGTGGAAGTAAAGGTCGAACCCACAGAGATTGATTAACTACAGCGACTTAATTTTAAAACCTAACTTTAGTCAATTATGAAAACGGATTTTGATTTGGTTTGAATTAAACTAATAACAATAAAAATAAATCTAAACTATGAAAGCAATTAAAGTTGTTTTAAATAATGTTTAAGGGAACCTAGGATTGCAAATCCACCACTAGCTTCATAATAGAAATATTTATGAATTACTTTAGCTTACTAAGTTGGATGATAATGGGGAATTGTAGCTACAAGCCCAATTCCTCCGACAAGAAGATATTCATGGTTCAAGCACCAACATAATCCATCTTCGGTTAGCACGAATTATCCCACACTAAACTAGGGTTGTGATCTAATCCGTCTAACCTAGGCATGGACTATTCGGATACTTGATAGCACAAATCAATAAAGCACCATCACATGTAAACAATCTAAACAAGCACAGCAAGAATAGATCGTTGAGCACATCACAGTCAAAATAGATCTAAGACAAGAATAAATTCTGAAAGCAATGATTTAATCAATAGAAGTACGATTTATTTATAAAAATCCTCTAAACATGTGACTGTCATCCATACATAATAAAACTAAAATAAAAACATAAATAAAACCCTATTACTCGTCTAGGGCTTCATTGAAACCCTAGATCTATGATCTAGCCGTCCATGGAAGTGATAGATGGCAAGAGGTTGATGGAGGAGGCCATGGAAACCCTTGGTCTTCTTCTTCTTCTCCTTGCTTCCCTCCCTTCAATGGCTGGAAGTATGTGTGTATAATAATTGCTAATAATGTCTAACCCTTTAATTGTAATAAAATAGGGTATATATAGATTTACAACAAGTTTTGGAAGCCTTCCTAATCCGAAACGAACTGAAACTGATGTAATTTATAGTCTAGACGTCGTCCAGCAGTTTCGTTTGCACAGGAGTCTTCAGTATACTGAAATACGCAACTTTGGTTTTTACACATATCGCGCGAGCGCGACATTTGGGACTTCGCGCGCGCGGATCGCGCGAGCGATTCTGGGATTCTCGCGCGAGCGGATCGCGCGAGCGACTTTCTGGTTTTCGCGCCCGCGGCTCGCGCGCGCGACTTGGCTTTTTCAGCTTCTTTCTTTGTGCTTTTTCATCCTGTTTAGCCTGGTTTAGATGATTTCTTCCAAAACCTGTCAGAAAATAGAAAACGAAGTAAAAGTATACAAAAACAGGATAAAAAGGTACTAACAAATGCTCGTTAAGGCGTATAATTAGGTTTAGTTCTCTCCCGATCACACCCCCAAACCTACATTTTGCTAGTCCTCGAGTAAAACTAAAATAAAAACTAACTACTAATAACATACTATTCCATTTTCGCATGGATCACGATTGCATTTAGCGTATGCAACAAGCCTTTTAAACCTCTAGGTGTCCCTAGTCGGACGAGTAAAGTCTCGTGAGGGTTCTCATCAACAAGTCACCCACAACCATATTTATTAACTTGTAAATTTAAAAAGTTTTATTAAAACTAAAGAACATAATATTCAATACTCCTCATTATAACACAATGATTTGAAATAGAATAACGAACAAGAAGAAACGGAATCAAACGTTCACTTACGTCCTGAAAAAAACAATCCCAAGTACATGAATCGTATAAATCAATAGAATTTCTCATAAAATTGCACGTGTGTGATATGGTAGTCAAATGAACACGCGCATGTCATGAACTTGGAATATAACTCGGATAACCATCCAACTATGTCTCGACTACGAATCTCACAATGAATTACACTCTCAAATGAAACACTCAGAAACAGGTGTAATTTCTCTAAAATATGTGAGTAAAGGAAATATCTTTTCAAAACGAAAAATGCTCACATATGACTCGAAAAAGACGCATGACACGAAAGAACAGTAGTCTCATGGATAAGATGCCAACAATTAAGAAAAATTAATCATTACCATGTTTTAATCCCTCTCCCATCATTTATATATCCAAACCATGTTTCCTAGGATCAATTAGGACTTTTCAAAGGTTGTAATGTGGCTCAGGCAATGAAAAAGGACAGAAAGGATTCATTAGGTAGTTTTTAGAATGGCATTGTAAGGCATGTTTGATTTCTTTCATTCTTCTTCTCTACCAACTTTCATCTTTTCTTTCTCTTCATTCCTTTTCATTCATTTTTTCAACCTTCTTCTTTTTATTTTTCAATATATTTCTCTTCTCCTTTTCCTTTTCTTGCTTCTCAAATGATTATTCATCGAATACCAAGCAACTACCCCAATAGCATCTTATTTTCTTTTTCCTTTTCAACACATCACCTTAACACTACTGAAAGGTGACAAATCTCTCAGTGGTGAACTCCGAGTTTGTCAAGTCGGAGCAAAAACAAGGATAATGGTAATCAAAGAAAGAAATGGCATTTTAACGGCTCAAAGGGCGAACTAAGGAAAGGTAAACAAAGAGGGCCTAAAATCATTTCCTATAGTTATATGGTTCTTCAACGTTTACGACGGAAGATTATTTAGCATGGTAACAACTATTTTAACTCGATTATCAACCAAAACAAGAATAATGAGACTAAACAACAAATAGATGCGCTATTTCAATGAAATTCGACAAACACAAGATGTATTTATAACCCTCTAAAAAGAAGAGATAGGCTCAAAAGCTCACTGGGCTTAGTCTCCACCATGTGTTATCTAGAAATCCGAATCATATTATAGTTCACAACCAACATGTATTCCAATGACTACGTGCAGTGCATATATTTATGTGCAAATCTATGATATAAAACTACGATTCAAACAATACATAACTTAAAACGTTACATCATAACTTTTAGCAAATGTTTAATCACATATTCTTTTGTTTATCATTATATAACAATCATAGTTACATAACAAGAAGTATCAAATTGAGATTGCAAAAACGTCGGTAATCATCGTTTATTTAAACACACTTATTGAAAAATTTTAAAATTTTGCATAACTAATGTGCATGTGTGAGTGCATACCCCCAAACCTAAACCTTTCATTGTCCCCAATGAAACAATAAAACGAAAGAAAGGAGAGTACGTAAGAAAGGAACGATAGTACCTCAATCTCGGCAATGACAAACAGGTAAATGTATAAAAATATGGCGATAAAGTTCAAATGTACCTGTTAATACTAGATAAAAAGAAACTAACAAAAGAATATTAAAAGTAAATAAAACCTAAAAATGGAATATAAATCTAAAAACTAAGCTAAACTAAACTAAACGAGCAAATGGAAAAGAAATAAAACGAAAAAGTATAAATGTAACAAGGAAAACAATGATCACGAACTAAACTGAACCAAATAAACAAAAACAGAAAAGAAACACAAATAAAATAGGTAGGGGGAAGGATATAGAAAACAAAAGGGAAAAAAACAGGAAAGTGGGGAATCGCGCGAGCGGCCGTCGCGCGCGCGAATTCCCAATTTTTTTTTTTTTTCAAAATCGCGCCAGCGGGGTTCCTCGCGCCCGCGAAAACAGGCGCGAGTAAATGCTGAGAGCTCATATAAGGAAAAAGAAAGAAAAAACACTAAGGCACATTCACGCGCCAGCGGGCCGCGCGAGCAAGCCGCGCGCGCGAGTTCAGTGTTTTTCCATTTTGTGGCTAAAATTATGTATATAATATTAAAATAAATTAATTCCAACCCCCAAACCTGTCCAGAATGTTCAAAACAGACTCAAACAGACTCAAAAACGACCAAAAATAAGAAAAACGAACGAAATAAAGCTTGGGTTGCCTCCCAAGAAGCGCTAACTTTTACGTCTTCAGCTAGACCTTTCTAGCTCAAGATTTATGAAGGCTGTAACTCAGATTTTGTACCCCTAAGGATGTCATGTAGAGCTCGATGGAAAGCAGAAATTACGTCGCTTCGAATTAATTCAATCGACGGTTTGTCAGTATGTTCAAATCGATTTCTTACCTTCCGAGAAGATTCAGCATTAGGGTCCGAGGTATTAGGGTTCATCCACTCATCATCCGCTATATCTTTGTCGTTACTCACATTTACTGCTTTGTTAGGCTCAATATTCCGTCTTACCTCACCTTCCGCCTCACATAGGTAATCGTCATCTTTAGGAGGTTGATCAATAGCGTTAAAAACGTTTAATTTTAAGTTCATGTTCCCAAACGACACTTTCATTACCCCCGTCCGGCAGTTAACACGTGCGTTAGCGGTTGCTAAGAATGGACGGCCTAAGATGACAGGAGTGTGTTTTCGAGCATCTAGCACGGGTTCAGTGTCAAGGACCATGAAGTCGACAGGATAATAGCATTTATCAACTTTAACCAAGACGTCCTCGACGATTCCTCTAGGTACTTTCATAGAACGATCCGCTAATTGAATAGTAGCGGCCGTAGGTTTAAGTTCACCTAATCCTAGTTGTTTATAGACGTGATAAGGTATGAGATTAACACTAGCTCCTAAGTCAAGGAGAGCCCTATGGATGATAGTGTCACCTATGACACATGAAATCGTAGGCGTACCAGGATCCTTATACTTTGGAGGTGAGTGTTGAAAAATAGAACTTACTTTTTCCGCGAGGAAGACCTTTTTAGGAGTATGACTGCGTATTTTGCGTTTTTGAGTACAAAGGTCTTTTAAACATTTAGCGTAAGCGGGAATTTGTTTAATAGCATCGAGGAAAGGAATATTAATTTTAACTTGTTTAAATACCTCGAGTATATCCTCAACCTTAGACTTTTTATTTGTAAGATTAGACGGCTCCTCAACATTAGGTGGATATGGCATTCTCGGAATATAATTCGTTGAGACCGGTTCATTTTCTTTCTTATTTTGATTCACGTCCTCACCCCTCTCTTTATTAATCAATTTACGTCCTTACCACTATACTACAACGACTTAATTTTAAAACCTAACTTTAGTCAATTATGAAAACGGATTTTGATTTGGTTTGAATTAAACTAATAACAATAAAAATAAATCTAAACTATGAAAGCAATTAAAGTTGTTTTAAATAATGTTTAAGGGAACCTAGGATTGCAAATCCACCACTAGCTTCATAATAGAAATATTTACGAATTACTTTAGCTTACTAAGTTGGATGATAATGGGGAATTGTAGCTACAAGCCCATTTCTTCCGACAAGAAGATATTCATGGTTCAAGCACCAACATAATCCATCTTCGGTTAGCACGAATTATCCCACACTAAACTAGGGTTGTGATCTAATCCGTCTAACCTAGGCATGGACTATTCGGATACTTGATAGCACAAATCAATAAAGCACCATCACATGTAAACAATCTAAACAAGCACAGCAAGAATAGATCATTGAGCACATCACAGTCAAAATAGATCTAAGACAAGAATAAAGTCTGAAAGCAATGATTTAATCAATAGAAGTACGATTTATTTATATAAATCCTCTAAACATGTGACTGTCATCCATACATAATAAAACTAAAATAAAAACATAAATAAAACCCTATTACTCGTCTAGGGCTTCATTGAAACCCTAGATCTATGATCTAGCCGTCCATGGAAGTGATAGATGGCAAGAGGTTGATGGAGGAGTCCATGGAAACCCTTGGTCTTCTTCTTCTTCTCCTTGCTTCCCTCCCTTCAATGGCTGGAAGTATGTGTGTATAATAATTGCTAATAATGTCTAACCCTTTAATTGTAATAAAATAGGGTATATATAGATTTACAACAAGTTTTGGAAGCCTTCCTAACCCGAAATGAACTGAAACTGATGTAATTTACAGTCTAGACGTCGTCCAGCAGTTTCGTTTGCACAGGAGTCTTCAGTATACTGAAATACGCAACTTTGGTTTTTACACATATCGCGCGAACGCGACATTTGGGACATCGCGCGCGCGGATCGCGCGAGCGATTCTGGGATTCTCGCGCGAGCGGATCGCGCGAGCGACTTTCTGGTTTTCGCGCCCGCGGCTCGCGCGCGCGACTTGGCTTTTTCAGCTTCTTTCTTTGTGTTTTTTCATCCCGTTTAGCCTGGTTTAAGTGATTTCTTCCAAAACCTGTCAGAAAATAGAAAACGAAGTAAAAGTATACAAAAACAGGATAAAAAGGTACTAACAAATGCTCGTTAAGGCGTATAATTAGGATTAGTTCTCTCCCGATCAACGAACAAGTGCAAAATACAAAACAATTGATGCAAAAGGTGGCCTCAAAGGACCTTTTCATTAATTGAAAACAAAAATATTTACAGGGGCAGTTGTAGCAGCCTCCCAAAAAAAAAACCAAGTGTTCTGGTGTAGGCTGACCCCTACACTAGACGTCGATGATGTCCTCATCGTCACCCGTGACATCCCCACAGTCGGGACATCGTCGTCAGCAGCAGCAGCGGCCCCCTCATCATCCTGAGCCAGCTCCTTCCAGAAGTCAGAGTCAGCCCAGGAGTACCCGGAGAGGTCCCAGTCCGAGTGGTCTGAGGAGACCCGAGCGGCCAGGTCAGCATAGCCCTTGAGGAAGCCCGCCTCGAATTCTTCCTCAACTTCCTTGGCCTCGGCATCCCGAGTGGCGGTGACCTCAGCCAGGGTCGCTGTCAGAACCTCGGCTTCCTTCTCGGTGGCCACCCTCCCGGTCTCTGCATCCACAACCTTAGATTTTGAGGCCTTCTGAGCAGCCTGCTCAGTAGAGATGGTGTCCCGGGCCTCCTCCAGCTCAAGGGCCAAAGCCTTGGATTTTTCCTCTGCCACAGAAAGGGCAAACCCTGCAGACTCCCGAGCAACCTTTTTCTCTGCCAGGGCGGCCTTAGCAGCTGCCAGTTTCTCGGCCATGCCGGGTAGGGTAGCCTCGGCCCCCGCCGCTAAACAGCTGACCTGCAGGAAAAGTTTTGAAGTATAAGTTCCCGGGCAGAGAAGATAAAAACACGAAATGTGTAAAGGGCAACTTACCATGTGGCTGACGCTGTACAGCCAGTCGACCAAGGCATCTGGACCCAGCAGAGAGCTTTTGTCGATCTGACTCTGCAGCAACCCGGGTCGGACTCTCCCTCTGACAGCGTCCACCGTCTCCACCGCTGGCATTGCGGATGGCTCCGCGTGAGGCCCCGGGAGCATTGGTTCGTCCAAGGTCGGGAACGACACCCTGGCCGGTGTGGCGGTGGGGGACAACTTTGGTGCTGCAGCAATGGTGACCCCGGGATTTGAGGTTCCGACCGCTTCCTTATCGACCCGGATGGCGATCCCCCGAGAGATCCTCTTCAACTTCTAAACCTCGACAGGGTCCTGCTTCTTCCTCTTCATCCCCACCCGGGCCAGCAGGGCCTCCTCCTTTTCCTTCAATGCCATCGTATTTTTCGGGGCCATCTCTATCAAACAATCGAGGATGAGTCAGTTATGCATGGAGTTGAACAAATAGCAAAGCAATCCGAGGATGAGATCGAGTTACGTAGCAGAAATGATCAGGAAGAATCTAGGAGCCTTGAGGTGATGCTTGGGCTTATAGGACGTCTTCTGACCCCCCGTCCGGGTCAGCAATTTACTGATATTTGTGGGGTCCTCGACCAAGGATAGAATCCTTGCCTGGCACTCGTTGGGAATGCCGGGCGGATTGACCGATCCCTCTGCATGACGAAAGTAGTTAGTTTGGTAAAAGCAGCGAAATAGAAGTAAAACACGAGAAAGGACGGAGGCTTACTCCTCAACTCCCCTGCCTAGGAGGTCCTCAATTGAATGCCCGGTGGCTCCTTACAGAACCCAAGGGTGGATACTTGGAAGAATTTATTCTTCCACCCCCTGTTGTTGCTCGGGCAGTTAATTATTATTTTCCTACCTTGCTGAGCGGATAGCGAGAAAAAACTGGCCTCCCCGTGCACTTTGAATGGCCGGTGGGCCCAAAAGAACTCCTATTGGGTGAGCTCGTAACCTAGAGATTGGGATCACAGGGAGATAGCCCCCATCAAGAATCTCCACCCGTTCAGGGCGAGCTGCCCGGGCGAGATCCTGAGGTATATAAGTACATCCCGGGCAGTGGGATGTAGAGGAAGACGGAGGCCCGCTATTTGGGCGTCCTCGCCAGGGTAACGAAGCCCGACTGGTGAAGGTGAGCCCCGTCACTATACACACCTAAGGAGAAGCGGTCGGGAACATCATATTTTTCCCTGATCCGGGCTAGGTCAGCAGAGCGTAAGGTGCTAACAATCTGCTTGCAAGAGAAAACCACGCCCGGACTGTTTGGAACAGACTCCTCGGCATCTTGCCTCCCAGACGCCGAGGTAACGGGCATATCATGAACCCCCTCATCATCAGGCACCCGGATAGGAATCCTGCCCTCGCTATGCTGGTCTAACGGGGATACCGAGGGTGGGTCTAGGCTAGTGTCAGGGGTCCCGGAGCGGGACTACTCATCTTCCGACGAGTTGAACCCTGAGTGGCAAATCCCTAGAGCACCAAAGGCTGGGAAAAGGAGTAACTGGCGACCTTGATATGGGTCAGGAACTCCTAGCCTGAGGTACAACGCGGGTAAAGTGACAAACCTAAAGGGGAAAGAGTAAAGGGTCCCCAATGTAAAGCAACACTCGGTCAACACTACTACACAGCAACCCGATCGGTTCAACCGCTCTATAACTAAGGACGGGCTACTCGACCTAAGAACAGAAATGAACCTAAGGAAAAGGAAGTCCCAGTCCCGGGCAAAACCTACTGTGTTTGATCCCTCTAGCCTCACTCAGAAGGAAAGAAAAAGAAAAAAGAGAAGGTGGAATGCATCAAATGGAAGCTTGGAAAGGAAGGACTTACAAGAATCAACGCAGAAAAAGAGTCGGGAAACTTGGCCGGGAAAGTCTTGCTCTCAAAACCGCTCGGTAGTCTCTACTTCTTGGCAGCAGGAACTAACAAAATGAGCAAGTGTTTTTTATATAGGAGATGCGGATGACCCGATCAGATTGGATCTAACAGTCAAGGAGCTTTCCCACCAAAACCGACCGACAACTGTCATCTTGGGCACGTGAACCGCCGCCTCAAAAGGTGCGCTCATTAAATGTGCGATGGGACGGTCCGACTACCACGCAACTGCTTAGTTACTTTCACGCCGGCCTCCTTGGATCCTGAACAGGCCAGTGACCAGTTGGCACGTGGCAGTAGCCGGTCCCCGGCCCACATAGCCACCGCTCAGTCTAAACCCAGGAAGACCAGCGCGACCGGTCACGTCCCGGGCTCTTTCCCGAACGATTTTTTGGAAGCAGTCTTAATTTTCAAACCTCATCAGATAGAGCATCCCATTAGTTTCGAAAATGGGGGGCAGCTGATATGTACGAAAATATCTGGTCAAAGTCAAACCTCGCCACCTCAGCATAGAGAAGTTAAGTCACCTTAAATCCAGGTCTACTATTCAATCCTCCCGAGCCGTTGTATGAAACCACCCCGTTTGATCAGAAGCCCGGGCGTTCACTCCAGATTGGCACCACATGGGCGCGCCTCTAGAAGGCATGGTTGCTTACCCAGCGGGCAACCAGGCAGTTACCTATCCCAGCTAGAAGACTAAATGGAAGGAGCAAGTAGTTTCCTAAACCACTTAGGAAACTCTCCTAAATTCGTGTAAATCATGCTATAGTCAGATTAAGCTTCCTAATCTGCAAGCTTATCTTGTACGGGTGGTCTCTTGCACCTATAAAAGAGGCCACCCAACCCCATTGATGGGGGTTGCATCCTGAACCTAAAGGATAGCATAGTATATTAATTCATACGCATACAATAGGTCGGTTTTTTTGGTAGTGCCGCCTACTCTGTTGGCTCAGCAAACCCCATCGGTGATCTGTTAATGAAAGCGCACCGACGAACCCGTGGACGTAGGTCACCTCATTAACGGGGCCGAACAACATCCAAACATCATTGCATTCATCTCTTTCATATAATTACTTTTACCCAATTTTTGGCATCATCAATAATAATATCTTGTTCCTTTATTCAACTCTTATCGTCTTGTTACTCGAAGATCGATATTAACATATTCTGACTGAATGAACAGACTTACTCGTTTAACTCTAGGGATACACCCTCATTCCGTCCACCACTTTTAAGAGCATATTACACAGCTCACCTCTTGTCATGGACTCCACGTTAGTCCATCCCCAGCTTTTAAGAACAATGTATCCTGTTCACCGCATTTCAGGGACACAACGTTTCGAATAAGGCATATCATCTATTGCTATGACTCAGCGTTATCTACCAGACATCCCAGCTCACCGCTTTTAAGACCATATTGCACAGCTCACCACTTTTAAGAGCATATCATAGATTATCCAGTCTATCTTAGGACTACTTGGTCCAGCTCACCGCTTTTAAGAGCATATACATAGCTCACCGCTTTTAAGAGCATATCATGACCAAACGTCCGTCCACGTACCATCCCCAGAACTTACCAAACCTACCTGAGTTATGTTCTAATATCGACACATGGCTATTCCCAAATGTGGCCTGACTACTCTGATTAAAAGAAAGGGATATCAAACTCATACATGAACCGCATAATATCTCACGTCATTTTATTAACCCATTAATCTTAATCATACTTATCTGTGTTGTCACATTTTCCCAGATCCGTCCAAAATCGCATAACGGAAGCCCAAAACGAAAAACAAACAATTGAACCTCTTATATAATAACAGGCAAAAGAATCCATGTTCTGCCCATACCAATCGATTGGTATAAGGTCCAATCGATTAGGATAAAACTATAACAATCGATTGAGAATCATGGCAATTGATTGGGTCTAAAACAATGGCAATCGATTGCTAGCATTGGCAATCGATTGGGATGTCAATCAATTGGAATTCTATCGAATCGATTGGGTCCAGACTGATGGCAATCGATTGGTAATTATGCCAATCGATTGGCACTCTGTCTTCACCAGCAGATTGTAAAAATAGTATATATAAACGTAAAAACCATGCATCAAACACCTCTAAGCTTCATAAAAACTTGTAAAGACTTCATATAAAGGGACCAAGTGAGTTAGGACTCACTTAAAGGTGTGTTTGGCTTGTGTGAGTTTAAAACTCAAGCTTCCTCTCTCTTCTTCTCTTTCTCTTCTCCTCTGTCTACCTCCTCTGCCTCTCATTCTGTTCTTCTTCTTCTCTTTCTTCTCTTCCTCTTCTCTTCCTCCAGCTGCCAAGGGCAGTGAGTGTGTGTGTTTGTGTATATAGATATGGATATAGATATATATATATATATATATCTCAAGATATGTGCCTCTCTCTCTCTCTCAAGGCTGCCAAACTGGCCCCAAGGTCAAGAATACCCTCTTATATATAGAGGTTGAGAGTGCCACATGTTTAATTCCCAAGAAAAGAAGAAAACTTGTCTCAGCTTATGCCAATCGATTGATATAGATGGAAATCGATTGGTAACAGATATTTGAAGGCAATCGATTGGAAAAGATGGCAACCGATTGGAATGTTGCCACATCATTACTTTTAGTCGGTATAATGGCAATCGATTGAGAATATGTCAATCGATTGGTATCAAAAAGTGTCAATCGATTGGTATCTAAATCTCACCAATGAAAAGAAAAGTTTATATAAGTATATGGAAATGAAGTTTATTTATTAATACTCTCCAGAAATTCAGGGTATTACACTGAACAAGTCTGATAAGGTAAGGACTCCTTGACTTGCGCTCCAAGGAAGTTGATTGATTGTAGAATCCTTCCTAACCTCCAACTCCTGCCTTATCCGACCCTGATTGAATCAATCCTTCTATTTTAGGGATTAGCCTTCCATATCCAGCTGGACGCGATTGATTCCTTTCCCAAATGGACTCTATTCCCTTACAATCAGGATGACATCACCATGACAGCTAAGAGTGGAACGCCTTCCATGTTTTAGCTCATCGGGCTCTATTAATCACATCTTTTAGTCAGATCGGGCTCGCAGCCTCCAACTGCCACACTTTATGATTCCATGCCCGATGATCGTCTTGTGCATACTTGTATCCAATCGGGCTCTTGTAACCAGCTTTCACCATCTCCTTCCAGTATGGTGTCCGATTATCCTGCGTGCTACGACTATCATCCATCGGGCTCACCCTGACTGTAACTAATATTCCTTTCATGTCCGATGAGTTTTATCCATGCTTAGCCTCCCAATCGGTCTCCCATACTTAAGACAACAACCTTGTCTTTCTAAACCACATGATGTTCATCTCTTGAGCCCGATGGACCTTTGCAATCCCTGGGCCGCCCTCTCCTAAACCTATTCAGCATTCCATTCGGGCTCAAAAACCTTTGACGATTTTTGGGTGCAAACAATTCCGAGTTGGCCAAAGCCTCTGGCTTCTTTAAGGAAAATCAGGGGTTCGAAAACCCAGGGGCCGAAGTAAGTGGGTTAAAGGACGGACCTCAACTATATATAGTTGGACGAATCATATCAAAACTTGGCATGGGTTTGAATCCTACTACCCACTTGCCACCCTCACTTACCCGGTGTGTGTTGTGGGGTTCATGCATATGCTCGAAATATGGCCTTTGTCTTACTTCGATAAAACTGTATATATAACTCTGTCTGAAAAATAACGGTAAAATCCTGGCCGCAGAGGTGGAGGGATTTGTCCTAATCCCTCATTTATTAGGACATAGAACCCTTAAAATTAAGTGTATTAGTAAAAAATCCACACGATTTGGCCATTTTTTAAAAAGTCCCTTGCTACTTTTTTGTTCAGCGAAAATCTCTTATGACTGATAAAAACAGATAATATTATCTGTTGATAAACAGATAATATTCACGAAAACGACCATAATTTTATCATTTTTTGGTCTTTTGGGATGAATTCTTTTTTATTTTTTATTTTTTTTTATTTTTATGTTTTTTATATATTTTAAAGTTCATGTATTTCTTTGAGATCTACGCATTGCACTTGTAAATTTTACAATAAAAAATAATAATAATAAGTTACAGCCTGATTTTGAGATTTTATATGTCGAATTGATAATATTATACGAAAACTTTAAACACCATAACTTTCCCAATTCTTGGATTTTTTTTTTTTTTGAGATCTATGCATCTATGGTTCCAGTTTTATGAAAGAAATATGTTTTTATTATATTTATGCAATACATATATTTATATATATTTTTTGTATTTGTTTAATTTTATTTTTATTTTTTCCCAGTATTTCATAGTCAATATTGATAGATCTAATTTTGCTGATTTCAAAACATCAAATTTTACGAAAAAATGGAGTTAGAGAACAAAAGTTATAGTCATTTGAAGTTATTTAGGTATAAAAAGGACGTAATAAATTAAAGAAAAATAATAATAGATTTTACGGAAAATTGGTGTTAAATCCTTGTTTATGAAATGTATTTGGTAATAGCACACAAAGTAAAAATATGCAGTGAACAGTTCATGCTTACAAGGAATCTGTTTTAACAGATCCTTATTCATTTTCATCCCTCTCTCTCTCTTCCATCTCTCTCTCTCTCTCTCTCAGCAGTGACCATCGACCACCACCACCTCCATCACCACCACTACATCGACCACCTCACTCTTTCTCTCTCTCTCTCACCACCGACCACCACCACCGTCGTCGCCACTACTGCTAACGCCGGTCGCATATTCGGCCTGATGAGATTTGTCTCCTCTGACCAACACCAATTTTAGATCCACAACCACTGCGACCAAATCTATCACCATCGGGACCACCATGACCATAGTTGAGAAACAAGTAGTAGAGGCAATGGAGAGAGAGAGAGTGAAGTGTTGGATAAAGCTTGGAGGTATGTCTCCTCCGACCACCACCAATTTCAGATCCACCACCACTGCGACCAGATCTACCACCACTGGGACCACCACGAGCAGATTCAGGACCACCACATCACCACAAGCCAGTGCACAACAAGCATTTTCACTTTTCTGTGAATTTTCACGAACTTTGTGAAATTTCACAACTTTTCGGTGGTTTGAGAAATTTGTTTTGTGATCATTGTATGAAAAATTTTCACAACTTTTTTTTTTTTTGGGATCAATGTAGCTTTAATTTGGTTTGTTTCCAGATTGTGAATGCTCTATTAAGTTGATCTGAGTTTTCAAAAAAAAATTCTACTGAAAAAATCGTGTTAAGGTTATGGATTTTTTTGAGAAATTTCACAACTTTTTTTATGATAAATTTCACAACTTTTCGGTGGTATGATATGAGAAAGCATGTTTCTGATCATTGTATGTTGATATGATGGTTTGGTTGTGAAGGAGGTCGATCAAGTGAGGTCATGGTGGTCGTCGGAAGTAAGGTGAGGTTGTGGTGGTGATCGCTACTAGTGGTGGTGGTGGTGAAGGTGGTCGGTGGAGGCAAGAAAGGTTGTGATGGTGGTCGTCGGAGCTTAGGCGAGGTCGCCGGAGGTCAGGCAAGGTCATTGAAGTTCAGGTGAGGTGATGGTGGTTGTCGCCGGAGGTCAGGCGAGGTCGCCGGAGGTGCAAAGGGTAAAACACTTGGTGTAGACCAATATTAGGGATAGATTTGTCAAAATATAAAGGAGTGGACCTAATCTCAAATATTTTTGCTAGTTATACCAAAACCACTATACTTTCCTTAAATTGGATTAAGTCCTAATTGCCCCTAGATTTTAACTTAAAATAATTTTATTTGAAGGAACTATGCCCGAAGCTCCATTCTAATTGCTTTGAAATGCCTTGTAACTACAATTTTTTTAACAACTTTCCGTGGATTCCACGTTTTATGACTAGGTTTTACAAATGTGAAGGATATGATCACCATGTCAAATACTACATGAGAGATTAGTGAAATTTATCCAAAGTTTAAAGTACGTGTTCCAAGGGTTTCTCTTAATATGTGTTCAGACCCAACATTGAATAATATGTGATGTTGATAGTCAATTCGGAAAATTTTAACGTGTTTGTCTCTGAACATGTCAATTAACGTGTAATGTTGATAGTCAACTTGGAAAAAAAAAAAAAGGTAGATCAATTAGCAGTTGACGATAAAATTCCAAATAAGTATTCATATTTTAAAAGAAGGATGAATAGACAGGTGTGAATTTCATAAACATTATTACTGGTACGTATCATATATATATATATATATAATATAATATTGAATCAGATGCTTATCACGTGATATTTTTCCACTTTTTTATATATATATACTAGTAATAACCCGTGCCCGTGGGCACGAAGTAAAAAAAGAAAAAGAAGAAGAAGAAGAAAGGAAAAAAAATGCAATACTTTAAACTTTTCAAATCTTTTACGTAAAATTGTACAGGTCATTCAAACCCACATGCTATTTAGTACTAACCCGTGCCCGTGGGCACGAAGCGGGAAAAAAAAATTCAATACTTTAAAAGATCTGAGATATGGTTAGAATTTTAAGTGAAGAAGACATTGGTTCCAATATTAAATATATCATTAACTCAATTTAGTTAAATATATTTAGTCCAACATTGGATGAATATTTTAAGTATAATTAATGTTTATTTGTAAAGACTTCCCCGTGCCCGAGGGCATGAAGTGAAAACCCAAAAAACAAAAAAAATCAAAAGTTTTTTCTAAGCTTTTGGAAAGAAATAGAAAAGGAAAGCTAAATTTTTGTGATTATTTATAATTAGCCCATATTTGGGAAGCAGCATTACTCATTTCACTACTTAGCCTATAGACTATATCAAACTGATAGAACTAATCAAATGACCTATAAAAAGGGTGGAACTAATCAAACTGGTAGCAAAATTTACAACCATAGTGCTGGACAAACCCATTTTTTAAATAGACAATAGAATATAACAAATACGCTTCCTAGACTTTAAAAAAAGTGCAAGTGATAATACATTTCTTGAGACTTGAATTATGAAATCCATTTTTAAAACCCACTTCCTAAACTTCAACTTTATGTGATTTTTCACTTATATTATATCAGTTTGATTAGTTTTATGAAAGTCATTTGATCAGAGTCATGGAAAGGAAAAAAGAAAAACTTATAAAAAAAAAAATAAACTCTATGAATATATGTATGATATGGGAAGTTTACATTCCAATATTTCTATTTTGAAAAAATCAGTCCACTGATTTAGTTTATCTCCCAAGATTTGTGTTTTGTAATTACTATTAGATATGTATATATTCAAATTCAAATTAATTTAGGGAATTCCTTTTTTGCTATAAAAAAAAAATAGTCTACTGATTTAGTTTTACCCAAGATTTGTGTTTTGTATGTACTGAAGTTGACAATTGGGATATTGACATGTATTTATTCAAATTGAAATTAATTTAGGGAATTCTTTTTTAATATAGAGTTTTAATAGGATACAATGCAATATTTAATGGGATTAACTATTTTTGGTGGACAATCAATCCAACGATCTGAAATATCTAAACTTGTCTCAATGGTCAAGATTAAAAGTTGCTAAGTTGGAAAGGACCCACACCGCTCTATCTTATTATATAGATATATATATATATTTTTTTTTTCTCCCTATTTTCCTCATCTCTAGAATTAATATAGGCATATATGTATAGTCTCTCTCTCTTTTTTCTTCCTTTTTCCTCTCTTATTTCCTTATTTCTTTTTTAACCATATTAAATCTCATTAATATCTAATCTGTCTATATATATATATATCTTCAAATATACACACATACATGATAGTACAAAATAAACTAATTATTTAAATAATATAATTACATCATTTATAAAATAACAATACTAATAAAAAATTTACGTACATAAAATTTACTTAGTAAAACAATACTACATGAAATTTAAAATGTTTTTGTGCATCGCACGAGTATTGATTCTAGTCTTTATAAAAATTGAATAACTTTTTTGTTTATTGACTACGAGTACAGGGAATATTCACACACATGCTAATTTTTTTTTTTTTGATACAGGGACACTCACACACCCAAATTCACAGACCCACTCTTGTAGGAGGACTGGAAAAAAACTGTGGCCAAACCCATAAAGGAAACAGGAATTGCCCACTTGGACTTCCCACTATTCTTCAATCACCTAAAAAGTTGTACAAATCTCTACACATCTATCAGCTTTTTTTTTTTTTTTTTTTTTTGGGTTCTATCAAAGAAGAAACATCACTGCATCATAGTATTGCACAAGTATAATACTCTGCATTGTATCATGCGAGGGCATAATTGAAGAGAGAGAGAGAGAGTCAACAACTCATTCTCCAGAGAGAGATGCAAGCAGATTAATGGTCCATAAATGAAGGTGGGTGTAACAATGTGGGTATTGAATTTAGGTGGTTCATCTCAAATTAGAAAATAATTGATTTGTAATTTTTGTTTCTGGCAATTCTTGTGTTTGAGGTTTGACAAAAGAATTGATTTTCAATTCTAGCCAATTCTCACCAATTCTTGTTTTAGCCCAAAAACAAATCCTATCACTTTTGGTAGGATTTGATGAGAAAGAATTTCACTTTAAGTGAAACAATGTGATATACCAAACTTACCCCTATATATTTCACACATCCTCTTTTTATATGGGCGATATAGTAAATGACCGTGATTCATTTAATTTCATTTCTCTTTTAAACTAAACATGAGAATTAGAATTACAAATCAATTCTATTTATTTATTTTCTTTTCTATTATTTCCAATTCAATTCAATTCTATTTTAGAATCATACCAAACGGAGTGTAAAACTAAAACTGAAACTGAAATTTTCCCAACGCTAAGAGGTCGAAAAGACTTATAAAATGCATCGACAACACCCATGAAATAAAATTTGGGCAATGCTAGGGGCACTAACAACATCCACCAACACTTACTAACACACTCTATCTCTCTCCTAGTGTGGGTCCACTGCGGACCCCACAGTGCCACTAGGAGAGAGATAGAGTGTGTTAGTAAGTGTTAGTGAATGTTGTTAGTGCCCCAAATATTACTCATAAAATTTTCCTCATTTCATAGTGTAATATTTTTGCTAAAATAAACAGTACTTATATAGACTTTTCTATGAAGACTTTTAAACGCTTTTCACATTGGTGGGGACCAACCTCTATTATAATAAGAACTGCACAGTAAAGAACAGAGAAGAGTCACAGAAAAGAAAAACATGACTGCTGCTATCTTTTTCTCTCTTCTTCTCTATGCATTGTGTACTACGGCAGCAGAAGCTCAACAAAGACAATCCAACATAATAAGCTTAGGCTCTTCTTTAACACCCACCACCACCAATTCCTCATGGCTGTCACGCTCCGGTCTCTATGCCTTCGGATTCTACCGGCAAGGCAATGGCTTTGCTGTCGGAGTCTTTCTTGCCGGAATTCCAGAACAGACTGTGGTGTGGACCGCCAACCGAGATGACCCTTCTGTTCTCGGCAACGCCACCTTGACGCTAACTTTTGACGGAAGGCTCATTCTACAATCAACTCAAGGCCAGGATATAAACATTGCTGACTCTTCCCAACCTGCTTCTTCCGCATCAATGCTTGATTCGGGCAATTTTGTAATCTACAACTCAAACCAAACGATTATATGGGAGAGTTTCGATCACCCAACAGACACATTACTTCCGGGGCAGAGTCTCTCAGCAGAGGAACGACTGGTGTCTAGTGTTTCGGAAATCGATCACTCAACTGGGATTTTTCAACTCGCTAAGCAAGCTGATGGGAATTTGGTTATGTACCCTGTGAACGCCCCCAGTATACGGAATAACCCGTATTGGGCAACTGGCACGAATGGAGTTGGTGAGAATGTGACACTGAACCTCAGTGTTAATGGCCGTCTCTACTTACTCAATTCGAGTTCTAGTTTAATGAATCTAACACAAGAAGGGTCTTCCACACGAGGAACAATTTATCTTGCGAAACTCGATATTGATGGTATTTTTCGGCTTTATTCTCGTGATTTGGATCAAAGGGGCAAATTTTCAGCTAATTGGTCTACTCCGACTAATAAGTGCGACCCCAGAGGTGTATGTGGGCTTAATGGGTTTTGTGTTTTATTGGACAACGGCGAACCTGACTGTAAATGTCCTCCTGGATTTGATTCAGTCAATCCAGGAGATTGGAGTTCGGGATGTGAAAGGAATTTCACAGTAGAAGGTTGCAAAGACAATGACAGAAGGGTCACTTATGCCATGAGAGAATTGAAAAGTACCTGGTGGGAGGACATTTCTTATTCAACATTAATGTCATTAGGCAACAAAGAAGATTGTTCAAATGCCTGCTTGGAGGATTGTAATTGTGAAGCTGCGCTTTTCTTCGAGGATGGGCGGTGTAAGGCTTCCCTTGAGATATGGAAGATGGATACTAAATTATTCAGCTATTACTTTTATCAAGGATGGTACATCTTCTACACCTACCATAAAAAAAGATCATCTGCCTACACAGACAAAGAACGAGCTAAGACTTGACATCCTAGTAATGAGTGTTTCGTTCATAGTTATTGCATTTCTTGTCCTGGTAATTTCTGGAGTTCTTATATACACAAACCAAGGATATGCATATAGAAAGATCTCGGAGACCAGGAATGTTGAACTTTGCGAGGACGTTGCTCCACTGGCATTTACTTATGCAGAACTAGAGCAAGTCACAGACGGATTCAAAGAAGAGCTGGGTAAGGGATCGTTTGGAAAGGTCTATAAAGGGGTCATAATGAAAAACCAGAAGGTCGTGGCCGTGAAGAGACTAGACAAAGTTTTGGCAGAAGGAGAAAGAGAGTTTCAGACAGAAATGAAAGTGATCGGAAAAACCCATCATCGTAATCTAGTCCGTTTACTCGGTTATTCCCTCGAGGGACATAAGAGGCTTCTCGTGTACGAGTTCATGAGCAATGGGTCACTTGCTGATTTACTATTTTCGACATCTTTTGAGAAAAGGCCATATTGGGATGAGAGAATTAGTATTGCACTAGATATAGCAAGAGGAATTCTTTACCTACACGAAGAGTGTGATACTCAGATCATTCATTGTGATATTAAACCTCAAAATATACTCATGGACGAGAATAGGTGTGCAAAGATCGCTGATTTTGGATTGGCGAAGCTTCTAAAGCCGGACCAGACTAATACATTTACTGGGATAAGAGGAACACGTGGCTATGTTGCACCTGAGTGGCACCGGAAATTGCCAGTGACGGTTAAAGCCGATGTTTATGGCTATGGAATAGTGTTGTTAGAGATTATATGTTGTCGTCGGAGTGTTGATTGGAGCCTGTCCGAGGATGAAGCTATTCTTGAAGAATGGGTTTATGAGTGTTTCCAATCAGGGGAGGTGGGGAAACTGGTGGGGGATGAGGAGGTTGACAAGAGAAAACTGGAGAGAATGGTGAGAGTGGGACTTTGGTGCATCCAAGACGAGCCATCGTTGAGGCCTTCCATGAAGAAAGTTGTATTGATGCTAGAAGGGACAGTAGACATTCCTATACCTCCCAGTCCTACATCTTTTCTGAGTACCATATAGATAGCTTATCTTTTCTTTTCTTTTCTTTTTTTTTTTTTTCCCTTTCTTTTTTTTTTTTTTTTTTTTTTTTTTTTTGTGTCCCCTTCTTTTCTTTGTTCAAGTTGAATGATTGTGTCGACAATCTTACGCTCAATAACTGTGAAATAACATTTGCGAGATTCATCGCAAAATTAAAGATTCTAGAGTAAGTATATGTTTTACTCTTTCTTGGATAGTTGGTTTCGCTATGGTATAAAATTACCCTTCAAATTTTTAACTTTTATAAAAGAGTCCATACCAGTATAATTACAACACTCATGCTCATAAACTATAAACAAAAGAACTACAATAAACAACAACCTCCCTGCTCTCAAAAATGCCGGAAAACCTCACATATTAAACTATAATCTCTCACATACGAACAATTACTTTAAAAAATATGTATAAATAAATAAATAAAAAAATTCGCCATGAGGCGCTGCTATGAATCCCCAGTGTGACCCTTTTGGGTAGCCTAACTATTAACTCGGTCCCTGTCCGAGTTTAAATTTCTCATTTCGCCCCTTATATATGTACTAATTGTATGAGTTATATTAGTTCTGAATTGTCTATTGTATTAGGAATGCTCACATTGTTACTAAATACTACAACAATCAGACACTAGTAAGCCCACTAAAACTAAAGCAGAATCCAAATCTCTCTTCTGCATTTAAAAACTAAATGTGTAGCTCTTATTAACACTAGTCGATAACTCAGTTCTATACATGGGGTGTATGCCATATGAATCCATTGCCAAATTTGTTGCAAAAATTAAGAACATCTTCATGTAGCGTTAATTCGAGGAAGGTAACAAAAAATAAAAATTGTGAAACAACTTCAAGAAGAGCTGCAAATATCGGACAACATTGAGCTTTGGGTGAATCTCATAATTTCTCTCAATGAAAAACCAAAAAAATACAAGCATAGTGAGGAAGCTAAAAATAATCTGTGCATTATGATATTAGTTCCTCACAGTGCTCATCTTCATCCTAGTAAATGGCAAGCCATATTAGTTTGAAAGGATTGAACTATATTTTTTACTAGAAAGGATTGAACTAATTTTTTATCAGTGTTAAGTTTGGTTCGGTAAATCATATGTTATACCCTTTCAACATTAAATTTTTCTTTCAAGCATGAATTATAGTATTTTCTTGGATTAATTTTGGAGGTATTTTAGAACCCAAAAAATCCATTTTGGCTGTCGGAGGTGCTTTATCACAAACCTAATACATGAAAAAATCCACAAATCCATGTACATATGCTTGTGTATGAATATATATATATAGAGAGAGAGAGTCAGACTCCAATGCGCACTGGGTAAGCGCACTGGGTGAACGCACTGGGTTTTTAAGCCTAAAAAACCCACGAGGCGCCCCGTTCTGCCGCCCCGCTGACCCGCGATTTTTTTAGGCTTAAAAACCTTGTGCGCACTAGAGCTGGCCTCTCTCTCTCTCTATATATATATATAAATATGTACATACGCCACTTAGAAGTAAAAGCACACAAAGAGTTAATTTTTATACCCGTGCATGTGGGCACTAAATCTAATACAAAGTTAAAATTAATGACAAAGAATCCATTATGTTTTTAAAGGGATAACATATTAAAACGTCAAATTAAAATGCAACATTGTTTAGATAGTAAAATACATCTCAAAATTTCTGTATTGCATTGATACAAGAGTAATATTTGGGATACAATCTTCACCCAACTTTTTCTACACTATCTAAAAGATGTGTCTATCTCTCTCTTGTAATGTTACTAGACCCCACAATGATACAGGAGAGAGATAGAAACATCTTTTAGGTTGTGTAGAAAAAGTTGGATGAAAGTTGTATCTCAAGTATTACTCTTGATAAAAATGAAGCAACTCCATATAGTATTGATAAAAATGAGGCAATTCAGCACACCTTGCAAAAAGAAAATGTCCTCATTAATTCAATACCATATTAAACAAAATTGAAAGACATGGGCAATACACACCTCCAGATTTGAGAAATTCCACATTCTGATAAACTATGTCCAATTGATCCCACGTGCAATAAAAAATTAATAGGACTTATAAGCAAAACCATAACATATGAAACAATTGGCAACTAAATATGAAAGGGTGGTATTGAAACTAAGTACAAACCTTTGTCTCAACTAGAGAAAAAGTTTCTTGGCCAATGCAGGGTAAGAATTAGAAACGTTTGTCTAATTTTACCAAACGGAGTAATATCAGTTAGATTTGAAAACACATAATTAAATCAGGTTTGATATTTTACTCATGCCCAAATGATTTAAAGGGGACATTGTATGATAGAATAATTCAATTGTGTGGTAACTAATAACAGAAAGGTTCACTCTCCTTTTTAGACAATCTGGGGATGTGTCATTATATGATGCTAAGTGTCAATCACGAATAATGAAAGCCTAAAAAATAAGAATGATGTTAATTATATATTGTTTTCTAATAAGGGAGAATTAGAAGGAGTTCTAATCTAATTAATTAGAAAGAGTTCTAATTGTAACTTGAAAATTTTAATTCTCATTACCAGATTAGTATAAACCTTAGGGGTCACAAACAAATGATTCTTGTGTAAACACATCCAAATAATTCCTTATCCTCTTCAAGTTGCAGAGCTAACAAAATTTTAAGACTGGTTTACTAGAAGTGAAATTTCACAAAACCGTCGGGATTTTTTGCCCAGTTTTAAATTGAGGGACTTTTTGCTGAAAAAAATTTACTGTTGAACCTAATGCTTAAAAAGTACTCTAAAATGGACCAATTCAAAACAACTGGAGTCCGAATCAAGCCCATACTCCTCAACTGGGATTTATAGGACCCAAGATCATCTGATTCCGATAATCGGCGACGTTCTCAAACGATGACTGAATTTCGACTCACGAAATATCAAGATCATAATCAGAATCAAGTCTGGGGCAATTGAAAGTCGAATTCACGTATATAAGGACAAGAATCAGTAGCTCCAAAGATGCATCGCACTCAGAAACCATCTATTTTCTGATAATCGGTGAAGAAAACTTGCTCCGATTGAAGTTACGACACTCAAATCAAAAAAGGGTGAAGGCACAGTTACAAATCCGGGATCACTAACAGTTTGATTGGGCATGAATGGATGAAAATATAGAGAAAGACAGGAACTCTGGAATTTGAATCAGTCCAATCGGACCACCGGAGAAGAAACGGCGGCCAACCGAAGTTTCGAAGCTCAATTGGGAAAGGTAGGGGCAAAATGGTCATTTCTCATAGACTCAGAAATTGTCAATCCAATCTTACCTATTCTAAGAGTACACAAGTATGATTCCAAATCTTCTTGAATCGCGCAAATCAGACGTCCAGATCAAAAGATATCAATAACCAAATTTTGGACGGTGCAGATCGAAAGGCCAAACCCAGGAGCAGACATGGTCGTTTTGAGTTTCAAAAGATCCCCGATCGGACCGTACAGATCTAAGGAGGACATTAAACCAAGTCCAAATCTTTTTGAATCGTCCGAATCGAACGTCCGGATTAAATGCTATTAGCGATAGAAGTTCAGGAAATATCAACGATCGTGATCGGAGGTTGCACCAATCACCAATACATCTCACCTACACTACATGGGATTAAAACCCATGTAGGGTTTTCAAACTTTTTCTATAAATAGAACCTCAAGTTCTCTACAAAAGGAAGGGGCTTCTCTCTCGGAAACCATCTCCCTCTGCTAAGGCTCTGTTTGGGAACCTCAAAGGTCCTTCCCTCCCTAAAGCCCTGTTTGGCTTGCCAACCAAACACCACCACCATTGCCACCATACACCACCACTGTCAACACCATCTAAAACCCAGCACCTACAAATCATTACCTAATCACCCAGCTCAGTCATAGCCTATAAAAACCCCAGAAGAATCCTCAAAAAGAAAAAAAAAATAGCCAAACATACCCTTAATCATAGAAACAGAATTTGAAAAAGCTCCTCACATCCAGTTTTTTCACCACCGTCACCAGAGTCTTCGTCTTGCCGGGATCAAGCCAACGCTGCTGGTCCGACCTCCTATTCACCACCACAGACCCCCCACGCGCAGCCAACAGACCCCCCACATACCACCGCTGCATAAATCCACCTCCGCCAGCCACCTTCGGCATCCCCTCCAATCACCACTACCACTATCAGAATTGCCTGGCCCAAACGATTCCACGCTGGCGGCCCCGCCTCCAACAATCACCAGAGTGACTGTGGTGAGCCTCACATGCCACCATTGGTCTGTTTCATGCCCACGTGCAGGTACCACAATAGCACCACGTGGCGCTGAGTCAATAGTTAACTGACCAATCCAAAGTCTCCACGTATACATTGACTGCAAAGTCAGTGTACAATCAGCAAGCCATGTGTTTGACCAGCCAATCACAAAGCGACACATGGCATTGACTGTCGCGTCAGCTGCCAGGTGTCATGCCACGTCATTACTAGGTCATAGCCGCATCAGATTTGTTCAACCAATCTGAGACTGCCACATGGCATTGATCGCCACGTTACATCCACATTGACTACCACATCACTGCACAATCATTTTTGACTGGCCACTCACAGCTTGCCACGTGTCCATTGGCTGTACAGCCAGCGTGCACAGTTAGCAAGCCACGTAGATGCCTAGGCAACGCTAACGCGACATTGACCCGCTAATCAGATGTCACGCCCAAGAGCAGCAAAAATAGAGAAAAATAAAATTCATTTTTGGGTCCGTAGGGCCATGACTTGTGAATGTCACATGATTATCCACTACACAGTACTAACAGTAGAATAAAGACAGTAATATAAAGTCTAAGTTCAACATTGTGTATAACATAAGGTTACTAATCTATTACATTAGAGTCTGGAATAATAAATAGAACTAAAGTCTTCAGGCAACATATTCCTGATTTCAAAACATATTAACTCTGGAAAACATAAATTAAAAAAAAAAAAAAGAAACAAGAAAAAAAAAATAGTAAACTATTGTCTAGCCCTAATCTTCAAATGGTGTAGACGTAGTCATCGGCATAGTAGTCTGCCCTGGCGTAACCATCTTCAGTGGGGCAGCCCTCAGCATAGTCTCCCTCCGAGTAGAAGCCTTCATCGTTAGGTCCTTCCCCTGTAATTTTATAAACAGGATAGGCTGGACGTGGGAATGTCCAACGGCATAATGTCATCAGCTAATGAAAGCTAAGTGAGTAAAATACTAACAATGTGTCATGATTATGAAGTATTTACAGGATTATTGAAACTGGACGTGGGAATGTCCAACGGCATAATGTCATCAGCTAATGAAAGCTAAGTGAGTAAAATACTAACAATGTGTCATGATTATGAAGTATTTACAGGGTTATTGAAACGATGTAAGTTATAGTTCTACTACTAGTATCTTCTCTTAAATATTCTATTGTTAATCCCATGATCAAAACTCATGCTCATCTTATTACGTAAAGACCGACAACACACTCTTGATTGATGTACAGACTCAATAGTAATACTCTATGGATACACCATTGCTCCGTCCACCGCTTTTAAGAACATATTCACAACTCATCGTATGTCATGGATACACCATTGCTTCTTTCAACTCAGTGAGTGCCGCGGACAATTTGCTGAGTGTTGCCCGCTGTAACAGTTTGTTTTTTTAAGTGCGTATTAAACACCCAAGGATCACACTTCACATGCAAGATCACTTTGGAATTTACTGATTTAATGTCACACCCCAACCCGCCCCGCGAGCTAGGACACGTGTAACAAAGCCAAGGACCAAACAACCATTTTTTTTCAACGTTCCAAAAATACCATTTTTTTTTACTGAAATGTCAGGGGTAAAATATCCTTTTATCAAATAAATTAATTAAATAAAATAAAATAAAGTTTTAAAACCGTCAAATGGTACTTGAGCAAAGTTTCCTCTATTACAGCATCATTCACCCTGTTTTCATAACTAAAATATTTTTAACCCCTGCTGTACTCATTTATTTAAATATTCCAAAAACACATCAAAACCCAACTAAATATATAAATATTACAAACTCATTCTGACATTTATTTCTAAACATATTTAAAAGTATAACTTTAAATTTATTACAACCTTACTCAACTCCTCACATATAAACATATATGCAAGCTAGACCCAGCCCCTTAGTCTCGATCATTTCTCACTGTGGTATTCATCTGAACCTGCGTGGTCATTAGCCACAAAAATTGAATAAGCTTTCGCTTAGTGAGTACGTGGTGCTAATCATGCAATTGGATTATTTTATGATATATAACACCAAT
This sequence comes from Hydrangea macrophylla, assembly GCA_033977485.1. Lineage (NCBI taxonomy): Eukaryota > Viridiplantae > Streptophyta > Magnoliopsida > Cornales > Hydrangeaceae > Hydrangea > Hydrangea macrophylla. Next base: position 25,635,259 of record CM066984.1, on the reverse strand, counting down.
TAAACATTCACAACAATAAATAGTCGCCGGCGTGTCAAGTAATCAACCACCATCGTTCTGGACCCCTGATTTCGGGCCATTCTCACTTTTTTCCCGTCGCATATAGCGAAATCACACTCATTCATTTGTGACCGTAGTCAATTCGTTCATGTGGTCGTCACCACTATCCCCTTTTCTCTGAGGATTTCAACATCTCTCTGTCCCTTATATATGGGCTAACTAATGGTGATTATCACTTGAGACCCTTTGACCCAAATAAGCACATAAGTAACTCAACATGTCAACATGGCAATTTTATCATTTTTGGACATATTTTTAAATAATAATTAATCACATGCTTTTCTACTTAATCACAATTAAGCAATTTCAGCATTCACTAACGAATAAACAATATTAAATATCCAATTTTGGGATTAGAACACTCACCTCACAAATAAATCCAAAATAAGCCTAGAATTCCCAAATTTCGTCGCAAAACTAGCTCCTAATGATTCCAATGATTATCCTATACAATTTTGGTAAACTAAATATTACCAACCCATTTGGGTCACGAAAAATCTATCGATTAAACTGAAAATAAATTATACCAAAAGGTTAGGCTTACCCCCACGAGTCCAAATATGCGTTCGTATCACAATTTGGGTAACACACGACGAAGATATGGCATCGAGAAAGGGAACCCTCGCTTTCTCTCTCTTTCTCTCGCAGCTCTCTCATCTTCTCTGTGTTTTGTAATACTACTTTGTTTTCTTTTTTTTTTTCTTTTGATTATATATGTATATATATAATATAATATACTTATTAAACCCGCCGCCGCCTTAAACTCAAAACAAAGCCATGTCTTGTTTTCCATTTTTTTTTTTTTGACTTAAGAACCAAATAGAATATTCTAAGGAATATTCTCTGACTTTGGTCTATTTTTATTTAAACCCCCCATAGTTTCCTATACTTTTATGAAACCCGCTAATATTAAGATTAACTATCCAATTTCTAAGTGAATTTATATCTATGTCACACATGGGTCCCAAACGTGGTCCCAAATATTATGTGAAGGCACTAATTAACCTACTAATTATATCACGTGTCCAATTACGCCCTCATAAGGGTACCCAAACTCGTCTCATAAATAAACATGAACAATAATGGAATATTAAAACACTTAACATTTTATCAATTAAACAATCATATGGTATCAATAACTATTATAAAGCACACATTTACATTTACATGTCTACCACTTAATCACATAAATGCACATTTATGCAATTTATATTATCCAAACCTCTCTTGGGTCACACTTTCATATCTGTCCCACCTCTAGTGGAACTTTCAACTATGCCATTTATCAAGCACTTATCACATCGGGGTAACAGGAACTTACCCAAATCATCACATGGGATTAATTATACTAATTAATGTATGCAAAATAATTATTACTTCCATTTTTCGGGTACGGGTATTACATCTCTCCCTCCCTTTTAGGAAGTTTGTCCCCAAAATTTTCTCATCTTCACGAAACAAATAGATATAAGTAATTCTTCTCAACTCTTTACTGGTTCATCTGCGGCAATATGATGATAAAATATGTTACACCCACTGGTTTGACCACAATCACTACTGACCTGTTCCCATTCTTTCAATATTCTCAATTGGCACACTAGAATTTCAATCCCACTTGGTTCGTCAAGGTATACCCTTTTCTGAAGATAAAACTTCTAGAATGTATCTCTTTCCACAATAGTCATTTCCCCTAATCATTCAAAAACTCACTTGCCTTTATTATATTTCCCCAATAGATATCAGCGGATGATAGAATGTCTCGGAACAATTCAGTTACATTACCATTGCTTCTTGTAAGATTCCAGAACTTCTTCATAATCGACTATTTCCTTCTAGAATGACAAGTGCTAGTATCCACATAATTTCACAAATTCTTTTCACATATAGGCTGTTAATCCCAGCAAATCCGCAATTTCAATCAATACCACATTCTGATTAGATCAACCTATCGACAAATCATTATATGAAAACACCTAATTCTTGTTGACTTTGGCAACCCCCGTCAAGAAATTTACTACCATAAATATTTAATTTCAGATGGTTAATAATATCAATCACAATAACCCCATGAACCTTCATTATGACTGCCCTTATACTACATATCGCAAAGAATACTTTATATTTCTCATTTGAAAGCAGCTTTCTCGACATCTTGGTTGAAATTTTGACCTGATAATGCCAAATCAATCTTCAAAAAAAATTTGTGCCTTTGTACCTACTTACTAAATCATCATATGCAATAAAATACAATTAGTAATGTCGTATAACCAATCACTAACATATTATATACTCAAATCTCATTATATATGTCAATATTTCTTCTGAATCCATTTCCTTGAGCTATCTTCAGTCAAATCACATACATTACCTTGAGATTCTGACACATTTTACTATAGAGTAGAGCTCAATTACTTTCCTTTCAATGCTTTATCACAAATTTCTAAAACATAAACTCAAATCGATCTTTAAGTCAATTTTCGATTATCTATTACAGTAATGCAGGTTGACCTCAATTTGTTATCATCATTCGTTCCCCAATTCTTGTAACTAAAGATATCCCAACTCGGTTCCCAAGAAATAAATTGATACTTTTTTTTTTTTACAACCACAACAAACAGTATTAAAAATAATATGTAGAATATCACAAGTTACTTTCAGACCCCTTTCTTGCCAAGGTCATTTGGAATTCCTTTCAAAATATAATATTCCAATTTAAAACAAAAGTAACAGTAATGTACTCAAGTGAGCTTCCTAGCCCAATAGTACTCACTTAAAATCTATTTCTATGGAATAAAAACATTTATACAATTATTATATAATCAAAATATTTTCCATTAATAACTCATTTAAACAACAATTAAAATGGCCACGTTTAATTAAAATTCTTTTCACTAATTTTCCCCTTCTACCTAATTTGGGTAAATACAACTACCTCCTTTTATCAAAATATTTTTAAGCACTTCTTGATTCACAATAAATCAGTATATATATATATATATTTTTTATCCACGAGAGGATTTCAAAATATTTTCTACTCATTCAAGTATATATAACCTCACTTAACGTGACATACAAAAAATTTCAAAATCTGAAAGTTTCCAGTGATATACTAGGATACCTGACAATTGCTACAGTGCAGTGCAATAGTCAGATCTCTATTACTTACATATAAAGTACAAAGAAATATTAATAATAATACGATTACCTGATCTATGTGGTGGTTGAACGGATCTTTGAGTGGTTTAGATATCAAAGAGATCACTACTGATTAAACTAGTAAACCCATTTTCAAATTCAGATCTCTAGTAGAAAATTCTGATACCTCGTATAACCAATCAACCCAATTGGTTATTCGTACAACACAGCTACTTAATCTTGATCACAATCAATCATATTGTTAACCAGAAAAATAATAATTCATAACCGTAATGATACCCAATCGATGGAAACATAATAGGAAAGTCTGTTACTCTGAGTTAACCCCAAATCTAATATTCATACTGACACGTTGGAGAACCAATCATTTTCCAATAATAAGAGAGGTATCCCAAGAAATAGAAATAAATAACTTTATGTTGAGAGATTCCTCAACAAGCCAATATAACCCAAATGAAGTTGAGAGATTCCTCAACGACCCAATATAATCCAAATAGAGTTGAGAGATTCCTCAACATCCCAAGATAATTCAAGCAATTGGATAAATCCCCAAATATCTCATCACTTCGACAAACTCACTAATTCACCCTCAATCCCAAGAAAATATATAAGGAGCTCGATAAATACTCCCAAAAATCATTACCGAATAAATGGAGAGATAAGAGATAACGATAATACCGTATCTGCTCAGGATGCCCATATAAATCATAAGAAATCCAGAATTCCCCAAACTATAATATTTGAATACTAGAAGACCCACCGTAAATAAAGAAATCCAGATATCCATTTTCTTGATAGAAAATAAGAAATAATCTTCACAAAGAATAATACCCGATAATATTCGAAAAGAACTCCATACCCACAATCATAACCCAATACTCAATAATCCTTCATCAAATTAATACCCTTGATAATATAATACCAGTCAAATCATTTCAGGATGACCAACTCAACCCTTGATTTCTGAACCCAAATTCCATAAATATTCCCAAATTCGAATTTTCCTTACTGAATTCACAATCCCCATTTCCAACTGAATCAATTCAACATATAGGGAAACATTTCCCTTTATACTCCATTTTCCACAATGAAGTTTTCAACCATCTCTCCAAATATTACAATATATAGAATGCATGCAACATGATATGCATGTTCAACAACATTCAAATCACGTGCATTAAACATGTATGCCTCTACATGTAGCTACGTGCCATGATTAACGTATACATGCATTTTTTTTTTTACGCGTCGTATTCGTCTCTCGTCCCGAAAGGCTCTAACCTATTGCTCTGATACCAAAATCTGTCACACCCCAACCCGCCCCGCGAGCTAGGACACGTGTAACAAAGCCAAGGACCAAACAACCATTTTTTTTCAACGTTCCAAAAATACCATTTTTTTTTTACTGAAATGTCAGGGGTAAAATATCCTTTTATCAAATAAATTAATTAAATAAAATAAAATAAAGTTTTAAAACCGTCAAATGGTACTTGAGCAAAGTTTCCTCTATTACAGCACCATTCACCCTGTTTTCATAACTAAAATATTTTTAACCCCTGCTGTACTCATTTATTTAAATATTCCAAAAACACATCAAAACCCAACTAAATATATAAATATTACAAACTCATTCTGCCATTTATTTCTAAACATATTTAAAAGTATAACTTTAAATTTATTACAACCTTACTCAACTCCTCACATATAAACATATATGCAAGCTAGACCCAGCCCCGTAGTCTCGATCATTTCTCACTGTGGTATTCATCTGAACCTGCGTGGTCATTAGCCACAAAAATTGAATAAGCTTTCGCTTAGTGAGTACGTGGTGCTAATCATGCAATTGGATTATTTAATGATTTATAACACCAATTAAACATTCACAACAATAAATGGTCGCCGGCGTGTCAAGTAATCAACCACCATCGTTCTGGACCCCTGATTCCGGGCCATTCTCACTTTTTTCCCGTCGCATATAGCGAAATCACACTCATTCATTTGTGACCGTAGTCAATTCGTTCATGTGGTCGTCACCACTATCCCCTTTTCTCTGAGGATTTCAACATCTCTCTGTCCCTTATATATGGGCTAACTAATGGTGATTATCACTTGAGACCCTTTGACCCAAATAAGCACTTAAGTAACTCAACATGTCAACATGGCAATTTCATCATTTTTGGACATATTTTTAAATAATAATTAATCACATGCTTTTCTACTTAATCACAATTAAGCAATTTCAGCATTCACTAACGAATAAACAATATTAAATATCCAATTTTGGGATTAGAACACTCACCTCACAAATAAATCCAAAATAAGCCTAGAATTCCCAAATTTCTTTGCAAAACTAGCTCCTAATGATTCCAATGATTATCCTATACAATTTTGGTAAACTAAATATTACCAACCCATTTGGGTCACGAAAAACCTATCGATTAAACTGAAAATAAATTATACCAAAAGGTTAGGCTTACCCCCACGAGTCCAAATATGCGTTCGTATCACAATTTGGGTAACACACGACGAAGATATGGCATCGAGAAAGGGAACCCTCGCTTTCTCTCTCTTTCTCTCGCAGCTCTCTCATCTTCTCTGTGTTTTGTAATACTTCTTTGTTTTCTTTTTTTTTTTTTTGATTATATATGTATATATATATATAATATAATATACTTATTAAACCCGCCGCGGCCTTAAACTCAAAACACAGCCATGTCTTGTTTTCCATTTTTTTTTTTTACTTAAGAACCAAATAGAATATTTTAAGGAATATTCTCTGACTTTGGTCTATTTTTATTTAAACCCCCCATAGTTTCCTATACTTTTATGAAACCCGCTAATATTAAGATTAACTATCCAATTTCTAAGTGAATTTATATCTATGTCACACATGGGTCCCAAACGTGGTTCCAAATATTATGTGAAGGCACTAATTAACCTACTAATTATATCACGTGTCCAATTACGCCCTCATAAGGGTACCCAAACTCGTCTCATAAATAAACATGAACAATAATGGAATATTAAAACACTTAACATTTTATCAATTAAACAATCATATGGTATCAATAACTATTATAAAGCACACATTTACATTTACATGTCTACCACTTAATCACATAAATGCACATTTATGCAATTTATATTATCCAAACCTCTCTTGGGTCACACTTTCATATCTGTCCCACCTCTAGTGGAACTTTCAACTATGCCCTTTATCAAGCACTTATCACATCGGGGTAACTGAAACTTACCCAAATCATCACATGGGATTAATTATACTAATTAATGTATGCAAAATAATTATTACTTCCATTTTTCGGGTACGGGTATTACATTTAACCTCTCCCAATGGGTCTATATAAGAAGGTGTATGTCTCCATTGAAAGAGGAGGGTCCTTGATTTGAACAATTTTAGCAATTAAGAGTGAATTTGGTGAGCTTAAAAGAGAATTGGAAGAAGAAGCCATTGAAGTTTGAGAAGCTTGAAGAAGAACTTGAAGATATTTGAAGATCTTCATCAAAAACCTATAAAATCTTAGGATATTTGGAGGTAATCCTTTAATTCTGATTAGTATTGAGTCTAAATTCAATCACAATTCATAGAATTCTAGGATCTTTTACACAATTTTCAAAAAGACTCTTCCCGCCTCAGTTCATCACACACCACTTGAATTGTGATTGAATTCCTTCTTGTGTTTGTTGATTTGGATCTAAATAGCTTTGGGTTTTAAAGTAAAACAAGTTTTTCAAAGTGAAATTTGATTTGGATCATTAATTGGCGTAGATTTTATTTCTCTTTGTCTATGCTCTTCTTTTGAAAACTCATGAGATCTTCCATATCTCATTGAGATAACTTGATTTAATCTCTCAATTTTCTGTAAAATTATGATTTATATGAAAGTTGAGATTAATTTTGGTTATGTGTTTATATAAATGATGTGTTTAAGTCCATATCCATGACTTAGGTTCATCATATTTAAGTTTCATGAAGCTATCACATGTTTCAATGAAAATTATAAGGATTAGTACATACAACCTCCAAGGACCATTGATTTGAGAGGAGGAATGAATGGGTTAGGTTTCAAATCCCTCAAGGATCATTAACTTGAGAGAGGGATTAGGCTTAGGAGAAGCCAATTTGCATTGCTTAGATGTTAGGGTTCGAAAATGAGAAATGACAATTCAACAACAGTGTAGTGATTCCAATGACGACCCGGTATCAAAGATTTTTAGTTAAATCATGAACCGTTGAATTTGGATGAGACCAATTGGAATTTGTTCCTAACTCATTGATGTACCACTGCAATTTTTGTTTTGATGAGATTTTATGGTTAACATGACTTGGTCATGGGTTTTGCAACCCAATTGTTCTCTGTCCAGAATTTCAGAACAGTAACATCTTTTAAAATGAATGGATCAAAGCTTTAATCAAACATTTTAAGCTTAAATTTTTTTTTTCTATGAAGTTTCATGAGTCAATAAGATCCCCTAACAAGATTGAACTAATTCAGATTCGTTTGCTATTTTTAATAAATCATACAAAATCTCTGGACACAGAGTTGATAAATAAGTAGTGTCTAGTCTTGGTCTAATTCCCGGAGATTGGACCGTTTGATCTTTGAGTTTCTTCTTGAGTTAGAAACTAGACTCACAGAGGCACATCATATCCAAAAATCATTAAGATCAAGCCATAGGAACCTTGAGTTTATTATTTTGAATATCTGATTCATTCTTTGTAATTCTTGAAATTCTGTGATAGATTTGATAAACTTTGTAAATGATGATCCAAATGACTTTTCTATGACCTAAAACTTAAATAATGTTTTGAACAAAGTTAATTAGGATTAAATCCAGAGGCTAAATGATCCAAATCAATGAATTATTCTCAGCTTGTTCATATTCATGCATTCATTATTATCACATGTGTATTGATTCTTGTAATTTAGAACATTGTTTTGTATTGTGATAAGCCATAATTGGTTGAGCTTAGTCATGGATTCCTTTTTAATCATGTTCAGATTGTATCATCTCTATATAGACATTATATTAGCTCCTAGTTGAGACTTGTATATCTATAGAGATGTTCTGATTTCAACAAATTGGTAGAAATTCATGATTTTGTCAACTTTCTCCATGTTTGTTAGATTTTAAGATAGGAGTTTGGTATAATATTTAAGATTTGATATTATATTTTGTTCAAGGTATGTGGACTAATATTTGTTTTTTTAGCGCTATTGGGGTATGATTTCTCGACTTTTCATTCATTTATTTCATTTCTTGATTTTATTGATTTTCGACATCATGCGCGACACTTTAGATTAGGATTTGCCTTATGTGTATATATGTGTTAGAAACTATTTTTCTAGGTTTTCTATTTTTGTATGCATTGCATGTTTCTATATCGCAATTGGATCCCGGGTAAGTTTTCTGGCTTCCTATTGCATGTCATTTTGCTTATTATTTAAACTACGCCTTTTACCGTTAGCAATCTTACAACCCCTTTCGATATGCTTTTGGAATGTGTGTATATGATGGAAAAAAACGGTTTAAATTAAAAGTATAAACGCACAGCGGAAAAACAAGTTATAAAAACTTATTGGTAGCCCAGGATCTACTACCCGTCAATTCCATAGATGCGTACTAATTTCACTGAGGGGACAAGTATTATACCTTTGTGTCTTGAACCCAATTCTGAAATCTTCAACTTCCAGCGGCCTCCACTAGATGGCCTTCACTCTTATGACTCCTATGGATGCTCGCAGGAAAGACTAGGGTTGGTGGGAACCCTAATGGAGAGGATTGGGAAGATTTAGGGAAACCTAAATAGTTTCTGCAGCTTCTACGTATAAAATGACGATTCAAAACATTCAGTACGCAACTGCCCTATTTATAGATTCCCAGATTTGACCTAACCTTCGAGCGATCGAAGTGTATTCGATCGATTGAACCTTCGATCGATCGAACAACCCTCGAGCGATCGAACCTGCCTAGACTTCAATCGATCAAAACTCCTTCGATCAATTGAACCTGCCTTGACATGATCCTCATGTGCCCTTCTAAGCTTCCTAGAGGAGCTAAGAGTGGGACCTCCTAAGCTCTTTATTGTTGGCTCAGACCAGTTTGTTAATCACCGTGACCAAACTCTTTGATCAACAAACTAACTAACTGGTCAGTTAACGTTTACTCCACTATAAAACGATAACTGAACTCCAACGCAAAAGAACATATCTGAAGCGATAACTAGACTTGTATGTTGTACTAATGTCCCTCTACCTTCAACATCCGTAATCATATTTAGGTAGTCGGATAACTGTTATTGTCAACCTGAATCATGATTACTTCTTGTATTCCTTGAGTCCCATTCACCTCTCATGATTACCAAACATGTTAATAACTTTTATCAACAAGACTGCAGTACTCAGTAATCGACTTGGTGACATTCTCAAGGAAATGCTTACTCTAAAACAGAGGGTAGATTCTGTCTTGACAATATATGTTCACAACCCTATGCACATGACATACCCAAGATACCCAGGTGTTGATCTTCTGTAGACCTCATTGATTGGTAAGTCAAAGCAGCCATATCCACAGTCTGTGTTTATAATCGTCGCAAGATTGAGAACACGTACCTTACACAAGTTATGAGTTCCTATTGACTGTTTGACAACATTAAGTGTCAATAGGAAAGCTCAGGTCCGTCAATGCACTATAAGCACTAGCATATTAACTAAGAGTGACACTCTAGTGATTGAGATTAATCACTCCATCCAATGATAGTTAATTATGTTACAGTGTATACCTGATGAGATATCCAGTCTCATCATCCACTGTGACATGCTTAAAGTATCAAAGGATGGTAATTCATATCTAACTCGTATGTATCTCATACACACACAAATTACCTACTATGATACTTAAGGATTGAAAATCATCTCATGAAAGAAACATACATAATGAAATGTAAAACAGATATCCATATATTAAAATGCTAATGTCATACATAAAGCAATGGTTTGAGGGCATAAACCCAACAATATATATATATATATATGCATTAGTTGATGGCATGCTTAGATTAATAATTTGATCAAAAATGGTGTTGAGTAGAGGCCTATCATGAGATAAGATAAGAGGGGGTGCTTTAGTCTGCCTGGCTCCTTCCCCTCTCATTCCATAATCCTCGGACCTAGAAATCTCTGGTTTCCAAAAGATCAGTTTGCTTTTAAAATGGTTTCTTAATTTTCCTTTAAAATTAAGTGGCGACTCGTATTTTGAATTTGGAAAAGTTAAAACGTGGCTAGCCTGCGATATCCACAACGAGTCCCTCCTCGCTCAGCCCAATCCCGATTCAGCCCGAACTAGTGGGCTTTTAAGCTATTTCGACCCTTTCAGACTCATCGGTGACATCCATGTAAGCCCATTTGAAGATGCAACTCAACTCGTGCCTCCCGACTCTTATTCTATAACGTTTTCTCGAAGTAAAGTCCTCAAACCTGGCCTTCTCCGTACATATTCTTGTTAAAAATACAAAAAAAAAAATACAAAAAACCAAAAAATAACTAATTAGACTTCAATAGCCACTTCTGCACTCGGAACTCACAGGTAAAATTTCTCTATCCCTACTTTTGGTGGTTCGACTTCTCGGTAAGTTCACCATTTTTCTTTCTTTGGTGGTTCGACTTCTCAGTAAGTCCTCCATTTTCTTTTTTCCTTTCTTTAGTGGTTCGACTTCTCAATACGTCCACCATTTTCCTTTATTTGGTGGTTCGACTTCTCGGTAAGTCCACCGTTTTCTTTTTTCCTTTCTTTAGTGGTACGACTTCTCGGTAAGCCCACTATTTTGTTTTTCTTTCTTTGGTGGTTCGACTTCTCGATGAGTCCACCGTTTTCTTTTCCTTTTCTTAGTGGTTTGAATTCTCGGTAAGTCCACGTACCGTTTTCTTTCCTTTTCTTGGGGGTTCGACTTCTCGGTAATCCACGCGGTCGGTTTAACCGTCCTTTTTTCTTTTCTTGTGCATTCTGTGGATATCGCATTTTTCCTTACCCACAGCTTTTCAAAATCAATTTCTAAAACAAATGAGTCGATACTTAATTTTTTAAAAGGAAAATTAAGAAACCATTTTAAAAGCAAACTGATCTTTTAGAAACCAGAGATTAACTAGGTCCGGGGATTATGGAATGAGAGAGGAAGGAGTCCGTCGGACTAAAACACCCTCTCTCACCCTATCTTGCGATAAACCTCTACTCAACATCCTTTTAATCAAATTTATTAATCTAAGCATGCCCTCAACTAATACATATATACATATACATCACAAAAAGCATGTCCAAAGGGTGTAAAATTGCAATTGACAAAATATCATTCAAAAGCCACATAATTCAGGTAGCAAGCGATATGATATGCAATAGAGAACAAGTGAACTTACCCGGGATCCAGCAGCGATAGTAAACGTGCAATGCATGCAAACAAAAGAAAATCCTAAAAAAGAGTCTCTAATCACATATACACATAAGGCAAAACCTAATTCTAAGGTGTCGCGCATTAAGTCGAAAAATCAACAAAATCAAGAAATTAAGATAAACTAAAGAGGAGTCCTAGAAATCATACCTTAATAGCGCTACAAAACAAAGGGTTAGTCCGCATGCTTCACATAATAATAATATGATATCAAACAATCAATCCTAATTCTCTAGCTTATACCTAGCAAGCAATGAAATCCAACTTTATCCAATTACTAATTCTAATTATAAGCATTAATGTACATGAATGAATGGATGTGAACAAGAATAAGACATGGATTTATTCACTAATTTGGGTCACCTAGCTTCTGGATTTAAGCTAAGTTACCATTATTCAAAGTATGATTTGGGTCCTAAGGCATTAAGAGACCATTTGAGTTGAAATAAGTAAGATTAGACAAAAAATAGTAGCAGTTTTTATGAATTACAGAGAGCAGACCAGATGTTCAAAAATAGAAATAAAATACTTCCAACGGTTGGATCTGAATGATTTTTGGGTATGTTATGCCTCTGTGAGTCTAGTTTCTAACCCAGAAAGAAAATCAAGGTTTGAACGGTTAGATCTCCGGGAATGTAGAAAACACTAGGCATCACTCAACACTTTACAACTCTCTGTCCAGAGATCTTGTATGATTTTTTAAAAATAGCAAACAAGTCCGAATTGCTTCATTCTTTTTAGGGAACCTTAATAACACATTAAGGTTCTTATAAAAAAATATTAGAGGTCATGAAAACTTGGTTAGATCTCTGATCTATCAATTTTAAAATCGGTTTGCTGTTCTGAAACTATTCTGAAATTCTGGACAGATTGTGGTTGTCTCACAAAACCCATGATCAAACCTTTCTAAACATAAAACCACCTCAAAAACAAAATTGCAGTGGTAGAATGATGTGTTATTGACACTTTCCCGTTGGTTTCGCTTGATTTCAACGGTTAGATTTCGAACTAAAAATCTTTGATCAAAAACAGTTCGTGCACTTACTGTTTTTATTTTGCTAGTTCAACTTTGTTGGTTAACCTCAACTATTGAAGACATGAAGTTGAGATTAAACCAAACTACTTTTCTTACCATTTGATGGTCCTTGAAGACTAAAGGTCACTTTATGCTTATGGATTTTGATGAAGTATGAAATGAGCTTCTCAAAATTCCAAACAATGAACTCAAAACTTTATAGACCAAAGCTTGAATTCAAACTTATTACTCCTACCATTTGATGGTCATGGGAGACAAAGACATGGCTAATACTCCTAAGTTTCAAGAAGATTAAAGGAATGACTTCATTAAATACCAAGTTTAGAGGATCCAAGTCATTGGCATGGACTTGGATTCAACTATGTAAAACAAAGTGATGATCAAATCTTGACTCCCATGTAGAGTATGAGCTTTACATGAGGTTCAAAGGATCATACTCAAGAGAATCAAGAGAGATATTGAAGATCTCCAAGACTCTCAAGAGAAGAATATATGCAAGAAATTGAAGGGAGAATTAGAAATAGAAACTCCTAAGCTTTCTTGACAAACAAAGATAACAAAAGATTTTAGTCCAAAAAGAAAAAGAGTAAACAAGTAATCTAAGGCATAGGGGATCACCTCCAAATTATCCTCAAAGTATTCTTTGAAGATCTTCCAAACTCTTCTTCTTAATTCTCTAAACTCCCTTCTCTTTTCTCTCCAAAAATGTGTTGATGTAGTAGTTATGGATGTTCTACCTAGTGTCCCCCTTTGTTGTATAACTCTCCTTCTCTCTTATAGGCAAAATTACCAGGTATTTTTGGTGAATTTCGGAGCAAAAAACAGGTGTAATTCTTTCATTTGGTGGTACAATGTGTGCTTTCTGAATTTAGACAGACTGCTGCCCAGGGCGGCAGTCGACAAACTGCCGCGGCATTCCGTGAATGCCGCCGCGGCAGTCCATGAATGTCGTGCCGGCACTCAGTGAATGCCGTGCGGCACTCATCAACCGCCGCTGCAATTAATTGATTGCCGCGTTTTTGTCAGTCTTACTTTATCAGTTTTTGTTCTTATTCGCATACGCATACGTATTGCTCTGCAGAATACAGACTTTAAAAGTGAACGGCATTCAAAAATTTCAGGCGGCACTTGGTGAATGCCGGCCCGGCACTCTGTGACTGCCGTGCGGCACTCAGTGAGTGCCGCGGCAGTCCGCCGTATGCCGTTTTTAGCTAAAATTCCCCCTTTTAGATTTTTCTTTTTTTCAAAGCAAATGATTCTTGAGGATATTTTCCGAAAATTGTGTTTTATACCTGAATTCTCCTAAATACCTGGTATTTTCTCTTTTCTGTGAAATTTTACCGCGTTTTAGAGAACTTTCTGAAGAGCTTGGAATACTTCGAATCTTTCGGTCCTTGTTATCATCGGATACGGAGGCGACACTCTCCTGAATTCGACGGTTGGTCAAAATTGGGGTGTCTACAGTTTGCCCCTCTTTGACAGAGCTTGTGGGGCAACGCGTCCCATAAGTGATTGTCAAAGCCTGTGTGAAGACAAGCCTTTGACCAGACTGTCGAATTTAGGTAAAAACAAAATGCGTTGCAAAAATCGGCTGTACGAACGGTTCATGCTGGTCGTGCTCGATGGCGAGTTGCCTACGTATCCCATCGGGGAATCAGACCAAAGCGTAGTTCAAACACGGGGACCGAACACACACAAACGCAAGTAGTCACACGGATGAATGCACCTATCCAATCGTGATGCAAATGCCATGCCATGGTTCTTTCTGAATTGAACCGATTGTACAAATGTCATGCTCATCATGTCTCTCTTACGCATCTTGTGTGACGTGTTAGTTAAGGAAAATCACCTAATTCAGTGACCGATGCGAAGATCTCTTACAGGGGTCGTGATTTTTTTTATTTTTTTGATTTGATCTCGGGGGAAGAATATAAATCTGTTATATTCTCAAAACGGGGGTTAACGCAAATCTGTTGCGAGAACCGAGAATATAAATCTGTTATATTCTCAAAACGGGGGTTAACGCAAATCTGTTGCGAGAACCGAGAATATAAATCTGTTATATTCTCAAAACGGGGGTTAACGCAAATCTGTTGCGAGAATCGAGAATATAAATCTGTTATAATCTCAAAACGGGGGTTAACGCAAATCTGTTGCGAGAACCGAGAATATAAATCTGTTATATTCTCAAAACGGGGGTTAACGCAAATCCGTTGCGAGAACCGAGAATATAAATCTGGGCCCACGGGCTCAAATATTTTCAACTTTCAAACATTGGGAGCCCACTGGTCTCAAATATTTTCACCTTTCAGAATTGGGGGCCCACGGGCTCAATCATCTTCAATTTTCAAAAAATTGGGGGCCCACGGGCTCATATATACTCTTAAATTCCAAAATTTGTAGTCAAATGTGTACCTAAAAAACGACCCTGAGGGCCAAAAGTGCAATGAGGGCAATTTTTGGGGCCTCAAATTCAATTTTCGGGACTTGATTTGAATTTTTGGAGGGAAAGTAAATATCCTTGAACCGCCTTAATCGCGGCACACGCGGTTTTTAGCGACAGTCCGTGACTGCCGCGCGGCACTCACGGAGTGCCGGTGCGGCACTCGGCGAGTGCCGCGCGGCAATTGACTGACTGTCGCGCACGAAAAAATGAGTGTCGCGTTTGAGCGGCAGTGGCTTAAACCGCCGGGTTCAAAACATTTTTCTCATTCTCTCACTCTCTTCATCTCGAAATCTCTCTGGAGAAAATTTTCTCTTTTTCTTTCCTCACTCCTATATTGATCTACGACATTCACAGGTTAGTTCTGCTAGATCAGAGTTTGATTAAACCTATTTATTTCATTGTTTTTTCGAATTTTCATTAATCTAACGCGCGGATTTTCTCTTTTCCTTTGACAGATTATGGCGAGTGGTTCAGGGCGTAAGAAGAAGGCCAGATACACTGCTACTCATCACCCGGACGCTACACTTCTACTGAGGGACCCCGATGAGCATTTTTCGGCCCGCGCGTTCAAGCGCGAGGTAAACGCTCCCCTTTTATTTATTTTTCGTATTTCTTTCCCGCATTTCCTTCTTTACGTGAATGTAACGTAGGATTGCCACGACTCCTTAGATACCCTGTCCCGAGTGTCGTGCTCGTGGCGTCCCCGAGCGTCTCGAATAATTTATTCCATGCCTTTTGTAAAGGAAATCTATTTTATTCTCTTTTCAATTCTCTTGAACCTCGGAAACTGGATGTTATGTTTGAATATTCCGAACACTTCTCCTGTTCTTACTACACTGGCGGGTTTTCTTTGAGCATTTCAAGTGCCATTTATTGATTCTTGAATGTTTGCAATTACGCATTTCTCTTCGAAACTTGTACTTTTTCGGGCCCAAAAATCTCTTTCAAAACTTATATGTGCGTGTATTTTAGAGAATGTGAACAAACTACTATTTCTCTTTCTTTTCTTTTCGAAACCTTGCTAGAATGTGAACAAACTACTATTTCTCTTTCTTTTTTTTATTTATTATTATTCATTTCCTCTTGAATGCAAACGAGTGCTTTGCTTGTGAAATCCCCTATGAACACTCCTTTATTTATCATTTATTTACTGTTGTTGCTTTCTTCTTTATCCACTCCCTAACAACAAACCTTTTTATTCTTTCTTGCAGCTGCAGCCGAAGGTGCTGAAGGGTTATGGCAGCCTTGCTCATGGCTACGAGTGGTATACGGAGCTGAGTGAGACCATACGGGGGCTTATTGACGCAGCAGGGTTTGGAGACTTCGTCAAACTCTTGACGAAGAGCTCCAACGACCTACAGCAGATGCATGCGTTGGCTGAGCGGTGGTGGGATACCACGAGTACTTTTCACTTTTCATTTGGCGAGATGACGCTGACGCCATTGGACTTCTCCATGATCACAGGGATCGCCTTTGGCGGAGAGCCTCTGAGGTATTTGACGGACCAGGAGTGGGACCAGATGGAGCCGTTGTTAGGGGTGGTTCCGGAGGAGGCCTTGGTCACGGCCCAGTGGTTTATGGATACCTTCCGGGGGAAACCCGGCTTTACCGACGAGCAGATGGCCCGAGGCTTCTTGATGTACATGCTGGGGTGCTCCTTGTTGAGCACCAAGGGTGACCGGATTTCTGCTACCTTGGTGGCGTCGCTGGAGCGTCTGGACCGGGTCGCTGAGTTTGATTGGGCTGGTGCAGGATTATCTATCCTGTACAGGCATATGAGTGCCATCTCCCGGGACAGGTCGGCTGCTACCAGCGGGTATTGGAGAGCGTGGGAGGTATATTTTCACGTTTCATTACCCTTTTTATGCTTTCAGAATTTTATTCAATTTTGAGAAACTAACCCCCTCATTTTATTATTGCAGATCTGGTCCCACGAGTACTTTCGCATGATGTCTCCAGTGACACGCGATGCTGACGCCCTCGCCATGCCTCAGGGGCTGAAATGGGCGAAGGACAGGGTTGGGCGGAAGACCGGAGCTCACGACTTTGTTTCGTTCAGGAACTTCCTGACAAACCTACGGGAGGAGCATGTACACTGGCAGCCGTGGCTCAGGGTGCTGCCCGAGGCTAGTGTGGGGATTCGAGAGTCGGCCGGGTATGACCCGACGAGGCGAATTCTATGTAGGCCAGAGGGCCAGGCGTGGTATCTAGGAGAGAGGGTGACCAGGCAGTCACTAGCGGCCCCCAGATTCTTCGTGCCATTCCCTCCTCCCGACTCTATGAGGGCCACTGATACACTTCAGGGCAGCGAGTTCACGGCTGCTCGAGCCGGCTTCGGTATCCACGGCTTCTTGGACGATCCTGATGGATATGCGGCCTTCCGTGCCGCCAAGCTGATGCCGGACTTCCCTCTGATGGAAGTGACTCGGGTGAGTAAATGATTCCTTTATTATCTCTGTGAGTTCTCCTTTTATTCCTTTTTCATGTTTTATTACCTTTGTTTGCAGCCTGTTCCTGCCGCGGTTCGACCTCCTGCCTTGCCCGAGTGGGACTGGACCATGTCGACCGTCTCATTTGGTGAGCCCCACGTGACGACGATCCCCCGGCTATCACGGGGCGCCCCCACAATTCCTATCCATTATGACGTCGTCCCGCGTGCCTACGCGGAGGAGGGTTTGACGTATGCCCATAGCGTGCGACAGTGGGTTCTCAGGCGCGAGTGGATGGTAAGAGACTCCTCTCCACCTTTCACTTTCATTTTCACTTTGACGGTGATTTTGATTGTCCCCCTTCTTACTCGGGACTTGTTTTTCAGGCTGAGGGAGCTCAGGCGACTGCTGCGACCCAGCTGAGGGCCCATGTATGATCTTTTATTCCTTTTATTCTCAGTATTTTATCCGTTGTTTCAACGTTGCTTGGACTTATTTTTCTCATTTCAGGCGGAGGAGATCAGAGTCCTATCTCAGCAGGTGGGTCAGCTTCAGCAGCGGCTTCAGCAGTTTGGCATCTCTCTCAGCGATGCCCCCGGAGGTAGCGGTGCTGGGCGTGGCGGAGGCGTCGGCGAGGGCACTAGCGGTGGCAGAGGCCGAGGCAACGGGCGTGGAAAGAGTGGTGGAGGCAGCGGGACCGAGTCAGAGGAGGAGCCTCTTAGGCGCACGACTCGTCAGACTCGCGGCCGGGGTCGGGGTCGGAGCTGATCCTGCTTTTATCATTTTTTGTTTCTTTTGAGAGGATTTTTATTTTGGTGGATGACTGTATATATACACATATGCTTTATTTTGATAGCTTCTCCCTGATAGTTGGTAGGATAGGCTTTCCTAATACTTTTATTACATTATTGCTTTTCACCGTATGTGTGACCATAGCTTGGTCCAATTCTTGCCGTATGTGGGATCATGGCTTGATCCCGTCTTTATTTTATCTTTGAATGTTCTTGCTTCTTTTATCTTTTGGAAAATAAATGAAATGAATGAATGAATGAATGAATGAATGAATGTATTTGTACGTGCTGCATGATGCACACGTTTTTATTGCTTCTCAATTAGTTTTCTGTTTGCAGGTGGGCTGATCGTGTTACAAACAGATCCTGGCCAATGAAAAACTCAGAACGGCACTCGGTTAGGTCTCCGCGGCACTCGGTGAGAGCCGCTACGGCAGTCAGTAAATGCCGCAACGGCATTCACTGACTGCCGCGCGGCACTTCATCGAGTGCCGCCGCACTTTATCGAGTGCCGCAGGTAGGTAGGCAGCCTTATTCTTCTATTTATATCCCTTCATTCTCAAAGTTCCGCAAAACACTTCTCATTTATTCTCATTTCCTCTCCAAATGGCCCCCATTAGTTCTCAAATCCTCTTCCCATGGATACTCTCTCTGGTATTGACAAGCTCAATTTTGAGTGCTTCAGACTAAACGATCTCTTCTCTTTCCAACAGATGAATCTAAATGAGGGTCTACTTCGCGCCGCCGTCCAATGTTGGGATCCTGCTCTCAATGTCTTTCGTTTCGGCTCTCAGGAGATCTGTCCCTTATTTGAGGAGTTTAGCGCTATTCTCCACACGGATCCTTCTGCTGAATTGATGGTTCCTCAGATTCAGGCCGGGTATGTTCGGGACTTAGCCACCCTTCTCCACATGTCTCGGAATGCGGCGGGCTCTTTTGTTCATGACAGGCAAATCGACTTTGAGCGCCTTTCTTCTGTTTATGCTCCCATAGGGGACCCTTACAATGGTGAGTATCAGATCATTCGACGTAGTGCCTTGTCGATTGCTATGCTCTCTTACTTTCTCTTTCGATCATCTTCGGACACTCTCATACCCATCGCCTGCGGTTTGCGGGAGATGAAAAGTGTTGTTATGCTAGTCCTAGGTGAAACTCTGATTGGATTGGGTCATGCTCATGCCACTGGGGTCATGTTATCCGCTGGGGCACCTTTTGTCTTGCAAATTTGGCTCATGGAGCGTCTAGACCTCTTCATACATGCTTCCCATCTCCGTGGGTCACTTCCTTATGATCGCATGGAGATTCACAGCTTGTTTCAGTCCGCCGTCGCGTGGCTTGGTTGGCTTCAGGGTCTTTCTTCTAGTGACATCTGTTGGGTTTGTCCGTCGTGGATCTGTCGCTCTGTTGCTGTACGCCTCCCTGGGCGACCTGGCATCTGGCTGTCGGGTTTGCATGCTACGACTTTCTACATTCCTGACCAAATTAGTGAATATACATCACAAAAAGCATGTCCAAAGGGTGTAAAATTGCAATTGACAAAATATCATTCAAAAGCCACATAATTCAGGTAGCAAGCGATATGATATGCAATAGAGAACAAGTGAACTTACCCGGGATCCACCAGCGATAGTAAACGTGCAATGCATGCGAACAAAAGAAAATCCTAAAAAAGAGTCTCTAATCACATATACACATAAGGCAAAACCTAATTCTAAGGTGTCGTGCATTAAGTCGAAAAATCAACAAAATCAAGAAATTAAGATAAACTAAAGAGGAGTCCTAGAAATCATACCTTAATAGCGCTACAAAACAAAGGGTTAGTCCACATGCTTCACATAATAATAATATGATATCAAACAATCAATCCTAATTCTCTAGCTTATACCTAGCAAGCAATGAAATCCAACTTTATCCAATTACTAATTCTAATTATAAGCATTAATGTACATGAATGAATGGATGTGAACAAGAATAAGACATGGATTTATTCACTAATTTGGGTCACCTAGCCTCTGGATTTAAGCTAAGTTACCATTATTCAAAGTATGATTTGGGTCCTAAGGCATTAAGAGACCATTTGAGTTGAAATAAGTAAGATTAGACAAAAAATAGTAGCAGTTTTTATGAATTACAGAGAGCAGACCAGATGTTCAAAAATAGAAATAAAATACTTCCAACGGTTGGATCTGAATGATTTTTGGGTATGTTATGCCTCTGTGAGTCTAGTTTCTAACCCAGAAAGAAAATCAAGGTTTGAACGGTTAGATCTCCGGGAATGTAGAAAACACTAGGCATCACTCAACACTTTACAACTCTCTGTCCAGAGATCTTGTATGATTTTTTAAAAATAGCAAACAAGTCCGAATTGCTTCATTCTTTTTAGGGAACCTTAATAACACATTAAGGTTCTTATAAAAAAATATTAGAGGTCATGAAAACTTGGTTAGATCTCTGATCTATCAATTTTAAAATCGGTTTGCTGTTCTGAAACTATTCTGAAATTCTGGACAGATTGTGGTTGTCTCACAAAACCCATGATCAAACCTTTCTAAACATAAAACCACCTCAAAAACAAAATTGCAGTGGTAGAATGATGTGTTATTGACACTTTCCCGTTGGTTTCGCTTGATTTCAACGGTTAGATTTCGAACTAAAAATCTTTGATCAAAAACAGTTCGTGCACTTACTGTTTTTATTTTGCTAGTTCAACTTTGTTGGTTAACCTCAACTATTGAAGACATGAAGTTGAGATTAAACCAAACTACTTTTCTTACCATTTGATGGTCCTTGAAGACTAAAGGTCACTTTATGCTTATGGATTTTGATGAAGTATGAAATGAGCTTCTCAAAATTCCAAACAATGAACTCAAAACTTTATAGACCAAAGCTTGAATTCAAACTTATTACTCCTACCATTTGATGGTCATGGGAGACAAAGACATGGCTAATACTCCTAAGTTTCAAGAAGATTAAAGGAATGACTTCATTAAATACCAAGTTTAGAGGATCCAAGTCATTGGCATGGACTTGGATTCAACTATGTAAAACAAAGTGATGATCAAATCTTGACTCCCATGTAGAGTATGAGCTTTACATGAGGTTCAAAGGATCATACTCAAGAGAATCAAGAGAGATATTGAAGATCTCCAAGACTCTCAAGAGAAGAATATATGCAAGAAATTGAAGGGAGAATTAGAAATAGAAACTCCTAAGCTTTCTTGACAAACAAAGATAACAAAAGATTTTAGTCCAAAAAGAAAAAGAGTAAACAAGTAATCTAAGGCATAGGGGATCACCTCCAAATTATCCTCAAAGTATTCTTTGAAGATCTTCCAAACTCTTCTTCTTAATTCTCTAAACTCCCTTCTCTTTTCTCTCCAAAAATGTGTTGATGTAGTAGTTATGGATGTTCTACCTAGTGTCCCCCTTTGTTGTATAACTCTCCTTCTCTCTTATAGGCAAAATTACCAGGTATTTTTGGTGAATTTCGGAGCAAAAAACAGGTGTAATTCTTTCATTTGGTGGTACAATGTGTGCTTTCTGAATTTAGACAGACTGCTGCCCAGGGCGGCAGTCGACAAACTGCCGCGGCATTCCGTGAATGCCGCCGCGGCAGTCCATGAATGTCGTGCCGGCACTCAGTGAATGCCGTGCGGCACTCATCAACCGCCGCTGCAATTAATTGATTGCCGCGTTTTTGTCAGTCTTACTTTATCAGTTTTTGTTCTTATTCGCATACGCATACGTATTGCTCTGCAGAATACAGACTTTAAAAGTGAACGACATTCAGAAATTTCAGGCGGCACTTGGTGAATGCCGGCCCGGCACTCTGTGACTGCCGTGCGGCACTCTGTGAGTGCCGCAGCAGTCCGCCGTGTGCCGTTTTTAGCTAAAATTCCCCCTTTTAGATTTTTCTTTTTTTCAAAGCAAATGATTCGTGAGGATATTTTCCGAAAATTGTGTTTTATACCTGAATTCTCCTAAATACCTGGTATTTTCTCTTTTCTGTGAAATTTTACCGCGTTTTAGAGAACTTTCTGAAGAGCTTGGAATACTTCGAATCTTCCGGTCCTTGTTATTATCGGATACGGAGGCGACACTCTCCTGATTTCTACGGTTGGTCAAAATTGGGGTGTCTACACATTCGAACTTCTAACTCCTAACTTTGCAAATTCTTAAATTCACTAATTCCTGACTGTATTAACTCTTAACTCTACTGACTCATGACTGTACTTCTTTCCAATCTTTTTCTGGTCCTGGGCACCCACCCTTTCTTTCGGCATAAAACAAAAGACCAAAAAAATTCAAAAAAAGAATAAAAAATACAAAAAAAAAATAAAAATACAAAAAACCACTTCATATCACCCCGAATGGCCCTATTCCGTCGAGTTAACCAATAGCTCGAAGACAAGGAATTCTGGCATATTTCACATCACTTGCACGGCCCACTTCGGCCAATCCTCCCATATCTCAGGTTAAAGTCTAGGATTACACCAACAAAGGTTAAAGTTCCAAGATACACCGACTCTCACTCAACTCACACTTCACACTCGTACGGTCCAATGACCAAACTCTAGTCTGTAGCGTACACTCACTCACACATAGGTCAAAACTACGTTTGGCCTGATTCCCGCCTTGGGATACGTAAGCAACTCTTAAGAGTGCGACCATACCCATCATCATTTCCATCTCCTTCTCGTAAAACTCGTTTATCAATTGATATGCCTCCATTCTAATGAAAATTACTAAAACCGACAACTGTGTTATCACGAATATTCGAGGGTGTCTAATACCTTCCCTCGACATAACCGAGACCCTGAACCCATCTCCGAATCTTTGGTTTTCGCATGGCTATTCAGAGTCACTATTTTAAAGGGCCCCACTTTTTAGAAATCATAGATAAAAAAAAGTCAAAGACGATTTTGTCGTCTTTGCAGGAATCCTAGCACTCAAATATTTTGGTGGTGACTCTGAACATTTCACTTGAACCTTACCATTCTCTTTTCATCCTCTCCCACCCAAATTCATCACATTTCACCCATTTTCGAAGAGCCAAGGGCCCGATGGCTGGCTATTTCAAAAACCCTGATGCGACATGCAACAACAAAGAATAAGCTTTAAAGGTATCATTCACTAACCTCTGTGAGGTACTTGATAAATACAAGACCTCCCATGTTGAAGGTATAACTTAACATCAATAACGATGTGTACATTTAACAATTCCAAACACTATGAAAGACGAGTGTGTCCTTGACCTTGCGCCCGTTAGATAGGGAGGAGGAAAATGTATACCTTCACTGAATGTGTTTAAGGACTAGTTATATGGGATAACACAAGTGTAAAGTTATTAAAGTTTACTGCGGTCATGAAAAATTTCCCTTTTATTTTAAATTTCTCATCTTTTTTTTTCTTCAAAATTTTATATCGACAATGATACTTGTTTAATATGTTTAATATATATCTCATCGAGTAGATTCTAAAAACATAAATTTAAAATGAAAATGTTGTAGATTGAAAGTTAGCAATTTTTATCGTTTGAAAAAAAAAAAACATTTTAGAAAGTTGTTAGAAAAAGTACAATTGGAGTTTTCTATAATTATAAAGTAGACTGGCAATGCATGTGGATAAGCAATTTATATGGTTGAACGCTACAATATGGGAGGGCGATCTTTGCCCCAAAATTATATGAGGGACCCTAGAACAAAGTTGTGTCAACATATATCTTAATCCCGAGTTGACCACAGCCTCTGGCTTCTCTAAGGGAAATCAGGAGTTCGAAACTCCAAGGGCCGAAGTAAGTGGGTTGAAGGACGAATCTCAAACAGCTAGACAAATCATATCCAAAGCTTGGCATGAGTTTGAATCCTACCGCCTACTTGCCTTCCTAACTTACCCGCTGTGTGTTGTGGGATTGATGCATGTGCCCGAGATATGCCCTTTGTCCTACTTCGATAAAACGGTGTCAGTAACTCTGTTAAAAAAATGACGGTAAAATCCCGACCGCAAAGGTGGAGGGATTTGTCGTCATCTCCTAAACAAAAAAATATATACTTCTTACTCTTTTTTTTTTGGATTACTTACTTGGATGAACATGACCCAAGAGATATATTCAAAATGGGGAACATGGAGTAGTTCTACGATTAAAAGATGGGAAAAACCCCTCCTACTCTCCCTTGGAGAGATTTGAACCCCACCCATGGGCGGATCCAAGATTTTTGGTTAGGGGGGTCTAAATTATATGGGGGTTTGGGGGCAGCGCCCCCGAGGCGAATTTTTTTAGGTCTACTTATACACAATTATGTGTAAAACTGTAAAATTGGTTTAACACCCCTAATTTGGGGATAAATCATGTAATTTTAGGGGGCCTATTTCTAAAACCTGTAATATATAACATATAAATTTAGAATTTTCAAAAGTCTAGGGAGGCCTGTGTCTAAAACCTATAAAATATTGTATGTAAATCTAGAATTTTTAGAAGTTCAGAAGGGGCCTGTGTGAATTTTAGGAGGACCTATTTGTAAAATTTGTAAAATATTACATGTAATTATGTAATTTTCAAAAGTTCAAGAGGGGCCTGTGCCACCCATGGGGTACACTTCGGTCCGCCCCTGACCCCACCCCTCCCCTCCCACATGGGGAGAAGAGGTGATACCATTGAGCCTCTAGGAAATTTGGTCAATTTTTCTTACTCTTACTTTTTCTAATTGTCTAATGTTGTTTTAACATCATTTATTAATTAATTTGATTCCGTGTTAATTGGCTGTAACTACACGACAACTTCCCGTGCGTCGCACGGTTCATGACTAGGTTTTACAACTATGAAGGACATTGTCAAATACTTCTAGTGAGATTAGTGAAAATTTCTGAAGTTTAAAGTACGTGTTCCAAGGGTTACTCTTAACCCGTGTTCAGACCCAAGATTGAATAATATGGGATGTTGATAGTCAATTCGGAAAATTTTAACTTGTTCAACAGGTTCTCCGAACTATGCCCTTACACCCAAGATCGATTAAGGTGTGATGTTGATTGTCACCTTGCGAATATATATATATATATATATATTTAGATCAAGTTACAGTTGCAGATAAAATTCCAAACAAGAATTCATATTTTAAGAGTATGATGAATATACAGGAGTGAATTTTATTAACATGATTACTGGTACATATCTTCATAAAATTTGAAGGACTTCTTATTTATTGACTAGGAGTACAAGGAATATTCACAAAGTTGCTATTCTTCAATCACCTAAAAAGTTGTAAAAATAACTCGCCTTTCTTCTCTTCTTTTTGTTTTTTTGTTTTTTATTTTTGTTTTTTTTTTTTTTCTTTTTTTGGTGGGTGATCTATCAAATTAGAAACATCACCACATCATATGTATTCAGGGCTGCCTGAGGGAAGCGGGACACGAGGCCGCGTAGGGCCCCCCTTTAGGCAGGGCTCACACTAAAAAAATACTAACTCAAATTTATTATTTAAGTAATCAATAAGTAATATTTGTAATATTTATGCTAATATACAGAGGGCCCCCATTTGAAATTTGAGTAGGGTCCTCAAAATCTCAGGACCAGCCCTGTATGTATTGTATACAAGTATTATACTGTTATGTATCAACTACAATGCATAATTGGAGAGAGAGAGAGAGAGAGAGTCAACAACTCATTCTCCACTACGCAACCAGATTAATGGTCCATAAATGAAGGTGGTGGTGGGTGTATTGACTAATTGCTAGTACTGGATGACTTCTCTACATAGACTTCTCCTGCCATCAAGATAAGAGTAAGGGCACTATTTTGTATAGACTACTCCCGGTAAATCGCACTACTGTTCTTGCACTACATAGCCAATGAGAAACCAAATTTAGGTGGTTGATCTCAAACTAAAACTAAAACTAAAACTAAAACTAAAACTAAGGCTTAGTTTGGCCCCCACGCGGCTTTTTAAAAGGAGCTTATGAAATTTATTACTAAGTTCTTTGATAATTTTATACAAGTAACACACTACTCGTCAAAAAGACATCATGAAACCAAAAAGCAACCTTGAACTTTTAAAAGCTCCATTCTAGAGCTTTTAAAAGCTCCCTCCAAAAAAGCCCTAAGTTCAATTTTTGCAAAGCTCATAAACTAGTTACCAAATGAATTAACATGAAATTGGACTTTAAAAAAGGAGAAGCACCACGTGGGGGCCAAACTAAGCCTAAAACTAAGTCCACAGAGATGCCAAAATATTTTCCCCATGCTAAGAGGTCGAAAAAGAATTATAGAATACATCAACAACACGCCCTCCTTAAATAACATAGATTTACTGCTATAGAATTTGTAGTTGTACGTAAAAGTTATCAAAATACCCTTTAAAAATTTTCTAATTGGATCAGAGAATAGTGCTATTAGTATTAGTCCATGCTGCCAATAGGGTTGGGTTACTCGGGTATGAACCTTCAACCAGCTAGGACAGTTTTATTTTCCTCATTTCATATAAACCATTGTACCAAAACAAACAGAACTTATAGACTTTTCTATGAAGATTTCTAAACACTTTTCACATTGGGGGACCTTTATTATATTAAGAACTGCAGAGTGGAGAACATAGAAGAGGCACAGAAAAGAAAATATGGCAGCTGCTATCTTTCTCTCCCTTCTTCTCTATGCATTGTGTACTATAGCAGCAGAAGCTCAACAAAGACAATCCAACATAATAAGCCTAGGCTCTTCTCTAACACCCACCACCACCAACTCCTCATGGCTGTCACGCTCCGGTCTCTACGCCTTTGGATTCTACCGGCAAGGTAATGGCTTTGCCGTCGGAGTCTTTCTTGCCGGAATTCCAGAACAGACCGTGGTGTGGACTGCCAACCGAAATCACCCTCCTGTCCCCGGAAACGCCACCTTGACACTAACTAGTGATGGAAGGCTCATTCTACAATCAACTCAAGGCCAAGGTATAAACATTGCTGATTCTTCCCAACCTGCTGCTTCTTTCGCATCCATGCTTGATTCGGGCAATTTTGTAATCTACAACTCAAACCAAATGATTATATGGGAGAGTTTCAATCACCCAACCGACACATTGCTTCCTGGACAGAGGCTCAAAGCAAGGCAACAACTGTTTTCTAGTTCTTCAGCAACTGACCGCACAACTGGGATTTTTCGTCTCAATATGCAAGCTGATGGGCATTTGGTTCAGTACCCGGTGAACACACCTGATGAAGCGCAGTACTCGTATTGGGCATCAGGCACGAATGGAGTTGGTGAGAATGTGACACTGAACCTCGATGATAATGGTCGTCTCTACTTACTCAATTCAAATACCAGTTTAATGAATCTAACACAAGCGTCTTCCACAAAAGGAAAACTTTATCTTTTGAAACTCGATGTTGATGGTATTTTCCGGCTTTATTCTCGTGGTTTGGATCAGAGAGGCAATTTTTCAGCTATATGGTCGTCTTCGAGTGATAGGTGTAGTCCCAAAGGTCTATGTGGGCTAAATGGGTATTGTATTTTATTGGACGACGTACCTGACTGTATATGTCTTCCGGGATTTGATTCTGTCAGTCCTGGCAATTGGAGTTTGGGATGTGAAAGAAATTTCACAGCAGAAAGTTGCAAAGACGGTGACGGAAAGGTCGTTTACACCATGACAGAATTGCATAATACCTGGTGGGAGGATATTTCTTATTTATCTTTGTCAATAAGCAAAGAAAATTGTGAAAAGGCCTGCTTGGAGGACTGTAATTGTGAAGCTGCGTTATTCAGAGATGAGGAATGTAGAAAGCAAAGGCTTCCTTTGAGATATGGAAGAAGGTTACTGAGTGATCCAACCATTGCTCTTATCAAGGTTGCTACATCTTCTACACCTGCCATCAAAGATGATCTCCCTGGAGAGAGAAAGAAAGAGATAAGAGTTGGCATCCTAATTGTGAGTGTTTCATTTTTAGTCATCGCATTTATTGTCCTGGTAATTTCTGGAGCTTTTATATACAGAAACCATGTATATGCATATAGGAAAATCTCCGAGACCGGGAATGTTGAACTTTATGAGGACGTTGCACCACGGGCATTTACTTATGCAGAACTAGAGAAAGTCACAGACGGATTCAAAGAAGAGGTGGGTAAAGGATCATTTGGAACGGTTTATAAAGGGATCATAATGAAAAACCAGAAGGTCGTGGCCGTGAAGAGACTAGACAAAGTTTTAGCAGAAGGAGAAAGAGAGTTTCAAACAGAAATGAAAGTGATCGGAAAAACCCATCATCGTAATCTAGTCCGTTTACTCGGTTACTGCCTCAATGGACCTAAGAGACTCCTAGTGTACGAGTTCATGGCCAATGGGTCACTTGCAGATTTACTATTTCCGACATCTTTAGAGAAAAGGACATATAATTGGGATGAAAGAATTAGTATTGCTCTGGATATAGCAAGAGGAATCTTGTATCTACACGAAGAGTGTGAGACTCAGATCATTCATTGTGACATCAAACCTCAAAATATACTCATGGACGAGTATAGGTGTGCAAAGATTGCTGATTTTGGACTGGCGAAGCTATTAAAACCAGATCAGACTAATACATTTACCGGGATTAGAGGAACACGTGGCTATGTTGCACCTGAGTGGCACCGAAAATTGCCTGTGACGGTTAAAGCAGATGTTTATAGCTATGGAATAGTGTTGTTTGAGATAATATGTTGTCGGAGGAGTGTGGATTGGAGCCTGTCTGAGGATGAGGCTGTTCTTGAAGAATGGGTTTATGAGTGTTTCCAATCAGGTGAGGTGGGGAAACTAGTGGGGGATGAGGAGGTTGACAAGAGAAAACTGGAGAGAATGGTGAGAGTGGGACTTTGGTGCATCCAAGACGAGCCATCGCTGAGGCCTTCGATGAAGAAAGTTCTATTGATGCTAGAAGGGACAGTAGACATACCTATACCTCCCAGTCCTACATCTTTTCTGAGTACCATATAGTATAGCATTTCTTTTATTTTCTGTTTTGGGCACAATTTTCTTATCTTCATCGCATTAGTGTGCCTATAATCTAAAGCTCAAATAATTGTGAATTAAGATTTGTTTGAATAATTGGCAAAATTTAAGATTTTAGATGGTGAATTAGTGAAATAACACTCGAGTTCTGACTCTATACTTGGTATTGGAATGCAGAAAAATAACCAAATTTTTTTGAGATCAAGATCGAGAGAGAGAGAGAGAGAATGCAGAAAAATAACCAAATTTTTTCGCGAGAGCGAGAACGAGAGCTTTGTCTAGCATATTTGGTTTCTTTACTCTGTTTGCTTTTGAAGGTTCTCGAATTGCCAATTGATGAAATAAGGATTTCTGTTATGAATGTTCAGTGGATTAGGCTAGTTTTTTTTTTGGGAATGATTTGTGGTAGTTTTGAAAAGTTGATTTTATTAGCAATCCCCACCATTGTTACAAGCTGGTAGACTACAAAGAGAATTAGAGAAATGAAGAAGTCACTATCATAGTATCATATATGTATCAAGGATATCAAAATGATACCACCACTCACACCACCGCCACCACCATAGATCACTACCGCCATTCTTTGGGTCTCATCCAGCGAAAGGGCTAAACAATAATATGATATGGAATTTGCTATCTTGGGTTGGAGTGCAAAACTTTGAGGTAGCAAAGTACACGTTTGCTACCTCAAGTTCGGAGATGCTTTAAAGCAGAAAGAACATGAAAAAAGGAAGATGAGTGTCACAATGAAATACACAAAATTGTGGATACTGGCAGATGCTCCATTACAACATGAATCATTTCTCTACTACTACTCTAAGAAAGTAAACTAACCCCCATAGTCATGTGGTCGTACATAACCAATCCAGTTGGTTTGTTACTTAGAGAAGAAATTATACAAGGAAACAATAAACATTTCTCTAGTGGTTTCCTTCATGCCTAAAGAACATAAGCAATAACAAAATTTCCGAATATAATGCGAACTCAAGAAAAGAAGAAGGAAAGTGACTAAGAAAATTCAAAGTTTTTACTTAATTTTTCATCCTATTTTCCTTTCTTGCTCCTCATTGTTTTCTTTTTAACAAAACAAAGACAAGTTTTTCTTTCTTTCACTAAATTTGTAAACCGTATATAGCCTAACGGAAAAGTTTTACAAAGAAATTTAAGGTATTGATTCTTTATGGTAGAAGTTGGAGAGTCATGAAGCATGCAAGTTTATCTTGTTGCTTTTAGGATGTCAGAATGGCTGGGTGACGACATAAGAAAGGATGCACTAAAAAATGAAGGTCTGTGACAACAACTCAATAAAACACAAGGACGGTCATTCATGAGAGCCACAGGTAACAAAGGCCAATTGTTCTAAGTACCAACCACGTATTTCACTCAAATTCAAAGTGTTGAACTGATGAAGGAAGTAGGAAAAAAAAAAAAAAAATAAATTGTGTTAGCATGGAGTGTAAACCCCAAAATTTGGGACAAAGGCATAGTTTGAGTTAATTTGAGTCAAGTCGAGTCGAGCATCATTAAAAAGGACCTTGTGCCTCGTTGATTGACTATGTAATAGTGTCGAATTGTGCTCATGAGATTTGTCAATTCATAATTATTTTCTACCAGAAAACAAAGCACTAAAATCCTTCATATGCTCTAACATATAAATCTCGTAGTATTAGAAACACAAATACACACCAATTTCACTGAGCTGCACTAGATAAAACTCAATTGGCGAAGAAAACTAGCAATCATCCAAAAGAAAAGATGGGAATTTTGAACTTTTGCATTATTGCTGTGAGAAGATAATGAAGATGAACAGTGAGAACAGAAATACTAGCAAATCCTAACAATTCTAAATACAATCGTCAGTAATAGAACATAGAGATTAGAGAGTCTGTTACTTACCAAGAAAATATTTGAGCAAGTGACTTAAGAAAGCAATATAATTCTATGAATAATATTTGAGTAATTGGCATAAGAAAGCAATAATCCTAGCAATTAGGGGTGATCAACAAATCCCGTGACCCAAACCACCAGACCCAACCAGACCGACCCGAAGGCATTTCAGCGGGTTTGGTAACTCGTCGGTTGAGTCGTGGGTTTTGCAAGGCAAACCCGAATGCATTTGGTTCGGATGTCGGTTCTACTACGAAACCCGACTAGACCCGACCCACCCAATCACTTCATTTACTAATTTACACACAAAACCCAAATCACATTTGACTCTTCCCAAGGCCTCACAACTTCAAGAGAGGAGATATAGCCGCCTCACTCCCATTCCACACAAACCGAAGATTCTCTGAGTTCTCTTGCCGCCGTTCGTTGTCCATATGTCATGGTCACCATCTCGGATGGTTGTCATGTTGAAAGCTTTAATCATTGAGGATCCAATGGAATTATTCTTTCTGCAAATTTTTAAATGTAATCATTCTTTCTGCAACAAATGTCTGATTGAACTAACAAGAGAGAGTGGCCCACTAGTGTTGATGTATCCATTTATATCGAAGTGCTAGCAGAGGATATCTCAGTGGTCACCTCTCTAGATGGATTCTCCTCACCTCGCCGTCGCTGCCAAGGGTCGTGCGACCCCACCACCGCTGGAGTTGCCAAGGTACTTCACCAAAACTCTGGATTTGTAGTTTTTGGGGGGTGTATTGTAGATTTGATGCTATATTTCTGTAGGTGATTTAAACCTTTATGGGATTTAACTCTTTATCCCCTTGTTGATTTCTGTCATTTGGTTGACTCAGGTAAATTAGCATCAATTTGACTTGCAAATCTTGTGAGAAACTTATTTCATCAAAGTTGTCAGTTTCACCCGACCCGACCCGAATCCACCTGAAACCGACGAGTCGGTTTCACCCGATTAGATGGATGGATGACGGGTGGTTGGTGTTCAACCCGATGACATTCGGGTGGATGAATGGGTGGGAGTCAAACCTGACTCACCCGACCCATGACCAACCCAACTAGCAATTAACAATTGACAACAGGTACAGATTACCATGCAAGTACTGAAGTTATATTTTTTGAGTTGTCACTTTTTTGGACACATATTTGTTCCGTGGCTCACTGAGCACTTGGATCATTATCTACAACAACTACTAAACTAGTATACATCTAGAAGCCTAGAAAGCTATGAAAATTCAGCAAGTTTAACATAGTTATCAGAACCATACAATTTACTGGCCAAGAATACACGGTGGCCACTGGCCTATACTTTTCCATACATTCCCTGACCCCGGATGTAACAAAATTCAAGTCAACTTTTATTATCTAGGTACCCCAATATATACATCTTAGATTTTTTGAGCTAGCCCTACATAGTTGTGCATTTTCCCAAGAGCTGGGCAGAGTCGGCAGCCACTTTTGAAAAAAAGAAATGTGAACAAAACTTCCTTCTAGACCTTGACTATGAGAGATCTCTAGGGCATCTGAATTGTCCAAGTCTATGATTTTTCAATGATGCAATACAAAAGGAAAAGCTATACAAGCACGTCAATATATCAAAAGAACTTATTGGAATCCACCAAGAACTCCAAAAATATCTTAGAACTGGTTTATTATTGATAATAAAGTAAATTCCTTTGCTGGAGACAATTCTTTAAATAATAATATTGTCATAATGCAGCTAAGGAAAGAAAATTACCAAAATAGGTGAGTTTGAGTTAGGCTCATAGTTGGAAACTATATATTCTCCTCAGACTCTGGAAACAAACTAGAGACAAAAGGGAAATTCCTGTAGGAAGTTATTAAGGAAACAAAACTTTCCAAAACGGAAGAACTGCATTTTTCAAGGTCTAAACGATGGAATTCGGTTTTAAAAAATGGCGTATGTTTTTTAGGTTTTGCTTGTGTTTGTCTATAAGGCGCTTGATATGCCCACGCGTGCATGAGAGAGAGAGAGAGAGAGAGAGAGAGAGAGAGAGAGAGAGAGAGAGAGAGAGAGAGAGAGAGAGAGAGAGAGAGAGGATTCTTCTGATCAAAACCTTGTCCAAGGGTTGTCTCAGTTGGAACTTGGTTTGATCAGTCTACGAGAGTGCGAAAAAATTTATAAGCTAAATCTATCAGTGAAGGCTTTCAGATAACATTTGTTGAGGGAGCTTCACATGTAACTGTTGTGGCATGGCAATGAAGTTAGAAATAATATTCAATTCTAGCCCTTTAACATTTTTTTGCATGGTGACATGATTGGGTGCAAATATAAGAATTCCTAATGATAAAAAAAATTTAAAACCAAATGGGAATAGGCGTAGAGTCGCGAATGAAAGATACAGTACATATATGCCTATTTCTTAAAGGATTTCATGTAAAAACATACACAACATTGCCTACAACTCTAGCTCACTATATTTAACCAGAGAGTTGGGTGTTTGGGGACTTGATTTCTGACTTAAAGGCACATTTGGTCCAAATTTTGTTGTAAAGCAGAAAAGAAAATTAACTTACTTCCAAACTAACACATATCTAAAACTTCAATTGGTCATAACATTTTATCTTGGTATAAACCATAACTAAATATTTAACAAGTGTAAGACATTCTGCTATAAAGAAATATTTTTGAGTCATATCCCTTCCCCTTTCCTAGAGTTTCTATAATATTCTGGAGTTTCTTTTATTTCTATGTTAAGAATGCAGGAAACCACAAGGGAAATAGTTGTCCTCATTTTCCTTTCCTCTTCCTTCACTAGGTCGTATTTGGGAATGCCTACAACACCACCACATTCATACATGCAACAAGTTACTGTACAGGCTATATGGCTATTAATCATATAATCATATAATCATAACCAAGTCTAACCAATCCCCAACAGATAAATATATGACTTCGAAACAGGACGACGACTCAGTCTCCAGAAGTGTGTTCTTGAATTCACAACTAACGTGCTCATCTTGCAACTTACACGAGGTCAAGAAAGAAGACATACTAACCGTAACCAATTTCCTCCTTCAGCTTTAGCGATTGATCTAAGAAATATCTTAATCTAGAACTTCAACCATAAGACTATATCACCTAGTTTTCAAATCCCCCTCGACTCGTACCCTTCTACCGGTTCGCATCTCTTGGCAAAGCAGTAAATGTTTAGCATTTTGTAAACTAACCACTTTATCAGAAATTTCTTGTTCAAGAAGCAGAAGGATGGCCACCTTGTCTGGTTCACAGTAAAAGCTCCAATACAGCTGAATCGTATTAGGCTTGCTTTGGTTTATCGATTTAGAGAAGGAGAAAGAGAAGGCTATTTCCCTAGCTTTTTTCCATGTTTTCCTTAATGGTTAAAGAACATTCGAAATTAAAAAATTCCAAAACATGAAAATGAAAAATAAAAAATAAATAAATAAAATAAAAATAAAGGACAGGTGAAAGGAATGGCTCACAAAATTCAGTAATTTTGATTTAGTTTTCAACATATTGCTTTATCCTTCCTTTCTCTTCACGGTTTATCTTATTAACCAAACGAAACAAAGAGGAGTATTGTTTTGTTTCCTTTCCCAACACTAAATCCATGAATCAAACCGAGCTTTACTAGGATCATACACGTGCAAGATGATATATTTTGTTGGATTTTTTAGAGAGTATTTTTCATGCTTGAAGCTCACAATTGTGAGTCTCTCTTTTATTATAATGAAAGCAAAGGAAATTACAATTGAGTCCTCAAACTCGAAATAATAACATAAAGATAACAAAAGAAAAAAAGACTTCTTTCAACACTCCCCCTCAAGCTGGTGCAAAGATATCTCTCATGCCCAGCTTGGCAAGAATAAAGTGAAACGAACGACTAGTAAGACTCTTTGTCAGAACATCTACTAACTGCTCTCCTGACTTCACAAAAGGTGTGCAAATGCTTCCATTGTTTAGCTTCTCCTTGATGAAATGTCTATCAATCTCCACATGTTTTGTTCAGTCATGTTGGACCGAGTTGTGAGCAATACTAATAGCAGCCTTATTATCACAGTGTAGCTTCATAGAGTCCTTGGGTCCAAACCCAAGATCTGATAACACAATCTGGATCCATAATAACTCACATACTCCTTGCGCCATAGCTCTAAACTCTGCCTCTGCGCTGGACCTAGTCACTACTGGCTGCTCCTTGCTCCTCACGTTACCAAATTACCTCCAACAAACGAACAATAACCCTTAGTCGATCTCCTATCATTTATTGAACCAGCCCAATCAGCATCAGTATAGGCCTCAACTGATGTATGACCATTCTTAGCAAAGAATAGTCCTTTCCCTGGTGCTGACTTAAGGTATCGAATGACCCGAAACACGGCATCAAGATGAGTTTGTTTAGGGGCATGCATAAATTAACTAACTACACTGACTGCAAAAGCAATATCCGGTCTAGTATGGGCTAAGTAAATCAGTTTATCTACCAATCTCTGGTAACTGCCCTTATCAGCTAGTTCTCCATCTGGATCATCCCCTAACTTTGAGTTATAGTCCATTGGTGTATCCACCGCCTTGCTCCCCAACATGTATGTTTCCTTTAGAAGATCCAAAACATACTTTCTCTGGGATATGAATATTCTTTCCTTGGATCTCGCCACTTCGATTCCAAGGAAGTACTTTAGATTTCCCAAGTCTTTAATTTCAAACTCCTTAGCAAGATACGATTTCAATTTTTTCATCTCCTCCAAGTCATCACCTGTGAGGACAATATCGTCTACATAGACAATCAAAGCAGTCACCTTACCCTGTGACGAGTGTTTAATAAAAAGAGCATGATTCTATTGGCTTTGCCTGAAACCACACCTGACCATAACTTGAGAGAACTAATCAAATCACGCTCTCGGTGACTATTTTAGTCCATACAAAGACTTCTTAAGACGCCACACTTTGCCTCCAATCTTGCTATTCTCAAAACCAGGAGCAATATACATGTACACCTCTTCTTCCAAATCACCATGCAAAAATGCATTCTTCACGACAAACTGATGTAAAGGCCACTCTAGATTTGCTGCTAGGGATAACAGAACCCTGATGGAGTTCATCTTAGCAACGGGGGCAAAGGTCTCCTAATAGTCTACCCCATCAGTCTGAGTAAAGCCCATAGCAACCAACCTTGTTTTATACCTTTCGATTGTTCCATCTGCTTTGTGCTTCATAGTAAACACCCACTTGCACCCCACTGTCTTTTTCCCTCGAGGTAGTTCTACAAATTCCCAAGTTCCATTCTTGTGAAGTGCTTTCATCTCTTCAAGCATGGCAAATTTCCAGTTAGGATCATATAGAGCTTCCTGCACATGGTTAGGAATAGTAGTATCGAGTTTCGACACAAAGGCCCTATGTGATGAAGATAATCGAGAGTACGAAACAAATTTAGAAATCGGATGTTTAGTACTCCCTAATACCCTTGCGAAGAGCAATAGCTATGTCTAATTCATCATCAGAGGAAGAAATAGAAGAAGGAGAATTAGGAATAGGAGTCGAAGGAATCAAAGGACTAGAAATACCTGCACCATCATCACTTGAAGAAGACAATTGTAATGGGATTGGAGAGAGATGGTCCTCTTTTCTGTTGTCCCAAAAATTTTCCTTCCTTTATTCTTTGAATAGGTGAGTAGTTCATTTCCTTTTCCTTCTCTATTTTCCCCCTCTTTCTTTTCTTCACTTCCACTCCACTCTCCCTCTTTCTTTTCCTCACTGTCATTTATCTCTCCTTTCTTTTTCTCACTTTCACTTATCTCTCCTTTCTTTTCTTCTCTTTCACCCTCGTCTCTTCCTATAGTAAATGGAACAATTTCTACAGGCATCTCTTCGTTGTTCTCTTTCTCCCCCTGAAGACATGGTTGGGAAGGCTGGAAGTATGACAATGTCTCATCAAAGGTAACATCCATAGACACATACCATTTACGTGTGGGAGGATGATTACACTTGTACCCTTTTTGTGTAGGTGAATACCCAACAAAAACACATTTAAGAGAACAAGGATCTAACTTTCTTCGGAAAGGAGAGTGATTGTGGACAAAACAAGCACAACCAAATACTTTAGGAGGAATGGGGAAAATTGAGGACGGATTAGTAAGAAGATCGATTGGACTTCTTTTACCAAGCACACGGGTAGGCAGACAATTAATAAGATATGCAGCAGTTAGGATGGCCTGTCCCTAGCAAGACTTGGGAAGTTGCATGGAGAACAACATGGACCTAGCAGACTCTAACAAGTGGGGTTTTTTTTCTCTCAGCTACTCCATTCTGTTGTGGAGTATTAGTACACGACGTCTGATAGACCATGCCATGCTCGGAAAAATAGTGAGTGAGACCACCATAGATATATTCCCCCCCTTTATCCGACCGAACAATTTTGACAACTGTACTAAACTGCGTACATATCATTTTATGGAATGTTTGAAAGAGAGAAAACACATCACTTTTTTCTTTCATCAAATAGATCCAAGTAGTGCGAGTGCAATCATCGATAAAGGTGACAAACCATTTATATCCCTTCAAAGAAATACCAGAAGAAGGACCCCAAATATCGATATGAATAATAGCAAAGGGAATAGAACTTTTATTAAAACTAGAATTAAATATAGCACGATGGTGTTTTCCGAGCTCACAGGCCTCACAAGAAATCTCGGAAACACTTTAATTTTTGACTAAGGAAGGAAACAAAAAACGAAGCAAACAAAAGGAGGGATGTCCTAATCTTTGATGCCATAGCCAAGCCTCTCGAGGGAGTGTCTCGCTCTATGAATGATGAGCAGCTTGTGTCAAGTTCGCACTAGTAGCTCCATCGGGCAACAAAAAATAGAGACCATTCTCCTCTCTACCACTGTCAATCACCTTCTTCGTGGAGAGATCCTGAAAGACACAGTGAGTAGGAAAAAAAGTTACGCTGTAGTTAAGACCATTCTCCTCTCTACCAGTCATATGATCCGAAGCTCCGAAGTCAATGATCCATGGCTGCCTAGAATTAGCACTTAAAGCACTTGAACAATTAGCAAAATTACCTTTTTTAGGCAAAAGTAGTAGAGGCACTCGTGGGAGTGTCAAGCTGAGCCATAAT
This sequence comes from Hydrangea macrophylla, assembly GCA_033977485.1. NCBI lineage: Eukaryota > Viridiplantae > Streptophyta > Magnoliopsida > Cornales > Hydrangeaceae > Hydrangea > Hydrangea macrophylla. The sequence continues at coordinate 25,596,908 of CM066984.1, read as the reverse complement.
ACAATGCAGTGTCTCAATATTAGTATGGCCAATACCTCTATGTGCGAATGAAGGTGAGGAAGTATGAGAATCCTCATGATGAGTAGACTCGGATCCGGTAGTCAACTGATCCCGGGGTCCACTACCCCGATCACCACTATGGCGAAACTCATAAACTTAGGCTACATTCTCCTTCTGGGAGTAAGTCTGAGTCAGAATGTCCCAAATATCTTGCGCTGTTTCCAAAGACAGAAACGGATCTGCTAGTTCAGGCTCCATGGAACGAACTAACCAATTCATGATCAAGTAATTATCAACTTCCCACTTTGCATAAGAGGGATCATCGTGACTAGGGGCCTTGACTGTACCATCAACATAACCAAACTTGGCTCGACTTCGGAGCCAGAGAGTTGCCGATTGAGACCATGACATGTAGTTCTCACCATTAAACAAGATAGTGGTGATTTTAGAACCAAGATTCTCGGTAATGAAGGGTTGTCTCTCATTACCTATAGGAGATCTAGAGGATTCGGCACTCTTCGAAGTTTTTTCGGGTGTCACACCATCCTTAGACATGTTGAAAGTTGAACACACACCCGCTTCACAAGTAAACGAAGGTAGTCAAGGCAGTCCTAGTAATCTATGGACAAATCATTGGTCCGATCACGGACCTAAAAAACTCGAAAAGAAAGAAGACAATCAGCACCCTAGGATTCTATTGTAGACAACTTACCTAGGGCTGAAAACTAGAGAAAGAGATTAGAACACCATATAGGGTGCTAACAGATCAGTTAGAACTGATCAGTGGTCCATAGAAGGACCAAAAATTGCCGAAAACAAAGAACCGATCAAAACAGCCCACCGATGAACAGTGTCTCCAGAACAGTGTCGCGTGAATAGTGTGGATGGTGGTGGTTGTTGTTGAGATGAGTCAATCCCTAATTCAAGGTGGCTCTGATACCATGTTGGATTTTTGAGAGAGTATTTTTCAGGCTTAGAGCTCACAATTGTGAGTCTCTCTTTTATTTATAATGAAAGAAAAGGAAATTACAATTGAGTCGTCAAACTCTAAATAATAACATAAAGATAAGAAAAGAAAAAAGATTTCTTTCAACATATTTAACATTACTTCTTAATGAAAAATGGCCATCTAAACTTTATCACCGCTATTTGTTTGAACAGAAGGATTCAAACAGCTGGAAGATGTTGTAAGCTCTTCCCTACGAAGATTGACCAAGAAGGGATATCCAATTTGTCCTAGTATCTACTAGATCAAATGGGAACTGGTCAATAATATGGTTTTCACCAAGCGTGATTCCAAACCTTATCGGCCTAAACAATTGTTCTATTCTAATGATCAGAAAATAGTTTGCTGCTACTAAGTGGAGTCAATGATTAAAGTACTTGGTCCAGTAAGAGTTATATTACCATTCTAACAAAAAAATTATTAAGTTTGCTGTCCATAAGTTTTAACGAACAGAATCTGGTACTTAAGCTAATTAATGTGTTCCTTGTCTAACTTTCAGTTTTTCTTTGCACTAGAACTTTTGGCATTTGAAAGTATTGCTCACAGATTTCCTGTCGAAAAAGGCAGAAACACAATTTGTCTAGAAATAAATAAGAAAATACTCATAACATAAAAGTTTAACAAGAATGTCAACGATCATGATGGATGAACTTGGAAACTAAGTAAATATTTAGCCATTTAACGAATATCACTCTCATAAAATAATAAATGAAAATAAAAATAAACTAATACCTCTCCATTCTTATAAAGGCATTTGCACAATGATCCTGACAGGTTTTCTTCTATATACCAAAATGATGAAATAAACAATAAATAACTTAAATTCGTATTCTATTTCTTAAAATAATAAATAAATAAATAAAAGTTTGTTGTCGATTAATAGGAATCTGAAGCAAAATATGTTTTCTTTTTCTTAAAATAATAAATAAATAAATAAAAATTTTGTTGTCGATTAATAGGAATCCGAAGCAAAATATCTGCAGGAGTTAGCTACAAAAGTAAAACATATAAGACTAATGCCACTGTCAAAATAAGTGGCTTCAAACGTTTCATTGTAAATGCTAAAGTCATAAATTATGCTTATAGGAGCCAAAGGACTTGCGTAACTCTAAGAATTGCCTTGCTTATCTAAGAATTTTATTTTTCTAAGAGAAAAGATGAATCAGATTCTCGATAATTTCGGGGAAATTGAAGAAAAAAGGCTAGACTCCTGAAGTATAGCTCATTATGGGAAGTTGATGTGGCTATTCTAAGGGTTCAGTCAAATCAAATCAAGAGAAGAAAAAGGCAGATATCATGTTTTGTCACGCCCCGGAGAAGCAAAAATAGAGAAAACAAGTTCCTTTTTGGTCCCATAGGTTCGTGACTGGTGAATAACCGCATTGTCATCTACTCAAACCAATAAACACAATGATAGGGAGGATGCTATTCATAAAACACATCTTATCAACATAATCAGAGACTACAGCGGAAATATAAAAGGTTTGGAAGCAACATGTGCCCAAGTACCAATTATAAAAGTTTACTAAAACTATTACAACAGCTGACTTAGAGTCTGAGGCCTATAACAATTATAACAGCAGTACAACAGATATACAAACTAACTATTACAAAGCAGCAAGTCTTCGTCTTCAAGCCTTCAGTTCCCAGTCTGACGGAACACCAGTCTTGCGTCCTCAAGACCTGCAAAGCTCTAGACATTGGAATGTCCAGGGCATAAACAGCTTTGAATACATAGTTGAGAGAGTACATCAAACACACTCCTCGCCTGTAACTGTTCAGCATCTTAAAATGCGGTTAATCTCTTAACAGTAACGTCACTCACGGACATAGCACCCAGAAATTGGCAGAGACGAACAAAGGTCTCGGGGTCACTAAATACACATCTAAACATACTACGAGCATCCTAAAATCATCCCTTGAGAGAGTTAATGAACTCACCTCACTTCGGCGGTTCGGTGGCGGCGTTCCCGAGCTTCGCGGCGGCGACTATGGTGGCGGCAAGCTTTCTCTCTCCTCTCCTTCTCTGATCTCTCTCTCTCTCTCTCTCTCTCTCCTCTTCTTCTACTCCTCTTCTTGTTCTCCTTCTCTTCCCTCTGACCAAGTATATATATATATCTCACACACACACACACACGGTTATATACATATATACGGAACACACACACACACAAACTCTCTCTCTGACTCTCTAAACTGCCAAAAACCCCACACACATACACGAACTAACATATATATATAGGGAGGGAAAGAGGTGCAGGTGGCAAACATGTAAGATAGGAATAATAACACTTTCGATCGATCGAAGTGAGTTCGATCGCTTGAGAACAGGTCGGTCAAGGTTCGATTGATTCAAAGAAGTTCATCGCTTGAGGAAATGTCCACGTCACAGAATCAGGTCGGCAGAGTTTCGATCGCTCGAAGTGGGTTCGATTGATTGAGAAAGCATAAGTTCGATCGATTGAGAAGGCTTCGATCGATCGAGAAAGGTTCTACACCAAGAGTTCACACAAGCATACAAAGTCTTATTTATATAACCATGTACATGTATCCGGAAATACAGGGTATTACATGTTTCTACTTCCTCTTGTAAGTAGAAACACATGAAAGAAAGAAAGGAAAAAAAAAAAAAAAAAACAAGTTCTATTTGGACTCTTTCCGAAAAAGTTATTTCAATGTGTTCCTCTCGAAAGTGAGCACTTGAATATATTGAAGGAAGGGAAAGAAAAATGGTCGGGAATTTTACGAACGAATCCTAAGTGGCTTAAAAGAGAACTCGGATTCGTTCTTTTTTTTATTTTTATTTTATTTTATAAAAAGAATACAAATAATAATAATAGCTGGTTGGGTTAGGGGGGGGGGGGGGGGGGGGGGGGGGTAGAAAAAAGAAAAAGCTGTCATATCCGACAATATGGTGAATCGTAAGAACTAAGAACTATAAGAGCCACAAGATTCATCTAATGTGGATTCAAATCGTAAGATTCACCTGCGCAATTACTTTAGTAGAGAGATTCGATATACCGATTCGAATCATTTAGGGAGTGAATCATATCGAATCATAAGATTCTAACAACATAGGGTTTGCGTATATCTAGTGCATTTTACAGATAACAAGTACTTTTAAAATGTTATAAAAACCTTTTACATATGCTATTAATCTTGTCATAGACTTGTTTCATAATGACTGTATACTAAATGGGGTTGAGAGTTTATTTTGTGTTTTCTATGGACCAATTTTGTTGTTCATCTTGTTTCTTAGATTTTTGTTTCTTTCCAATTTTCTACATCTCAAACCTTCATACCGTGCATAATGGATAGTCCCACATTGCCCGAGCATAGGCCCTGTCTATGCTCCTTATAAGCCTTGGTAATCCTCCCCTCATAAGGCGTCCTTTGAGGGTGAGGTAAGCCCATTGGTCTTTCTATTTGGTATCGGAGCTAAGTTGGGCTCCCTCCCCTTGTTGGGCTTTCCCTGTTGATACAGTACAGGGGCGATCTTTCTATTGTGCGCATCAACTCTGCGAAGGCTTGACCAATTCGTCTCGAAGCCTCTCAAGACGACGTGTGCTACCACGACTTTGAACAATGGTGCATAGATATATAATAGTTCTCCTAACAATTAGCATTACCACCCCTAAGTGCATTAGAAGATATTATATGAACATCTCTCATCTTTTGGCATAACAAACATGTAGCAAGAATTCTATCAAGAACACCCTAAAAGAGTGACGGATGCAAAAGGTGAGATTGGAGAACTAAATATGAAATTGACATGATAAAACGATGAAGAAATGCGCGTATCCACAAAGTTTATGTATTATGAAAAATCCTTCTATTACAAGCATAAAACAACGGATAGAACATTTGTTGCTATTACAGTCAAACTCAATAAGCAAAGTGCCTCTTTCTTCCCGAAGTATGACACTTGATAGAAGTCTCTCAAGCATCAGTATGAACATTTTATGATAAACCAAACCAAACCAAACCAAACCAAGCCTTGTGTACCAATCAGGAACATTTTTTGATGATCAAGCAAATAACTTATCTCAAAAGCTATAACTTCTTTGTTAAGAGCCTTTAATAAAATAAAATAAAACAAAAAGAGAGCTTTTATATAATATTCATGGATGGAAGTTACATCTCTCATCTTTCGTTCAATGGCACGTGAGAACTCTGTTCAAGGAATCAAAAACAGTTTGTAAAGTTACCTCTTCTACAATGACAACTTTGTCTCTTGATTTAGCACCAGAACCTATAGAAACCTGCCTTCTTTTCACTCCAATAATCTGTTTATTAATAAATTCGTAAGTAACAATATTTTTTCCTCATTAAACATGGAAACAAATTTTGAATGAAGATGGAATGATAAAACAACGGAAAGATTTGTCTTTGCTAAATTTATTAAGTAGAGCAATTTACCCACTAAATGCCTTCTGTATAATACACATCCAAAGAATTATCCGAGGATAAATTATGCAACTTGTGAAAATAAATTCTACTTCATGCCACCAATCGTTTTAGCCAAAACTTTTAATGGGTTAAATCCTCTTAACAAGAAAGAATGAAACACCCTCCCCCAGTCTTGAAACAAAAGCTCTTTTGAAAATGTTAAATTGGAGCATCCAACCCAAAACCAATTGGCAATGGGTGGAGTAGCCCCTTGAACTTATATATTGAGTAGCTAGGTTATAAGTCCTCGGTGTGGGAATCTCAACACGCCCCCGCACGTGTGGCATGACTGAGAGCCAAGAACGTGGATTACTGAGATAGGGTGACATGGAGCACACGTGGACAAATTGTGCCCAATAATAACTTGCTCTAATACCATGTTAAATTGGATATGGGTGGAGTAGCCCCATGATCTTATATATTGAGTAGCAAGGCTTTAAATTCTCGATGTGGGATCATAATCTCAACACATCCCCGCACGTGTGGCATGACTGACAGCCAAACATGTGGATTACTGAGATAGGGTGACGTGGAGCACACGTGGACAAATTGGGCCCAACAATAACCTGCTCTAATACTATGTTAAATTGGAGCATCCAACCCAAAACCAATTGGCAAAGGGTGTAGCCGCCCCCTTGAACTTATATATTGAGCAGCTAGGTTATAAGTTCCCCATGTGGGACAATCTCAACAGAAAAAATTTACGATCTGCATAGCCATATGCTCCACCACATCAACGCTCCCTGATAATCCAACCAAAGCATAAAAGATCATACCAACTATCTTCCTTGGATTGAGTAATTCAAATACAGACTTCATTTTGCTTTCGATATAGAAGAAAACAATTATCAAAAGTTTACCATTCATTCATCAGCCCATAGAATATGGCATAGCAAGTTGGACATCTAGGAACACCAATTCTTAGCAATGACACCTCAATCAATAGAATATAGCATGATACTAAATTCAACATACCAAGTAGTGTTGTGTTTAGTCCGCTTGTTCAAGAACATCAGAAATGAAACAGCCTACCAATTCCACATTTAACTACAGTACTACACAGAGATTCGCCTAGAGATACTGCATATAGACTTAACTTGGCATCGTGGAATGCAAAACCAACATCATCGTTATATACAATAATGGTGCAGTCTGCGAAAGAATGCAAATCTTTTCCAGAGAACCATGCCAAAACCTCTTACCTATTTCTATGCAACAATTATCTGATAATGCCACATTCATTTTAAATTAGCCCAAAAGCATGATGTTGAGATTAAAACCTTCAAATTGTTCCACCTTCTAACAAATGTAATTAAGACCCTGTTCGGGACAACTTATGCGTTGCGATTGCAATAGCATTATCATAATAGAATTTGATCCTAACAGATTATAACAGTTGTGGTGTTTAGGTAATGAATTGTAAAAGTGGTTATGGTGGCAGAATAGATTATATAAGTGTTCACTTAATGAAGAAGTGACTTTGAGTGAAAACACAATTGGTCCCTTCCATTGTAATACTAGTATTTCATACATTGTTATTTAGTTTGATTGATACATATTAGTAACTATTATTAAAACAAAAATAATTAAACAAGTACATATGTTATATATAATACTAGAGAATTAATTAAGTAAAAATATCATATATATTTATGTACATATATAATATTGTATCATTACATTAATACTTGTAAAGATAAAAAATATGATGGGAATATCTCTTTTGGTATATTCAACATAACATGAGAGAATACAACGAGCCTTTATATAGGCTTGGTCTAACCTAGACAGTTTACTCTTTAACCGATGTGGGACAACCACATATATACATATACTATATTTACACATATACCCTTTAACACTCCCCCTCAAGTTGGAGCGTACATATCATATGCACCTAGCTAGTTACAAAAATATTTCACACGTGTCCCACCCAATGCTTTAGTAAACAAATCCGCTAACTGGTCTACAGATTTAACATGAACTGTATTAATCACTTTCTATAGGAGCTTTTCACGAACAAAGTGACAATCAACTTCAATGTGTTTCGTCCTTTCATGAAACACAGGATTAAAAGCAATATGAACCGCTGCCTAGTTATCACAAAATAGGTTCATAGGTTCGGACTGACTGAACCTAAGTTCCTCCAACAAATGCTTCATCCATACTAACTCACAAGTAGTATGCGTCGTAGCCCTATATTCTGACTCAGCACTAGATCTACCAACAACGGTTTGTTTCTTGCTTTTCCAGGACACAAGATTTCCTCCAACAAGTACATGGTACCCTATTGTAGACCTTCTATCACTAGGAGATCCGACCCAATCTGCATCTGTATAGCTCTCAACTCAAATGTGACCATGATCCTTATACAACAAACCACAACCTGGGGCCCCCTTGAGGTACCTCAAGACTCGTATCACTGCATCCCAATGTGTAGTTCGAGGAGAGTCCACAAACTGACTAATTACACTAACTGCGAAGGCAACATCAGGTATCGTGATCGTTAGATAGTTAAGTTTCCCAAATAAGCGTCAATACTATCCTGAATCATCAAGTAGCTCCCCCTGATATGGCAATAATTTGGAATTGGATCCATAGGAGTATCCAAAGGTTTTGATCCCAACATTCCTGTCTCAGTCAGCAAATCAAGAACATAGTTTCTCTGAGATAAGCAGATCCCTTCACTAGACCTGGCCACCTCAATGCCTAAGAAATACCTAAGCTGCCCCAAGTTTTTGGTCTAAAACGTGATTTATAAGAAGGATTTCTACTCCTGAATGCCCTTAGGGTCATCACCAGTAATGACGATATCATCAACATAAACAATTAACAGGATCTTCCCCGCTACAGAGTGTCTATAGAAAACATAATGGTCAACACCACATCTCTGAAGACCAAACTCAGCAATTACATCACTGAACCTGCCAAACCAAGCACGAGGAGACTGCTTCAAACCATAAAGAGACTTTTTAATTTGCAAACCAGAGTAGACTCCCCCTGAGCAATAAACCCAGGTGGTTGCTCCATGTAAACCTCCTCAAGGAGGGTACCATTCAGAAACGCGTTCTTAACATCTAACTGATGAAGGGGCCAGTGATAAATAGTGGCTAGTGAGATGAAAAGGCGAACAGAGGCAATCATGGCCACGGGAGAAAAAGTCTCTGAATAATCAAGTCCATAAACTTGAGTGTAGCTTTTGGCAACAAGGCGTGCCTTCAACCAATCCAGAGTGCCATCTGGATGAACTTTAACTGCATACACCCAACGGCAAACAACCACAGATTTCCCTGGCGGGAGAGGGACCAAATCCCAAGTACCAGTTTCCTTAAGGGCACACATCTCATCCTGCATAGCTTGGTTCCAACCAGAATAAGCAAGTGCCTCTGCAACATTCTTAGGAATAGATATGGTAGACACGGAAGCAACAAATGAAGAAAATGTAGGAGACAAATGATCATAAGACACAAAGTTAGTAATAGGATGAGAAGTAGTACAAGAACGCTTACCCTTTCTGAGAGCGATGAGAAGATCTAAATCAGTCGGTTCTGGAAAAGAAGATGGCGGATCTGAGGACACGGTAGGCGGAGGCGGAGCAGCAGAGTCCAATAGAGTCTCTAGATGTGGATAATGAGTATAAACTTGCAAATCAGGCCGAGACAAGCGGGTGGAAGCATCATGAGTAGGTGGTGTAGTAGTTGGGACAGGAGAGACAGGAAGAGGAACAAGAAGCATAAAATCCGAATCAACAGCCGAGTGGGACTCTGAATAAAAGGGTTTAGACTCGAAGAATGTGACATCGGCAGAGACAAAGTACCGATGAAGGGAAGGATTGTAACAACGGTACCCTTTCTGAGTCCTAGAGTATCCCAAGAAAATACACTGAATGGCTCGTGGATCTAATTTGTCAGTACCAAGAGCCAGCTGATGAATGAAGCAAACACACCCAAAAGCACGAGGAACGATCGAGAAGGGTGACTCAACAGGGAATAAGCCGAAGTGTGGTGTGCGGCCATTGAGGATAGAAGATGGCATATGGTTAATCAAATACCTAGCAGTGAGGACAGCATCTCCCCAAAAAAATTTTGGAACACGCATGTCAAATAACAGGGTGCGTGTGACTTCTAATACGTGCCAGTTTTTCCTCTCGGCAACACCATTTTGTTGTGGTGTGTGTACACAAGAAGATTGATGAATCATGCAAGAATGTGTCATAAAAGTACTATTTGCATTATCACTTCGAAGAACACGAATTGGCACACCAAATTGAGTTTTAATTTCAACACAAAAAGCACAAAAAATAAAAAATAACTCAAAACGATTTTTCATTAAATATAGCCAAGTTACTCTTGAACAATCATCCACAAAAGTAACAAAATACCGATACTCCTTTTGGGAGGTTATACGGTGAGGACCCCATACATCAGAATGCACTAATTGAAGATGCTCTTTTATTGACCCGGGGAGCAAATTGAACATGGTGATGCTTTCCCAACTGACACGACTCACACTCTAAAGACTATAAAGAACTTAAACTAGGAACAAAGAGCTTCAAATTAGCCAATGGAGGGTGACCGAGGCGGCAGTGGAACTAATGAAGTGAAACGGTAGCAAGACTGGCAGTGGGTGAAGGAGCAGGGACAGGATCACCATCAAAGTAATAGAGGCCATTGGACTCATGCCCGACGCCAATCGTCTTCCAAGTCGTCAAATCCTGAATAAGAACAGAATCAGGAGAAAAAGAGACACAACAGTTAAGATCCTTAGTCAACTGACCAACAGACATTAAATTCAAGGACAAACGAGGTATGTACAAAACAGAAGACAAGGATAAAGACGAAGAGGGTTGAGCCGTCCCGATTCCTTCAACAAGAGTCGAGGACCCATCCGCTAAAGTGATTGGGGGAAGAGGCGATTACAGTCGGATAGATGTAAAAAGACTAGATATACCTGTCAAATGATTACTCGCGCCAGAATCAATTACCCATGGGGAAGAACCTGAAACAATGCAAGCAGTATGTGTACCTCCATGCTGAGCTAAGGAAGCAGATGAGGTGGATGCTTGGTGTGCTGCCTGATACTAAAGCAACTGAGAGTATTCCCCGCGAGGAACAGAAACAGTATCTATAGGAGTAGTAACAGGAGAGTACCTAGAATCAGAGATGATAGCATTCGCAACCTGAGGGGGACGACCATGGAGTTGCCAGCATGTGTCTATGCTATGCCCATCCCGAAAACAATAAGTGCACTGGAGAGTCTGACCTCTACTACGGCCAGGACGACCACCCCGAAATCCCCTTCCACGTCTTCCACGGTTAGGACCACCACCCCTACCAGGAGCTGGTGGAGTCTGAGTAATAAGGGCGGAGCGATCAACAAGCGAAGGGGAGGGAGGTGGGTTAGAGGGGTGCTCCGTAGAACATGCTGATATGTCTCGGCAAAAGTTGGAAGACTATCACTTCCAAGAATTTGAGACCAAATAGCCTCATATTCAAGTTTGAAACCGGCAAGAAACTTCATAACCAACATTTGTTCCCTCTGTTTCTGTTGATCCTGAACACTGGTGGTAGGGGGCATAACAGTATTCAACTCTTCATGTAACCGTTTCATAGCAGCAAAATAATCAATAACAGACAAATCATTCTGCTCGAGCTTGAAATACTGAGAGGACAAATCATACATCCGTGTTAAGTTACTAGAGTAAAGAAGGTGGAGATACTCCCAAAGTGCCTTAACAGAGCCCAAGTGATTGCATAAATTGGCAACATTCGGATCCATGGAATTCCAGATAAGAGTCACAAGTTGAGTGTCCAGTTGTTTCCATACCTTAGCGGCCTTTTCATCGGCGGTAGGTGGAGACTCAGTAAGATGGGCATCGTGGCCTAAGCCCATAAGGGACATGGTAATAGCATTGGACCATTGAAGGAAGTTGTTACCATTCAACTTACGATTAGTGAGTTGGGTAGTGGTTCTGGAATCCATAGTTGTTGAAAAATAATGAACAATAGCCGTGAACAGTGATTGTGAATAGTAGTCATTGTGAATAGTAGCCGATGAACAGTGGCTGTGAATAGTAGTCGATGAACAGTGACTGTGAGTAGTAGCCGATGAACAGTGATCGTGAATAGTAACCAATGAACAGTGATCGTGAATAGTAACCGATGAACAGTGATCATTTCTCCTTGTTATACCCAAATGTCTCCTTTCTCCTTGTTATACCCAAATGTCTCCTCCTTTCGACTTACTCCCCGTGTCTTTGGTTGTGTGGGATTTGTTCATATCCTCGATCCTGGTCACGATAAGTTGTCCCCACGTGCTCGCAAATGTGTCTTTCTCGGGTACTCTCGGACCCAGAAAGGTTACCGTTGTTATAGTACTGACACTCGTCGATTGTCAGTGCCGATGTTACCTTTTTCAAGTCCACCCCATTCTCTTCTCCATCAGGTCAGACCTTAGCCAGTGATCTCATTGCCTGTTGTGATGGGGCGTCTTCGGTTTCATCCCCCACCCTTCCTATACATATTTCATCTCTGCCTCCTTTACAGGTTTAACAATGATCCCAAGATAGGCCTGTTGTTTCATATGGCCCGCCAGCCGCTTCTTTACCGTCTAAGGTCCCTACGCCTATCACTGATGATTTACCCATTGCTCTTCGACGAGGTAAACGTACTTGTACTTAGCATCCTATTGCTAACTTTGTGTCATATAATCGTATTTCTCCGACTTTGCAGTCCTTTACTTGTGCTCTGTCCTCTATTTCTATTCCTACTTCTTATCAGCAAGCATTGTCCTCTTCTGGTTGGAAACATGCTATGGATGAGAAGATGAGTGCTCTTCGTAAGAATCAGACTTGGGAACTAGCGGGTCACCTCCTAGGAAGCAGACTGTTGGCTGTCGTTGGGTTTATACCGTTAAGTAGCTTCCAGATGGTTCTATTGAGCATCTTAAGGCTCGTTTGGTTGCTAAGGGATATACCCAGACATATGGTGTCGATTACTTTGAGACTTTCTCACCATTGGCTCGTCTCAATTATGTTCGAATCTTACTTTCTACTGCTGTTAGTCGTTCTTGGCCCTTGTATCAGCTTGACATAAAAAATGCTTTTTTGCATGGAGATCTTCAGGAGGAGGTCTACATGTATCAGCCGCCTAGTTATGTTGTTGGTGGTAATGCAAACCTCGTATGTCGCCTACGAAAAGCTCTATATGGCCTCAAACAGTCTCCTCGTGCTTGGTTTGATCGATTCAGTCCTGTTGTTATTGCATATGGTTTAGCCATTCTGCTTGTGATCACTATGTTTTTGTTTGTCATTCTTCTTTGGGCACTATTGTCCTCATCGTTTATGTGGATGATATCATCATCACTGGGAGTGACTCTAAAGGTGTTGCCTACTTAAAACAACATCTTGGGCAACATTTTCAGACTAAGTATTTGGGTACTCTTTGGTGTTTCCTTGGGATTGAAGTTGCCCGTTCTCGTCAGGGCCTCTTCATATCTCAACGGAAGTACACTTTGGACCTTTTGTCTGAGACTGGTTTGTTGGGCACTAAACCTGTTGATACCCCTATGGAGCCCTCGGTTAGACTTGAAGTGGAGCACGGTGATCCTTTCCCTGATGTTGGTCGATATCGCCGTCTTGTTGAGAAATTGATTTATCTCACGGTTACTCGACCAAATATTTCTTATGTCGTTGGTGTGGTGAGTCAATATATGCATGCTCCACGTAAACCTCATTTTGAAGCAGTTTGTCGTATTTTACGTTATCTTAAGACTGCTCCTGGGAAAGGCCTCTTGTACAAGCCTCCTTCTCTCTCTGTCACTGGTTTTGGGGATGTTGATTGGGCTAATCGACGGTCGACTTCTGGCTATTGTACACTTGTTGGTGGGAATCTGGTTACTTGGCGGAGTAAAAAACAAAATGTTGTTGCCCGCTCTAGTGTCGAGGCTGAGTATCGAGCTATGGCTCATACATCGTCTGAGATGTTGTGGGTGCGTTCTCATCTTCGGGATCTTGGTGTTGTTCTTTCATCCCCTATGTCACTGTATTGTGACAACCAAGCTGCAATTTTCATTGCCAATAACCCGATTTTTCATGATCGCACTAAACATATTGAAGTGGATTGTCATTTTATTCGTGACTTGCTAGTGAAGAAACAAATTGTCACCGCCTACATTTGCTCGGATAATCAAATGGGTGATATTCTTACCAAGGCCTTAGCTCGTGTGCCTTTTCACTATTTCTGTTCCAAGCTGGGCATGTTTGATGTGTATGCTCCAGCATGAGGGGCGTGTTAGAGTTTATTTTTTCATATTAAGGGTAGTATTGTAATTGTCTCTTGCTTTATATATATATATATGCGAAATACACAGGCTAGTAGATTACGCTGCCGTAATTATATCAATCTCCTTCTCTTCTTCATCTTTCTTCAAACCCTAGAATCTATTGTAAAACTCAACTGGTGGATGGAGTTTGTAAATGTGTGGAATCACAATATATTGAATGAATAAAAAGAAGATTACAAGAGCCTATATATAGGCTTCCAACACCTAGACTAAATCACTAACTAAGCGATGTGGGACAACACATATACAGTAATACACACTATTAACACTCCCCCTCAAGCTGGAGCATACATGTCATATGCGCCAAGCTTGTTACGAATATATTTCACTCGAATCCCTCCTAATGCTTTAGTAAATAAATCGGCTAACTGATCGACAGACTTCATATGCACTGTATGAATAACATTTTCCAAAAGCTTCTCTCGAACAAAGTGACAATCGACTTCAATGTGCTTTGTCCTTTCATGAAAAACGGGATTAGAAGCAATATGAACTGTAGCTTGATTATCACAAAATAAACTCATTGGAGTAGTTTGAGTAAACCCAAGTTCCTCTAATAAATGCTTCATCCATACTAGCTCACAAGTAGTGTGGGCCATTGCTCTGTACTCCGATTCTGCGCTAGACCGAGTTACCACGGTTTGTTTCTTGCTTTTCCATGAAACAAGGTTGCCCCCAACGATAACACAATAGCCAGTAGTGGATCTCCTATCACCAGGAGAACCTGCCCAATCTGCATCAGTGTAACCTTCAACTCGTATGTGACCATGGTCTTTGTATAACAAACCACGTCCTGGAGCACCTTTGAGATATCTCAAAATGTTCATCACTGCATCCCAATGGGTTGTTCGAGGACAATCCATAAACTGGCTAATCACACTCACAACGAATGCAATATCAGGTCTAGTTACTGTTAGATAATTAAGCTTCCCTACTAGACGTCTGTACTGTCCTGGGTCATCAATGAGCTCTCCCTGATCTGGTAACCACTTAATATTAGGATCCATAGGAGAATCCAAGGGCTTGGATCCTAACATGCCTGTTTCAGAGAGGAGATCAAGAACATACTTTCTTTGAGAGAGACAAATCCCTTCACTAGATCTAGCCACTTCAATGCCCAGAAAGTATCTAAGTTGTCCCAAGTCTTTAGTTTGGAACTGCTTTTGCAAGAAGTGCTTCAACTCCTGAATTCCCTTGGAATCATCTCCAGTTATAACAATATCATCAACATAAACAACAAGTAGGATTTTACCTGCCGAAGAGTGCTTATAAAAGACAGAATGATCAACACCACACCGCTGGAGACCAAATTGTGCAACGACTTCACTAAATCTTCCAAACCAAGCACGAGGGGACTGTTTCAGACCATATAGGGACTTCTTCAACCGACAAACCATACTAGACTCCCCCTGAGCAACAAACCCAGGTGGTTGCTCCATATAAACCTCCTCCAAAAGAGTGCCATTGAGAAATGCATTTTTGACATCTAACTGATGTAACGGCCAGTGATAAGTAGCAGCAAGAGAGATAAAGAGACGAACGGAAGCAATCTTGGCAACCGGAGAGAACGTCTCGGAATAATCAAGACCATAAACCTGAGTATAGTCCTTGGCAACAAGACGTGCTTTCAATCGATCAAGGGTACCATTAGGATGCATTTTAACAGTAAAAATCCAACGACACCCAACCACAGATTTCCCAGAAGGAAGAGGTACCAATTCCCAAGTACCAGTTTCTGTCAAGGCAAGCATCTCATCCTCCATAGCTTGTTTCCAACCGGAATGGGAAAGTGCCTCTGCTGTAGATTTAGGAATAGAGAAAGTAGACAAAGACGCAACAAACGAAGAGAAAGTAGGAGACAAATGATCATAAGAGACAAAATTTGAAATAGGATGAGAAGTACAAGTACGCTTACCCTTCCGGAGAGCAATCGGAAGGTCTGAGTCTGACGGAGGCGGTTCTGAAGACACAGAGGCGACAGGCGCTGTAGCTGAATCCAAAATAGTCTCAACATGCTGATGACGGCGGGTGTATGTCTGGAGGTCAGGACGGTCCAGCCCAGCTTTGGGAGGTAGGGAGAGGGGAAGGGGAAGGGGAACCATAAAGTCAGGATCAGTAATAGAGTGAGACTCAGAGTAATATGGAGTAGATTCAAAGAAGGTAACATCAGCAGAAACAAAGAAGCGACGCAAGGAAGGACTATAACAACGATAACCCTTCTTTGTTCTGGAGTACCCCAAGAAAACACACTTGATAGCACGGGGATCCAATTTATCGGTACCTGGAGTAAGTTGATGCACTAAACAGACACACCCGAACACACATGGAGCAACAGGGAAAGGTGGGGTAGTAGGAAACAAAGTGGCATGGGGTGTGCCCCCATCAAGGATGGAAGACGGCATACGATTAATTAAATGGCAAGCAGTAAGAACTGCATCTCCCCAGAAATTCTTGGGGACCCTCATCTCAAACAACAATGTACGGGTGACTTCTAATAAGTGACGGTTTTTTCTTTCGGCAACCCCATTTTGCTGAGGGGTATGAACACACGAGGATTGATGAAGCATGCCATATTGTGCCATATATGTGGTGAAAGGATGGGAAAAATATTCTTGTGCATTGTCACTACGGAGAATTTTAATAGGAACATTAAACTGAGTCTTTATTTCATTACAGAATGTAGAAAAAATAGAAAATAACTCAGAACGATTTTTCATTAAATAAAGCCACGTAGTTCGGGAAAAATCATCAACAAAACTAACAAAATACCGATATCCCTTAACAGAGGTAATACGGTGTGGACCCCAAACATCGGAATGCACTAATTGAAATGGACTAGTCACACGTTTATTAACTCGGGGAGCAAATTGGACACGGTGATGCTTCCCCAATTGACAGGACTCACACTCTAAAGTAGATAAATTACTGAAACTAGGTACTAAAAGCTTCAGATTGGCCAAGGAAGGATGACCAAGACGGCAGTGGATCTGGTGAGGAGACACAGTGGCAGGACACGCTGTTGGAGTAGAAGAAGTAGGCAATTCATCAAAGTAGTAAAGACCTTCGGATTCATGCCCGACGCCAATCGTCCTCCGAGTCGTCAAATCCTGAATAAGAACAGAATCAGGGAAAAAGGAAACACAAGCATTAAGATCTTTAGTCAACTTCGCAACAGATATCAAATTAAAAGGTGAACGAGAAATAAAAAGAACAGATGATAAGAATAAAGACGGGGATAATTGGACAGTCCCTATGCCTTCAACGGGCATAGAAGAGCCATCTGCCAAAGTAACAGGAGGTAAAGATGAGGACGGTTCAAGAGACGAAAAAAGGGTGGATATACCTGTGAGATGATCGGTGGCAGCAGAGTCAATTACCCAAGGACGAGTATGGGAAGTAAGACAAGCGATTTGGGCAACGATTTGGGCATCCATTTGTTTCCATGTCTTGATGGCCTTGTCATCGGTGGTGGGAGAAGACTCGGTAAGGTGATCATCAAACCCCAAGCCAGTGAGAGCAATATTGACAGCCCGGGACCATTGGAGGAAATTAGATCCATTCAACTTCCTAGTGGTGAGTTGAGGAAGAGCTTTGGACTCCATGGAGATTGAAAGAAACAAAATGGAAGCGCAAAGAAGCCAAAAAACGTAACACAGAAGCAGATCGGAGCCCAAAAACCTTGAAAAAAAAGAAGCCAAAAGGCTGCCGGAGGGTCGCCGGAGCTGCTGGAGGGTCGCCGGAGCTGCTAGAGGGTCGCTGGAGTCAGGCGAGGGTTGCCGGAGGGTGGGCTGAAGGGATGGTGCAGCGGCTGCTTGTTTGACTTTTAGGGTTAGGGTTTTGACTGTAGGGGCTGCGGTTGAGTGAGAAAGAAGCTCTCGAATTTCTTACGGAAATCCGGCAATGATAATGAACTCTCGAATCCTAACTAAGGATCGGCAAGATGAGCAAACCCAAGAACGATTGCTCTGATACCATGTAAATGTGTGGAATCACAATATATTGAATGAATAAAAAGAAGATTACAAGAGCCTATATATAGGCTTCCAACACCTAGACTAAATCACTAACTAAGCGATGTGGGACAACACATATACAGTAATACACACTATTAACAGAGTTTTCCACCATTATTGCTTTCTTTGAACAGTCTGCTGATGTTGTAAGTATTCCAAACTTCAGTGGTCACAACCACCTTCAGTTTGAGGGGCAGCGTTAAAGATACCAACAGACACTAAGATGCAGTTCCTTGCACCTCTTTACTTGTGTTAGCACGATGGGGTATTCAGTTGCACACAACTTACCTTTCTCCATGTGATCTTGAAGCTATTGATGTGTGTGCTAAGGCAATCCAAGAGGGACCGCTACATCGCACGGGCAACGGGACCACCCAAAAGGGGCCACCTTATAAGGTAGAGTTTGAAAGAGGAAAGTTCGATACGAATAATCCTCTATATTCACGTTCAAGTTGGACACTTCAACAAGATAAGTTTTCGTGTACCAACTTGAGGGGGAGTGTTGGAATATGTTCAGAAGACTGAGCTGGTCGACTGAGAAGGCGGCTACAAGACAGTTTTCTTAACCTGCATCGTCATAGATTTGATGGGGATTTGAAGAGAGAGAATCCATATATCTACAAAGATTTGATTTGATTGTAATGTAATCCCATTTATTATGAGATATCATTGTTATCCATATTATTAAGGGATATGATTTTATTGCTCATTCTCACCCTGTAAATAGGGTTGAAAGTCTTATAACACATAACAGCGTACTATTATTCAAGAGTGAATACAAGATGTAGCCCTAGGGGCTTTGAGATGTGGATGTAGGTCCTTTGGACCGAACCATGTTAATTGCTGAGTGTTTTTATCTTTCTCATCTTTTCCTTATTCTTTGTTATTTCTATTATTCAAAAAATACTACAGTTGTTCCAAAACCACAAGAGGCCTAAAATTGGTTTTGAAAAGAGTGATTTAAACAATAAAGGTCCCAACTCATATATACTTACGTCACTCTAGATGAATTTATGCCTACTATGATGTCTAAAGATGATTGGGACATCCCTCAAAGAGTACAAACGTTGTCAAAAGATTCAAGCTTCAAATACTCACAATATGTTAGAGACTACAAGGATGGAAAAACAAAATATTCTCTGAGTTTTACGCTGAACTCAGTGAAATAGTGAACTCATCCTTAAATCTAGGTGAGATAATTTCTTATCACAAGATAGGTGGAAAGATCTTAAGATCTCTACTTGACGAACTCCAACTCAAGGTCACAGCTATGAAAGACAACAAAAATGTTAACTCGATTAAGGTCAAGAAGTTCGTCGGTTCCTTATAGACGCTTAAACTCACCTCTCATCCACTAAGAAAATCGGGGGGATAGCGTTCAAATCTGTTAAGAAGAATAAATCAGATTCTGATGAGTTTGAACTTGATAAGAGAGAGTTGGCCTTATTTGCGATGTAGCTTAAAAACTCTACGTTAAATGTGTTAGTAAAAGGAATTCAGAGGATAGACCATCTAAATCTTTATAGGAATACAACAGTAACAAAAAAGCTCAGAGAGGGGTCACTAGCACACCCAAGGCACAATCTTGTGAGTGTCACAGTTATGGACACATTGCTAATAACCGTCCAAACCTTGAAAACAGGAAAGATGAATAGAAAGCATTGAAAAACTCTTTGAGTTGCACTGAATATGAAGCCTCATTCACCCTCCGAGCAGGAGAGCAACTTTTTAGCTTGCACTACATCCCTAGCTATGATGCACGGACACTTCAAAAATGAAGCCACAGGGGCACTTAGTGCGCACTCAGTTCGGGTGCGGCGGGTAGTTCTTCGCAGTGCTTCCTGAGTTCTTTGTGGGTTTGGGTGCGGCTTTGTGCGTTAGGGGTGTGGGAGGGACACTTTTGGGGTGCGGTGGGGCACTTCTGTATATAAAAAAAAAACAAAGTTTGATAAAACTGGTGGTCCAAAAAACAAATAGTAGAAAATAAAAACCCTGAGGTTCATCTCTCTCTCTCTCTCTCTCTCTCTCTCTCTCTCTCACGTTCATCTCTGTCTCCCGATCGTCTTTGTCCATCTCTCTCTCTCTCTCTTAACGACACATCTATGTAAAACCTACCTTTAAAAGACATTTCTCAAACCATTAGACAGAGTTTGAAATCGCACAAGGGATCCACCGCCCTAACCGGTTCACGGCGAACCTCTTCGATTTCACTTCGCTAGTTGATCGTCGCCATCAGCATCACTGACTAGTGGTGCTGCCGTCGACGTCGTCCTCACGACGCCTACTCTCTCTCTCTCTCTCTTCGTTGGTGGATCACCTAAACCCATTATCTATCTTCTTCTTTTTTTGGAGTCTTGCTTTTGTGTGTATCTATATCTGAAACCCATTTTCTGAGTTTTTAATATTCTACTTTGGAGACTGTTTGTTTGTTTGTTTGTAGATGAGTATATTTTATATATCTACGGTATTAACCCACTACCACTACTTTAACCATTACATAATGCAGAGTTGTAGACAAGAAAGGTTAACATAAATTCTATTATATAATATATTAGGTCTTAATCAAAAAAAAAAAATTTGAAAACAAGTCTGTAGTGCTAGAATAGTTCAAGTATGGTAATATATAAAAATATATTTTTAATATTTTATTTACATAAGTACCCCACCGCACCCGCACTCTTGATTTTGGGAAATTTGCCAAACTCCCCGCACCCACATCCGTGCTTCATTGATCCCTAGGAAAGGCTAGTAAATCGTTATGCCGTGTCGAAGGTGATAACGAAAATGAGGGTGATGCATGGGAATCTGAAGAGCCTGGTGAGATTTACAAGATTGTACTGCGAAAAAAGAACTTTTAATGACCTATATGTTGAAACTTTTACATATAAAAGTGCTAATGTACATTTACGTTCCAACCTCAAGATAAGCCACAAAGAGTTAATAAGATCGGAGTTAGAACATTGCGGAATTATTGTAAGGAGAGAAAGTCGGATAATATGATTTGGGATAATATGCTTGGCATCTTTTACTTTCTCACCAATGGCCTCTCGTGGCACACACACAATGTCCAGGTTGTAAGAGCTGACCAATGTTTTCTATCATTGTATCACAAAGGCACTTTGAATCATAAACGAAAAAATCCATCTCCTTCCGCTGCGATTAAGTACATCCTACACCATTTGGATAATTGCATCTGATAGCATCTTTCTCAATTCACAAAGAAACATTTTTTGATTTATGAATGAATCTGTCTGATTTCTAATCCACAATGCATATAAGTACAATACAAACCCACAATGCCAGAAAACATATGTTCATCTAATGCCCAATGAAATGCAAATTATCTAAGAAAATGAGGAGGGGGGAAAAACAAAAGAAATACTATGAAAATGTAAGTTGGCCTCATTTTATCACACTCAACTAAGTCTTTATCCCACGTTAATTGGGGTCGGTCGCTATTCGAAATTATTTGGCCTCAAATCTATCATGTTTTTTTGAAAATTCCAATGATATTGTACTCTCAAATATCAAGGCATTGTTTGGCTGTTCAATCATAATAACTTGTTTTCTTGGCCATGAAAAGTAAACTTGCTTTCCTTTTGGTTCCCGCAGGCAATACAACATATATACATATTATACACCCACAAAAATGAGCTGAATTTTTAAGAGTAAGTCAATTAGGGTAAGTAACGAAGGGACTCACCGAGCTTATGTAATCAATAAGTGCAGCATTAGCTTCTCCGTCCTTAGCAGGAGCGTCAATCTGTACTCCAACTGCTTCGTCGTCGAAATCTGATTATATCATGGGCCCCAAACCATCCATCATCATCACAACACAAACAAATTCCAAAGCTATTTTAGTGAGAGAGAAAAGAAGAAGTGCATATATATATATATATATATATAGAGAGAGAGAGAGAGAGAGAGAGAGAGAGAGAGAGAGAGAGAGAAACCAGTGATGGTGGCGACTTTGGAACCGGGCTTGGCGTGGACGGTGATGGCGACGGACGATGGTGCAACGAAGCGAATACACGCAGGGAATTTGGAATTATCGGAGGCCAGACGCTGAGTCGACTCGGTGAAGTTGGCCTTCGCTTTGCCTTTCTTACTCGGAGGAGCCATTTTTAAAGGTCATCTTCTTAATTTAACCGAACAGTTATAAAGAAGTTCGGATCCTCATTAGCCAATCTCCAGCAACACTTATGTGATATTTGCAATATCACAACAAAAAAAAGAAAAAGGATCGAGGTAAGAATAATATAGAAGAACTTTTTTTTATTTTTTTTTAATAGGAGGACAAATCTCATGTCTGTGCTCCGCGACTTCGGGATCGATACCTATTGTCGTGACCCCACAATATGCGCACCAAGCTGGACATTTTTAAAGTCCATCTTGAGATTCATCCCTCCAACTAGCTTACACGACCCCTCATGAGAAGTTTCGAACACAAAACCAAGAGGGTAGAACACCCCCTGTCTTGGTCCGCCTCCCCATTTGGGCTACCAAAGATTTGATTAATATAGAAGAACTTGATTTATTTAAAAACTTACAAATGAAAGCGGAATTATAAACAGAATAAGTGAGAGTAAAAAACAAAACTTGACTACTCAATAAGACTAAGCTCATGCCTTAAATAACAGGGTCAATTACATATAAGGATATTTTAATGAAAATATATTGGTTTTAAGGGTAAGAAAAAAACATATGTAGATTTAAGTCGCTGAAATTATTTTGGAAAGATTTATCCTTCTTAACCTAATCATCCTTGACCAAACAAAGTTCAGCGCCTCTCTTTCTCTCTCTCTTTCGCTTTGTCTCTCTCTCTCTCTCTCTCTCTCTCCCATAGCCATCCCCGACTAAGATCGCGATGACAATTGCGATGCATTGCAATCTACATCGGCATCGCCATCAACCAACCTGCCGCAAAACAACGGAATCGCCATCGTGATCGGAATCGGTATTAGAATCGCCATCGCAATCACCATTGCAATTCGGATCGACATTGCCATCGAAATTGCCAATAACATTGAAGAGTCTTCAGCCGCCATCACCATTGTCGTCGAAATCAGCAATCTAAACCAAACTACAACTTGGAATGACCAATGACAATGATCAATTGGAAATGAAACACCATTACAATATTCAGAGGTTCGTCAAATTCTTCATAGACTCAAAATTTAGCTCTGTTTTTGTAAGTTGGTTGGCATTAATTACAGCACCAAATAATCATGTTGCTCTAATTCACATTTTAAAGTTGGCATATTGTATAAATGGAAATATGGCAAAGATTACAAAAGAAGCAATATGAGAATTTTATATACTGTTGAACTTTCACCAAATAATGATGAATAAATATGATAATTTTATGTTGTATACTCTTCAAAATTGAATATTTACGAGTATACATTTTATAAGATGTCAATTTCTAGCATATCTGATAATGGAAGTCAAATAAAGTGATAATTGACAAATAGTAGTGCTAAATTCACCACATAAATTGGGAATAAAGAGTGTGGTTAAATTCAATATATTCAATTTTCACCACATCTGATAATAGCAGTCAGAATAATGTGGTCGAAATTCACCACATTCATTTTTCATATATCAATGTAGTGAAATTTCACCACACAAATGTAGCCACTTTCACAAACATAAAATTGATCACATTTAAGGTTAGTCCATCAATCAATGTAGATTCATTTTTCATATATCAATGTAGTGAAATTTTACCACATAAATGTAGCCACTTTCACAAACATAAAAATTGATCACATTTAAGGTTAGTCCGTCAATGAATATAGAGAAATCACACAATATGTACTGCACCTCATTAACAAATCATCACATTCATTTTTCATATATGAATGTGGTGAAATTTCACCACATAAATGTAACCACTTTGAAAAACATAAAATTTGATCACATTTAAGGCTCGTTTCTCAATGTTGTCGAGAAATATAATTGTGGTAAAATTTCATGACATTAACAAATTATTTCACCACATATCAGTCTGTGCCTTAAAATAATCATACATGAAATCATATTTTTGACATTGTAATCATGATCACATTTGACCAAAGTGAACAGTTCCAAATCTACATTTCATAGTTTTGACGAATGTATTAAAATTCACCACTTTGCAAATATAAAATGGACTGGATTATAGGTTAGCAAACTTTGGTAATAACACTTTTGAAATATGAGCCTAATTGATAAATGTGACTATTAAAAATTCAGCATATTCATTTTTCATGACTGGTGAAAATACAAAAAAATTGAACACATTAAAAGCTGCTTCCTCAGTGTTGTCAAGACATCTGAATGTGGTGAAATTTGAGGATATTACACATTATTTCAAAACACATACACCTATGTCTTAAAAGATACATAAATGAAGTCATATTTTTTTACAGGGTAAGGCTATAGTGAGTAGCTTCTCATATGAGAAGCTTCTCGCAATAGCTTTACCCTTTTTATTGTGCAGGTACGATGATATTTTACCAAAAAATGATGATCAAATTGAATATTATTATCATATTTCTTCACATAATTATGTGACAATATCATCATTAACAAAGCACTTCAAATTAGACAATATCATTCCAACACATTAAGAATTCCCGAGCCTAATTGCAAAAATAACTGTGGTGAAATTTCACCACATTTCAACAAAGTCATATTTGTCAATTACTCTTAGGATTAGGAAAAACAAAACTCAATGAATGTGGTCAAATATAATGAAATTATATCACCATGTATCTTAGAACATGCAAAAATAGAGTCATAAATTTCACAATGTAATCACATCATCTCTAGAAATTCAACACATTTAACTCTTGGATGCTATGAAAAAACAGATAATAAACAAATATAATTGTTGTGAAATTTCACCACTTCGAATTCTAAATATAAAAGCTTCAAAAATTAGGTGAACATTCAAAACAAAGTTCTTATATACCAAATTTTTTTATCAGTTATGTAATTAACATTTAGTAAACATACCAGTCATATCATCAAATTAAAAATACAAAATATGTCCACAAGCACAGAATTCATCCACCATAACCAACTAGAAATTCATGAATGAGCTCAGCATGCATTTTGTGCACATCACAAAATGAAGTCACTAGATCATTGTAAAATATAGATCTCATCACATGGCAAACAATCACCCCACAATCAACAGATCCAGAATCCTGTTGTGGGGTGTCTGTTATTTCAATAAGCTTCGTTGGTTTTGCTTGAACCTTCATTCTCATATGATATGAATCAACATACTTCTTCTGCAAAACAAAGAAAGAATAAACTTCGTGTCTTAAAATTAACATGAATATGAAAATTTATACAACTATGATAAAAACATTAAACAGAATTGCAATTGATGAATACTATCTTAATTTTGATGTAACTATGCAGAAGCATTTATCTCTCTCACATAAATGTAAACTATACTCACTGTACCAATATTTCAAGAAATAATTAACATACTGAAATGGAAGGAGTTAAGAATAAACATGTGATGAAAAAATGGGAATCTCGTTAAATTTCACCATCGGAAAGAGGTGAAATTTCATCAGTTCTGATCCTAAACATGAGAAAACTTCAGACACATAGTGAACATAAAAATAGACAGCTATTGTGTACAGAAAAATGGACATCAATTAATTAAAATTCAAAAAAGAAACTAGTCATTTTTTGGAAAATCAAAACATATATAAAATATTTTTAAACTATCATTACAAGTACATAAAGATTAATAGTTATAGAAAGTACCATGTCTTCAACATCCTTCTTGTAAGGATCTTTATGCTTTTTTGACCTTGGACGGGAGGAATTGTAGAACCTCCATGCTCCTTCCTCATTATCAAGGACACCAATCGTCCAATGATCTTTGTAAATTCTTCATGCTTCTGAGAATAATGGAAAGTGATGGTATCGATGCATGTTTGTTTTCGCACCCAAGAAATTATTTATAAAATTTTTTATTCCATCAACATCATATTTTCTGACCCACTCCTGCACATTTAAAAATATTTACATATTTAAACATTACATTGATGATATAAAAAACATATGATGAATAAAACTGAAAGTGCTGAAATTTCAGAATTTGAATTTTAAGCATGATAAAACTTCAAAAACATAGTTAAGATACAACACACTATTGTTATGCTAAACATACAAGTCATAGAATTAACATTCAGTAAAGACAAAATATAAAACTAAAACACAGAATATCATAACACTAAAATTATAACTGTACAACGGAATAAGTATAAAAAAAGCATCCACATTTACAAAGAGTTGAGAGTTGTGAACAACTTTGATGTGTATTGGAAAAGTAAATGCACATAAAAATTGTAGCACCCCGGCCCACCATGACACGGGTCCCGCAGGCGAGGGGGTGCTAACTAAAATAAAATAATAAACAAGAGTGGAAGGACTAAACATGCTAGTAATGCTCCGAGTCCTAGACCCGAAGCTTACTTAAAAAAAAAACTTCTCTTAAAAAAAAACAAACGTTTCATTTAAAATCTGAAGCTTCGAAACATTTAAACTTTGAAACCTCTAAACTTTGATACCATTTTGGAACGCCTCGAGTCCTAGACTCCGAGGGTTACTGCGGAAGCATAGAATAGCCTTTCGAAATCTTTGATGGGAAAACAAAATTTTTAAAGACTCACGGATCTGAGTAAAACTCTAGCGGAAGCATTCAATTAGTCATTTGAAAAGCTTTGCTTGTCAATTTAAAAGACATTAACATAAATCTTTATCGGTTCATCAAATGAACAACAATGCAGCGGAAAATATACAAATCTGATAAACATTTATCAAACTTCTTCACCAGCTTTATAAAATAACTTTTAAATAGAAACTCAAACTTGGTTTCACATATCGAAAAGTAATACAATGATTTAGTTCCTTTTTCTCAATCTTTAGAAATTCTTAAAATAAAAACCCAAGGTTTTTATTAATGTTCTAAAATCAATACAAAGAATCATGATCTCACAATTTCTTCCCTAAACGAGATATTTACGAGTAAACTCTATTTGGAAAACATTATTAAAACAGAAATCAGGTTTTCATTTGGAAACTATCCCTTCTTGAAACAAATCGTTTTCAAGATAAGCAACGAAAAATCAGAGTTAAGCTATCATGCTATTTAAAAGTGGGTGGACTAACACTTGTCCAATTAAATCATAACATGCTCTTTGAACCATCATTTAAATTAAAATCCCATAAACTCGACCTTCAAATAAAGCGGAGGTTCATCAAATCTCGGGGGCCTTACCCTTATCTATATCACCTGAAAGAAAGGTTTAATAGTCCATAAGTCAAAAGGCTCGTATAGTCATATAACCACACAATAACATCTATTATATAACATGCGTGAGTGCAATGAATGTCAATGTCATATATGAAAAACCATTTTCATGCATTTTCAAACACTCACTCTTGATCGTCAATATCATTACCCAGACCATGGGCTTCCTGTCTACGTAGGCCTAGCCTCAAACGTGTGGGACTTTGGGCCTTACGAATTACACGGAGGCCTAGCCTTCACGTTACGGGGGTTTCTTGCAACACATACCACAATTCGAGTTCCTAGTAGTACCCATCTCACACGCCTACCCACAAATCCGGGATTTCTATCTTTTCAAAACAAAATCCCTCCTTGAGGGTTTTATGCATGAAAGCCTCTACGGTCTTCCCTTTTCAAAACCTAGAAGCCTCTAAGGTCTTCCCTTTTCAAAAATCGAAAGCCTCTACGGTCTTTCATCCCAAAATCATTTTCGTGATTTTTGTGTTTATGCTCATGCTTATAAATGTTATGACATATGCGAGCTCTAAGTATCCAGACATATTCAATATTCCATAAGACAGATTATCAATCCATGCTTTTAATTTAAAGCAACACCATAGACATGCTGAAATCACCTAGGTAAACACATAACACATAGTAACCATTTAAGGCATAGCAGCTCAAGTAAACACTTAAAACATCACAGCTCAAGTAACACATATAAGTACGCTATTAACATATTATACAACTTTATTGAGGGTTATATGGAACTACCGTTCACCGAGGATAGTCTAAATCACACGGAATAGAATCCCGAAAAGCCCGTCTACTATAAAAGTGAAGAACAACTCATAAAGCTTAGGGTACAAGGTCCTTTAGCTCATTTCTGAATCAAGTATAAGAAAACAGGAGGTTTTACTAAACTAACTGAGGTCGCGCACGCGGGCCGCTCGGGCGAATATCATGCAAAAAGACCATGTGGCATTTGAAAACAATTTTTAGAAAAATAGCCTGGGCTGCTCGCGCGGGTCGCGCGCGCGAGATGTCACAAAGTCGTCTTCTTCCTTGTTCTTTCCCTGTTTTGAAATCAAAGGTTGATTTTTGACCCATTTTGAAAACTTAACCAAAATAGGACTTTCAATATATGAATCTCTTCCTTTTTCCGCGTAGATTTCAAAGATGGAATTGGATTTTTATGAATCAAATCATAGCTCTCAAATTAATTGAAAAACCAAGTGACGACAAAATTTAAAATCAACTGTTCGTTGCAATTGTTGCGAATTAGCTTTTGAAATTTGAAATGGAGCCTCATGGGATTGAGACCTTTCATTTGATATAAAGAAATCGAGTTTTAATTACAGTTTTTCTGACCGCTAATTTCGGACCCTGAACGATATTTATATATATATATAAACTTCCATATATATCAATTTCTATAAAGTCTAATGTAAACTGAAACCAAATTAAAATTGGTGTAAAAATCTTACCCAACTTTCAGATTTCAGAAAGATATAAAGAATTCCATTACCCAAAGCTTTGAATCAATTCCCTTGGGTAAATATATGTTTCCGTCCATATATGTGTGTGTATGTAAATGTGAAATTATATGTGTGTGTGTTTGTAGCCGAGATAGAGAGGGAGTCAGTGGAGAGTTAAGAGAGAGGCAGAGAGTTGCTTGAATTGAGAGTGAGAGGTGTTTGTATATATAAAAAGTATTGCTTGGCCTCTAAGAGGCTTCAAGCCTAAGCCTCCCACACACACACCACATGAAATACACACACAAATTACACGCCCAACACACATGCCCACACTATGCACGATTTAACTTTGGGCCCAAGTTCAACGAGGGAGATCATCCCATGTGTTGAGCTCACACGACCACGCATAAACACATGTAAATTAATACTGCCAAATTTCAAATCTGGTATTTTTTTCTTGCCGAAAATAAGAATAATTTTTTTTAATATATGTTTCTAATTTTCGGGTCATTACACTCTACCCCCCTTAAAAGAATTTTGTCCGCGAAATTCAAGTAAGGTCATCTGATAACCAAGAAATCGCAACACAGTCCAAGGGATGATTCACACTCTATCTTACAACACGGATAATCATTTACGAGTATTCTGAAATGTCGGATCATAAGAACCTTATACATAGTAGGTCATAACACTTCATCTCCCCTGAAGAAATTTTCTCAGAAGCCTAGTATACAATCCTCAAATAGCATTCCTCGAAATTCAAAATGAGATTAAATTCTCAGAGTCCAATATCTATCGTAATACAAGTTGAGAGATTTCTCAATCGCTTCATATATTCCATAATATGATAATGAATAGGTTAAGAGATTCCTCAACCATCCCATATACACTGTAATAGAATACGTCCTGAGATAATACCGTTAATAGGTTGAAAGATTCCTCAACTATCCATATACACCGTATTAGAATACATTAGGATAACACCGTAAATAGGTTGAGAGATTCCTCAACCACCCCATATATACCGTATTAGAATGCACCATCATATAAGATGAGAGATTCCTCATCTATACACCATAAACCGTAAACAAAATCGTAAAAGAATACTGCAATATCGTGTCATACGATAATACCATAAAGTATACTATAAGATAGGTTGAGAGATTCCTCAACCATCCAATATCTACAGAAATACACTGATCTCAAATGATTAATATCTCCAATGACGCTATCGTCGATCCCCTATATACTCAACTCATATCCCCATGTACTCACGTCACATCACATAACCCATGTTCGAAACAGAGATTAATGTTCCCAATGTGTGAACCGCAAAATACTTACCAGGACCAAGTCTAGACAAAATAGTAGATGCACTTTATACTCCACCTCACATGCTGTCTCAAATTCCTGTGCTCACCACACATGTAACTGCATATTACGATGTTCTCTATGCATTTCTTCTGATGACGTTTGAAACATTCAAGGGTCAATATAATAAAGATTCCATAGAATGACATGATCACAAAACGATACACTCTTTCCAGAAAAATGTGTGAACTTGCACAGAAAGATAGTCACACCAAGAAGCTCCACTAACATAACCGGTCCAAAAATCAAATGGCAAGGATCTATAAAGGCAAGCATACCCAACTCATAAAGGGGTGAATTTATCCATTAAAAATAATTCCCACAGAATAAGGAGTATCGAGATCTAACCGAAAGGAGAGGCTACATCAAAAAGTCAAAAAGTTACCTATAACTGACCTCTCAAAACAAGGGGGAATAGGAACTACAATAATGCCCTCACTACCCATTTCACACAAGAATCTAATTCAAGCCACACTCATGGGTATAACACAATCGTGTACACGTCTCATGGGTATGTATAATGGCATAAACATATTCGTAAAAAGATATATTTCTAGCATGCTTGTTGCATAACTAAACATGTAAGCATATAAGCATCTTAAACAACGTAGCATGATATATCACATAGTCCCGTAGGCAAGTAAACATGGTTAATTCATCTTCTCAAAGATACGTGCAGTTAAAACTTTAAACAACACATCACAAGTTATCAAGTAACAGGTTAATACATGATAATACATTTTTCAAGTCATCAACTAACATGTCAACAAAACAATTTCTCAATCAACTTGAGCACATAACCTGGCCTTCCGAAGTATTTAACCCGGTATGCTCTAATACCATCTGTAGCGCCCTGCCCCGCCACGACATTGGTCCTGCAGGCGAGGGGGTGCTAACTAAAATAAAATAATAGACAAGAGCGGAAGGACTAAACATGTTGGTAATGCTCCGAGTCCTAGACCCGAAGCTTACTTAAAAAAAAAACTTCTCTTTAAAAAAAACAAACGTTTCATTTAAAATCTGAAGCTTCGAAACATTTAAACTTTGAAACCTCTAAACTTTGATACCATTTTACAATGCCCCGAGTCCTAGACTCCGAGGGTTACTGCGGAAGCATATAATAGCCTTTCAAAATCTTTGATGGGAAAACAAAATCTTTAAAGACTCACGGATCTGAGTAAAACTCTAGCAAAAGCATTCAATTATTCTTTTGAAAATATTTGCTTGTCAATTTAAAAGACATTAACAGAAATCTTTATCGGCTCATCAAATGAATAGCAGTGCAGCGGAAAATATACAGATCTGATAAGCATTTATCAGACTTCTTCACCAGCTTTATAAAATAACTTTTAAATAGAAACTCAAACTTGGTTTCACATATCAAAAAGTAATAAAATGATTTACTTTCTTTTTCTCAATCTTTAGAAATTCTTAAAATAAAAACCCAAGGTTTTTATTAATGTTCTGAAATCAATACAAAGAATCATGATCTCATAATTTCTTCCCTAGACGGGATCTTTACGAGTAAACTCTACTCCGAGCTTGAAAAATATGGTCATCATTTGGAAAACATTAATAAAACAGAAATCGGGTTTTCATTTGGAAACTATCCCTTCTTGAAACAAATCGTTTTCAAGATAAGCAACGAAAAATCAGAGTTAGGCTATCATGCTATTTACAAGTGGGTGGACTAACACTTGTCCAATTAAATCATAACATGCTCTTTGAACCATCATTTAAATTAAAGTCCCATAAACTCGATCTTCAAACAAAGCGGAGGTTCATTAAATCTCGGGGGCCTTACCCTTATCTATATCACCTGAAAGAAAGGTTTAATAGTCCATAAGCCAAAAGGCTCGTATAGTCACATAACCACACAATAACATCTATTATATAACATGCGTGAGTGCAATGAATGTCAATGTCATGTATGAAAAACCATTT